>OX401418.1:28241422-28848141 GCA_947846245.1 Cerastoderma edule
AGGTAATTAAGATTGTTGTGTATGATTATGAACGCTTAAGAATAGTTGACGTGCCTCCAATGCCGTTTTTATGTATTTTGCCAAATTAATTAGTAAAGCTTCATTATTTGTAGACATGAGAGCATTGAACTTAAAAACAGATGGTTTTTTATAGTAATACTCAGTTATATATTGTTTTCTGATTTTTTCGAAGGCTTTACAAATACAAATAAAATGATAAACGTCCTCAATGTCATGGGATGTGCAACACATACAAAATCTCTCATTTCGAGGTATAGCATTCTGGGTGTAACGCCCTGTCTGTATCCTTAGAGAATGTGCCGATAATCTCATTCTCGACAAAAAGAATCTAAGATTTGGCGGCAAAATGTCTAAGTACTGTTCATACTCAAAATAAGGTTTAAAATATCTTAGCTCTGAAAGAGATGAACTAGACTCAAGGGAACATTGCCATTCTTGTATGAAACATTCAATGACTCTGTTCTTGAAAAGATTATCACTAGATTGGTTAATGGGCTGTTGTTTTAATGGTGCATCAATATCCACGGTTATTTAGCGCACATACAACAAGAGGTGACTATCTTTTTACCAACACAAATAACCACAAAGGATTGATTTCGAAATAAGTGTGACGAAGCAAATCACTTCAACACCAAAATGATGACATTGTCTTAACCCTTTCCCAAACACCAAATTTTGACTGTCCCGAATTGAAAGATTTCGCAGACGACATTTTAAAATGTGATGGAATTGAAAAACAACCTTCTAATTATGAGCAATTTCTCCTTTTCCCAAAATGTTTTTCAGAGTCGTCTGCAACAATGTGGTCAAATGTCGTTATTTTTTGGGAAAGGGTTTATCAGTTTTATCAGGGAGACGTTGATGTTGTTTCAATTTTAGCATCGTGATATAGAGTTGACAAACAGTCCGAATGAATGTTAAGTTTAAATATATAGGGTACAGATGACCCTATTTTATGTAAGAGATGTTTTATTAAAATTGAAACTTAAGTGTCTTTCCCTTCGACAATGGATTTCATCAAATGACACTGCTATGGTTTAATACAAATTCATATTTCCCGTGAATCAAATTTTAAAAGTCGTCTTGTGTTTTTTTCTGTAAATTACCGGGAATGGAAGCAACAAGCAATCCATTCGGAACACCTCGGCCATTTCTTAAAATAACTACCGACTTGTTACGGGGATTGCCGAGTAGATACGTGTGTAAGCAATCGTATTGTTAGCCTGGGGTCCTGGCCCGTTCGTATAGGCCTTTTCAGAAACTGTTGTTATCTTTTCTTGAATACTCTTAATCGGAGATACGAAATTTTCGGTAGCTTCCGGTTTAAGACTTCCGGGTATTAAATAATAACAGCTGACATTGAGAAACATAGATAAACTGCTACGGGTATTTTAACAATGCCGTCGAAAGTCGTGTTTGTAAAAACTGCATTGGAAAGATTCAGGTGGGGAAATATCAAAGTATATCCTTACTTTGTGTTTACTCTCTAGCGGACCATTTACCCCGTTTCCCGAGATAAAACACTGTATATCAACGCGGGTACAACGTTGCGATTCATTTTCAGTGAGAAGAGTCGATCCTCTGCTAAAACATTAATTAAGGTATAGAATACGATGATGTAGATCTGTTTGATTATTGCCTTAACTTATGACAACATTATTTAAAATCCATTTCGCAATCTAACATTTTCAAAGGATATTGTACCGTGTAAATGCAAACACAAAGAACAGATAATATGATGCAAGCTGATCGAACCTACTTAATCAATGTTCCACTTATTTATGGGACATTCCATCAAATTTTGTCCAATAAGAGTGACAAATAAAAGTTAATTCAAAAGAGAATATGGAATTGATTTAATTCCTTTTTAATGATCGGTCTGTAACAATAATTACACCTACTGAGTCAACGTTATATTCCTCTGATTTAAAACATGTCCATACCATTCACTCTACTTAGAATTACTGTTCCCAAGACCCTTCAAGCAGAACGATTTATCCTTATCTGACTTTGCAACGCCAATCAAAATATGATTCCGTCATTATATAGCAACCAATGGCATGCCTGGAAGCCATAAAACACACAACTATGTGTCAACGAAACATGATGTGATGCGCGCCTGTGTATTTCGGCAAGCTTCAAAAAGATACATATCTTTCACGTCGAGGGTTTTATTGCTTCTTTTATTGGTCAACTGCATAACGTAGGAAATAACATATACGATCTTTTTTATACCCTCTTTATTCACCAAATACGCATCAACCCTTTATTAGGTGAATTCCCTATGTTACTGATTGTCAGGTCGTTTTGTTATGTGCAAGGTTTATTCCCATTTTGTCTGCAGTCTATTTTACCAATTTTCACATTTCCAGTTCCATCTCACCTACACGTGAAAATTGGGTTGTTTTTGACACTAATTGGGTAGTAAATCAATCCAACCTATAATCACTTTTTCTATGGAGAGTTGGTGGGAAAGAAAAATATGTATAAAGTGTAGATCCAGATAAGAAAAAGACAATAAAATGCAAAAAACGATTATGACTCTAAAACTAAACTGAGATGCCATGCTGGTTCATTATTCTCAAAGTTTAACAAATATAAGATTCATCTAAAATTCAAAGATGTTTAAAGCAATACTGTGTCGAATGAAAATATTTCTTTAAACTGTAGATCTTTTGGCAATTTAATCTGTAGACAACGTGGGAATTGAAACCTTTATGGGATGTAGACTAAATGGGAAGTACTTATGTAGAAAATTCATTTGCCTATGTACTATGTTTCATATTTGTTGAACCCGTATATCTTGATCTACAGACATGTATGTTTATTTTGTTCTGTTTTACCCCAAATAGTTATAACTTTATGGTTCATGCGATGTAATACAGAATTACATTATGTAAAATGAGGCTTCTTTAAAGCAACGAAAAAAAAACAAACCTTTGGACCACCCCTGGTCTTTGAAGTAAACTTTTAAACAGACTTAAGAGTCCGCTTCGGCAATAAGGGTTTATTTGGAACATTTCACTTTCTTTGTTGACGACTTTTTGCCTTGTAATTATATAGTTCAAAGATTTGCTAGAAAATATTGTTTCTCTTACTTTGAACTTTAATTAATTGCGTAGTAATCTTATGATTAAATGTCTCTTATAATTGTTGTTTAACAAGAACGATTGTGATTTTGTTTGAGTTTGTTTTGTTATTATATATCATTAAAATGATAATCTACACATTTGTAATCTCTTTTCAATTCAGTGGATTGTTGCCAGTTTTCCTTCTTAATTACATTCAAAGGGTCAATTAACAAACTTAAGCTATCACAGGGATTAAGAGTCTTGATGCAAATTAACACCAATCTGCCACGTTTGCACCATATGTTCTAGTCACACCCTTTATTGTTTAGCCGATCGAGAGATAGAGTAATTAACCATCGGCAATCTGAGGTCCTTTAAGAATTTGAAAGATCTTCACAATCCTGTGTCCCTCGTTATTTAGTAAGCGTTATTTGAATGTAGTTTCAACAGGTGGAAAAAATGGACTGGGACTGTTTTCATAGCCCGTAATATTTGGATACGATATATCATCAAAGGTAGGCTGACAGAGAACCTCATATAACAACTAATTCTCTATTTAAGGTACTTTATTTATACGACAAATTTCAATTTTAAGAAAAAAATATATACTTATTGGAGAAACATAACCTCTACACATTATTGACAAAAGTGCTGATGTTTGTTCTATCTTATTTAAAATCCGTAAATCGAATTTAATGCAAATTTGTATAAACATTCTAGAAATATATGTTTCATTCATTCTTTCCTTCCATCAACCAGCCGATTAACACATTTTTGATCTGTCAAAACATTTAATTCAGACAAAAACATAAACTTATTTGCCTTTTTTTCCCACACAGAATGTCATGTTTTAACTGAACTGCGGTGCGCTATTCGGGTCTCATTACATTCAATCTAATCTAATTTCCTTTTATAACAAGGCTTTGCAACAGCCAACAACAAATCATTCTGTTGATGTTTTCGTATGTAAATCTTTAATTTGGGTAATAAAGCTTATAAATTTCAAAATCCGATCGATTGCGTCAGCCGCTTCATTTTCACACACCGGAAGTGGAGGTGACGGCTCGGTTCTGGAGGAGAATCATTTCTGAAAAGGCCTGTAGCCTTTTCAGAAACGTGGTTTGTCTCCCTTTGAAAAATCGGGCCACATTCGGAATACCTTCACTTCCGGGTATTAATTTCGAAAGAAGAATGTGGGCAAAGGCAAAGAAAACGATCGCTATCGATCGGATTTTGAAATTTATAAGCTTCATGTACCAAAATCAGAGATTTACATACGAAAACATCAACAGAAAGATTTGTTGTTGGCTGTTGCCAAGCCTCGTTATAAAAGGAAATTAGATTAAATTGAATTTAATGAGACCCGAATAGCGCACCGCAGTTCAGTTAAAACATGACATTCCATGTGAAAAAAAGGCAAATAAGTATATGTTTTTGTCTGAATGAAATGCTTTGACAGATCAAAAATGTGTTAATCGGCTGGTTGATGGACGGAAAGAATGAATGGAACACATATTTCTAGAATGTTATTACAAATTTGCATTAAGTTCGATTTACGGATTTTAAATAAGATAGAACAAAAATCAGCATTTTTTCAATAATGTATAGAGGTTTAATGTTTCTCCAATAAGTATACATTTTTTCTTAAAATTGAAATTTGTACCTAAAATAGAGAATTAGTTGTTATATGAGGTTCTCTGTCAGCCTACCTTTGATGATATATCGTATCCAAATATTACGGGCTATGAAAACAGTCCCAGTCCATTTTTCCACCTGTTGAAACTACATTCAAATAACGCTTACTAAATAACGAGGGACACAGGGTTGTGGAGATCTTTCATATGTTTAAAGGACCTCAGATTGCCGATGGTTAATTACTCTATCTCTCGATTGGCTAAACAATAAAGGGTGTGACTAGAACATATGGTGCAAACGTGGCAGATTGGTGTTAATTTGCATCAACACTCTTAATCCCTGTGATAGCCAAAGTTTGTTAATTGACCCTTTGAATGTAATTAAGAAGGAAAACTGGCAACAATCCATTGAATTGAAAAGAGATTACAAATGTGTAAATTATCATTTTAATGATATATAATTACAAAACAAACTCAAACAAAACACAATCGTTCTTGTTAAACAACAATTATAAGAGACGTTTAATCAAAAGATTACTACGCAATTAATTAAAGTTCAAAGTAAGAGAAACAATATTTTCTAGCAAATCTTTGAACTATTTATCAACATAATTACAAGGCAAAAGTCGTCAACAAAGTAAGTGAAATGTTCCAAATAAACCCTTATTGCCGAATCTGGCTCTTAAGTCTGTTTAAAAGTTTACTTCAAAGACCAGGGGTGGTCCAAAGGTTTTTTTTTTTTTTTTTTTTCGTTGCTTAAAAGAAGCCTCATTTTACATAATGTAATTCTGTATTACATCGCATGAACCATAAAGTCATAACTATTTGGGTAAAACAGAACAAACTAAACATACATGTCGGCAGACATACGGGTTCAACAAATATGAAACATAGTACATTGGCAAATGAATTTTCTACATAAGGACTTCCCATTTAGTCTACATCCCATAAAGGTTTCAATTCCCACGTTGTCTATAGATAAATTGCCAAAAGATCTACAGTTTAAAGAAATATTTTCATTTCATTTTTAATTGATTAAAATATCTTTAAAAGATTTAGATTATTCTGAATCTGCATAATTTGTTAGAAGCATATTACGAGAAATAGTGTAGACCAACATAAGAAAAATATTCTTTTCTGGATCTACACTTTATACATATTTTTCTTTCCCACCAACCCTCCATAGAAAAAGTGATTATAGGTTGGATTGATTTTCTACTCAGTTAGTGTCAAAAACAACCAAATTTTTCCGTGTAGGTGAGATGGAACTTCTGTCTGAAATGGTGTGAAAATTGGTAAAATAGACTTTAGACAAAATGGGAATAAACCTTGTACATAACAAAACGACCTGACACTCAGTAACATAGGGAATTAACTCATAAAGGGTTGATGCGTATTTGGTCGAATATAGAGGGTAAAAAAAAGATCGTATATGTTATTTCCTACGTTATGCAGTTGACCAATAAAAGAAGCAATAAAACCCTCGACATGAAAGATATGTATCTTTTGAAGCTTGCCGATATACACAGGCGCGCATCACATCATGTTTCGTTGACACATAGTTGTGTGTTTTATGGCTTCGAGGCATGCCATTGGTTGCTATATATAATGACGGAATCATATTTTGATTGGCGTTGCAAAGTCAGATTAGGGTAAATCGTTCTGCTTGAAGGGTCTTGGAAACAGTAATTCTAAGTAGAGTGAATGGTATGGACATGTTTTAAATCAGAGGAATCTAACGTTGACTCGGTAGGTGTAATTATTGTTGAAGTCCGATAATTAAACATGAATATAATCATTTCCATAATCTCTTATAAATTAACATTTATTTGTCACTCTTATTGGACATAATTTGATGGAATGTCCCATAAATAAGTGGGACATTTATTAAGTAGGTTTGATCAGCTTGCATCATATCATCTGTTCATTGTGTTTGCATTTACATGGTACAACATCGTTTGAAAATGTTAGATTGCAAAATGGATTTTAAATTATGTTATCATAAGTTAAGGCAATAATCAAACAGATCTTCATCATCGTATTCTATACTTTAATTAATGTTTTAGCAGAGGATCGACTCTTTTCACTAAAAATGAATCGCAACGTTGTAACCGCGTTGGTATACAGTGTTTTATCTCGGGAAACTGGGTAAATTGTCCGCTAGAGAGTAAACAGAAAGTAAGGATATACTTTGATATTTCCCCTCCTCAACAATCTTTCCAATTTAGTTTTTACAAACACGACTTTCGACGGCATTGTTAAAATACCCGCAGCAGTTTATCTATGTTTCTCAATGTCAGCTGTTATTATTTAATACCCGGAAGTTTTAAACCGGAAGCTACCGAAAATTTCGTATCTCCGATTAAGAGTATTCAAGAAAAGATAACAACAGTTTCTGAAAAGGCCTATACCGCGAACTAGGGCCAGGTGTCAGAGAAAGTTTACCGAACACAATAGTGTTCGGTTATGCCGAGGTATTCCGAATGAAACAACATCGACTGCGCATGCGCGTCGATTAAGAGTCTGCAAGCTTATTCATGGGAAACTGTACTCCCTATTTAGACACCCTACTTAGCGTTGGATCCTTTTGAGATGAAATAGTGACTCCGGTTTTTATTGTATTTTAAAGCGTTGTGTTTTGTAATGGGACACAAATGCAGTACACCGCGCAAATCACCCAAACAGGGTTGTGTTTGTGACACAAGTATTGAAAAGTCAAGCTCTTTGCGTCGTGTTTTACCATATAACAAATCCGGAGTAGATCAAAGTAAACTTTATGGTGGAATGTCTGTAATAGATGGTGTCGTGTGCTTTAATTTGTTATAGAAAAGTACTTAATATTGACAAGATAGTTACAGAATTAAGGAAGGCGTGTCAATCTTCCAAAGTTAGGGTTAAACGCGGTTTTAAAAGACGAGATATGACGAGACAAGAATATATCTGGAAAATCGTTTGATAAGCAATATATGTTAGAATAGTATTAATTCTGATATCAAATTCTTGAGATCTAAATGTGTCCAAATCAGTTTTTTCTTAGTTCATGCGTTTCCCCCCTTTTTGATGACTTCGTCAACTACAGGTTCTTATGTTAAATCAGACTTTCAAACAACACTAAATAAGCCTATTGCGATAATGTTTAATACTAATTATAATTGATTTTGTAGGCTTCATATGATTTTGTCAAAACGAAAAATAAAGGTGCTTAATTTGTCGAGAAGCTTGGCTTTTTATTATAATTTGGAAAAGAAAAATCACGTTCTTTTTTCCTTGTTTGTTATCTAACTTATAACTGCATAAAGGGAATAAATACAGATGCCGTTGATATACTAAAACTCTTGTCGGTGGGATTCTTATCTTTATTGCCTGTTAAAGGCCTAGTTTAGTCCTTCTTTAATTGACCCCCCCCCCCAAAACCAATAACCAGATGCCCACCCGGTGTGATGACCAGCTGTGATAATTAATTGGGATTACGTAATACCATGTATAACACTGTGTCAAACTGATGGGTTTCTTTTGACAATTTTTTTTAAAGAGGACATTTAAGCAGCAGAATTGATTTTTTTTTCAATTAGGCTTCAAATATTTTTTTTTTGAAGTTTGAAAGGTTTTTTAGTAGGTTTTTCTTTTTTTTTCAGTTTGTGCCTTATATAAAGATCATTTCACGTAATTATGACTTGCAGCATAGTTATAGTTCCTCTGTAGTATCATCATCATCATCATCATCATCAACATTATCATCAAAATCATCACCATCATCATCATCAACATTATCATCAAAATCACCATCATCATCATCATCATCAACATTATCATCAAAAGCATCATCATCATCATCAATGTTATAAGTATAACGTGTGAAAATTTATGGAATAACTAACTTTTTATTTTCTTCACATTTCTTAACAGTTTATTAAAAAAAATCCACTTTTCTTGTAAATCATTGTTTTAAATAAAGAAATCAAGAATTCAACATTTATTTCTTATTGATATTCCACATTATGAAAATCGAAGCAGAATGACATTTTTTTCTATGTAAGACTTGAAAAATATTTTTGGAATTTTGGATGGGTTTTTAATAGGGGACTGTTTTTTTAATTTGTACCTTGAATATAGATTAATTCATGTAAGAATGACTTGCAGCAGGGAATGTTATAGTTCCTCTGAGGTATATCATCATCATCACCATAGTATATCATCATCATCATCATCATCATCATCATCCATTTTATAACTTTGACAAGTGCTAGTTCATTGAACAACTAACTCATTCTTTTTTATATTTCTTGTCAGTTTATTAAGAAAAATCTATTAATCATGTCAATCCTTGTTTTAGATAAAGAAAGCTATAACCAAACACGTATTTCTTATCAATATTCTACATCATGAGAAACCGAAGGGTTGGGGTATTGCATAATCTGACCACCCATTCCTTATCAAGTAATATACAGGAAATTTGCTCCATGCTGTGGAACTGTATTGTTGCCCTGTAGGGTGCCCAGTGGGAGATAAGATACCAGACATTCCAAAAGTTTGACTCTTTTACACAAGATATCAATTTAATCTGATATTTTGAATCCCAATATTTAAATCAAACAATAAATTAATAGAAAAATAAAATGAAATGAACAAAATCCATTTAAGTGCAATTAATTTATAAAAAATGGAGTATTGTATGAAAATTGTAAAAGGTAAAGGCTACCCAGGCTGAATAAGGGTTGGAAAAGGGTAAAAATGATAAGGGTAAAAAAGGGTTAATGCACAATTCAAACGCCATCTTTTCATAATAAGGCGAGTGGCAATCCGTTAGCCAATCAGAAGAGACAATTCATTCTCTGACACCTGGCCCTAATGCGGGTTAGCATGGGCCAGGACCCCAGGCTATCGTATTGGTCAATCCCACCTTCTTTCTGATTGGTGCCCATCTTTGTTCCGATTGGACCCCTCACACACAGAGGGGGAATGCTGACGCGTTTTTATCGCAGGGGGAGGGGGAGGGGAGGAGAGGGAGAGAGAGGAGAGAGAGGGAGAGGAGAGGGGAGGAGAGAGGGGAGGAGGGAGAGGGAGAGAGAGAGAGAGAGAGAGAGAGAGAGAGAGAGAGAGAGAGAGAGAGAGAGAGAGAGAGAGAGAGGGAGGGAGGGAGGGGGCGGGAGGGAGGAGGGAGAGAGGGAGAGAGGAGAGGAAGAAGGAGAGGGAGGAGAGGGAGGGAGGGAGAGGAGGGAGGAGGGAGGAGGGAGGGAGGGAGGAGGGAGGAGGGAGGGAGGGAGGGAGGAGGAGGGCGGGAGGAGGAGGGAGGGAGGAGGGAGAGGAGAGAGAGAGAGAGAGAGAGAGAGAGAGAGAGAGAGAGAGAGAGAGAGGTTTTCACTGATCGGATATGTGTTTGTGTCCTTGGGAGAACCTCGGTTCGATACACCAGTTTTGTAACGGCTTTCCTAGATACACCAGTAGGCCTACTAGGCTAGGGCTCTGAAGTGACTTGCCAAAGGTCACTCCCACGAAACCAGAGGTCTCGGTGGGGCTCGAACCCGCGACCACCATCGTAACCACTGAGCCACGCAGGAATATATGCAGCACCAATCTGAGATCCTCGTCAAAAGAAACATACCATTGAAAATGTCCAACATAGAACAGCCCGCTTTGTGTTCAACAACTTTTCAACAAAACATCCAGATTGTTACTCAAATATGATTAAGGAGTGGATAAATCCTGGGAGTCATTCGAACTACGTCGAAAACAAAGAAGGGTATCAATGATTCATACAAAACGATCCACAACAATCTTGTAAGCACCCGAACTGACAAGTTCATGAATACAAAGGGGAAATTCCAGCACTCGAGGTCAATTAGGTATTTGCCGAAACTTTCTAAAACCAGATAACGTTAATGTTTTCCCTCGAAATTGCGTTATTTGAAATGAAATCAAATGATCGAAACTCGTACAGTATACTTCTAACATACATGGTCTGGATAATAAATGACCGTCCGGAAATGTTTAACTTTGTATAAAACAAACAGAACAATATTCTTTAATAATGAGAATACTTCCTACTACGGTCCAACCAAGCAGTCCAAATATGCACCATTTTTCGTTTACAGTTTTGTAATGTCAACAATGAGAGTAGATATATCTCAAATTGGATGTCACTGACATGAACGAATGTTGAATTCTGTAGATTTTTGGCTTTGAAAGCACCGGCAAATAATATTCTCCCGCCTGACTCTTCCATGAACAAAGAAGCTCTCAGATTAATTGTTTTAAAGAGTTTCATACTGCCAGTGTCGGTTCGTCTCCCATCACAAATCCAACAAGATGATGCTATCAATGAGTTATGTGGTGGATTTTCGGTAAGTACCAACTACAGTGTTTTCTTGTGTTATTATCTTTCAACAGGTACAGATTGACTGTTTGCCCGTGATAAAACGCTTTGAACCCTCGATCCACGGACTCTTCGTCACATGTGTCTCTTGGTAAAACGTAAGTCTCTCGGTATAAATTTCACACAGGTAATTCTCTCTCATGTACTAACCCCCACCCCCATTAATGGGACACCCAGGTGTTGCTTATGACCACATAGTGACCTATCAATTTTTTTGGTTTTTAGCCGACCATAAGGTCATTAGAAGCGGTCAAATTGGCTGGCAGCCAGGTCATAACGGCAACCCTGTTTTATCTTGCTTGACCAATAGGCTTCCCAGACAAGTTGAAACTGTTCTGACTTTCATCATTGACCACTTAACAGACAAATCCAGCAAAAGATTCAGCATTGATGGACATGTTTATCAAAATCAGATTTTAAACCCCCTGATGGGGGCATTGCAATTTTTATGACATGCTGAGGATACAAAGTTTAGGCTATTCCACAGGATTACTATCAGGCGCCTGGGTGCTTGATGCTTGGGGAGGGATGTTCACCATGAAACTAAAGCAGTCACATTCTTCCCCTGTCAATTTCTTTTTATAAATGCATCTCAAGATGGTTGGTTTTAAGGTACATTTTTTTAATGACGAAAATTACTGTTTTTAATCAAAATCAAATGTATCAAACAATGTTAGAAGCAAGTCAACTGCCTGTGGTACAAATTTGAAGGGCTGTGGACAAATTTTAAGCACAGTGGAATCAATTAAGGCGGTTGGGGAGTGCTGTTTTTGAAATGCAGATGCTGGGGCACCACAGCACTTAAAGGACCTGATGAAGACCCAGATGTTAAACCCTAAAAAACAAACAAACTAATGAATTTCCTGCTCTATGGTTGTTATTCCAGTGTGAAAGTTAAGACGAGACCAGGAGAGACTGTGTGTATAGTCGGGAGTGTGCCTGAGATAGGTAACTGGGACCCCCATGGTGCACTCAGTCTGAGGAGAGAAACCAACAAGACAACTGGAGATGATGTCTCCGGCTATGATAGATGTTCGGAGGACGGGTAGGTCATGCTTTTGACATATGTATTATATATAGGGATGTGTATGAATATCTTAAATACAGTGATCAGGGACTCCCTGAGGAATTTGTTCAGGTGCTGGGGTGTTTAGTTTAACCATTACCAAACGCCAAATTTTCGATTGTCCCAAATTGAAAGAGTTTGTAGACTACATTTCAAAATGCGATGAAATTGGAAAATGATATTCTGATAGGGTAGAAAACATTGTGGGAAAAGGAGAAATTGCTCATTCAGGTTCTAGGGTGTTAAGTTTAAACTTATTTATTTTACATTGTTTGTGGCGAAAGCTTGAAGCTTAAAGCTTACTAAATTCAATCTCGATGATTGCTTCCTTGATTCTATTTGACCTTTCCAAACTTTACATATTTTCACCATTCATATTTGCAATGACAATTTAAGATGTAACACAGTCAAACTTTAGTTATTTGACCTATCCAAAGTTCTCATGTTTACAGTGATATTTGGTCCAAAAAAGTGAAGTTGAATGGAACCAGTATGCTGAATTATCGCTATTTCATCTGTCAATGGTTTGAGAGTGAGACGGAAGGTGATCAAGAGAAGGGGATTCTTGTGAAATGGTGGGAAGGCCACATAAAACCTCGTTGTTTCTCATTGAGTGGTAAGAACTGGTATGATTGTGTTTAGACACTAATGTTTTGTTTGAAAAATTCAACAACAAAACTTATTTTTGTCAAACTATTATAGTCTAAGGTTTCAGCTTATGCCTTCATCAGGATAATGATTTATAATATAAGCAAAACACAAGAGACTAGTCCGACCCAATGGTTAAATAAGATGTGGACTTAAAGCTGGAAGGTCCTGTGTTTGATCCCCATGTCTGGTTTTGTTGTAGTGCCATTAGACAAGGCGCCTCAGAGCCCTAACCTTAATATTGCTGAATCCTAGGAAAGTTACAGTATAACTGAAAAACTTTGACATTATTCAAGACCCATACAAAAAACATGTTCTTATACCATTATATACAGTGATATCTCTTTAATCCGAACACGTCAGTTCCCAACAAAATTTCCGGATCCGGACTAATGAAGCAGGACCTGGTCATATACACATTGAAACATAAACGATATCTACCCATGTGTATGCTTATAACCCTTTACCAAACGCCACATTTCCGACCGTCCCAAATTGAATGAGTTTGCAGAAGACATTTCAAAACGTGATGAATTAACCCTTTTATAGGGTAGTAAACATTGTGGGAAAAGGAGAAATTGTATGTCACGAGCAATTTCTCCTTTAACCACAATGTTTTCAAACGTTGTCTGCAACAAACTGTTCAAATTTCGTTATCGTTTGGTAATTGGTTAAGCAAATTACTGCACAATAATTCTGTTCCCTTACAATTTCGTTTGGATTGCTAGACATCTGGATAATCAGTGTCTGGATAAACGAGGCTTCACTGTATGCTACACTTTGTTGTATGTGATTTAACATTGATTTAATCTGATTATCATCATCTAATATTGCTGAATCCTAGGAAAGTTACAGTTTAACTGAAAAACTTTGGCATTATTAAAGATCGATACAAAAAAAAAAATTTATATAGAGAATAGATGGTTTGTGTTGTGAATCGGAAATGTTATCGAGCAAGGCTTAGGAATATTATCAGGTGAGCCGAAGGCGAAACGGATAATAATCCGATGCCGAGCCCGATAACTTTTCCCATTCAAAAACACCAACCA
The DNA here is from genome assembly GCA_947846245.1 of Cerastoderma edule. Classification (NCBI taxonomy): domain Eukaryota; kingdom Metazoa; phylum Mollusca; class Bivalvia; order Cardiida; family Cardiidae; genus Cerastoderma; species Cerastoderma edule. Next base: position 28,255,285 of record OX401418.1, read on the forward strand.
TCTATTCTATTTATCCCGTTACCTTTATGTATTCTTTCAAACAAATAAGATGTAAATAAAACACGAGAAAGAAGGAAAAGATATGTAGAGAATGATGTAAACATGACGTCATGTCGTTCTTATGACGTCATGAATCGTCACATGCATGTGTTATATGGTTAGAGCCGGATATCACAAATGTTATACGGCACCTTGTTATCGGTCCCAAAATGACACTAGTGACAGGATAAACCATTTTACATGTATATGCTACATTTTGTTATTTGGGATTTAACACTCATATTAACAAAATGTCATCAGTTTTAAAAGCAAGAGGATTCAGTGGGTTTCTTTTATGGAATATTCAGCCCAACACTGCCATCTTTAGAGTACCGGTACATATTTTCCATCCAAATATTTGAAAAATCCCCTCTCGGAAGTGATATTCAATTCTGATTTAGAAATGTTGAACTTTGATTATGAACATAACATGTTATTTTGAAAAAGATTATGAAAAAGGTTTTTCTCTATGTATGGTGAATTATAATGTAAACTTGGTTTTGTACTGTTACTTGCTAAGCATAAAAATTTCCCCTTTTATGCACAAATTTGGTCTCACCATCAAAACTAGAGCTCAAACCAGGGACCTCCTCAAATGGTGGAAATGACTTTAAGGAATAAGATATTTGGCCTGCTTTAATACACATTTAACATTTAACTGAATCTGGTAAATGTAAACCCCTACTACATACTCCCTCAGACAGATGAAATTTGTGCAGAAACAGGTGATACAATCCACTGTCTCATGTTATATACTTGTTTTGTCTTCGATAAATGCATCATAATTGAATTTTATTGTACCATGCATTATGTAAAAATCGTTCTTGTAATTGAATTAGGAAAAACAAGGTTGTATACATCATACCCAAGTTGTCTGGACTCTAATCTATCGTGCTCTCCACTGCACCAATGCAGATCACTGATTTGGATTTTAAGTTTATCAAGAGCTTAGTATTGTTCTATTTACAGACGCGATGGCTCAAGCTTCTGAAGGAATTGTTCCAGAGCCCGACGTGTTTGGAAATTACGGTAAGACTTTGATGAGAGGTTTTTTCATCTTTCATCAAAGTGACTGAATTTGATGCCTATCTTATATGAATTTGGCTGATAGATTAAATATATGGCAAGTTTAAACCCTTTCCCAAACAATAACGACATTTGACCACTTTGTTGCAAACGACTTAAGAAAAGATTGAGGGAAAAGGAGAAATTGCTCGTGATTAGCAATTTTTCCTTTTCCCACAATGTTTTCTGGCCAATCAGAAGATTATTTTTCAATTTCATCACCTTTTGAAATGTGGTTTGCAAACTCTTTCAATTTGGGACAGTCGAAAATTTGTTGTTTGGGAAAGAGTTAAGGGTTGTTGTTTTGAAATCAACTTGTTTTATCTTTAAAATGCTTATCTTTCTGCATGGGTTTGATTCCCCGTAATGGCATTCAGATTTTCTAACTAACTAACTCACAACATGCCGATTGTTGTACCCGGCGTAACAAGCCCTAATGGCTAGTTGAGTATGGGGGTTTCTCCGATCATTGAGTGCCTACCATAGCAACATAACTGAAATTTTATTGACTGAATGTAAATACCATCTACATGTATATATATATATATATATTTGGGTTGCGTCACGCGAAAAGGGGCACTCAGACATAAATAAAAACCACTGACTCAGCTCTTTCTTAGCGCTATTATTCCAGCATCTAGTCACGACAGTTATCATTTGTATTTATTTCAAGGTAGAACTTGATGTCCTTTAAGAGGGCAAACAGTGTAACCCCAGACCAGCCGCCACACCAGTGACGTGGCGGCTGGTCTGGGGCTACACTGTTTGCTATGTCCGAGTGCCCCTTTTCCCGTGACGTGGCCCATATATGAATTAATAATGGAGACACTGTATTTCTCCTGACTGGAAAACTGAGCTTTCTGAGCCTCACCAAATAAACTTTCTCTATCTTGGCACCTACTATAAACTCTCTATTTGGCTCTTAAATTGAAATGTTTTTATACCTCATGCTGTACATTTTGTACCTGAGAGATGAAAGAATTGATCGGTTCTGTTCTATTACAGATGGTATCCATCTTATAAACCGTGGCTGGTTGACGGATCATTGTGAGGTTCAAATACAAATACAGGGAGACCCGATCAAAATGTGGAAACCTCGCTATAGGGAGCAAACCTATAGTATCAAGTGTACTCCCATAGACTACAGGTATAAAGATGTAAGTATGCCTTGAACACTAGTTCCTCTTTCCCCATTGAAAAGAAGAATACTGGTTTTGTTTTGGCAACAGTAATTTATTTATATTCAAAAGATGTAAGTAGGCCTAAAATTCTATAGGGAGCAAACTTGTGTACTCCCATAGGCTACAGGTATAAAGATGTAAGTGCGCCTTAAATTCTATAGGGAGCAAACTTGTGTACTCCCATAGGCTACAGGTATAAAGATGTAAGTGCGCCTTAATTTCTATAGGGAGCAAATTTGTGTACTCCCATAGGCTACAGGTATAAAGATGTAAGTACGCCTTAAATTCTATAGGGAGCAAACTTGTGTACTCCTATAGGCTACAGGTAAAAAGATGTAAGTACGCCTTAAAGTCTATAGGGAGCAAACTTGTTTACTCCCATAGGCTACAGGTAAAAAGATGTAAGTACGCCTTAAATTCTATAGGGAGCAAATTTGTTTACTCCCATAGGCTACAGGTATAAAGATGTAAGTGCGCCTTAAATTCTATAGGGAGCAAATTTGTTTACTCCCATAGGCTACAGGTATAAAGATGTAAGTACGCCTTAAATTCTATAGGGAGCAAACTTGTGTACTCCCATAGGCTACAGGTATAAAGATGTAAGTACGCCTTAAATTCTATAGGGAGCAAACTTGTGTACTCCTATAGGCTACAGGTAAAAAGATGTAAGTACGCCTTAAAGTCTATAGGGAGCAAACTTGTGTACTCCTATAGGCTACAGGTATAAAGATGTAAGTACGCCTTAAATTCTAGTTTCTGTTTCCCTTTTAAAAAGAAGAATACTGTTTGTTTTAGTGGCCCTTTTAATTGTGTCAACGGTATTTTAGTTATATTGAAAAGATGTAAGTATGTCTTAAGTTAGGGAAGAAACATATATTATAAAGTGCACTCCCATAAACTTGAGTTATAAAGAAGTAAGTCAATCTGAACATCGGATTTATCTAATGAAAGCACATCTGAAGAAATATGGAAGCCACAAAGTTTTTTCTTGCAGGACTTCATTCATTGTTCTTTCGTTTTCAAATATAGATCTTAAATGTCATATCTAAATAGATATTTAATTTATTCAAGGACACAGATATGTATTTCACTATTTTATATGAGTTACCAATCAAAAGTAATGAATGAAAATGATGTTCAACACTACCATATACATTGAACTACTCGACATGGATGAACACAGGAATTGTGTTATTAGCTGGGGATGATCTACCGAAATATTTCAACCCTACAGTAATATATGAGGTGTATTTTTCAGATCTGTTTTTATAGATACCAATTAAAAAGTGTTTGCCATTTTTTTTCATTTATGAGATTCAATACCATGTCAACAGTTTAAGTTTTACAACAGCTTTTATGATATTCACCAGTACTGGGGCTTTTTTGTGAATACAGTGAACCCTCGTTTATCCGAACATGTCCGTTCCCAACAAAATGTCCGGTTTACAGAATAATCCGGACTAATGAAGCAGAGCAAGTTCTTATTTACATTAAGACATAAACGGTCTGTATGCGCGTGTATACTTATAACCCTTTCGCAAACGCCAAATTGTCGACCGTCCCAAATTGAAAGAGTTTGCAGAAGACATATCAAAACGTGACGAAATTCAAAGATAATCTTCTGATATGGCAGAAAACATTGTGGGAAAAGGAGAAATTGCTCGTTACGAGCAATTTCTCCTTTACCCACAATGTTTTCAAAAGTCGTCTGCAACAAACTGGTCCAATAATTCCGTTCCCTTACAATTTCGTTCGGATTGCGAGACATCCGGATAATCGGGGTTCGGATAAACGAGGGTTCACTGTACATGACCCTCTTAGACAGCTTTATCTAAAACTCTGCTACTTCTTTAATTTACAGGCTATCGATGATTCATATAATGAGGAATTACTGGGAGATTCGATGCCAGAATGTACCCGGACAGACCTTCTTGTATCTGTAAGTTACCCTTTTTAGTCTTTTTAAGCAAAACATCGCCCCAAAACTGAAAAAAATCTTCAACTATTGGCTGACCTTTTTTAATCGCTATTTGTATTTTTTTTTTATCATCTTAACTTTGAAAGCAGTATATGAACATGTTACAAACTAACTTAATCTTTGAAAGGGAATATAATATATTTTTATGTTAATTATTCTAGAACTTATTTGATTTTACTGTAAATGAGAGCTGTTTGGCTTTAAATAAAACAGCTCATTCATGCATTTATTTATGATTGCAGATTTTTAAAGTGACAATCTTTCAGGATATCTGTCAAACAAGATTGTTGATATGCTTAGAATATGTTAGAATACCCTTAATCCGCCATTTTGAAATGTTTTCTTTCGCGGGATTACTTCGATAGTCCTCGATAGACATCTGTCTGGGTCAAAACTATTCACATTAAGCTGAACTTGTATGTTTACCTTAAGCTTTTGGAGATTGGGAAATCAAAGCCGGTTCCTCAGCAGAAATTTGGTACCATTTATAGACCGGGAAGCTTTCTCAACTTCTTTGCCAGAACTTTTGATGTGGAGTCTTTGGTTTGTATTTTTTTCTATTGTTCCTTTCTTTTTTAGGCAAATATATAGTAAACAACCCCCATTCATAGGTATTAGCATTCAGGTGTATTGTCTGGTATAGTGATTAAAAGTACCGGTACTGGCCTATTTGTAAAAATTACAGAAATTGAAATCACTTCGTCCCTCGCTTGGGGGTCTAAATACCAGTTACGCCATTTGTATTTGCATGAAGATTAGTTTCCTATTTGACATACAGAATGTTGATAGTTCTACCTAATCTAAGCAACTCTTATTAACAGTCAAGTTAGGTCTCTTCCTCCAACATAAGGGGGCCTGCGTGGCTCATTGGTTAAGATGGTGGACTTTGAGCTTGGGGGTCCCGGATTTGAACCCCACCAGCACCTCTGGTTATGTTTGGGTGGCCCTTTGTAAGTCACTTCAGAGCCTTAGCCTAGTACTGGTAGATCCAGGAAAGCCTTTAGATAACTTTGAAATTGTTAATACGGTGTTAAACACCATAAAGATCAAATAAATCCTCCAACATTAAGAACTTGGCATAGCAACATATCTGAAGTTATATTAACACAATGTAAGAACCACAGGAAATAGATAAATTGCTTAGGTTTTTTCTTCTTTGTTTTGGAGCTATCTTTAACTATTTATAACTTAATGATTTACTTTATAATGCCTCACTTTGATTTATCTGCTACAAAATACTTGAGAAATTATTATGACAAAAAATGAATTGAATATAATGAGCAATGCAGCCTTTTCACAATTGTTTTTACCAATTTCGAAAAAAAAGTAATTTTGTTTTATTTTTTATTGTCTGCTGTGGCTTTGAATTTGGACCATTCATAAATTATGTACAGTCAAGCCTCGTTTATCCGGACACTTTCCTTCCCAGGAGTAATGTTCGTATTAGCGAATAATCTGGAATAAACAATCAGCGAGTTTCCAGTGAAATGTTTACCTATGCACCGTTTTTCATAATAATTATTATGAAGTAAAAAAAACGTAACAGTTGAAAATGATATGCCAGACATTGTTTCCTGATCGCTGTCAATGCAGCGAGTTAACACATTTCACAAACTCGACTTTCTGCACGCGACAATAATTAAAATTAGGTTGGACCAGTTAACTGACTAAATGACAGATTTACAAACAATCAACACCTTTCATTACACTAAACTTGGTGACATTTTATGATCAAGCATACGTACGAATTTGGGAAAGGTGTGAATGTTGGATTACCGTATCGTCAATAAACATAGGTAACCACACAAAAAATAAAAATGATTATGCTGGTTTCCGGATTAGTCGTGCACATATACTATTAGAAGTTATGCTTGGTTCCCGACTTTTATTGTCCTGAGCCAGAAGGCGGATTTTCCGGATTAAACAGTGGAATTAATGAAGGTAAGGGCCGTTCCCTACAAATTCTGTTCGGATGGCGAATAATACGGATTAACGACGTTCTGACTATCGAGGCTCGACTGTATTTGGGAAAAAGGGTAACCATTCTCTTATAGCAGATGGGGTCATTGGTTCAAATCCAATGAGTTGCGGGATCTGCCTTGCAACCTTTCATTAATCCACATGCAGAGTGTCAGTACTGGTTTTCTATCTGGGAGTTGAGAATGACTAATCTTAGTAGTAGGAATTTGTTTCTCAATCGTTGTAAAATAAATTAGTTTAAACTAAACAATAACAATGAAAGTAGAAGACAATGTGAAAAACAATCTCTAACAAAGGAAATATTTGCTCATGGTTAACCTATATTCTGTTTGCAGGGTTTTCAATTTGACTTTTTTGTCCACGAGGAGAGCTCTGTTGAACCGAGGCATATTGGTTTTGCATTTATGCTACCCTTAGATGTGGGAAAAACCAATGGATCAACCAAGCTACAGATAACGGGCTTAAAGAATAGGCCTATAGGTCAAATGCAACGTAAGTAGCAAGATTAGTCTCTGGCTAGTTTTATAAAACAAAACTCCTTTCGTTCAATACTCATATCAGGTTAGATAACAAACAATAAAGAATGAAAGTAACAGCTTCCCTTAAAGGCACATAAAAGGAGAAAAGTACAAATAAATTACTAAAAAATATATGGAATTCTTTTATTATTTTCATACAAAGCCATGAGAATTAATTTACTGATGCATTGAGACCCTATTTAATAGACTCATTAAACATAAGTTATTTTGTGCTTGAAATGTAGTAGTCTCCAATTCAATCATGTTTATCAACAACCTGTTTGTTTACATATTCAAAATAACGAATTCTGATTGGTCGGTTCAAACATTTGTGTGTCAAGGTCAGGGGTGAAAAATCACACAATTAAACTGGTTAATCTTGGTTATTTCTTGTTGGCTTTCCCGTTTAAGTTGTGCTGATGGGGATTTTTGGTGATTACTATTTGAATCTGACCAAAAGTTTACCAAATGATATAGTTTGATAAAGCATTTATCTCCTTTTATGTGCCTTTAAAGTGCTTGCTTAAAGAATTGAGGAAATTTGGAAGTTAAGATTTAATTTCTTTGATATTGCACAACACAGAATTTAACTTTAAAAAAAAATAATTAGATGACAAATGTAACTTAGTTTAAAAATATTTTTAAGAATATCTATTATTAAGTCTAGAACAAAACAAATTCATAGGGTTTACATATCTGCTTTTACATATAAAATACTGTTGACTTTCAAACACTCCAAGTTTTAGGCATTTCACCATCCTTTTGCAAATTAATATTAAGATTTATTTTTTGTTATTCCAGTGGACTTTCTATTGATTAAACCAGTGATTGGGATGCGTTTTTCGATGAAGCGAACATTTCAGCGATATTGGAAATCTACGAGGAGAGCCGTTGATGTTGGCCATAGAGGTCTTGGGAGTTCTTACAAGTGTAAAAAGTAAGTTGGTACCTGATCGGGGTTTACATGTTGTCGTGGTTATTTCACTTAATTTGATTGACTTTTTGATGTCTTTCTTATATATCTTGAATTAATGATACTTATAGTTAACTTCATCAATGTATACATGATATTTTCAGGGTTTAACGCTTAACCAAGACCATTGTAAGGCATTCACTTTTGGTAAAGAATGATAACTGCTAGTAAATCATGATGAAAAATCAATTGCAAAGAACTCACTTGATAATATAAGTAAGCCAATAAGTCCTTCAATCGGTCTCTATGAAGGAACTTTGGTTTTTATGAGAGCTAGTCTCCCTGCTGACTTACTGAATGTCAATGGTAGAAACCTGGCTTGATCAGCACTTTTGGGCAGTTTAGTATGGGGATCTTCCTCCATCATGAAGAGTTGGACATCGCATCATTACTGAAATAATGTTGATGTGATGTAAAGCCCATACAGATAAATTCAATTGCTCAAGGTTACACAACCATGATGATATTGATAAATAGAGAATAGATGGTTGGTGTCGTGAATCTGAAATGTTATCGGGCAAGGCTTAGGAATATTATCCGGTGAGCCGAAGGTGAAACAGATAATAATCCGAAGCCGAGCCCGATAACTTTTCCCATTCAAAGACACCACTTTTCTATGCTATTTATCCTGTTATCTTTATGTATTCTTTCAAACAAACAAGATGTAAATAAAACACGTGAAAAAAAAGCAGAGAATGATGTAAACATGACGTCATGTGTCATGGCGTTCTTATGACGTCATGATTTGTCACGTGCATGTGTTAAATGGTTAGTGCAGGATATCACAAATGTTATATGGCACCTAGTTATCGGTCCCAAAGTGGCACTAGTGACAGGATAATGACTTGTACTTTCAGTGTTCTAAAACTTGTAAAAGGATCCAGATGGTTATGCAAAATGATCTTCATATAGATAAAGCATTTCTAGTGACTGGATGCATAGTATGTAAGGTGAACATTCAAACTAGAAAGGATGTTTTTGCTATAAGCAGCTACCTCTTAAAAGGTGCTTGTTCACAGAAATGAAATCTTGGAAGACAAAATAAGATGTTGTTGAAATAATTAAGGTTAATGAAAGCATAATTAATTCATTAGCTAAGTATGTATAGCTTATATGCTGTCAATCTCAAAGGCACTGTCAAACTTTTGAATTTTAACACATATCAATTCACTGTATTCAGACTCTAAAAACTTATACAGACAAACTTGTGTTAAGAGGTCAGCCTATGGGACAGAGTAAATTGGCTGTTTAAGACGTGTTGGCTGCTTAACACAAATTGATGTACACTTTAAATCCAACAATGGAACTTTCTGTAGTTGCTGTTTAAGGCAAGTTGGCTGCTTAAAAGGGTGGTTGCTTAACACAAGTTAGACTGTATACAAAATATTTTTGCTTTCAATTGGTATTTACCAGTGTGTACCATACAATGGTACAGCTCTTGCACAGTTTGAGGAAAATTAAACTTTAACTTCAGATTTCTTCGCATCTATAAGCAGGCACCTTCAAGGAAAATAAAGCTTTGGCTTAAAGATGTTTTCATATCTGTAAACAAGCATCTTTAGTGTGAACCAACTGGAGATGCCTCTTTTTCTTTGATTGTTTTTGTTCTGTGTTTTTAAATGAAGCCTCTCGTTTACCCAGGTTGGCGATAGTGTCGGAAAATACAGTCAGATCACTGCAACAAGCTGCTCAACATGTACAGTAAACCTCTTACACCCATTAACCAGTCCCCCTCATGAGCTCTAGATAAAACAGAGATTCATTAACAGGGTACCGTTTTACTAAACAGTTTACGCTTAAGAATTGCGTAAGTCTAAAACAACAATTCCTCTTATTTCAATATTGGACGAAGCAATATTGCAAAGTGACACATCATTGGAATCGTCTCTCCGAGACGCTTCCAATGAAGTGCCACATTGCAACATTGTACTTTCATTGAAGATACTATCCATGTTTATCAATTATGACTTACGCAAACATTTTCCGTAAGTTGTTTAGTAAAACGGTACCCAGGGACTCCAATGATAAAAATACATAGACTCTTTACAAGTATTGGTGTGATTGGGTCAAAAAAAAATGTATTTTTGACCAGACAACACCAATACAAGTGACAGATTTTTTAAATCTCAGGAATCCAGTTATTTAATCTGTTTATAATATTTTCTTCAATAATGTTTTAACCTGATAACTCCCACCGGGATCAGGAAAATGCCAGTTTTGTTGGTTTTAACCGATTTTGAGAGTACTGGACCGATTGCAAGTTGAGATTTAATGAAAATATATGACAGATTTAACAATCTACACACCCAGCAATATCTCCACAATCACAAAATAAGTCTGTTAATGCTTATCTCCAAGTGAAACAATGCAGAAGCATGTGTGAATTGAGGTTTCAATGGTAAACAAACCGACGAGCTTGATTGGGAATTATCTGTAACAAGTTTTTTCCCAGAATACAGAAAGATAATAGGCACTATTGGTCTGATGTGTAAAGATACTTGTTGGATTGCAAGAGGTTTAATTTGAAAAGTGTGATAGTATTGAAAGAAATTGCTTCTTTCTCCCAAGTAATGGAATATAGAGAGACTCAGATATTAAACAATTTATTTGCCATATAAGGAATCATCAAATGGGAAGTCTTCAAGATTTGAAAAACGAACAGACCCAAAATTTTATTTACCTTCCATTCGATCAGACACTACTGAAATTATTAAAAAAAGATAAGAATACAGAAACAAAATAAAGGTATTGTCAATGTAATCTCAATAAAATGTTTATTTTGATTGAGTCACAAAAGGCATAATGTATGGTTAGATGCATGAAATAATTTAAGATTTTTTCTTTGGGGGTGGGGGCGGGGGGGTGCTAATGCGGAAAATGTTTCGAAAAACTTTTGGCCGTTTCTCAGACTGTTGTGGATTCAAAGACATCCTGATCCCTGACTCCCATTGACATTATTGGATTCCATTTGAATGATTTTATTCTCTTTAAACATATCAGATTTAGCTATTAGACCAGATAGGGAGTCGAGGGATGTTAATGAGGGTCAAAGAACATCCCTCGACTTGAAAATCTCTGCAGGGTCGGGAAGGGAAAACCACGGCCAAAATTGAAACAACAATCACCGGCCGTTTTGGGAAAAATTGATCGTCTGAACATGGGGTATATAAAATAGTGGAAAACAAAAGTAATCTGCTGAAAAGTGCATGAATATACCTGCTCATTCATTTAATATCGTAAACATTGATTACAAGATCACACCGCCTGACATAGCCTATTTAACAATTTAAAATGATTTTTGCAAGCTTTCAATTCCTTACAATCAAATTGTTTGTATATTTGTAGAGGGTTCAAATGAGTACTATTATTTTCTAACAGGGTGCTGATTTCGTGGAGTTTGATGTGCAATTAACGAAAGATGAGGTTCCAGTCATCTATCATGATTTCAAGGTGCTAATGACTTATAGAAAGGTGGGTTTGAGATTTGTTTTCATAGAGAAGGTTTGCCTCTGAAAAACGTTCGTTATGAGAAAAAGAGAAAATGCTTTTGTCATAATTTCTTTTCTTCTGTCATCTGTTGCTGGTGGTTTAAAGGACTGTCTCACAAATTGGGATTTTGGCTTTAATGAGATTCTCTTTTACTGATAGTATGACAAAATAGATTTCTAACACAAAGTAAGACAAGATCATTGAGAGATTTCCAACCTCGTTTATAACCATTTAGAAAATATACAATGCAGATATAACGTCCTGTTTAAACGGTTTTTTGTATCCAAAGATCCAAACTTAGAGTAAAAGGAGTTATTTTTAGATACCTTCGTCATATTAATTTACTGTGCGCTCTAAAAACTTGAATATGAACTAATTTTAATTCCAATGGCTACTCTTCAGTGCGTATTACTTGAAAATACAGCTTTTGTAAAGTTATGAAAATATATTTTAATTTCAAAACTTCCTCACATCTGTGATCAAGCACCTTAAAGTGTGGCTTCAAAGATTCATTGAGACTAGGGGAACATTGTATTAGTAGGATTATATTTTACTACATATTAACATGCTTGAATAATTTGCCATGTCTTGTTTTTCAGAAAAAAAGGGAAGATTTAGAGTTTTTTGAGATTCCTATTAAAGACTTGACTCTGGCTGAACTCCATTCCATGAAGGTATGTATAGCTCTGTAAATTGTATTTTTTTCATTTGTGTCTTATTGAAAACTTAAAAAAAAAAGATCACTTTTTTTTAACCCTAAGCTACTAAACAGCCCTGCATTTATAATGAAATATATTTACGACAAACTTCTCTAACAAAAATTATGAGTGAATGGAAAGAAAATCACCTGCCAAATCCTGTAACTCTTTTATTTAATAAAATCAAATAAGTCAAAAATAACAACAACTTAAGGAAATTAGGCAAAAAATTGTTTGTGCAAAATTGGTCAAAACTACCTTTTTTAAATAAAGACATTTTTTACCTCAAATTTAATATTGTGTAAATTAAATCTAAAACAATTGAAATACATTCATTTCAATCTTATTTTGAATGACCTTGTTCAAATTACAAAATCAATGCAAACATTGCAACACGTAGTAAAAGAATTTTAAAGCACTATTTTTGGTCTCTTCCTCACCAATGGCAAATCAAACATGACTTTTTTCGCCATAACAAAATCCATTGACAGAGATTTTCTTATAAAATTTTACAATAAACACTAATTAGAATACTTATTGACAATGTTTACCTTTTTGAATTTAGGCACAAATTGAGAGTAGACTGTGACTCAAACTGCTTCTCATTAGGCTTAACGTAATCTGAGGTTGTTTACAACACAGTCTAAACAATCCGTCTACAACTTAATCCTGATATGAATGTATCACCAAATAAAGAAAAAAACATCAACTTAAAGGAAATAATACCAACCAGAGGTGTCTGTCAGACGGATTGTTTAGACTGTGCTGTAAACAACCTCAGATTTCGGTATAGAGAATAGATGGTTGGTGTCGTGAATCGGAAATGTTATCGGGCAAGGAGTAGGAATATTATCCGGTGAGCCGAAGGCGAAATGGATAATATTCCTACACCAAGCCCGATAACAGTTCCTATTCAAAGACACCAACAGTCTATTCTATTTATCCGGTTACCTTTACGGATTTTTTTAAACAGCAAAATAAAAATAAAACACGAGAAAAACACACAAAAAACAAAGTAGAGAATGACGTAAACATGTCGTCATGTGTCATGGCGTTCTTATGATGTCATAATTTGCCATGTGCATGTGTTATATGGTTAGTGCCGGATATCACAAATGTTATACGGCACCTAGTTATCAGTCCTAAAATGACACTATTGACAGGATAAAACACAGTCTAAGCAATCCGTCCGACAGACACCTCTGGTAGGTTAGAATATATGGCCAATTACCTTGCTGATAATTAATGAAGATAAACATCAGTGTGTCTTAATAAGGAAACAAGTGTTATAAGAATTTAAAAGAACATGTGAGGGGCCTCCGTGGCCTAGTGGTTAGAGTACAGAACTTGAAATCACATGGCCCCTCTCCGTGTGGGTTCAAATCCTGAGAGGGATATGGATATTCATGAGAGGCAGTCTCCCGACTGACTTACGGAATGCCGATGGTTCTACCCGCCTTGACCAGCCCCGATGGGCATTTGAGTATGGGGTCTTCCTCCATCATTAAAAGTCGGGCATCGCTACATAACTGAAATAATGTTGATGTGATGTAAAACCCATATTAAAAATAAAAAATAAATAAAGAAAAAAAAGAACATGTACCTTGTTTCGTTGAATAAAAGATGTAGAGATTTACAGTTTGGCATTCTTTAAGTCAGCCTGAAGAGTACTCCTATAAAAATTACAAATTTATTGTTACTGTGATGTGAACCAACACAAAAAGGTACTGTATCTTTTCAAGCTCATTACTCTAATTACAGCAGTCTTTCCCAAAAGTGCTGGTCCACCGGTATCGACCAGCAGATTTCATTTCAGACAGGCGTGAAATAGCTTTCTGACAGTCCTTGTGTCCGGCAGCTTTTGGTAGTACTTAAATATGGAAACCATTGCATAATTACAAAAAAAAAACACACCAAAAGACGTGGTTTCTGTTAGTCTGTATCATTTAAAGGTCCACTGCCGCCCAAAAAGTTATTTTATAAGAAAGGCATAATGTTATTACAGAAGTAAGAACCTAGTTCAAAGATGAAATTCTCTGAATGTACATGTTCCCTTAAGACTGTATGTAGTGGGTACGAATCACAATCATTATATGTAGCGATTCAGTTGAGAACTGTATCTGTAGGATAAGATGATCATCTATTTCAATACACTCACCACTGCACCTCACCACTGCACCACTGCACCTCACCACTGCACCACTGCACCTCACCACTGCACCTCACCACTGTACCACTGCACCTCACCACTGCACCACTGCACCTCACCACTGCACCTCACCACTGCACCTCACCACTGCACCTCACCACTGCACCTCACCACTGCACCTCACCACTGCACCTCACCACTGCACCTTACCACTGCACCTCGCCACTACACCACTGCACCTCACCACTGCACCTCACCACTACACCACTGCACTGCACCACTGCACCTCACCACTGCACCTCACCACTACACCACTGCACCTCACCACTGCACCACTGCACCTCAACACTGCACCACTGCACCTCAACACTGCACCTCACCACTGCACCTCACCACTGCACCTCACCACTGCATCGCACCACTGCACCACTACACCTCACCACTGCACCACTGCACCTCACCACTACACCACTGCATCTCACCCTGCTATCTGTATTCAACTGTATTTTTATGTGTATAAGAGGCCTAATTACCAAAATAAACGTTTGGCATTCATTCAGAATGGTGCAATCTATTTATATAGCTTGATGTAAGTGATTCTTGTCTAAGAAGTTTGCTTCATATTTTCAGATTTCTCATACAAGTATGCAGCCAGACGAGAAATATGGTAAGTGTGAAGTTACAATGTAAATGATCTTTTGAAATGTGTCTGTCTGTTTTAATCTTTTTCTAGTTCAGTTAACTAAAGATGTCTTTGTGGGAGACAGCATTCAAAATTGTGGTTACAAAAGTAGAAGTATTTTTTCTATAAGAAAACTCTCACTGTGGCACTATGCTGTCAATATTTCTCAATCAAGTATGTAGTGACTTAGATACTATGTAATAAACTAAGTGACATTATTCAGACGGGGTAATTATGTGTCCAATGTTTACAATTTTTTATTATATTCCTATCAATGAAATACTGGGATTTCTCAATGTATCAATTCTCAATTTTGTCACAGTGAATATCGTCACTAGTGATGATATGAGTTTTGACGGAACTACTTTTATTTACCATTCCTTTGCATTAAAGTCATGGCTGTGCTTTTGCACACAGCATTAAAATGTTTGTTTTCTTAATGAATCTATACACGTGAATGACGTCATAGGACGTGTAAATGACGTCATGGGCGTAGTAAACTGCTTTGCTCCTCCCATTTTAAATTCCACTTGGCGTTTATGAAGATATTTTGGCAAATAGATTTTATGTAGTGGAATAAAATAAATAGAATAATCAACTCCATTCGATTGATATAAAAAATATGTCACTTGAATGGGTTGTTATCATGTAGAAAAAACTTGTTCTTCGAACTCGTTTTTTCAACCTGATAACAACCCATTCTCGTGACATATTTTTGATATCAATCGAAAGGAGTTGATTATTCTCTATATGTCCGAAAAAGATGGCCATCCCATAGATATTTTGTTATGTCAGAGAAATAACAGTCGACAGGCACACATCCAAAGCAATAATGCCATTATAAAGCATGGGTTATCATAAACCACTAGAAGGGAAAGTTGATGGTCAACTCATGCAGGTTATCCAATGTAGCTATCAATGAAAAAATTAAGTGAAAAAAGCAAAAATACCTTGTGGCGCGGCCATCTTGTTTGAACATAGGGTCATAAGCATTAGTCACCTCATTCTGATTCCCCGCGCTACAGTGAACCCTCGTTTATCCGGACCCCGATTATCCGGATGTCTCGCAATCCGAACAAAACTGTAAGGGAACGGAATGATTGGACCAGTTTATTGCACACGACTTTTGAAAACATTGTGGGTAAATGAGAAATTGCTTGTGACGAGCAATTTCTCCTTTTCCCACAACGTTTTCTGCCATATCAGAAGATTATCTTTGAATTTCATCACGTTTTGATATGTCTTCTGCAAACTCTTTCAATTTGGGACGGTCGACAATTTGGCGTTTGCTAAAGGGTTATAACTATACACCGCTCATACAGACCGTTTATGTCTTAATGTGAATAAGAACATGCTCTGCTTCATTAGTCCGGATTATTCGGTAAACCGGACATTTTGTTGGGAACGGACGTGTTCGGATAAACGAGGGTTCACTGTAATTTATTCATCTCCCATGGCTTATGTCATGATTTGATCGATTATAAAAGATGCTTATTACCATTTTATTACAAAAAGACTATTGAAAATGACATAAATCTCCAATTCCATGTGATGTAGTACATGCTGGGAAGTGGTACAGGGGAGGCACGTCAGCCTTTGGACATGGGGTGGAAGGTGTGAATCCAGTGAGTAGCACGTTCCACTTTTTGACCTTGGATTAATCCACATACAGCACAAGCTCTGGTTAGGTATTCAGGAAGTAGAATCAAGACAGATTAACCCTTATAGTACTGGAACCGACTTCATGCTTATGGAAACAGGTTGGATCCAGGCCAGCAGCCAATAAAATTGGTGACTGGCCTGTAATCTAACCTGTTTGCTACTCTGAGTATCTTTCCTCATCAAAACTAAGCAGATATTTAAGGTTTCGGAAAGCAGACGACACAGAAATGATTTTTTAGAAAATTACCCAGCATTATAAGGGTAAATCTTGTCTGACTGTGATGCATGAAAGAGTGGTTGTCCATACACAAAGATAGAAGATGATAGGTAGTTACGTTTTTTGTTACAGAAAAACATATCTCATCTTCTCTGTTACAGAGGGCATACATGATGATGACGTAGACCCGGAAGACCTGCAACCATTCCCAACATTGAAACATGCATTTGAGGCGGTTGACCTGCACACTGGGTTCAATATTGAAGTGAAATACCCCATCCCTAAAGTGGTAAGTTAAAATAGGGGGGGGGGGGGACACAAGTTGGCGCGCATCCCTATTCATAATAATTGAGTATTCCAAAACTGGACTCAATCTGAACTCATCTGGTTTATCCAATAAAAACACCTTTGACATGATACGGTAGCCGCAATGTTGCTTCTTGCAAGACGACTTTCATTGTACTTCTGTTTATAAATATACAGTCAAACTTGTGTTAAGAGGCCAGCCTATGGGACAGAGTAATTTAGCTGTTTAAGACAGGTTGGCTGCTTAACACAAATTGATGTACAGACAAACTTGTGTTAAGAGGCCAGCCTATGGGACAGAGTAATTTGGCTGTTTAAGACAGGTTGGCTGCTTATCACAAATTGATGTACAGTCAAACTTGTGTTAAGAGGCCAGCCTATGGGACAGAGTAATTTGGCTGTTTAAGACAGGTTGGCTGCTTAACACAAATTGATGTACACTATAAATCCAAGAATGGGATTTTCTGTTGTGGTTGTTTAAGGCAGGTTGGCTACTTAAAAGGGTGGTTGCTTAACACAAGTTAGACTGTAGATCTTAAATGTAAAATCTAATTTAGCAAGTGTTCGCTAGAACTGTCTTCTCGAGTCAAATGTTACAAACTAGCATGAGGTAGGATTCAGATAAATGTTGGTATTTGTTGATTTTATCTCAGTTGGTAGCATGTCCAATTTGGATAATGGGGAGCGGTAAGTTTGAGATGTGGCAAACTGGCTTCAAAGTAGAAAGGAAATACCCCATTCCTAAATGGTAGATGGGGGGAATGGAGTGTTAGGTGCTTAGGGGTTAGAGATTTGGAGGAAGGGCTTTTTTTTGCAGTATTTGAAAAATTGAATTAATTTTAATAGGGTTCTCCTCCTTCGAATCTCTTCTGAGAGAGTGATGGGTTTGAATCCTGTGAGTAGCGGGTTCCGGCATGCAACATTCAGCACAAGTAGTGGTTTTGTATCTGGGAAGCAGAATTGAGAGTGATTAACCCAAGTTGTAAGACCTTGCTTCACAAATGATCTGAAATAAATAAGTTTACACTAAAGATATTTATGTTTATAGGATGGAAGTGGAAAGATCAACGACTACTTTGACAAGAACAAATTTGTGGACAAGATACTGAAATGTGTGTTTGATAATCACAATGGGCGTCGCATAGTCTTCTCCTCATTTGATCCTGATGTGTGTTCGTTGTAAGTGACTTGTTGTCATTTTGTTTTCCCCTGCTGTAATGAAACAAATATTACATTATTATATTGGTATAAATCAAACATAGTATATGGCCGAGTTAAGAAAATGTAAATAGGCCAGATATAATGGTAGGAAGATAACCCCGGATATTCCAATCACCCCTAATCTAAGGTATGGTATTGTTCGATTGAAACATAAACATCGTACAAGAGCGAGATCAACTTATATTATATTGGTATTCGTAATTGTACGAAAGACATTACATAATGTTATTTCAAAATTAAGCACATAGGCTCATAGTTATTTCAATTCTATATTTAACTGTATTCTATGAAGATGACATCTTCCTTTTACCACTCATACATATGAATTTGTCCATACTTGAGTGTTTGATGTAATACTTTGGTAATTAAATGGATCTTGAGAGAAACTTTGGTCTAAAAGAGGGTATACATTGTTTTTAAAAAACTATCTCTTACATAGGTACCAATAGCTAAAATGGTGATTTATTCGACTTGTGCCACCAAACATAAGACCATTTTAAACTTCTTCATTCCTATGTTGCTGAACATCTGTGTTTTCAATTGAAAAGTAGTAAATGGAGATGTCACAATTTTGGACTAAAATACATGTTAATTCACTGTATACACACTTAAAAGCATTTAACATGTTTTATTATGCTTCAAATGACTATTCTACTGTATGTATCATGTAACAAAACAGTTTTTAAAAAAAATTTGATTTTAACTTTAAAATGTCCTCAAATCTGTGAGCAAACACCTTTAGAATACACTGTATAGGAAAACAATATAGTGTTTGTATAAAATACACTAAAGACTAACATTTTAGCAATGATTTAAGCAATCGCCAAAACTAGCGTTTGAGTTTATTTAATAGCCAGTTTCAAAGAATTTTGATTTTACTTTTCAAATTTCCCCACATCTGTGAAGAAGCACCTTTAACAGGCCTTGGGAAGAGCCTTCTAATGAGCCTTTCATTTCAGTTTTTCATCCAGGTGTAAATGCTCCTGAAATGTTTTATTTTTCGTGTTTCAGAATCAATCTGAAGCAGAATGTATACCCCGTGTTGTTTCTGACCCAGGGGGATACTGACCGATGGATACCATATGAGGGGCAGCGAGCCGCTACTATTGAGATGGCCACGGAGTTTGCATTGACCGCTGGACTATTGGTCAGTCATGGATATATTGATTTATTTATAAATATATATATAGGGAATAGGAATAATTAAATGATTGAAATGTGGGTTCGAGGGAAGACAAGAGCAACTCTTACTAGGGGGGGCTCCTTTGCCTATTGGTTCAACTAAAGAACTTGAAATCACAAAAAAAAATGCTCTCTACTTAAGTTTAATTAGGGTTATCTATTTAAACCACATGTTACAATCTTTTAAAAATATAGTATTGATCATTGGCCTTAAAAGAAGACATTATGGGTAAAGACAATACTTTCTCACAATAGTTTCCCCAATCACCTGATTTGGAAGTATTAAAAGATCATATCCATTAGCTAATACAGGTAGAATTTCACATAACATTTTCTAGGGTGTGGCGGCTGTATCGGACATTTTGCTGAAAGACATGTCTACGATTCGTTACGTGAAGGACGCTGGACTCGTTCTGTTTACATGGGGAGAGTTATGTAACGATAAAGCCAACATCAAACTGTTGAAAGACAACAAAGTGGACGGTGTTATATACGACAGGTGGGTGTTGTCTCTTTATACTTAATAGTATGGCTATGAACTCTTAACAATGATAAGTTTATATTTGATGCAATTTAGACCTTCTAAATACCTCAATAAAGAAATTTTATTGAATTTGATTTCACAAAATGTATGACATCTCCACCTTAAAACCTCAATAAGTAAATTAATTGATTTTTGTTGATGATATTACATTTTAGATTATGGAAACTTACATGTCCCTTACATATTAACAAAAGGAATTACCTGGGTATAATGATTGATCAATTTTGTATGTACATTTCCCTCAAACTGAGGGCACTGTTTGCTGTTAATACAACCATACATTATTCAGAATGATTGTTTTAGAGTAGCCTTTATTAGCTAGTGTCTCATGGTCTTAACCCTCCCAGGGGTCCTGCATGGCCCAGTTGTTACAATGGTAGTTTTAGATCTTGGCAGTTCCTATGTTCAAACCCCAAAGGAACCTCCTGTTTCTTTAAGTGTCCTTTAGCAAGCTACTTCAGAGCCCTAGCCAAGAACTGGGAACCGTTTTACTAAACAACTTACGGAAAATGTTTGCGTAAGTCATAATTGATAAACATGGATAGTATCTTCAATGAAAGTACAATGTTGCAATGTGACACGTCATTGGAAGCGTCTTGGAGAGACGATTCCAATGATGTGTTACTTTGCAATATTGCTTCGCCCAATATTAAAATAGGATGAATTGTTGTTTTAGACTTAGGCAAATCTTAAGCGTAAACTGTTTAGTAAAACGGTACCCTGGTGAATCCAGGCAAGCCTTAATATAATTGAAAAGTTGTTGACACAACATTAAACCCCATGACTGGTATTATATCTCTGTGTTGGTTCCTATCTTGATGTCGGAATTTCATGAGAGGTTGTATCTTGAATGACTTATGTTTTGCATTGGTACCTCTATGCTGCAGCCAGCAATTTTTGGCAATCAAAGTTAAGAGGATCTTCTTGCAAGAATTATGAGCTTGGCCTTGTAATAGGATGGACAATTGTTAATGCCATACAAAACAACAGTTTAAGGAAAAGAACTTGTGGCATGAGGATTTTGAGTTCAATCCTCAGCAGTGGCACTGGGATCTTTAGTGGATGTGTCCTTGGGCAAGGCACTATAGAGCCCTTTAAAGATCTGGCTAAACTGAGGAAAGCGGTAAAATCACTGAAATAGTCCTGACACATCATTTAACCCCATATAAACAAACAAATGAAACAGAATCAAAAGCTATATATGTATAACTAAATGAAGCCACAGTGCTACAAATGACTTTTACATTATAATCTTTCAGGATTGACACTTTTAAGTCTGGATCCAAACAGAGTATATTCAAACTTGAAGACCAGATGAAACGAGACATGGTTATCCGGTCTGGTTCCTTACTCTTGAACAATACTCCAATCTCTGGGGCAGAATCCTCGTCCAATCGACCGATTGAATCATCTGCTAATGTGCTGGAGACGATTGACTCTGGAACAGAATCTACGTCGGATAATTAGGCTTGAAGAACGATTTGATTATGCTGTTATTTCTTGTTTGTTAGAGTTACATTGCTAGATTAATATAAATCAATTCAATTAATTTACACATTTTACGTGATTAGTCAAGTTCATCTTTAGTCACATTGCACATGTTAATGTAACTAGATGTTTGGTAAATAAATTAAATTGGGCGTTGTAAGATCATTGTGGTTGGTGTGGGTTGTTCACATACATTCGGATGAACGGACTTAAGTAAAATTTGAAGAACAACATGAAGCAGTGATTTCTAATTTAATGATTACTAGCAAGTGATATATGAAGAGCAGCAGAGCTATACATATATGATATGTATGTCAAGCAGTAATAGACTATATCTACCAACAAATATACAACATTAATTGATAAAGGTTTAGGAGGAATTGCCAAGAATGGCAGATGCTACTCACATTGATAGATAAATCCTAATTTATTCCATTTATTTTATCCTATATGTATCCTATATTAAAACATTGAGCACAATACATTTATCGTATTATTTGCATAATTATTTCTGATCAAATTGAATGTAGGTTTTTTAACATGGTCATTTTACTCTAATTCATTAAGCCATGTAATTGCTTAATCTATCGCTAAGATGAGGGGCAATAGTGGTACAGAAATAGAGCATAGACCTCTTGTATCAAGGGTTCGGGGTTTGATCTCTGTTAGGGGAGGTGAAAATTGCCGGGACTATCCTTTAAATTGGAACAAGTACTGGTTTAGTAACCAGGAAGCAGATATTGACAGTGAATTCAATAAGCTATCACAATCAGTGTAAAAAATATAAGTTTTAAATAAGATGTTGGATATAAAGGGAATTTGTTTAAACAAACACCTTAGAATTATTTTTTTTTACATTGTATATTATCTTATATTTTAAACATTGAGCGCAATATATATCACAGTATTTGCATAATGATTACTGAACAGATTGTGTATAGAGTTATTGGTTTCTAAACAAATTCACAAAGTCCTAGTTTTATCAATTGCTTCAATGATTGTGAAGCACATTTTAAACTTAGTCTTCTTAGATTGTTATCCTATATTTTTAACATTGATTACAACTTATTTATTACAGTATATATGCATAATTATAAAGGTAAGAATTGTAGTAAAATTAGATGCAAAGTATATTTCTAGCTAGTTCTAGATTTCTAGGTAATGTGATTCCATATTTTATACATTGTATGAAATCCTGGTCTAAATTAAAAGCAAGGTCCTGTGTAGTACAGTTGGTAAGGTAGCAATCTGGACACCCTTGGGCTCCAGGTTTGAGCCCCGTTGGTTACCTCTGGTTTTGTGGGTGTGTACTTTGTCAAGACACTTCAAGAACCTACCCTAGTATTGGTAAATCAAGGACAATTTTTACACAAATAAGCAATTGTTGAAACTGTACAATCCCATATAGATATACAAACTCCTCACAGTGATCTCCCTTTATGGGGTTGATCACTGCCATCACAAATGTCACATGACCACCTACTTAGAAACGAAAATGGCGTTAACTAAAAAATTGTAATCCATTTGTGCTTTATTTATATACAAAACCAAATTTTTTTCACGTTGACTGGTCAGAAATCAATACAACAAGATATTGTTACTAAATTTACTAAGATATCTGGTAATCTCGAAACAAAACAGCATCATTTGAATTTAATCCAAATCTGGATGAAAAATCTTGTGGTGGCAGTGATCGATGCAGCGTAGCAAGGGGAGATTACTGTGAGGAGTTTGATAAATATAAAGCAAAAGCATGTAACATTTTATAAGTATACAACCTTAAATTTTCTTTGTTACAATGGGTAGAAACCATTGTAACAAAAGAAGACTTCGTGTGTTTCAAGCAATGTCCCCTTTTGTCACAATTGTTTCTTAAGCTGTTTGTGCAGGTGATTTAACCATCAGAATAGTGGGTAATTTTTTAAAAATAAATGTTTGTGTCATATGCTTGCCGGAACCTTAAAAATGTGCTTGATTTTGATGAGGAATGATACTCAGAGAAGCAAACACGTTTGGTCACAGGCCAGCTGCTAATTTTCTTGGCGGCTGGCCTGAATCTAACCTGTTCGCACAGGCATGAATTTGGTTCCATAAGGGTTAAAGAGAGTTTGAATAATGAAAGGGTGATATGAAAGGTATACCATCATTATAAAGAGAATCTCAGAAAATGTTTTACATGATTTCACATAAAGCTAAAAAATAAGTCTTGTTCGAGCATTTTTTAAACAGTGTGTGTTTTTTCTTTTTATTGTTAAATAATGTGTGAAGCAATAAATTGGGCATTATCAAAATTGTTAGCCAATTTCTGGTAATAAATCATACATTATGTGTGGTCCAGTGTTTAAGCTGGTGGTCTTGGAACTTAACTTGCTATTAACGAGCAATTTCTCCCTTTCCCACAATGTTTTCTGCCCTATCAGAAGATTATTTTTCAATATCATCACATCTTGAAATGTCGTCTGCAAAGTCTTTGAATTTGTGACAGTCGAACATTTGGTAAAGGATTAAAGACCGGAAAGAATATTGGTTTGAGCTGTGTCTGAAACTTTTTTTAATTTTTTATTATCTTATTTGTTAACTTTGTATGATTCTCTAGTTTATTGTAGCAGTGTGGTGCTACATTCTGTTTAAACAAGTGGACTCTCAAAAGAAAACATTTTAAAGCAATTTTAACAAAATTGGAATTTTGTTTTGTCAATAAGTGAAAAATTCATGATTCAATTTTTTTTATCAATAATTCAATCACTGTCCCTCCTGCCTAGATATTTTAAGACAAGTTTATGAATAATTTACTCAATCTGTCATTTTTATGATTTTTTAAGCCAACTACTTCTAAACAATTTGTGACTGACCCTAATTGAATGGAACAGAATTCAAAAGCAGAAGACAAAAAAGTCACAAAGATGAAAAAACAGTTTCTTCATGATATTGGGTATAAACCATTGTCATAAGGGTTTGAAAAATTCATACTTTTGGCTCAGTGGCTTAAATTTTCTAACAATTTTTTTTTAACATCAACATTAATTCAGTTATGTAGCGATGCCCGACTCTTAATGATGGAGGAAGACCCCATACTCAACTGCCCATAAGGGCTGGTTAAGGCGGGTAGAACCATCGGTAGAACAAATGCGGAATAGCATTGCATAATTAAGTATTAAAGCTTTAAGTTAACATTGAGAAAATCAATTTTAAAGCATGAATCATTTCTTTATGATATATGTAAAAAACCATTGTGATAAAAGGAGAAATTGCTTGTCATGAGCAATTTCTCCTTTTGTTGCAGTGGTTTTTAAATTCAATTGATGCAGATGGATTGACTGACGAGTTAGAAAAAGAAAAATATTTAATAAAGTTTTGCTAGGAAGATTGTTTATTGACTTCAATGCGTATCTTGCATTTACAAAAAAGAAAAAAGAAATATGTGCACCAACTTGAATATTTTTCAACATATTGATGTTTGCAACATAGATTCAAGTTTGTGTTCATTGGGTGAATCCACAACATTTCTACCAGTGACAGCATTTAGATTTTCATGAGAGGTCTCTCAGCTGAATAGGGAACAGGCAGTTAAGTATTGGGTATTCCTCCATCATTGCATCATAATTAAAATT
This sequence comes from Cerastoderma edule, assembly GCA_947846245.1. Taxonomy (NCBI): domain Eukaryota; kingdom Metazoa; phylum Mollusca; class Bivalvia; order Cardiida; family Cardiidae; genus Cerastoderma; species Cerastoderma edule. The sequence goes on from OX401418.1 coordinate 28,280,268, forward strand.
TATGTATGTGTCTTGCTATGTAAGACATATGTGTCTTGCTATGTAAGACACATATAAAACGAAATTAATCAATATTTCTAGCAATTTTTGCGAAATTGTAAGGTTACGAGTTATATTAGAATGTTTTTATACCAACCTATCAGTTCACAATAGAAATAATGCATTAAAATTTAAACTTTCCATATCAAATCCAGAATAGTAAAGAATGTGGCTTATAAGTTAATCAATTAAATGCATATTGCAAACTAATAGAAACCACTGTTTGGAGAGGAGAAATTTCTCATCATGAGGAATTTTCCCTGTTTGTTACAGTGATTTCTACCAGATATCGCAAATGAAATGAGCTAGTTTTATTCCTACTTACATAATTTCATGTGTATCGTTGATTTTGGCTATGTTGTTCTTGTAAAATTGACAGAATATTGGAATTGAATGAATATCATGTGTATTGATTACATTCCTGCTAAAAGAATCGCCTGTTTGGGTCAATAACTAGTCTTAAAAGCTCAGGCATTATCATTTTACCAAATAAAGGTGCATTTAGGTAAAGCGTAGGTGTTTTTTCTAATTCATATAGCCTATAAGGTATTGGGATAGACATGACATAAATCTTTATTATGTATACCTTATATATAGAACCCTTTATTTACCTTATTGTTTTACATCAATTGTGAAGGAAGCTTAAAGCTTGTAGAAAAGCCACTCTCGATGACTGCTTCCTGGAAACTTAACCTGTACTCATGCCGATTTGTGGGTTGGTCCCGGATATTTTCACCTCGCCTAACGGGGATTCGAACCCGGGACCCTCGATACGAGAGGCCCACAATCTACCTCTACATCACCGTCGCCCCCTAGGTTCGGAGTACTTTATTTGTTTTCAACAGCAGTTAAGTCATATTGCAGTGGTCAGAGCGCCTATAAAAATGCCTAATGTAGGCCTGTTTATAACTTCGAGTCCTGCGTGGCTCAGTGGTTAAGGTGATGGACTTAGAACTCGGGGGTCCAGAGTTTGTGCCTCACAGACACCTCTGGATTCGTGGGAGTGGCCTTTGGCAAGCTATTTCAGGGTTCTAGTTTGGAACTGCTGGATGAAGGAGAGCCGTAGCTGTCACAGGTTTATACCTTTATACTGTGCCAAACGGTAACAGTAAACGATACCCAGTTAACCCTTTCCCAAACAACACATTTTCGACTGTGCCAAATTGAAAGAGTTTGCAGACGATATTTCAAAATTTGATGAAATTGTAAAATATTCTTCTGATAGGACAGAAAACATTGTGGGAAAAAGAAAAATTGCTTGTTACGAGCAATTTCTCTTTTTCGCACAATGCTTTCTAAAGTCGTCTGCAACAAAGTGGTCAAATGTCGTAATTGTTCGGGAAAGGGTTAAACATAAACCCTTTCCTGTACTTAACTACAGTCATCGCACTCAGTTGAGAAAGATAGAGGATCCTTGTTCTTGGCACCCCATTTCTTACCTTTCAGCCTGACCTTGAGGTTTTTTAGTTCAAGTTGATTTCCAGAACACCACTTAGCTTTGATGCTTAAACTTGTACAAGTAAAACACTTGGCTTAAAGACGTTCTCGTTAGTTTTATCTACGCATTTCATCTGCGCATCCAAGGGAGATAATAATCTGTTACTGAAGAGCTAGTCGGATAAACTTTTATTCGGATGAAATTTACTATATATGCAATTATTTTCCAAGAATAATCATATTATCCATACAACTTTAAAAGGTTGTTAACATCATTATATATTTCTCGTGCATATTAAGCCCCAGTTCCTATTTATCAAGTTTAAAGTTATTTTAATCATTTTATAAATGTTTTCAAATACGGTTACCATGGAAACTGTCATTTTACAGAAAAAGTAACTCGTCAACATATACTTTTTTGCATTTTGTATTTCAAGATTAAATTTTACTTCACATACTGAAAAATAAGAAAATTCTATGAAAGGAATTTTACATATCTTCATTTATTTGTAATATACATACCAATTTTCATTGTTTTTTGATGAATACACAATTTTCAAAAAGTTAAAATTGTCCAGATTGTAATAAAATTAGGGAAAAAAATGAATTATAAAGTATTGAATCTATGAATTCATTTTTTTTTTTTTTTTTTTTGCGTTAATAACCCTTCCAGAATTATTTTATTACCTTTGAAGATGGTATGGTCATTTTGACATTTTTGCCCAAAACGGTTACCATGGAAACTGTCATTTGACGAAAAAACGAACTCGTCGACTTGTATTTTTCTTTTCATTTTTGAATTCACAATAGAATTTTAAGTAACATCAAAAAATGTCCTCAATATACATTATACAAAGTTAAAAACCCAGTTGATAGTGTATTGCACTTTAAATACAGTTGTCTCCAGTTCAAAAGGGTCCAGCTCCTGCGTGGCCCAGTGGTTAAGGTGACGGATTTAGAAATTTGAGGATCAGGGTTTTTAGCTCCAACCACATCTCTGGTTTCGTGAGAGTGACCTTTGGCAAGTCATTTAAGAACCCTAGCCTAGTACTGATGGATCCAGGAAAGCCATTACATAACAGGAAAATTATTGGTATGGCGTTAAACATCATACAAATGAACATAATCAAACATGTGCTTTGTCAATATTCTAGCTCTAACTAAAGCACTTGTTTGGGTCTTTCATAACCATCGTGACAAAAAAAAAGAATGCTCGTAATGGTGTATACGTGTATTTGTGTTGGTGTTAAACACTGAGTTGCTCTATGAGTAAATCGTAGCGAATAATGCTTTTTTAACTTTTCTTCATGCATTTTGCTGGGGTGTCCTAAAAATGTCACTACTTTCTTTGTCGTGGTCCTGCATGACTCAGTGGTTGGGGAGAAGGTCTTGCTTAGCGATGAGGAGACATTGGAGCTATTTTCCAATGGTTCTGCGTGTCGCCGGTATAAAGGAGATGGACTTGTTACCGAGGGTCTCGGGCCCGAACATACCGGCGTCTCTTGTTTCATGGAAGTGTCCCTTAGGGTCCGAGCATTGTACTGATGCAATGATTGAAAGCCGTAATCTCCAAAATGAAGATGCATTTATTTCATATGGGTACCCAATCGGAACACCTCGGCCATTTCTTAAAATAACCTCGGAGGTGTTCTATTTCTCAGCTCACGGAAATACCCGAGTAGTTCCGATTGCTCGGAGGTAATGGGGAGCCATTTTGAAAGTAGGCAAGCAACTTCGGGCATCTCCGTTTGCAATCGTATCTACTCGGAAATCCCCGATACAAGCCGGGGATTGCCGAAAAGATACGATTGACAAAATATGAAACAAAGATGTGTTGATATGATAACCTTTAATGAAAAGAGTAAAAACAACAACATTCAATTGTGATATATAACTAATTTGTGTTTATATAGATATATATTTAGTGCCTGTGTGCATGTTGTTATCAAATGAGTTATTCGGCGGAAACCAGCCGAATTACCCCAGGATTTCTGGTGTATTCATGAATTGCTTACGAGGTATATCTACCGATTTGTGACGGGGATTGCCGAGTAGATACGATTGACGTGTACCATGTCGATATCTGCTTTTTCTTTTTCTATTTTGCAAAGTTACCGATTCTGATATGGGGGAAATGTTAATTACGAGGTTAGATTGATTGCATAAAACATGCTCGGTTTATTCCCGTGGACTCGCATATCATATGAGAAATACGGATCTTGATAGAGGACAGAAAGTGCGAGGCGAAAGTTTAGAATTTGATAAAGCGCCGTTTTCACTAGCTTTTCTAATTGAATGCAACTTGTGATATCGATATGACAGTACAGTGTATATCGTGTGAGAATCTGTGTTCTCAATAGTAGAAAAAGTATGAGCAGTGGCGAGTCTCGAACGTGGAACCTCTGTATCCAAACTCGGTCCTTGCTACCAAGTACATAAGTATATCTTTACCTCAAACTTCTGGTTGTCGATCGCATCAATAGGTCGAAATTAATACTTGGTCCCGAATCATTTCCAAGTACATTCCAGATTTCTCTGCATGTATGTGTGTACGCACGTCTGCCGGTCTGTTTGTCCAAAAGTCGGCATGTCTGTGTGTCTGCACGTCCGCATGTATGTGTGTGTGAAACTCTTTCTGTCTTTGTATTTGCAAGTCCACCTAATTTTGTGTACGCAAGTCTGCATGTATGTCTGTTTTCAAATCTGCCAATTTGTGTGGGCGCGTAAGAATGCATGTCTGCCTGTCCGTGTGTGTGCTCACCTGCATACACACAGACATGCAGACCTGCCTACACACAGACATGCGGACCTGCCTACACACAGACATGCGGACACAAAAATAGGCGGACATGCAGACGAACGAGAATGCAAACTTTCCAACCAACAGACGTGCGTACACAGAGACACGCATAAAGACAAAAAGGCAGACTTGCAGACATTCAGACGGACGGACGTGCTAACACAAAATCATAAAGACAAACAGACAGACTTGCAAACAAACAAACAAGTGGAGTTGTAAACAAACGAACATGCAAACTTTCGTACTCCCTAATTAGCAGATTGCCTACACACGGACAGGCAGACGTGGGGACATGCAGACAGGCGGACATGAAGACAGGCGGACGTGCGGACACACAGATAGGCGGACGTGCAGACACACAGACAGGCGGACGTGCCGACACCCAGACAGGCGGACGTGTCGACACAAAAACAGGCGGACGTGCCGACACATATACAGGCGAACATGCAGACGCACAGACAGGCGGACACACAGACAGGCGGACGTGCGGACACATAGACAGGCGAACGTGCGGACACACAGACAGGCGGACGTGCAGACACACAGACAGGCGGACGTGCGGACACACAGACAGGCGGACGTGCAGACACACAGACAGGCGGACGCACAGATAGAATCACTTGCCTACACACAGACATCCGAACTTGCAGATATATAGACAAACATACTTGAGGACATACAGACAGACGGACGTGCGAACACACAGACAGGCGGACGTGGGGACACAAAGACAGGCGGACGTGCGCACACACAGACAGGCGGACGTGCGAACACACAGACATCTGAACTTGAGGAAACACAGACAGGCGGGCTAACGGACATACAAACAGGCAGATGTGCACACAAACATACAGAACTTGCAGACATATAGGCAAACATACCTGCGGACACACAGACAGGTGAGGTGATCTTGCGGACACTCGAATAGAAATATATACGTTAACACAAACAGGCGGACTTGCGTAGTATACAATAAAAGGCGGACTTGCAGACATACAACCATGCGAACCTTATTGGCTAAGGATTTGGTTATCCACGGGAATCGAAGCCACGACTCTCGGGTCCCGAAAATGCCGCTCTATGTCTGGGATAACGTTTTCGTTAACCACATTCATGTTCATTTGTCAATTGCATGCCAGAATATCTTGATTTGTAGAGAAAGTTTACTTTATTTCAACATTTTCTGCATAATGACACGCTTGTTTTCAAACAAGCAATAGTTCTCTTTCCTTTTTGATCGTTAGGATTGAACCTATGGAGTAAAATTGTTGGAATCTTGAAAATGTTTAAGATTAATAATCTTAGGGTTTACGTAAATGTCAACCTCAACAATGATAAAAAAACTAAGATATGAATATGCAAACTTACCTTTAAGTATATAGATCATTTTTGAAAAAAGAAAAAGGAAATAAAAATGAATTTCTGCACCACCGTTTATGCTGTCGGTTGTGGGATTCGAACTACGACAGATTGGGCATGGATTAATCACGGGTAGGTGACTTTATCCACTGCGCTATCATGGGTCCTATTATACTAAGGTGTGAAATAAGGATTTCAATCGAATAAATGAAGTATTTAAAGGGAGGTAAAATGTGATTTATACGTTAAAACAATAGAACTACATGTTTGTAAGGGACTTTCAGACAGTTATATTATGTTTGCGTCAAAGTAAAATATAAAGATAACACATAATAGTGAGAACGGCCAAGAAAAACGCCATCCAATATTTGTTCTCGTAATTATCAACCTCATGCATGGTAAAATACCAAGTGAATAAAGACCGACTAAAATCAACAAATGTTGAATCAGTGTGTAAAACAAAACACACACAACCCTCCCCTACCTTTCCTCTTCTTCCGAGAGAGAGAGAGAGAGAGAGAGAGAGAGAGAGAGAGAGAGAGAGAGAGAGAGAGAGAGAGAGAGACAGAGAGAGAAAGAGAGAGAGAGAGATAGAGAGAGAGAGAGAGAGAGAGAGAGAGAGAGAGAGAGAGAGAGAGAGAGAGAGAGAGAGAGAGAGAGAGAGAGAGAGAGAGAGAGAGAGAGAGAGAGAGAGAGAGAGAGAGAGAGAGAGAGAGAGAGAGAGAGAGAGAGAGAGATCCTGGGGGTAATTCGGCTCTTTTCCGGCGGAAAACAAGCATTATAAGAAATGAGTGTCTTGTCAAAGGACACAATGTTGTTTTAGATCATAAAATTTTACTGATGGCTCACATAGGCATATGAAAAAATATTCAGTTTTTGGTTAAGGAGTGCACCCTTTTCAACTTACAGCGCAACTTCTGTAAGACTGTCAATAGGAACAACTTGGGTATTTTCGGGAACCGAGAAATGCTCCTCGGATAAAAGTGTAGGTTTACAATTTTCGGGTAAATCGTCGCCAGCATATAACACATTTCTTCTACGCGTCCACGTTAAGTAGTTCAATGTATATGGACGTGTTGGACATCCTATTAAATTAATCTTTATCGGTAACTAATACGAAATAATAAGTTGCGTTATATAAACCTGTTCCTTCTCGAAAATAAATGACTAATTAGATTTCAAATTGAAGAACTACTATTGGAAACGTAAGTAAAATTACGTAAGTCTTGCGAGAAACATTATGGCGGCATCCATATTATCTCAGAGGCGTTTTCATTGGATAAACCCGATGTGTTCAGATGGAGACTTTGAGTCACGTTTTACTGCATATTTTAATGCGAATTCACCAATTCTATGTTACTTAGAATGAAAAATCAACGGATGGATGAATCGATTTTTTTTCCGGTTTGAACGCTCTTAGATATGAAAATAAAAGCTGAGGAAATTCTCCATTTTGATTGTTCACGTTGCAAATTTTGGATAGATGACAGTATATGTATGTGTTTCACATGCTTTTCTTACCATGTGATCACCACCCATTAATCCGAACGCTTCTTGCTATTTTAGATGTTACTCGAATGCAATCAATCAAGTTAAATTGGTGGGCACCAAATTTGTGAAAATAGCACTTTAAAAAAGGAAGATGATAAATGGTGCAGGTGTTATATTGTCATGATCCTGTGTTTTTTCGCTATGCTTTAGCATAATCTATGATAATTTATAACTCATATAACCCAGCTTTGCGGTTTTTCTAGACGCTAGTATGCTTTTAACATTTCATGCTGAAATTTGCATTAGTTGTAAACAAAAATCCCTCTTACTTCAATATTGGGATGAGTAATATTGCAAAGTAACACACTATTGAAATCGTCTCTTCGAGCCACTTTTAATGACGTGTCATATTGCAATATTGTCCATGTTCATCAGTTTTGACTAAGAGAAATATTTTCCCCTAGTTGTCTAGTAAAACGGTAGCAAGGACCATAGCTTAACTTACTGCTGTCTTCGTTTGACCTTTTGAACTTAACGGATTGTGAACTATGACTTTACCGCATGCAAACGTGGCGGAATAATTGAAAACTGAATGTTCATAATAAATAAAAACAGTAAGAAATATATGGAATGTTAGTTTCTTTTATTATTTAGATAAATGGATTTCAAAACATAGTCTTCACATATAAATAAATGTATGTACAGATTTATAAAACAACGAAGCTTTCCGAAGTATGTTTGTATATAGATACATATGATGAACATAGCTCATTTTTAGTATTGTTCACCAACATTGGCCGTCTGTTGCCCTCTATGTATGAATAATTATGACGCGGTATATTTAATACTCGACAGTCTTCCGAACACAGTCGAGACCATTCGACAAAGTCCGTCACCATTAATATATTTTTATTTCAATTGCAAAAATACCCAAACAAAATAAAGTTATATTGATGGACTGTTTTTCACTACGTTATTGATTTTCATTATTATCTACAGATTGGAATGAGGTATGGGCAATGAAACATACAGTTTAAAGTGTAACCATTTAACACCAAAAGTACATTTATACACAACCAGTTGTATAACAGTGTCCATGCTCTTGTGGTAACAATGTCCTCCTTATAAACCACGTGGTCGAACATTACGGACGGCTCCGAGGATATTTATAGATACTCAACATAGCGTGTAATTCATGCTAATCAGGCGGGTTAACCAACGGTGAATGTTGGTGAACAATAAAACATCAACCGTATAAAACATGTAATTGTTAAGTGTAAAGAACAACGAAGCTTTTTGAAGTATGTGTGTTTATAGATACACATAGTACACGCCCTCTTCTTTTCAACGAAACAGCAATCGTATAACAACACTTAAGGTATTCCACCCCTGATGGAAAACTTGTATTTGCTTTGGTTTAAGAATAAAACGAAATGTAAATCATGAAAGTATTAACATTTAAAAGGCATTAACCAACCCACTTTTTCGAATTTGTCTGATTTTGAATGTAAATTTACAAAAAGAATATCAATGAACTATATATCTAATCCATAGTAAGTATCCCCAATTATTACAATTTTTAAATTGAAGTTAAGATTACATTAATGGAAATTGGCAAATAAGGATTTCAATCCATGAAAAAATATTGGGTGTAAAACCTGATTTTGTAACGGCATTTGTTCTGTTTAATCGTTGACTTTGTTATTCTGCCTTTCTGACTTTTCTCCATCATGGGCGGAATACCTTAATGAAATATCAACCGTATAAAAATACTTAATAAAAAAAAACATGTCAATGGTAAGTTTATAGAGCTAAAAGAGCATGCACGTTTTGAAACATTCTACACGAAAACACGTTACCACCATATTATGCATATTTGAGATACTAGATTCGAGCCTGAAGTAAACCTTTCCCAAACGACAAATTTTCGACTGTTCCAAATTGAAAGAGTGTTTTATTTACACCTTGTTTGTTTGAAAGAATATATAAAGCTAACAGGATAAATAGAATAGATGGTTGATGTCTTTGAATGGGAAAAGTTATCGGGCTCGGCTTCGGATTATTATCCGTTTCGCCTTCGGCTCACCGGATAATATTCCTAAGCCTTGCCCGATAACATTTCCGATTCACGACACCAACCATCTATTCTCTATTTATTGACAAATATACCATTGTAAAATATGATTCCAAAAACTGTGTGTTGTAAGTTATAGACTATTATATGGAATTTTACGAATACATTCATAATGTGATATGTCATGCGTTGACGCATTATAAGGTAAGTTTTATGAAGAAAAATGTAAATTGGAGAAAAACGAAACACGAAAGTGTCTCATGGAATGTACGACTAAGCGTATGAAACAATGTCTTCAAACATAAAATCCGAATGGTTTGAGTATTTCTATAATAAATGTATGTAATGTAAATGCAATCTCTTTGTAAGTTTTGGAGCTGTTTTTTCTTTTCATCCTCACAATCGCTGGTCCGGCTCTGAAAAAAAGAAAAGCATTGAGGTAACAGATTAATTTTTATTTTCATAGGGTTTTACATCTATCAACATTATTTCAGTTATGTACCGACGCCCGACTCTAAGTTATGAAGGGAGAACCGATTCTCAACTGCCCATAAGGACTGGTCAAGTCGGGAAGAACATTCGACGCTCCGTAAGTCAGTCGGGAGACTGCCTCTCATGAAAATCAAAATGCCGTCACCGGGAATTGAACCAATGCCTGGAGGGGCCATGTGGTTTCGAGTTCTGTATTCTAACCACTTGGCAACGGAGACTCCTAGGGTCCGTTTTACTAAATAGTTTACGCTTAAGATTTGCGTAAGTCTAAAACAACAAGTCCTTTTATTTCAATATATGGTCTCTCCGAGACGCTTCCAATGATGTGTCACATTGCAATATTGTACTTTCATTGAAGATACTATCCATGTTAATCAATTATGGCTTACGCAAACATTTTCCGTAAGTTGTTTAGTAAAACGGGCTCCTAGTTACTAAATGATAATCGGGACTGGAAGAAACATTAGTATGTAACAATGTAACATGTGTATAAAACGTAGCAGCAGAGTTGAAAACGGATTGAAATATATTTAAAAGGCGACTTTCTAATATTTGATTTATATTTGATTTGAAACGTAAATATACCAGAAAGTAAGATTACGTTGAAGACAATGTAAGGTGTATACCATGAATGATTTGGGGATTGGAAGTTATCTTTCAAAAGAAGAGTTATCAAAATTAGAATTTAGATATATAGACACATTTCAACCTACAGGTTTGAAATGGGAAAGTTAAAAAGGGAAAAAAACGATAGACACCCAAGTTAAATCCTATTTAGTTTACAACGATTGTGAAACAAGTTCTTACAACTAAGATTAATCACTCTCGATTCTGCATCCTGAATATATAACCAGTGCTCGAGCCGGATGTGGATTAATGAAAGGTCGCAAGGCAATTCCAGTTTCTCACAGGATTCGGACCCACGACCCTCGGGTCCAGAAGCCGATGCTCTATCTCTTGCCCACTGTCCACCACTGAAACCAAGTCTTATTTCCACCTACATCTTTGAAATTTTGGAAATTACAAACAAAGGAAAAATAAAAATGACACCTTTCCACCTACATTTTTGGCATAGGAAATTTACAAAAATTGGGAGAACTGTTTGAAAAAGAAAAATAGGAAAACTACCGAAAAAGGGGAAAAGAAAAGACACATTTCCACTTACATCTGTGAAAATTAAAGAACAAATAAAAAAGACAGGTTTCCATCTACCTTTTTGGAGTGTATAATACTGATGCTCGGCCGGTGCTAGCCCTGGGTTGTCGTAACCCGTCTTCTCGTTCGCGTCTCCATTCTGTAGCGGTTGTAGGTACGGTTCGTACATGTTTTCCTCTTTCCTCTCTGGTAACGTGGGTCGACGCGTAATTGGTATAGACACGACGCTTCTGAAAACAACAGAAAATGAAGACGTATAGTTTAAAAGAAACTCTTTCACATATTGAGGAAAATTTAAGGAAATTAATTTTCAAACTACACAACAGTTTTATTGTTATATGGCAGGCATTGAACAATAGTCATTGGAAACAGAATTAAGTCGTTTTTAACTTCTTAAAGTGGGTAAACGGTGAATTAACAAGTTTTTCTATCTATAAGTGTGACATCGCTTTTGAAATCTACCCCATACATTCAATTTTCTTAACTATAAAATATCACAAAGCATACTTATAGCCATAAACTAAGGTAATTTGACGCTTCCTGAATCAATCATGCTTTCAAGAGATACATTGTACTTTTATTTTTTTATCAAACGACAATAGATAAACTGTATTGTTTCAACGACATTATGTTTTTACTTTCAGATGTTTTCATCAGTGAACAAGCACATTTAAACATACTGTTAAACATCGATTATGATGCAATTCACTTTAAATGCTGTCACTTTGTTAAATATTTTTTAGGTCCATATAATTCCTCATTGCGTCAATATCATTTCATAAAAACCCAAAATTCAACTGCCCTAAGTCAAGCCAGATAAAACCATTGGTACTACGAAAGTCTGTAAGGACTACCTCTCAAGAAAATCCAGATGTCGTCACCTGTATTTGAATCCACGCGGAGAGGGGCTATGTGATTTCAAGTTCTGCACTCCATCCCGGCTCTATTTGAATATAACCACTATTATCGGCAAATGTGGATTATTGAATTGTCTTCTAGATAGCATTTTAATGGGTAAGTACAAAACATCCTTCCCTTCAATTTTAAATGTTGAGATAAGCAATATTGCAAACTAACACAGCATCAGACCCGTCAACAGCAAGCAACAATAGGACATGAAAAAACCTGTATTTTGGCGATGATAAATAAAACCATTATGTCACTGAAGATTTTTGGTGCCGATGCGATTTCGGAGTGAGGCGTAATGGGGTTAAATGTTAAAATAACACCCACTTACTTCACATCGTCCGGATTTATGTAATCATACACTTCCTCCGACTCCTGGCGTTTTGGTGGTGCTTTGTTGTTGGGCTTGTTGTTTAGGAGGGCGGAGGCCTGCGTGCCCGTGGGGGTCCGGCCGCCCGGACTGAAGGACATTTGACCGTTTGGGTTGTACTGGACGGATGAGCCTGGGGGTCTCGGGGAGAACTGGGCGCCACGCCCTGTATCCAGGGGCTATAAAACAAATGGTTGGAAAAATGCTTTTATAGCTCTATTTATGACTTGATTTAAGTTGGTTAAACCCTGTCCCAACCGATAAATTTTCGACTGTCCCAAATTGAAAGAGTCTGCAGACGACATTTCAAAATGTGATGAAACTGAAAAATATTCTTCAGAAAGAGCAGAAAACATTGCGAGCGATTTCTCCTTTTCCCACAATGTTTTCCAGAGTCATATGCAACAAAGTGGTTAAATGTCGTTATTGTTTGTTAATGGGTTAAAGGTGTTTGTAAACATATGTTTGGTAAAGGGTTAAAGAAAACAAAATAATTTCGGGACTACTGTTTTGTGAAAAGAGGTCCTTTCTCTACAGCGTCTTTCAAAGACACGATGTTTTATGAAACAAGATAACATGCATGGTTTATATGACAACTAACAGCTTAGTAATAGATCTATGCAATCCTTGAAGAAAAATCGTATATGAGCTGTCTGTAAAACGTGTTTATCGCGATGATATCAAATCACAATGCCTTCCCAGGATTGGTGTAATGGTGGTCCTTTGCCAATGAATAAAAAATAATAAGCGAAATTACCTCGGCATAAGACATTGCCTACATACTTAATTATATTGATGTATGATATGATGTCTATGTTTGTAACCATGATGAAACTGAAAGAAAAAACTATATATATACTCACATCGAATGATGATTTGTCGTAGTCTGGCCTGGGAGTTTTACTTCGGACTCTAATACAATAGAAAACAAATTGGCTCGACGTTAGACATTGTCTACAATACTTACATCGAATGATGATTTGTCGTAGTCTGGCCTGGGAGTTTTATTTCGGACTCTTATACAATAGAAGGCGATCCCGACAATGATGGCAATGACGACGATGCCTCCAATAATCCCGCCAATAATGGCGCCTGTATTGTCTGAAATAAAAGAATGGATACTTATGGTCTTTTTATATATAGTTTTGTATCATATTGCAAATATAACAATAATGGTTTAATGTTTAGCATGTATCGCCGACCAAATAGCCCTCTTATATGTTTTTACCAAAAGTTTCTTAATCCATTACCAAACAATAACGACATTTAACTACTTTGCTGCATACGACTCTGAAAACTTTGTGGGAAAAGGAGAAATTGCTCGTAACGAGCAATTGCCCCTTTTCCATCAATGTTTTCTGTCCTATCAGAAGATTTTTTTCCAATATCGCATTTTCAAATGTCGTCTGCAAACTCTTTCAATTTGGGACAGTCGAAAATTCGTCGTTTGGGAAAGGGTTAATTCCGGTTTTGAAACTGTTCAACACTCTCATCACGTGATGTTAGCAAGGTGCGTTCGATGGCAACCTATTCCTATTTATAGACCATTTTGACGCGACCAATCAAAGCACTGAAGGTACTGATGCTAGATTCAGAAACATTCAATGACAATAGAGGTTACAGCCTCTTTATAACGTAAATATTGGAATCGGTCATTTATTTAGTAACAAGGAGTGTTGAAATAATCTTTTTAGCATTTGTTGCTCACACAAAACATTCTGTTAGATAGTCCCTTTAACGTTTGTGTAATTTGTGTATTCTGTGTAACAGTTCTTTTGAGCGTAAACCGAAACGCATTGTGCGTTGTTACATGTTCTTTACATATTTCTTTACATATACGTGTATACGACATATAATTATCGCCTTGCTTTGATTACGATAGTAACACGGTTATACCAATGTGGTATCCACCCAAGGTCCCTGTGTTTCAACAATGATACATGAAGCAATCCTGTCTAAAATCTTCTCACTGAATATATAGACATTTACTGAAGCGAGAATCCAAAGTCGTTCCACAATGATTTCATTAAACATCAGGGCGGCGTCTTATCAACGATCGTAAGATTTACAGACAAAGATCGTACGATCTTATACCTACGACAATCGTACGCTCCATCTTACGACCGTCTTATCAACCCGATCGTAGGGTCAAACCAAAATCGTACGATTTGCACAAACTTGCGATTTGTACGCATGCGCATTGAAGGATACTCTTCAATGTAGGAGAAAGTACGCGAATCGGTGTCAGCCTGTTTGTCGTCTGTCAGTTCTACAAATCACAATGGCCGAGGTGACAAAAAAGGTAAACTGGAGCACAGAGGAGCGAGACATTCTGGTAGAAGAATGCCAGAACTCCTCTGTTGCTACCGGCAAGTTTAGCCAAAGCTTGTCGGCATCAGACAAAGCCCGTTTCTGGGCAAATGTGACCGAAAGGTTAGTGTTTTCATTTACTTTAAGCTTTCGTATTTTTTCCACTTCCCATGTATTTGTTGCCGGCTTGATTTGTTTGGTTTAACGAACACCAGGTATTTGAGATGTGTCTTGGAATGGGCGAAACCGGCCTTATATTCAATTTAAGGTAGGCAGTGTGTCATCAGAAAACAGCATGAGAGAAAAATAATCAATTGTGAAGGTACTTTTCTTGGTCTTTGTTTATATAATGAGTAGAATGCGTGACACGACATAAAAAATTCGTTACATTTAATTGTGTTTGGCTGCGAAAGTATCCATTCAATTAAGCCTTCTTACCTAGAAAATCTGGCATTCCAAATCATAATGAAACAATTAAGATAATTGTTGAATAAAACCTGTGACATGTCTAAAATACCCTATGCAACCAATGATCCTCTGTGAAATCAAACCTCCTTAGCTGTCGATGCGCCTTAAAACACCATTCATTCATTGAAATCAAACCTTATTTGATTTCATTTTACATTTCAGCATTAATAGTGTTAGCGTTACGAAAAGGACAACAGAGCAGGTTAAGAAAAAGTGGATAGATTTGAAAGTAAGTAATTAATATAAAATAGATTTGAAAAAATCAAGTCTGTGTGGCAAGGTTGTATTTGTGTACACTTTTGTTTTCAAATATTAGATCTACAATTAAAATTCATGGCTCACATATATCTTAGAATATCCTAGCAAATTTAAACTCATAATTGCAAATATCACTCAACTTTTGCTTGTTTTATGTCCCCACCAGCAGGGTGTTCATGATGAATAGATTGTGAAATTGCGATGTTGAAATCCCTTGTAAATCTACTTCATGGACAGTCATAAAGTTTGATAAAACAACATCATCCTATGAGAATCAGTTACTTCATGCACAGTTATAAAGTCTGATAAAAGAGGGTTGTCTGGCTGAATCGGTTAAATCTCAACCTTGATCTGTTACTTAAAATTTAAATGTAAAGCCTGCACCAGTGCCATCTTCATTTAAGTGTCCTTTGCCAAGACATATACTTGTGTGTATTTTTACAAGTAAATTAGTTTTGACTCATCATTCATATTTAAAACTTAATATCATGAATTGTTTCAGTCACAAACCAAAAAGAAAACTTTGCAACATAGCCATGATATGAGAATGACTGGTGGGGGTCCAGCTCCAGTGCTACATATGGAGACATGGGAGAGTAAGGTAGAATCTTTGTTTCTTATTTCATATGTGACGGTGTTAAACATGGTCTGCAAACAACCATTCTTACATTATTTATCTTTTAAGCATTCACTCAGTGCTAAATGATACATTCTGTACTGTTTCAACCACAGGTAAAGGGCGAATACTTTATTATGACTATATAATACAGATTATAGTCATGACATGGTCATCTGAGATTGTTGGTTATTTATGGTTTTTTATGTATATGGATGCCAGGGTTGTCAATAACTATTTTACTAAGGGATGGTGAGCAAAATATGTAATATCAGTGGTAATATGGATAAGTGAGTATTTAAATAATTATCACTAAAAAAAAATTGTGTTTATTTTATTGGTAGTTATGTTTATAAGAATTGACAGCTATTTCCATTTTTTCATTATGCATTGATGTTAATGATGAATGGATATAATGAAAATTATGATTTTTAACAGGTGCTTCAAACAATTCCATCATGCAGCATAGAAGGCATTCCTGGAGGATGTGACACATTTCTTGGTACACAACTATTTTCATTTAGACTTTAAGTTTAAAAGTATTTAAATAAAATCTTATTACTCTATGACATAATTACACATCTTAACATATTTGTTGTGGTTAGCATTCTTTGGGAAGCTTCGAATTGTCACAGATTTATCATTATTACTTAAACCCTTTAACTGATGAACATATTACAATTTAAGAAGGAAAATCTACAGGGATCAAGAACAAGGCTAGGGCTCTGACGTATCTTGCCAACAGTTACTATCACAAAAGCAGGGGTTTTGGTGTGGATCAAACCCCAGACTCCGAAGTTCTAAGTCCGCTAACTTTACCACTGGGCAACGCAGGACAAAAGACAGGAAATTTGAGCTTGATGTTGTTCAAAGATAAACTGATTTTAATGTACATGCTGGAAATTGTTGACAGTACATGTATATATAAATATACATATATATGCATTTATACACAAATGAAATAAGGTTTCTGACAAATGCCAGACTGGCAAAGGAATAAATTGAGCAAAAAGAAAATCCTTCACAGAAGAAGGAAAAAAACTTCACACACTTTTTTTTCTTGAAATATACAAATTAAATTAGTTTAAACATAGGTGTGTGAAGGATTTTCTTTCTGCTTTCTCTCTCTCTCTCTCTATTTTTTATATGTTCTTTCAGAAAGAAGTGTGTTACAAGAAATTCCAAGCCTGCCAGTCAGCACTCGGACAGGATGTAAGTGTTAATCACAAATTTGAATTTCAACACTGAATTACAGATGAAATTAAAATGATCTTAAAATCATACCACATAACACAGATCATTTTGATTAATGTATTTCTTAGTCTGTTGTATAGTGAGGCCTTTGGTATGGCAGTAAAAAAAATCGGTAAAGTTTTGTAAAATATCTCAAGTTTTTACAATTTGGCCTTTCAGGGGATGAAACATTTGACTCCAGTCTCGGGACACCTGTAAAGCCTGGAAACAAGAAAAGAATTGACAGTAAGTATGAAAAGTTCATGTAAAAGAAGTAGGGTCTTCTTTGGCCCAGTGGTTAAGGTGGCGGACTTAAGACTTAGAAGGTTCTGGGTTCAAGTCACTGCTCCTCTAAGTTCTCTATGGCTTCTTTATTCAAACGGTATCTCGACACGACTTCGCGGTCGTCATAATTTTGAAGGTTGCTCACCCGCTCCCTAAAGGTTCTGTCTTTGCGTGACAGTCGCGCATTAAACAAAAGTATGGCAGCCATTTTTTTCTTTTCTGCGACTGCTTTTTTGCAATCGTAGGTTTGAGGTAAAATCTTAAGAGAATCGTACGTTTATGACAATCGGCGACTTTTGATAAGACACTTCTGGAAACGTACGATCGACGTACGATGATCGCACGTCCAAATCAAGCGTACGATCGTTGATAAGACGGGCCCCAGATTAATGCCATTCCTGAATATAAGCTGGTAAAGAAAAACTAAGAGCAAGGAAATATGCTTTGGCCAGCGTGATTATATAAAGGTTATGTTGAATCGGCGTTTAACTTCAATCATAGTTCAGTCTTAAGGCAAATATGCGTCGTCCATATAATGAAAGACATACATTTGTATGAGGGTTTTGATATAATACGAAAACTGCACAAATCAAACACATGCAAAAAAAGAAGAATATTAAAACTAATCTTAAAGTAACTGATGTGATCTGTTAGACAAACTTTTATGTAACAAATTGTTAGTTTAACTTGGTAAGATACCCCGTAAACCTGCAAAAAGATGTATTAATATAAAAGGTGATTATTTGATGATCACATGATCACATCAATTACATTGTACATGCTGAATTATTGTTAAAAAAAATATATATTCAAACTTTGAATATATACTCGGAGATCACAAACCTTGCAAAAATATAAGAAAATCGCAAGACTTGCATACGCATCAGGAAATTGCAAACGTTTGATGGTCATTCGGACATTGCAAACCTTGAAGAGATATTCGAAAATAGAAAACTATGCAAAAATACTCGGAACTCTAAAATCTTGTATCTTGTATAACTATTGAGAAATTGTAAACCTTCAATTTATAATCGGAAAAGAAACAACTTAAATTTATATCCAAAAATCGCAAACCTAGTATGGATATGCGTGAATGGTAAACCTTGTCCATTTTTTCGAAAATTGCAAACCTAGTGTGGATATTCATGAATGGCAAACCTTGTCCATTTATCCAAAAATCGCAAACCTAGTGTGGATATTCATAAATGGCAAACCTTGTCCATTTATTCGAAAATCGCAAACCTAGTGTGGATATTCGTGAATGGCAAACCTTGTCCATTTATCCAAAAATCGCAAACCTAGTGTGGATATTCATGAATGGCAAACCTTGTCCATTTATTCCAAAATCGCAAACCTAGTGTGGATATCGTGAATGGTAAACCTTGTCCATTTTTTCGAAAATTGCAAACCTAGTGTGGATATTCATGAATGGCAAACCTTGTCCATTTATCCAAAAATCGCAAACCTAGTGTGGATATCGTGAATGGTAAACCTTGTCCATTTATTCGAAAATCGCAAACCTAGTGTGGATATTCGTGAATGGCAAACCTTGTCCATTTATTCGAAAATCGCAAACCTAGTGTGGATATTCGTGAATGGTAAATCTTGTCCATTTATTCGAAAATTGCAAACCTAGTATGGATATTCGTGAATGGTAAACCTTGTCCATTTATTCGAAAATCGCAAACCTTGTATAATCATTCAGAAATTGCAAAATTTGAATAAATATTTGAAAACACTAACATTTCGAAACTGTTTGAGCACGGCAAAAAAATGCAGATATTCAAAATCCGCAGACCTTGCATAAATATTCTTAAATTGCAAAATGTGCATCGATACTCGGTATTCGAGATGAACGAGCGAAGCTAGAAGATTAACCAGACGCAACATAATTAGGTGATTCCTCGCTAAAATCGGATGGGTACCCACAAAATAAGGTTGTGATCAACAGGTGAAGTATCGTTCACAAAAAACCGCAGTTTTATACATTTCCCTTTGAATACTGTTGATACTTTCAACCGTGTTGATTGAATTGTCTATCATGTTGAAACATTAAGAGACTGAAATTACCAGAAAGAAACACGTCACTCAGCTCAGAGAGCAAACACCCGCTTTAAATATTTCAATTTTCCGTTCAGACTATGATCACAATAGTTATGCTATTTATAATAATTACAAACGTATGCTAAAGGAAATCCGTCACCATCATGTTTTCGAACAAGTATCCTCCTATAGCATGCATTCTGCCAACGTTTAGAAAAGACAAACTCCCACAACCAAATCAACTGATAACCATTTTCAATGTTAAAAGAACCAACATGCGTTCAACGACCCATAACAAGGTGTACCGAATATCGTTCTTGTCGATTTCATGACGTCAGAATTTGACGCAATTCCGTCCTTCCCATTGGTTGAAAGCGTAGTTGTCCAAGATGGCGTAGTTGTAGTTGTTCTAGATCCGCCATTTGTCCTGTCGCTCCAATCTGACTGCCTCGTTGTCGCGGGTTTGGTCACAAACCTAGAGGTCGCGGGTTCGGTGGTTGTTTTGGAATCACCGGTTGTGAATGGTGTGGGGAGATCGGTGCCGATGGAACTATAACGCAAAGTTGTGCCGCTGCTACCTATATGCGAGGGTTTTCCGATAAAAAGCGGTTTTATTCGTTATTTATATATCTTAGCGAAGCAAGAGACCATTGTTACGGGACTTATTTCTTTTGCCACGATGGTAGCTTGTCTTGTTAAAATGCATTCATATGACGGCGAATAATAAACATAAAAAGACGCCAAATCCTGTTTACAAAAGGATCTTTCACGTATTCTTGTAAAACGATAATGGAAGAACCTATTGTAACTCATTATCCCAAACTCCTCACAGTTATCTCCCCTAGCTTCGCTGCATCTATACCATGAAGGGAGATCACTGTGAGGAGTTTTTCTTTATCAAATGTACTAATCCTTTTAACCATCTCAAATATTCTGTAAGCTTTAGTGATCTTTTTTATATTTCTATTGTTTATTTATGTACATGCATGTAATTGTAAATGTGTTTGAACTATTGGCCTCTGTGCCTAAGTTCGAATAGTATTATGTTTTGATGTATTTATCCACATTTCTGACCTCTCCCTGTCGATTCCTCCAAAACTCCTTACAGTTATCTCCCCTTGCTACACTGTTTCGATCGCTGTTAGGAGTTTTATCCATATTTCTTACCTCCACTGTCAATTCCTCCAAAATTTCTCATTCTCACAGTTATCTCCCCTTGCTACGCTGCATGGATCCCCCAAAGGGAGATCAATGTGAGGATTTTCTCTTTATCCATTTGTTACCTCCCCCTGTCGATTCCTCCAAACACCACACAATTATCTCCCTTTGCTACGCTTCACGGATCCCATAAAGGGAGATCACTGTAAGGAGTTTTATTCATATTTCTTACCTCCCCCTGTCGATTCCTCCTTGCCCGTGGGTGTCGCTAGTGTTGTTGGAAGGGGCGTGGTCGTGGGAATATACGCCCTGCATGTGTAGCAACATTCCTGCAACCGCTGGTCGCTGTAGTTCGCGCACGACGAGCTTCGACAGCTCCGGTTCGAGTCTCCATATTTACAACCTTGAATGAAATAACGATGTTTGTTTTGTTTTGGGGTATTGTTCACCAACATTCACCGTCTGTTGCCCTCTATGCATGAATAATTATGACGTGGTATATTCAATACTCGACAGTCTTCCGAACACAGTCGATAAACAATAGAGCTATATGCATTATATATCAACAGGTAAGCTTGGTAGCATTTATCAAACAATGCACGTGGAAGAACCACGTGGTCGAACATTACGGACGGTTCCGAAGATATATCAGTATAGCGTAGAATTCATGCAAATCTGACAGGTCAACAGACGGTGAATGTTGGTAAACAATATTACAAAGTCTGAATGATCCAGACGTAGATATTTCATTCTGGTGTTGGACCGGTGTTGTAGCACTTCTTACCCTGACCCTGGGGCCCGTTTTACTAAACAACTTAGGGAAAATGTTTGCGTAAGTCATAATTTACTAACATGGATAGTATCTTCAATGAAAGTACAATATTGCAATGTGACACGTCATTGGAAGCGTCTCGGAGAGACGATTCCAATGATGTGTTACTTTGCAATATTGCTTTGCCAAATATTGAAATAAAAGGACTTGTTGTTTTAGACTTACGCAAATCTTAAGCGTAAACTGTTTAGTAAAACGGGCCCTGGACCTTAAAAGTAGTTCTTAAAAATATTGAACGTCCAACTTCCAAGGTGTTTCCGTAGGAAAGTGTTACGTTTAGAGTCTATATATTGGTACTGTGTGATCGCTTTGTCTTCTCCTGCATGTTTTAAATTTTGTTTGTTTGTATTTTGCAGGACTATATCTCCATGCATTGTGAACCAAAGATGTCTGTTATCAGTCTGGGCGTGACCTTTAGCATTTGAATTGGCACGCCCCCTCTATAAGGGTTAACCCATGACCAAACAATAAGGACATTTAACAAGTTTGTTGCAGACGACTCTTGAAAGCATTGTGGGAAAAGGAGAAATTGCTACTGACGAGCAATTTCTCCTCGTCCCACCAAGTTTTCCGCCCTATCAGAGGATTATTTTTCAATTTCATCACATTTTGAAATGACGTCTGCAAACTCTTTCGATTTGGGACAGTCGAAAATTTGGTGTTTAAGATAGGGTTAAGAGTTGCTCACTTTTCTCAATCATGGTGGTTTTAAAATGGAAGTAGGATACGTCAAAGATAAGGTCAAAAAGTGAAACGACGGTGTTAATGTGAAAGTATTGACCTTTTTTAAATGTTGAGATATTGGTCTGGGTTTGAAACTGAGAGAATGCATGCTAACTATTGACGTTTCTATTGCTTCTTTTGTCTATGAATCGATCCTGGAACTGACTTTATTATAAAGTAATGCGTGATTAGTAAATTCAATTTTTTATACGTTGTGATTAAGTATTGTTTGTCCAATCCTCCATAAAATACTTTTATTTGGGTGCATAGATAATACGAGGCCAAAAGATAAGACATCCATTGTACATATTAACATGTACACTACCAGTAAAAAGAAATATGTTGTACGCTATATCGAGGGATCAATGCAAGACTATAGTAAGTGCTTACTTTAGTCTTGCATTGAACCCTCGATATACAAAGTGCAATTCAATTTGTTTTAATGGTACCACTGAATATATACACATCTACAAACATGTGTTACATGCTGGGAAAGGCAAAAACAAAGGTAACGCAAGATTGATTTTTACATAAAAAAATTACATAAACAAAATAAACAGCAACTCTTTGTTTTTTGTTTGTTTCACGCGTAAAGATAGCAAGCAAGCCCGATGTATTTTTTTATGGTGACATATTTTAGAGAGACGATGAAGGAAAGAAAAAAATGAAGGAAATGAAAAAAAAGAAAGGAAAGTAAAAACTGAAGGAAACGAATATCTCACCTTGCGGGTAGTTCGTCTGGTAAAACGTGGGACACGTCTGACAGCACGTGTTCTCGACGGTTGACTGGTAACAGTTGCGTGCCTCGATATCAAGGCAGTAGGTATCCTTGTCGCCGTACAAACACGCTGTAAGAAAATGCAATCGTATCTACTCGGCAATCCCCGTAACAAGTCGGTAGATATACCTCGTAAGCAGTACATGAATACACCAGAAATCCTGGGGGTAATTTGCCTTATTTCCGGCGGATAACGCAAAATGCACACAAGCACTAAATATGTATTCAAATACACACAAATTGGATATTGATTAAAATATTAATTCATCTGTTTCACAGTTATGACACTTCACAATCAATTCGTGGGATTATACTTAAAAAAAGTATTTCTTTGCGTATGTTTCGACTGTGATGCGGTGCGCAGGTACACAAAAAAGCCACATCACGCTGTGATTCGTCGTATTACAGTGAAGGCTCGTTTATCCGGACACCGATAATCCGGATGTCTTGCAATCTGAACGAAATTGTAAGGGAACGGAATTATTTGACCAGATTGTTGCAGACGACTTTTGAAAACATTGTGGGTAAAGGAAAAAATGCTCGTGACGACCAATTTCTCCTTTACCCGCAGTGTTTCCTGCCATATCAGAAGAGTTTCTTTGAATTTCATCACGTTTTGATATGTCGTCTGCAATCTCTTTCAATTTGGGACGGTCGACAATTTGGCGTTTGCTAAAGGGTTATAAGTATACATGTGCATACGGACCGTTTATGTCTCATTGTGTATAAGAACATGCTCTGCTTCATTAGTCCGGATTATTCGGTAAACCGGACAGTTTGTTGGGAAAGGACATGTTCGGATAAACGAGACATCACTGTACATGGTTCTGTCGTTAATGATCACGTAGACCCCTGAACAGGGTGGGAAATGGTCGGTAATCCGTTAGTGCTTTACCACCTGCAGACGACATGTTTTTACGTTTTACTTGAAGCTAACGACGACTTAAGAAAAACTTTGTGGAAATGTGAAAAACCTTTCAGTTTTGATGTGAATAGATTGAAAAAGCATTGTGGCAAAAGGATAAACTGCTTGTGACAAGCAATTTCTCCTGTTTGTCAGAATGATTTTTGAAAGGCTTCTGCTGCAAGATGCAAACATATGGCTGGTGTGGTTATGCGTTGGTCAATTGTTGTTTGTTTTGGGTATATTATGTGGGTTCTACCTATTTTCAAGCCAATCTGACGAACAATGTCCGCAAACTAAACAAAGCTAGAAAAATTCACTTTGGGGATTCGACCCCGATTCACCGGGGCGAGAGTCCAGAACCATAACCTTAAGAGTCGGCGTAGATGTTGGATCTTGTCCTTATTTATTGTTGCTGTAGAGAGTGAGACGGTCACGTGACAAAGCCAATACAATCACGCCGTGGTTAGAATTCCTGGAATACCCACACGTTCCATTGGATAAGAAACCAGTTGATTGGACAGGGACAGTTTGCAGTGTGAATAATGACCGCGTAGTGGACTCAAACACGGAACAAACCCCGACCTATCTTATGACGTCATGATTCGTCAGGTTACAGCGTGTAACATGGTTAGTGCCGTATACCAAAATGGCAATTGTGACAGGATAAATATGACATTACTTGACATTACATGACAGCGTGTAACATGGTTAGTGCCGTATACCAAAATGGCAATTGTGACAGGATAAATATGACATTGCTTGACATTACATGACAGCGTGTAACATGATTAGTGCCGTATACCAAAATGGCAATTGTGACAGGATAAATATGACATTACTTGACATAACATGACAGCGTGTAACATGATTAGTGCCGTATACCAAAATGGCAATTGTGACAGGATAAATAGGACATTACTTGACATTACATGACAGCGTGTAACATGATTAGTGCCGTATACCAAAATGGTAATTGTGACAGGATAAATATGACATTACTTGACATTACATGACAGCGTGTAACATGATTAGTGCCGTATACCAAAATGGCAATTGTGACAGGATAAATATGACATTACTTGACATTACATGACAGCGTGTAACATGATTAGTGCCGTATACCAAAATGGCAATTGTGACAGGATAAATATGACAT
This sequence comes from Cerastoderma edule, assembly GCA_947846245.1. NCBI lineage: Eukaryota > Metazoa > Mollusca > Bivalvia > Cardiida > Cardiidae > Cerastoderma > Cerastoderma edule. Next base: position 28,305,158 of record OX401418.1, read on the forward strand.
TACTTGACATTACATGACAGCGTGTAACATGATTAGTGCCGTATACCAAAATGGCAATTGTGACAGGATAAATATGACATTACTTGACATTACATGACAGCGTGTAACATGATTAGTGCCGTATACCAAAATGGCAATTGTGACAGGATAAATATGACATTACTTGACATTACATGACAGCGTGTAACATGATTAGTGCCGTATACCAAAATGGTAATTGTGACAGGATAAATATGACATTACTTGACATTACATGACAGCGTGTAACATGATTAGTGCCGTATACCAAAATGGCAATTGTGACAGGATAAATATGACATTACTTGACATTACATGACAGCGTGTTACATGATTAGTGCCGTATACCAAAATGGTAATTGTGACAGGATAAATATGACATTACTTGACATTACATGACAGCGTGTAACATGATTAGTGCCGTATACCAAAATGGCAATTGTGACAGGATAAATATGACATTACTTGACATTACATGACAGCGTGTAACATGATTAGTGCCGTATACCAAAATGGCAATTGTGACAGGATAAATATGACATTACTTGACATTACATGACAGCGTGTTACATGATTAGTGCCGTATACCAAAATGGTAATTGTGACAGGATAAATATGACATTACTTGACATTACATGACAGCGTGTAACATGATTAGTGCCGTATACCAAAATGGCAATTGTGACAGGATAAATATGACATTACTTGACATTACATGACAGCGTGTAACATGATTAGTGCCGTATACCAAAATGGTAATTGTGACAGGATAAATATGACATTACTTGACATTACATGACAGCGTGTAACATGATTAGTGCCGTATACCAAAATGGCAATTGTGACAGGATAAATATGACATTACTTGACATAACATGACAGCGTGTAACATGATTAGTGCCGTATACCAAAATGGCAATTGTGACAGGATAAATATGACATTACTTGACATTACATGACAGCGTGTAACATGATTAGTGCCGTATACCAAAATGGCAATTGTGACAGGATAAATATGACATTACTTGACATAACATGACAGCGTGTAACATGATTAGTGCCGTATACCAAAATGGCAATTGTGACAGGATAAATATGACATTACTTGACATTACATGACAGCGTGTAACATGATTAGTGCCGTATACCAAAATGGCAATTGTGACAGGATAAATATGACATTACTTGACATTACATGACAGCGTGTAACATGATTAGTGCCGTATACCAAAATGGCAATTGTGACAGGATAAATATGACATTACTTGACATTACATGACAGCGTGTAACATGATTAGTGCCGTATACCAAAATGGTAATTGTGACAGGATAAATATGACATTACTTGACATTACATGACAGCGTGTAACATGATTAGTGCCGTATACCAAAATGGTAATTGTGACAGGATAAATATGACATTACTTGACATTACATGACAGCGTGTAACATGATTAGTGCCGTATACCAAAATGGTAATTGTGACAGGATAAATATGACATTACTTGACATTACATGACAGCGTGTAACATGATTAGTGCCGTATACCAAAATGGCAATTGTGACAGGATAAATATGACATTACTTGACATTACATGACAGCGTGTAACATGATTAGTGCCGTATACCAAAATGGCAATTGTGACAGGATAAATATGACATTACTTGACATTACATGACAGCGTGTAACATGGCTAGTGCCGTATACCAAAATGGTAATTGTGACAGGATAAATATGACATTACTTGACATTACATGACAGCGTATTACAAGTAATGTACGGCACCTTGCTATCGGTCCCAAAATGGCGCAGGTGACAGGAGAACAGAGGATTGGTGTGTGTCATGAATAGGGAATGTTATCGGTCAAGAAGTAGAAAGATTATACATTGAGTCGAATGCGAAACGGAATTTGAAATGTTATCGGGCAAGGCGTAGGAATAGTATCCTGTGAGTCAAATGCGAAACGGAATTGGAAATGTTATCGGACAAGGCTTACGAATAGTATACGGTGAGTCAAAGGCGAAACGGAATTGGAAATGTTATCGGGCAAGGCGTAGGAATAGTATCCTGTGAGTCAAATGCGAAACGGAATTGGAAATGTTATCGGGCAAGGCTTACGAATAGTATACGGTGAGTCAAAGGCGAAACGGAATTGGAAATGTTATCGGGCAAGGCTTACGAATAGTATACGGTGAGTCAAATGCGAAATGGAATTGGAAATGTTACCAGTCAAGGAGTAGAAATAGTATACGGTGAGTCAAAGGCGAAGCGGAATTGAATATGTTATCGGGCAAGGCGTAGAAATATTGGGCGGTGAGCCGAAAGCGACAGGATAAATGAACATACCCGGATCGTTGGTCTGTATGGACTGACAGGCGGCGCAACACTCGGCCCGAATCGTGGCGTTATAGCAGTACGAACCGTGGGCATCACCGGACACACATACGGACGATTTGTCTCCGTACCGACATGAATCTGGACAAGAAAAACATCATTTGTTCGGACAATGATAACGAGAATAGTTGATGCTATGAATCGGACAAGGCGTATAAATATTAAACGTTGAGTCGAAGGCAATGGCATAACATTTAGTCGTTCTTGGTCCAAATAATGCTATATATCTAGAGACGGGAATGTCAAAGCATGTTTTTTTATCGAATCACTTTAGATACAAGAAGAACATTCTATATCAACCGAAGCATATACAGCTAATGGTTGACAAAGAATATAACAATAATTTTATCTTCTCATACACTTTAAATTAAAAAAAGCCATTATATCACAACATGGTGTTATATTGTGATATTTGGCAGCAATAAGTAGAAATAATGATATCCAAAGGCAACGGTTACATAGCATCATATACAATGCAATACTCGGTACTCCATTTTTCTTTTTATTTATTTATTTTTTTTTTATGGGTTTTACATCACATCAACATTATTTCAGTTATGTAGCGATGCCCGACTCTTAATGATGGAGGAAGACCCCTATACTCAACTGCCCACAAGGGCTGGTCAAGGTGGGTAGAACCATCGGCATTCCGTAAGTCAGTCGGGAGACTGCCTCTCATGAATATCCATATCCCTCTCAGGATTTGAACCAACGCGGAGAGGGGCCATGTGATTTCAAGTTCTGGGGCCCGTTTTACTAAACAACTTACGGAAAATGTTTGCGTAAGTCATAATTGATTAACATGGATAATATCTTCAATGAAAGTACAATATTGCAATGTGACACGCCATTGGAAGCGTCTCGGAGAGACGATTCCAATGATGTGTTACTTTGCAATATTGCTTTGCCAAATATTGAAATAGAAGGACTTGTTGTTTTAGACTTACGCAAATCTTAAGCGTAAACTGTTTAGTAAAACGGGCCCCTGTACTCTAACCACTAGGCCACGGAGGCCCCTCGGTACTCCATACAGATCTATCTAGTGACAAAGATAATAGAGCATGGTAATATAATGGACCGCGTCACGCGAAAAGGGGCACTCGGGCATAAATAAAAACAGCTGACTCAGCTCTTTCTTAGCGCTATTATTCCAGCATCTAGTCACGACAGTTATCATTTGTATTTATCTAAAGGTAGAACTTGATGTCCTCTAAGATGGCAAACAGTGTAACCCCAGACCAGCCGCCACGTCAGTGACGTGGCGGCTGGTCTGGGGCTACACTGTTTGCTATGTCCGAGTGCCCCTTTTCCCGTGACGTGGCCTGTATATTGGATCTACATAAAGTCAATATGCGTTAACTAAAAGCAATCGTATCATGGTAAGACGTCATTTAAAAAGATAAAAATCCCAATCTGTGAGATAGTTCTTGTTATAACACGCATAATCCGCCATTTTGAAACTCATTTCTTCATAGGATTACTTTGTTCGTTCTCGATAAACACTGGTCTAGGCCGGAACTATTTTCGTCAAACATCGGTCATGGCCGCAACTATTCGCATTAAACATCGGTTTCGGCAGGAACTATTTGCATCAAACTATTTCTCAATAGTTCCGGTTCCGAACGATATATACCGACAACAACCGAAGTACTCCGACGACATAATGAGTTTCAAAATGGCGGATTTGGGGTATTCTACCTTAAATACCCATGTTTACCTGGAAGGTCAGCCCTTCTATACTCAATGCACGTCTCGCAGCACCTATAGGCTATATCAGGGTCGTAACACTGGAATGAGTTGATTGTCGGACAGCCGGAGGCTCGGTTGCCGTACTTACAGTTATCTGTGGATAGGAAATACTTTCGTTTATGGTTTTATGTCATTTTCAGCTGTTTAACAATTATTTCCCTTTCGAGCATCCTGCTTTCGTTTAATGGTTTTATGCCATTTTCAGTTGTTTAACCCTTGTAGTGCTGGAACCGACTTCATGCTTATACAAACAGATTGAATCCAGGCCAGTCGCCAAGTAAACTGGCGGCTGGCCTGTGATTTAACCGATTTGATATTCAGAGTATCTTTCCTCATCAAAATTAAGCAGATATTTAAGGTTTTGGAAAGCAGACGACATAAAAATCAATTTATAGAAAATTAGCCAGCATTCTATTGGTTAACGATTATTTCGCGTCGGAGCATCTTGGGGGCGACAGTGGTGAGCTTGAGAGGTTGAGCTTCAGCCTCGAATACCGAGTAAGGTGGCAGTGATCGAACCCATAAAGGGAGATAATTGTGAGGAGTTTAGAGCAGAGCAGAGCAAAATAATTGGAAAACAGTCGACAAGTTGTTTTAATCCAATAAAACAAATAAAGGAAATCTAAATAAAGACTAATTACCTGCCACAAGATCGGACCGGATGTAGTTATTACAAGTGGCACAACACTCAACTTCTCGGCTATAGCACTGCCAGGGCGGAATATCGCTGCAGACAGCCGAGTCGCCGAATACGCAATCTGTGTGGGATGGGAATTAGAGTTCCAATAAAAATCGGAAATGCTATCTTTTCTCTTTATTCTTCTATTTTGTTAACAATTTATACAGTGAAGCCTCGTTTATCTGGACCCGGTTAACCGGATGTCTCGCAATCCGAACGAAATTGTAAGGGAACGGAATTATTTGACAAGATTGTTGCAGACGACTTTTGAAAACATTGTGGGTAAATGAAAAATTGCTCGTGACGAGCAATTTCTCCTTTTCCCACAATGTGTTCTGCCATATCAGAAGATTATCTTTGAATTTCATCACGTTTTGATATGTCGTCTGCAAACTCTTTCAATTTGGGACTGTCGACAATTTGGCTTTTGCTAAAGGGTTATAAGTATACAGGTGCTTACAGACCGTTTATGTCTCAATGTGTATAAGAACATGCTCTGCTTCAATAGTCCGGATTATTCGGTAAACCGGACATTTTGTTGGGAACGGACGTGTTCGGATTAACGAGACACCACTGTATGTTATTTTGCTAATATTGGTTAAGAGCGGCATCAAGAACACAGTCTGATATCAACAAGCCAGACTTTTCGTAAGTGGTCTTACAAATAGAGAAAAGATGGTTGGTGTTTTGAATTGGGATCGATATTGGGCAAAGCGTAGGAATATTACCCGGTGAGCCCAAGAGAAATCGGATAATAATCCGAAGCCGTGCCCGATAACTTTTCCCATTCAAAGTCGCTAACCATCTATTCTATCTATGATTATTCTGTTACTTTTGTTTTTCGTTTTCAAAAACTATCAAAATGAAAATAAAACACGAGAAAAGGGAAACAAAAACAGTAAACAAGTAGAAAATGGTTTAGACATGCAATCGGAAGTACTCGGGTATTTCCGTGAGCTGTGAAATACACCTCGGATATAATTGTAGGGTTACAATTTTTCGGGTAAATCGGCCCCGGCGTATAACACATTTTCTAAGCGTGCACGTCAAGTAGATCAATATGTATGAAAGTGTTGGACATCCTTTTTAATCATTTTTAACGGCAACTCATATGTAATGGCGAAATTAAACGTTGTGACATATAAAACTATTTCCTTAATCAAATTTAACGACTTTTTAGATTTCACTTTTAAGATCTATTTTTGAAAACGAAACTAAAGCGACGTCATTCTCGCGGGCAACAATATGGCGTCATCCCTATTATTTCAGAGGTGTTTTCATTGGATAAACCCGATGTGTTCAGATTGGTAGACATGACGTCATATGTCCTGACGTACTTATGACGTTATGATTCGTTACGTGACTGTTATATTGTCAGTGCCGTGCATCACAAATATTACATTGTATACGGCACTTTGTTGTCGGTCCCAACAATGGCGCTAGTGACAAGATAGATAACCATTTGAGCACGTTACCGTTATTGGTCGTATTTCGGAGGTTGAAGCATGTTTCACAGCAATCATACTCGACGTTGACGTTGTAGCATTGCCCCGCGGTGGTACCAGAACAGTTCCTTCGATCACCGTATTTACACGTGTCTGGAAAAAGAAAGACAGATAGTATCGAAAAGCTATTATCAACAGGCTTAGTCCCTTGAGAGTTTTAAGTCTCAGGTGACGAGGTAAGTCTAACACCCAATTTAAAAATTTAAAGAGGTAGGGGTGGGGACATGCGCACAAAAACTGGCAGAATATTCGGCAAGACGAAGGTGGCCAGTATTTGGAAGAAGAAGACGAAGAAGAGTTTGAAGAAGTCCTGAACATAACGGAAATGAATCATGTTTGTATTATTCCCAACAACCTAACAACTCGGCCATGGAGACGGGTATGCCTGTAATCCAGTGCACCAATAACCGGAAGTTAGTACCGGGGACAAATCGCTGACTCTCGGACACTTGCCTCGTACTCATTCAATCGGAACTACTCGGGTATTCCCGTCAGCTGAGAAATACAACTCGTATGTAAGTGTAGGGTTACAACATTTCGGGTAAATAGTCCCCGGCTGGTTACACATTTCCTATTTATGCGTCAACATTAAGTAGTTCAATGGAAAAGAAAAAGTTGGGAATCATTTTAAGTATTTTTCTATTGGTCACTCATACATAATAGTTACACTATAAGTTGTGATATATTTAACTGTTTCCTTAATAAAAAAAATAATTACTATTTAGATTTCACATCTAAAATCCATATTTGAAAATGAAAGTAAAGTGACGTTAGTCTTACGCGAAATAATATGACGGTTTCGATGTTACTTTAGAGATGATTTCATTGGATAAACCCGATGTGTTCAGATTGGTACTCACTCTGATCGAGATGTGCTTTAATCATGTGATCACATGACTCACAGCACTCAGCCTCGTTTTGATAACACATGGACGGTGTCAGGGTAGATGTACACCAGGCAAATCTATCCCCGTAGGGGCAATCTGTGGAAATTAAAGAGACAAACTTAAATGCTTTAATCGTATATAAACCAACTCTGAACATTAACGGTGATTCAGAAACAACAACACTGCCTTGAAGATAAGCAATGATTTTCAGCCTTTTTAACAACGAACTCGATGTGAGAAATTAAAAGTTTACCAAGAAACATGATAATGTTGATCCAAGTTGGAAGTATCCAAGAAACTGTAAGGATTGTCCAGCCATCTAAGATGTGAACTTTCTTGTTAATAAGATTGAACTGATTTCTCATTTTTTCGTTCTTTAAAGGGTAGTAAACTATTTATTCCGACTTATTTGTCAATAGGTCTTGTTTTTGTCGATTGATAACAAAGTAATATATCCTTTTGTCGAGGTGGTCACAAAAGCGTTTATCATAGATGCGCCCAAGTGAGGTATAAAGAAGTAAGTGTCACAGTCTTAACTATATTATATTGTTCTATACAGTGAACCCTCGTTTATCCGGACCCCGATTATCCGGATGTCTCGCAATCCGAACGAAATTGTAAGGGAACGGAATTATTGGACCAGTTTGTTGCAGACGACTTTTGAAAACATTGTGGGTAAAGGAGAAATTGCTCGTGACGAGCAATTTCTCCTTTTCCCACAATGTTTTCTGCCATATCAGAAGATTATCTTTGAAGTTCATCACGTTTTGATATGTCTTCTGCAAACTCTTTCAATTTGGGACGGTCGACAATTTGGCGTTTGCTAAAGGGTTATAAGTATATACCGCTCATACAGACCGTTTATGTCTTAATGTGAATAAGAACATGCTCTGCTTCATTAGTCCGGATTATTCGGTAAACCGGACATTTTGTTGAGAACGGACATATTCGGATAAACGAGGGTTCACTGTACTAGAGTTATATTCGAAACCAAATACAAAACTTACCAGGTTCGTCCTTGTTTTCATGTACAGAACAAAATTGACAACAGGTGCTTCTAGAGTTGTCCTCATAACATGAGGAGACGTGCCGGTTATAACATGAGTCTATTTTGTCACCATATCGACACTCTGAAAAACAAAGGTACAACAAATACAGCGAAAATCTACAGTAAGAATCCCACGCATGCCGTATGTACAAAGAGAAGTCTGAAAAAACAATGATACATTAAAGACAGTAAAATATACAATAAACGTATCTACTCTCAGCACAACGGAGAATAGTTTGTCACCGTAGCGACAGTCTCTGAAAACAAAGGCACAACGAATTCTTTAAACATATACAGTACAGCCACGTTTATCCGGACCCCGTTTATCCGGATGTCTCGCAATCCGAACGAAATTGTAAGGGAACGAAATATTGTGCAGTAGTTTGCTTAAACAATTACCATACAATAACGACATTTGACCAGTTTTAGCAGACGACTCTCAAAAACATTGTGGGTAAAGGAGAAATTGCTCGTGACGAGCAAATCCTCCTTGACCAAAATGTTCTCTGTCATTTCAAAAGGAAAACGTTCGTGAAACGGAATTTGAGGGAATATTTGATGATCCTCATATAGATCGTTAATGTCTAAGTATGTTTAAGACCAGGCCCTGCTTCATTAGTCCGGATTATTCGTTAATCCGTAAATTGTGTTGGGAACGGACGTGTTCGGGTTAACGAGATATTACTGTACAGGAAGAATCATACATATGCCGTGTGTACAAAGTAAAGGTATCTTCTTTCAGCACAAGAGAAGTCTGAAAACAAAGGCACAACAAATTCAGCGAAAATTCACAGTCAAAGTATCTTCTACAAGCAAAAGATAACGCATTTTGTTGGCATGTAGGATATAACACGAGTCTATTTTGTCACCGAAATGACAATTTGAAAAACAAAGGCAAAACAAGGTAAAGTATACGACTCGTACAGTCAATGTAATTTTGTTTTGATGTGATATAATAAGAGTATTTTTTGTAATTGCATTGACAGGCTGCAAACAAAGGTACAGCAAATACAACAAAAGAGATAATAAACATATTTAATATCAGCTAAAGATACATCAATTCGTTTGCTTGTAGGTTATAACATGAGTCTATTTTGTCACTGTATCAACACTCTGAAATCAAAGGGACAGTAAAGACAGTAAAATATACAGTAAATGTATCTTCTAATGACGCAAGATACATCATTTTGTTGGCTTGTAGGTTATAACATGAGTCTATTTTGTCACTGTATCAACACTGTGAAATCAAAGGGACAGTAAAGACAGTAAAATATACAGTAAATGTATGTTCTTATGACGCAAGATACAGCACTTTGTTGGCTTGTAGGTTAAAACATGAGTCTATTTTGTCACTGTATCAACACTCTGAAATCAAAGGGACAGTAAAGACAGTAAAATATACAGTAAATGTATCTTCTAATGACGCAAGATACAGCAATTTGTTAGCTTCTAGGTTATAACATGAGTCTATTTTGTCACTGTATCAACACTCTGAAATCAAAGGGACAGTAAAGACAGTAAAATATACAGTAAATGTATCTTCTAATGACGCAAGATACAGCACTTTGTTGGCTTGTAGGTTATAACATGAGTATATTTTGTCACTGTATCAACACTGTGAAATCAAAGGGACAGTAAAGACAGTAAGATATACAGTAAATGTATCTTCTAATGACGCAAGATACAGCACTTTGTTGGCTTGTAGGTTAAAACATGAGTCTATTTTGTCACTGTATCAACACTCTGAAATCAAAGGGACAGGAAAGACAGTAAAATATACAGTAAATGTATCTTCTAATGACGCAAGATACAGCACTTTGTTAGCTTCTAGGTTTATAACATGAGTCTATTTTGTCACTGTATCAACACTCTGAAATCAAAGGGACAGTAAAGACAGTAAAATATACATTAAATGTATGTTCTTATGACGCAAGATACAGCACTTTGTTGGCTTGTAGGTTAAAACATGAGTCTATTTTGTCACTGTACCAACACTCTGAAATCAAAGGGACAGTAAAGACAGTAAAATATACAGTAAATGTATCTTCTAATGACGCAAGATACAGCACTTTGTTAGCTTCTAGGTTTATAACATGAGTCTATTTTGTCACTGTATCAACACTCTGAAATCAAAGGGACAGTAAAGGCAGTAAAATATACATTAAATGTATCTTCTAATGACGCAAGATACAGCACTTTGTTGGCTTGTAGGTTTTAACATGAGTCTATTTTGTCACTGTATCAACACTCTGCAATCAAATGGACAGTAAAGGCAGTAAAATATACAGTAAATGTATCTTCTAATGACGCAAGATACAGCAATTTGTTGGCTTGTAGGTTATAACATGAGTCTATTTTGTCACTGTATCAACACTCTGAAATCAAAGGGACAGTAAAGACAGTACAATATACAGTAAATGTATCTTCTAATGACGCAAGATACAGCACTTTGTTGGCTTGTAGGTTATAACATGAGTCTATTTTGTCACTGTATCAACACTCTGAAATCAAAGGCACAGTAAAGACAGTAAAATATACAGTAAATGTATCTTCTAATGACGCAAGATACAGCACTTTGTTGGCTTGTAGGTTTTAACATGAGTCTATTTTGTCACTGTATCAACACTCTGCAATCAAATGGACAGTAAAGGCAGTAAAATATACAGTAAATGTATCTTCTAATGACGCAAGATACAGCAATTTGTTGGCTTGTAGGTTATAACATGAGTCTATTTTGTCACTGTATCAACACTCTGAAATCAAAGGGACAGTAAAGACAGTACAATATACAGTAAATGTATCTTCTAATGACGCAAGATACAGCACTTTGTTGGCTTGTAGGTTATAACATGAGTCTATTTTGTCACTGTATCAACACTCTGAAATCAAAGGCACAGTAAAGACAGTAAAATATACAGTAAATGTATCTTCTAATGACGCAAGATATATCACTTTGTTGGCTTGTAGGTTTTAGCATGAGTCTATTTTGTCACTGTATCAACACTCTGTAATCAAAGGGACTGTAAAGGCAGTAAAATATACAGTAAATGTATCTTCTAATGACGCAAGATACAGCACTTTGTTAGCTTCTAGGTTATAACATGAGTCTATTTTGTCACTGTATCAACACTCTGAAATCAAAGGGACAGTAAAGACAGTAAAATATACAGTAAATGTATCTTCTAATGACGCAAGATACATCACTTTGTTGGCTTGTAGGTTAAAACATGAGTCTATTTTGTCACTGTATCAACACTCTGAAATCAAAGGGACAGTAAAGACAGTAAAATATACAGTAAATGTATCTTCTAATGACGCAAGATACAGCACTTTGTTGGCTTGTAGGTTAAAACATGAGTCTATTTTGTCACTGTATCAACACTCTGAAATCAAAGGGACAGTAAAGACAGTAAAATATACAGTAAATGTATCTCCTAATGACGCAAGATACAGCACTTTGTTGGCTTGTAGGTTATAACATGAGTCTATTTTGTCACTGTATCAACACTCTGAAATTAAAGGGACAGTAAAGACAGTAAGATATACAGTAAATGTATCTTCTAATGACGCAAGATACAGCACTTTGTTGGCTTGTAGGTTATAACATGAGTCTATTTTGTCACTGTATCAACACTCTGAAATCAAAGGCACAGTAAAGACAGTAAAATATACAGTAAATGTATCTTCTAATGACGCAAGATATATCACTTTGTTGGCTTGTAGGTTTTAGCATGAGTCTATTTTGTCACTGTATCAACACTCTGTAATCAAAGGGACTGTAAAGGCAGTAAAATATACAGTAAATGTATCTTCTAATGACGCAAGATACAGCAATTTGTTGGCTTGTAGGTTAAAACATGAGTCTATTTTGTCACTGTATCAATACTCTGAAATCAAAGGGACAGTAAAGACAGTAAAATATACAGTAAATGTATCTTCTAATGACGCAAGATACAGCACTTTGTTGGCTTGTAGGTTATAACATGAGTCTATTTTGTCACTGTATCAACACTCTGAAATCAAAGGCACAGTAAAGACAGTAAAATATACAGTAAATCTAATGACGCAAGATACATCATTTTGTTGGATTGGAGGTTAAAACATGAGTCTATTTTCTCGCTGTATCAACACTCTGAAATCAAAGGGACAGTAAAGACAGTAAAATATACAGTAAATGTATCTTCTAATGACGCAAGATACATCACTTTGTTGGCTTGTAGGTTTTAGCATGAGTCTATTTTGTCACTGTATCAACACTCTGTAATCAAAGGGACAGTAAAGGCAGTAAAATATACAGTAAATGTATCTTCTAATGACGCAAGATACAGCACTTTGTTGGCTTGTAGGTTAAAACATGAGTCTATTTTGTCACTGTATCAACACTCTGAAATCAAAGGGACAATAAAGACAGTAAAATATACAGTAAATGTATCTTCTAATGACGCAAGATACAGCACTTTGTTGGCTTGTAGGTTATAACATGAGTCTATTTTGTCACTGTATCAACACTCTGAAATCAAAGGGACAGTAAAGACAGTAAAATATACAGTAAATGTATCTTCTAATGACGCAAGATACATCATTTTGTTGGCTTGTAGGTTAAAACATGAGTCTATTTTGTCACTGTATCAACACTCTGAAATCAAAGGGACAGTAAAGACAGTAAAATATACATTAAATGTATCTTCTAATGACGCAAGATACAGCACTTTGTTGGTTTGTAGGTTTTAACATGAGTCTATTTTGTCACTGTATCAACACTCTGCAATCAAAGGGACAGTAAAGACAGTAAAATATACAGTAAATGTATCTTCTAATGACGCAAGATACAGCACTTTGTTGGCTTGTAGGTTATAACATGAGTCTATTTTGTCACTGTATCAACACTCTGAAATCAAAGGGACAGTAAAGACAGTACAATATACAGTAAATGTATGTTCTAATGACGCAAGATACAGCACTTTGTTGGCTTGTAGGTTAAAACATGAGTCTATTTTGTCACTGTATCAACACTCTGAAATCAAAGGGACAGTAAAGACAGTAAAATATACAGTAAATGTATCTTCTAATGACGCAAGATACAGCACTTTGTTGGTTTGTAGGTTATAACATGAGTCTATTTTGTCACTGTATCAACACTTTGAAATCAAAGGGACAGTAAAGACAGTACAATATACAGTAAATGTATCTTCTAATGACGCAAGATACAGCACTTTGTGGGCTTGTAGGTTATAACATGAGTCTATTTTGTCACTGTTTCAACACTCTGAAACCAAAGGGACAGTAAAGACAGTAAACTATACAGTAAATGTATCTTCTAATGACGCAAGATATATCACTTTGTTGGCTTGTAGGTTTTAGCATGAGTCTATTTTGTCACTGTATCAACACTCTGCAATCAAATGGACAGTAAAGACAGTAAAATATACAGTAAATGTATCTTCTAATGACGCAAGATACATCATTTTGTTGGCTTGTAGGTTATAACATGAGTCTATTTTGTCACTGTATCAATACTCTGAAATCAAAGGGACAGTAAAGACAGTAAAATATACAGTAAATGTATCTTCTAATGACGCAAGATACATCACTTTGTTGGCTTGTAGGTTTTAGCATGAGTCTATTTTGTCACTGTATCAACACTCTGAAATCAAAGGGACAATAAAGACAGTAAAATATACAGTAAATGTATCTTCTAATGACGCAAGATACAGCACTTTGTTGGCTTGTAGGTTGAAACATGAGTCTATTTTGTCACTGTATCAACACTCTGAAATCAAAGGGACAATAAAGACAGTAAAATATACAGTAAATGTATCTTCTAATGACGCAAGATACAGCACTTTGTTGGCTTGTAGGTTAAAACATGAGTCTATTTTGTCACTGTATCAACACTCTGAAATCAAAGGGACAGTAAAGACAGTAAAATATACAGTAAATGTATCTTCTAATGACGCAAGATACAGCAATTTGTTAGCTTCTAGGTTATAACATGAGTCTATTTTGTCACTGTATCAACACTCTGAAATCAAAGGGACAGTAAAGACAGTAAAATATACAGTAAATGTATCTTCTAATGACGCAAGATACAGCACTTTGTTGGCTTGTAGGTTTTAGCATGAGTCTATTTTGCCATCGTTTTGCCAGTCTGAAAACAAAGGCACAATAAACACAGTAAACGTATCTTCTATCGGCACAAGGGAGAATATTTTACATCATTTTCAATTTAAACAACCTTTCGAATAAGCTATAGATTTTCATAGAGATTACACAATTTATCTTCAGATGCACAAACGCTTTATTGTTTAATACTAAATAATAAACTCGTTTTCCCATGTAAAAATATGAAAAGGTGAGAGAAAATGTCACTGCAGTAATACATGATGCAAAGTATTTTCCTACTGAAAATATATACATGTATGCAACAAAAAAGATAATTGATGAATAGGCCTACTTAATCAAACGACAAGTTCAGGATCGATACTCCTTTACAACGATACATAAACGATACACACACGATACATAAACGATACACAAACGGTACACAAACGATACATACCGTATCCTAGATATGTCCTGTTATAAGCATGGCACGTCTCACAACACCTATCTTCTAGTGTGGGTTGGTAACATTCGTACGTTGCTAGGTCGGTGCATGTGTCCTTATTTCCATAGAGACACGCTGGAACGAAAGTAAGACGCGAGAGTCAAGATAGGAGGTGAATTATTTAAGCTGTCTTCATGTTTTGCTTCTCTGAGATAAAGGTGACGCCAAACTCTTTTTAACTCCTTTTAAACAGCGAATACGTGCCAGTCAGAATTTGTACGAAAGTGTCGAAGCTTCACCTTGATGTGACACATATAAATATATTTAAATCATTTTAGAACCAACCATAAAGGTGTTTGACAATCAACATTTTGTTCTTTTGCAAGGTTTAGATGCTCAAGTTACAAACTTTAGAACTAGCTAGACATTGTAATATTAATAGATGAAACGGAATTTGTCTTCAGTGTTTCTCAAGAAGGGATCTTTTTTTCTTCGCAGACAAGTATCATGTGTTTTTCATTTGCACATGGTTTGTGTATGAATTTCACATTCTACTCCAGAATAACTTTGGAACCTAATGCATTGTTTTGGGGACCATGCAAGTATTCATATACAGACAGCACAATCAATCAGTGGACGACAGTTTTATCCTCTGATCGGATGCATTGTTCGTTTCATTGGCGGCATCGGTGGGATAGAGATGTTCCCCTTGTATCGGTGATGCCATCCCAGCGTATTCCCAAGGGGCAAAGACTCATAAATTTCGTGGAAGCGTTTCGATAAGACCATTCTTTTGAGTATCTCAAAATATGGTTTCTCCACCTGACACCTGATATACAACTAGGGCCCGTAAAGCTTATCCCAGAGGTGGTCGCCTAACGCAAGGAGTTGACTCCACATGTTACTTACTTTGTGGCAGATGCTCTAATGCGAAGTATGAACACTGAAGGCAGCAGTCGAGGGCGACGTCGTTGTTGTAGCACATGTTTCCGGTAATGTTATAACATAGATCGGGCTGGCGGTCCCCATACAAACAATTCTCTGAAGACAATGGAATAGATCATACCATTTAGATGGAGCAATACAGTGGATTATACCATTTGACTTGAATTGTGTTTGACCCTTAAAGTGCTGGAACCGACTTCATTCTTATGCAAACAGGTTGGATCACAGGTCAGCCGCCAAGTAATTTGTATATTTTTTAAGGTTTGTATATTTTTTTAGAATCGGTTTTATTAGCAAGTTTAGAAGTAATGTCTTCTTGTGTTGATTTCTGATCAGTTAAATGGAAAAAGTCTTTCATTTTCTTTCCAAATTATGCATAATT
This sequence comes from Cerastoderma edule, assembly GCA_947846245.1. Lineage (NCBI taxonomy): Eukaryota > Metazoa > Mollusca > Bivalvia > Cardiida > Cardiidae > Cerastoderma > Cerastoderma edule. The sequence goes on from OX401418.1 coordinate 28,321,314, forward strand.
AGATGATTTTATTTTTGGAGTAAAGAAGCCTACTTTGAACGTCATGTTTCGTTTATAAGCAGATGATCATGTGACATTTGCGGTGGCAGTGAGCACTCCCATTAAGGGGATGTCACTGTGAGGAGTTTACCCACCTCCTTGCGAGACATCGTAGTAGGACAAACATCTCCGACAACAACGCCGTCTGATGTCGGATTTGTAACAATCGGAGGGTCGGAAATTAGACGGACAGTTATCGTCATTACTTCTGCAATCTGTGGATATAAAGACAGATATGAAGCAGTTGATGAGTACTATATGATATCTAGAATGAAGAAAGGTCTCGCTCATCTTACGAGGAAAAGTATTCCCATCTGGAACTTTTGAGTTTCGACTTCTGGTGCTTAGTTTTACTAGTAAGAGCTGGTAGAACACTGATGTGTTTCCTGTATAGATGATAGTCCTGCAATGCTCACATATTTTGTTTTGATTGTGTATTTCAGGACTATTTATTTGTTTGGGATGTATTCACACAAATGCCGGTGCCTTGGCAAGATTTGACAGCTTGTGTATTTTTTTCGGACGTTTCTAGTAAACTTTGCTACGAAGAAAAATAATCAGACGAGGTGTCCATTTTATTACAGCTTCTGGAAGTTTAATGGACCAACTTGATGTTTCAGAATATATCTAAGAAAGGGTTAGAAAACACAATTCTAAACTTAGTAGTGTCTTAAAAATACCTGCTTTAACATTGGAGTAAATGGGAATTTAGTTTCAACTTATCTATTTTACATCGATTATGAAACAAGTTTTTACAACTAAGATAAGTCACTCTCGATTCTGCTTCCTGGAAACTTCACCAGTACTCGCGCCGATGCGTGGGTCAGTTCCGGCAATTTACACCTCGCCTAGCGGGGATTCGAACCGTGGACCCCCGGTACAAGAGGCCGACGCTATACCTTTACACCACTGTCGCCCACCAATGGGAATTCAAATTCTCAAAAGTAACAGGTGTATGACCAAATGGAGTTTATCAGAGGAACGCACCGTTTTCGATGAGGAAGTTGCAAGTCTCGCAGCAGTTTGCTTGAATAACGGGATCATTCAAACACTGGCTCTCCTGTACATCGGTACAGTTTCCTCGGTCACCGTACTCACAATCTGAAATAGAAATGGATTTAGTGGTGTAAGCCCCCCAATCGGAACTACTCGGGTATTTCCGTGAGCTGAGAAATACACCTCGGATATAAGTGTAGGGTTACAATTTTTCGGGTAAACCGTCCCCGGCCTATCACACATTGCCACAGGGTCCAATCAAGTAGTTCAATGTATATGGAAGTGTTGGACATCCTTGTAAATCATTTTTATCGGTAACTCATAAGTAATGGCGAAATGATAAGTTGTGATTTATAAAGTTTTGTCCCCATTCAAATCAAACGACTTTTTAGATTTCATATTTATGATCTAATTTTGAAAACGAAAGTAAAGTGACATCATTCTCGCGGGAAACAATGTGGCGGTATCTATTTCATTTCAGAGGCGTTTACTTTTGGTTAACCCGATTTGTTCAGATTGGTTAACCTCCTACTCCATAGTTTAAAGCCGTATTAACAATTTTCAGCTATGATACGGCATTCCCGGATTCACCCGTACTAGGTTAGGGCTTTCAAATGTCTTGTGAAAGTTTACCGCCACAAAATAAAAGTTGTGTGTGGGGCTCGATCCCGGGACTTGAAATTCTTAGACTGCCAATGTGCCATGCAGGACGCCTTATATAACGTTGTATCCGTATGAAGAAATCACCAAGACAAAAGGTATATAGCCAAAACACAAATAAATTCGAATTTACATCCATAACATTGAGAATTTTTGTTTTGTTTTGTTTTTAAATGAAGAAACCTGTTTTGGAAATGTAATAAAGGGGATATTCCATTGAATAGTGCACTCCTATTTATGCTTAAAAACTTGTGAGCTTAGCTCACTCGTTTCTCTGGCGTAAACCGAAGCACACCCTTGAATTATTGCACGATCTTCAAAGATTTGTACCATACCGGTCTCTATATTTGAAAGATAAGAGGCCATGGTCTCAGCCTAAGATATATTGACTTACTTGGAACGATGTCTGAATAGTAGTCCCCGCACGTTTGACAGCAGGTTTTCTCGGCCTGGTTTCTATAACAGTCGCTCCTCTCTATGCCATTACAGGCTGTTGATTTGTCACCATACATACAGTCTGGGGAGGGAACAATCACGTGTCAATATAACGGCACAAGAAATAATACGATACATTTATGATGATTTTTTATGCTTGTTTACATATGAGACAATTTTAAAAATGCCTGTTAACATATGAGAAAATTTAAAAAATGATTGTTTTCATAAAGAAAATTAAAAAAAAATACTTGTTTACATATGAGAAAATTTTAAAGATGCTTATTTACATATGAAAAAAAAAATCAAAAATGCTTGTTTTAATAAGAGAAATTTCAAAAAATTTTAAACACGCCTGTTTATATATGAGAAAATTCAAAAGACGATTGTCTACATATGAGAACATTTTAAAGATGCCTGTTTACATTTGAAAAGTTTTATAAACAAACTTTATATGCCTTTGAAACATTTCAAGTTTCTATACTGTTTTTCGATATACACCGTACATTGATAGATTGAAAGTAGCTTTTGAAAGCTGAGTTAATTCAGGAAGATTCAAGTTATCCAAGTATATGCAGTGTATATATGGTAGATTTCTAAAAGCGATGCAACGCTTTTTAGGATTCCATACATATTAGTTCAGAGTTTAGGCTTTGGAAATTTCAATACAGACTAATTTTGCTTCCAACGTAAGACGGCACCATTTTATAGGTCCGTTAACTGCACTGGATTAATGTCATTAAGAAATGATTAAGGTCAATAGTATTTAAACGAACCTGGGTAATTGTCGTCTGCAAGTCCATCGCATTCATAACAACAGTCCCTCTCCAGTGTGGTGTTATAACAGTCCGCGTGCACGATGAAATCACAGACATCCGGGTCCCTGTTACCATAGCGACAACCTTGACAACGATAACATACATGTACATATAAATATGTGTTATTTACTTTATTTGAATATTCAATGTTAATTTTGAATCGCTAAATATGACAGAATTAACTTTCACTTATGATAATGATATACAGTTTGATGTACAGTTTGTTTTGATTATAGGAAATTATTCCCCGAGTGAAACATTACTTGCGAGTAACAAACGAGCGTTAGCACGAGTGTGTGGTACAAAAGGAATATTCAAGAAGAGAATATTTTTTATAACAAACAAACTGTTGATAGAATTTCATATGAATTGGAATAAAATAGGTCCAACGGCGTAAATGGCCGAGTTCAAAAGATGTAAACAGATTTAATAGGCTAAATGCAATGGTAGGTAACTCTGATCAAATATTCCAAACAACCTTTTCTCAGGTATGGCATCGATCGATTGAAACATAAACATTGCACGAGACGCGATGGGCCTATACCTTCTATAGATTCCTCGTATGTTTTGCAGGTACCACAGCACGTAAAGTTGTCCGTATAACATTCCACCTGACTTAGTCCATCACATCTCGAACTGTCTCGGTCCCCGTACGGACAATCTGAAAACAATGAAGGGAACAGTGTTCGTTAATTCGTTTGTTTTCTGCAGTGTCTTATTATTAACGTAACAAAAGCAATGGTAAAATGAAATATGAAATTGTTTTGAGATAATATTAGCAGATGAACATATCAAGAAATACTTTTCCTGAGTTTCCTTGCATGTGAAAACAGATTTTTTCCCTTCGTGTGTGATTTGATTCGCTTGGAAACCATGTATTTGCGCCGTAACAACCAGTGGTATATGAACATATATATATAAAAAAAAAATATTATAGTGGAAAGAATAATATACCCTACGTACAGATATCGTCGGTTGGCGACGAAGCGTCTCTTGAGGCACATGTGTGACAACACTGGCTGTTTATGGCATGGTCGTAGCACAGATCGGGGTTCGAGTCAATGCCGGCACAGCTCTCTGTGTTGTCAGGTACTAAACAGTCGGTAGCTGGAATGTAGAACAAGGAAATAAATAGACATAGACATGTTTATATAAGTGCAGAAGCCATAGGCCCATAGTACAACATACAGTAACTAAATGTACTTAAAAGTAAGTGATAATCCACGAACAAATACATTAGAATAGTTCTGCTATTAGATTACGTCTTAGTCCAAAGACTTTTACAACGTATGCTGATACTTTGAATATAATTGATTTATAATTACATTCCAAAATTGAATAAAAGGTTTGCTAATATTTCTAAGCCATGACTTTTCAAAGTACATTTTGCGTAGCCGTTCAAAACTTTTGCTTTCCAAAAAGAAATAAATAGAGGAATGTAATACGACCAACTTCACATGTTGTGGTACATGCAAAACCTACGGGGAATCTATAGAAGGTTCATAAAAGAGTTTAATCAGTTGTTTCGTTAATGGGAAATAATTCCCCGAGCGAAACATTACTTGTTCATAACAAACGAGTGCGTTGGCGCGAGTTTGATATACATAAGTAATGTACACGAGGGGAATATTTCACATAAACAAAACAAACTGTTGATTAAATTATGTATTATATATACTATCAAAATTTCAACGCATACCATGAGAAACTTAGTTTTGATAAACGCTTCGTCGTTGGTCAATCATTATACTTTGAACCGTTTTACGCATAGGAGCGAAAAACAGAGATCCAGGCATTTTCATAATTCTCATTATAATATTTTCTTTTTTTTCTTTTTTTTTTTTTTCATTAAAACTTTCGGTTTAATGCGAAGTTCCGGCCCCGACCGATGTTTACCGAGAACGACTGATGTAATCCGAGGAAAGAATGAGATTCAAAAAGGTGGATTAAGGGTAGTCGTCTACCTTAAAACTCGATTTAAAAATATCAATAAACCACCATTACATACTCATGTTCCAGCCGATTTGACAGGTCCCGGTGGGTTCTGGGTACCTCGATGTATAGGCAAATTGGAAGTCGAACTGGCACCGCCCTTGGTTGGCCGTCAGCCAGTTTATATTACGGAGCCACCAGACACTCGAGTACGACTCCTCCGATGCCTCGAAATTACCGTATGCCTGTAAAAGTAAATGTTACAATGGTTGTGTGGCTCAAAAGTAAAATCATGTTGGTTGGCGGACGACTGTAGTATTGTAACGTGTATCGGGTCCCTCTCGGAATAAGGCCATCATGGGTCACCCATCCAGGTACTAAAAACTTAGTATGTTGCTTAACTTCGAGAGAAAGCCAAACACTCTACCGAATCACCCATAAAAGCCGGCTTCTACAGCGAGACTGAAGAAGTAGTATTTATACATAAACCCAATTGCTGTCTCAGTAATATTACTATCGACTCAAATCGTTACTTTATGTATCAAAGTCATCGGCGAGGAACGATGCTTTCACGCTGGCTTCTAAAGTTGTTTGTAAAACCAGTCTCAAAAGCGAAGAGAAACGATTCCAATGATGTAAACGATTCCAATGATGTAAACGAGTCCAATGATGTAAACGATTCCAATGATGTAAACGATTCCAATGATGTAAACGATTCCAATGATGTAAACGATTCCAATGATGTAAACGATTCCAATGATGTAAACGATTCCAATGATGTAAACGATTCCAATGATGTAAACGATTCCAATGATGTAAACGATTCCAATGATGTAAACGATTCCAATGATGTAAACGATTCCAATGATGTAAACGATTCCAATGATGATTCCATGATGTAAACGATTCCAATGATGTAAACGATTCCAATGATGTAAACGATTCCAATTCCAATGATGTAAACGATTCCAATGATGTAAACGATTCCAATGATGTAAACGATTCCAATGATGTAAACGATTCCAAAATGATGTAAACGATTCCAATGATGTAAACGATTCCAATGATGTAAACGATTCCAATGATGTAAACGATTCCAATGATGTAAACGATTCCAATGATGTAAACGATTCCAATGATGTAAACGATTCCAATGATGTAAACGATTCCAATGATGTAAACGATTCCAATGATGTAAACGATTCCAATGATGTAAACGATTCCAATGATGTAAACGATTCCAATGATGTAAACGATTCCAATGATGTAAACGATTCCAATGATGTGAACGATTCCAATGATGTGAACGATTCCAATGATGTAAACGATTCCAATGATGTAAACGATTCCAATGATGTAAACGATTCCAATGATGTAAACGATTCAATGATGTAAACGATTCCAATGATGTAAACGATTCCAATGATGTAAACGATTCCAATGATGTAAACGATTCCAATGATGTAAACGATTCCAATGATGTAAACGATTCCAATGATGTAAACGATTCCAATGATGTAAACGATTCCAATGATGTAAACGATTCCAATGATGTAAACGATTCCAATGATGTAAACGATTCCAATGATGTAAACGATTCCAATGATGTAAACGATTCCAATGATGTAAACGATTCCAATGATGTAAACGATTCCAATGATGTTAACGATTCCAATGATGTAAACGATTCCAATGATGTAAACGATTCCAATGATGTAAACGATTCCAATGATGTAAACGATAGTAATGATGTGCTACTAGCAATATTGCTTCGCCTAATATTGAAATACAAAGGGGTGTTCATTTGAACTAACGCAAACTTTAAGCATAATATGTGTAATAAAACAGTACCAAAAAGCCACTGAGACAAAAGAAAAAGAAAATTGCCTCTAATGATGGAATGAGGTAAAATCGCTAACATTGCTCACATACCTCGAACTCGGGACTGAAGACCCGGTCTGCATTGACCGTGATGTACAGGGAGCCAGGGCGGTATGAGCCCGAGCAGGGTATCGAACATCGAGCCTGGTACCAGAAGGTGTCGATTTTGGTGTCATGCGGATAAACGTTCAACTTGGTAAGTCTGTATGCGGAACCCCTCGGCGACGATTCTGAAGATAAAGTAAATAATTGTGTGCATTGTGTAAACTTATTTATTTTACATCGATTGTGAAACAAGTTCTTACAACTTAGATTAATTATTCTCGATTCTGCTTCCTGGATACAGAACCAGTACTTGCGCTGAATGTGGATTAATGAAAGTTCGCAAGGCAGATCCCGCTTTTCACGGGATTCGAACCCACGACCCTCGTGTCCAGAAGCCGACGATCTAACCCTGGACCACTGTCCTCCGTCAGTAAATAATCGAGAGATATTGTACGTATGTGTTGCACACCCCAGTATATTGAGGACGTTTACCTATTTATTTGTATTTCCAAATAATCAGAAAACATTATATCACTGATTATTACTATGGGAGTAACTATTGGCGTTATTTATACGGATAGACGTTCAACTTGGTGAGCCCGTATGCGGAACCCCTGGGTGACGAATCTGAAGGTAAGGTAGATAATAAGGTTAATAGGGTGAATAATTATACAATGTATTACTATGCTTATGCTAGATAGGGAATACATGTGAACGTTCAACTTGGTGACCCCGTACGCGGAAATCTTCGACGACGAGTCTGGAGGTGAAATAGAGAATAAAAATGAAATAGAGAATAAAAATCAGAATCAGAATCAGAAATAATTTTATTGACACAAACATTAGAGTTTATGTTCAACAACATATGTACAATACAAATATTTATCACATGAATCGAGAAAGGTGTATACCGAGAACTACCGAAGTAAACCGACGATTTGATAATTTTTGAAATGTCCGATTATGGGTGTTCTACCTTAAGCATATGCATTTTCTCCTAATATGTCGTATCCATTTCATAGTGGACAATAGTACATGTCAAAAGTGTGCACATGATTAAAATCGCCTTGTATTGTTGTATTGTTGTTTTGTATATTTATAAAATTATCTAAGAATGAATTCCAACAATGAATAAAACGGCAAGTGACATCTGTGTTGTGAAAATAGACATTACGTCAGATATCGCATGATTTTGCCCCGCGGTCCGCATTTTAACGCCTTCTTGAATGTATCAATTTGTCAAACATTTATCTTTGATCGGCCCGCTCGACCGTGTAACGGGTACGTGCAAGTAACATAAACCAGGGGTCTCTTTTTATAGTTTCTCTTTTTATTTTATTTTTCTAAGTGTCTCATCTTCTCTTACGTTTATTTACAATCGTTTTTATTCTTAAGTCCTTATTACAAGTAGATCCATCTGTATAATGTGATATAGAGAATAGATGGTTGGTGTCGTGAATCGGAAATTTTATCGGGCAAGGCGTAGGAATATTATCCGGTGAGCCGAAGGCGAAACGGATAATATTCCGATGCCGAGCCCGATAACGTTTCCCATTCAAAGACACCAACCATCTATTCTATTTATCCTGTTACCTTTATGTATTCTTTCAAACAAATAATATACAAATAAAACACGAGAAAGAATGAAAAACATGTAGAGAATGATGTAAACATGACGTCATTTCGTTCTTATGACGTCATGAATCGTCACGTGCACGTGTTATATGGTTAGTGCCGGATATCACAAATGTTATACGGCACCTAGTTATACGTCCCAAAATGACACTAGTGACAGGATAAAACATTTTTTTTTTCATGTTTTGTTTTGTATCTTTTATTATTACCATTTTTATTATGATTTTTTTTTAATTCGTGCATTTCATTATATCCTGATTTAAGATGCGGTTGTTGTTTTTTTCATGAATCTTATAATCTTTAGACCCATCTCTTGTAACTCCGTAACGGAGTTTATCTGTTATGAAATGAGATTTTATGTTGAAAATGGGTATTATGATTATACAATGATGAGATGAAATAAATATTTCTACTACTATTACAGTTTAACTACTACCATTAAACCAGGGGTCTGTCTCAAATAGGTTCACACGATGGGTTTCTTCGTAATGGAACATGTAACTATGTAGAGGTATAACGTCGGCCTTTTGTACCGTCGGAGTGTCCCATGTTCGATCCCCGTTAGGCGAGGTAAAAATTGCCGGGACTAGCCCTCAAACTGGTGCAAGTACTTGGGTCCGTTTCATCAAATATCGCAATTACCTATGAGCGATTGGAACCGCACTTACGATGATTCCTATGTGCCATTTGTTTAAAAATCCCACATGTCTACATCCTTGAGTGAAAGAGTGAAATAACACCTACCATCGTTCAAAAAACGGGCCCCTGGTTTAGTATCCGGGAAGCAATCTTCGAGTGGGAATTCAATAAGCTTTAAGGTTCCGTCACAATCGATGTATAAATAAATTTAAACTAAATATTAAGAGGAAAACGGTAGATCAGACAAGTGATAATTAAGACACAATATGTCCTGATTGTTAATAATGCATTTCCATTCTTCATTCAAAAGGACAAGCTTACCTTTGATTTTTAAGGGTGGCGTTTTTGCAGACGTAGAGGTGAAGTAACGAATCTTGTGAAAAGTTAAAGCCAAACTTGCGCTCATTTACAGTTAATTTGTAAAAGCTCTTTAATAATTATGAATTGAATTAAAAGTAATTTAAATTCCTTTTTACAGAGGAATTGAGACTGTTACACGTTCACACGATGGTTTTAAAAGAGAGAATACTATTAAGTTTGTTTGCACTTAGCGATAAAAAAAAAAGGTCAGCCGAGAAACGTTGGGAACCAATAAAACCCAAGAAATTCTTCATTTTAATTGTTCACGTTGTAGATATTAGATAAGTGACAATATGTTTATATCCTTCACATGAATTTTCTAACACGGTGATCGCCACTCATTAATCCGAGCGCTCCTTGCAATTTTAGATGTTACTCGAATGTAAACAATGAAGAAATACTGGAGGACACCCATTTTAAGAAAAAATCACTTTGAAAAATAGATAATAAAAAATGCAGGCGTTATATTGTCATGATCCTCTGGTTTTTCGCTATGTTTCAATTTATTCTTTCATAATTCAGAGTTAAAATTACCAAGTTTTACAGTTTTTCTAAGCGCTAGTATGCTTTTAAATCATATCTCCATTACGGGTCGCTACTTTATATTCTCAGTTTACCGATTTTGTATCACCCTTACCGTATATGTTTTTACTTGGGTTTGACTAAAGTTATCTTATGTTCTATTTAAAAACAAGTCTGGAAATGTGCCTTTTTAATCAGGTCAAGAAAAGGATTTAACCAGAAATTAAAATAATGGAGTAAAGGGGGATTTACAGAGCGCTTTGACCTTTCAAAACCAATTACGTATATGACATGTACTTGTTACATACACGATAAAGTGGACATTTTGTTCACATCGATTTTTATCATGATTAAAACATCTGATAACAAGTTGACATGGAAATTACCAAAACCGCCACCAGCATTATATGCACATGTAAGACAACAAGTTTGACGATCGCGCTACAACCTTTTCTCTATTACTTACTTCCCCTTCACTTATATTAGAAATATAGTTTTAAGATCCAAAGCAGTCTTCTTATATATCAAAAATCATCTACTTAAAGTTAAATCGTAAAAATGTCTGATACGTTCGAAAACGACATCTAGAACAACGGGTAATTGGGGTAATTTTCTTAAGATTTATCATTTCATTCTCTTCTCAACATATATGAAGCTATGAGGAAAGAGTCATTTTCAAAACTAACAAGCTCAAATTTATGGCAATTGGAGCTCAATTTATAAAATCATTGGCAACGACTTCGTTAAAATTACTTTGTCATGTCTGTAATTGATTTATGTCCATATAAAGTAAAAGTTACGTTTCATTTACAAGTCATGAAAAGGGTAAGGTCCACTTAGGGGAAAAGAAAAATGTGCCCTCTGTCAGAAATTCATCAAACTGTAAGAGTTCTATATATTAAATGGTGTTAGATTCTGCAAATTTTTAGGGCTAAAACTCCTGGTTTGTGAATCTAGCCCTTTGGAGCATAAAATGCAAAATGTTTAGAAGTTATGTAAGTTTTGAATAATGCCATGTTGAATAAAACCGCAAGTTACCTCATATCGACAACCTCAATGGCACTGGAGAGTCTTTTTTCTATGGTTTGAAGGCGCCAAGCGGTTATAAGTCGGAAACCATTCATATTTAACTAGCTCGCGGCTCACGAACCGGCTACAAGTCCCACGAGAACCATTCTCCGGTCAAACGCCTCCCGTGGGGCTCGAACCTTCGACCTCCCCGTCTTAAGACGGACGCATTAACCACTACGCCACGGGTTGTAAATGTGTGTTCAGATCCTAATACGTTACAAAGGTTTTGGAATCAATCACACATAGAAAACGGTGGGTTCCGGCATTCTGACGGGGATTTCGGTCAATTCCGCGAAATACACCAATTCTCGTAAGACTTGACACCACAATTTGAGGAGTACCGGATCAATTGTCAAAGTTACAAAAATCCTCATTTTCCCACAACAAATTCAACATTATAGATAGCGAAAGAGTGATCTTATGCCTAATCGATCTTCTGTCACATTTTTGCATCTTTCAGTGTTCAAACATGCCTAAATCTCCTTTAGTATTCCCATGTCCTCAATTTCGAGAGCTGTATAAATAGACTCTTTAAACAGCTGAATTATGATATTGGGTTCAAGTTACAATAGTTCACGGCGCTTTATACATCACCCCTTAACTTTGGTTAAACCCCATTCGAAACACTGTAGATGAAGGGGAATTTCGATTAACACTTTACCAAACGCTAAATTTCCGAATGTCCCATATTGAAAGAGTTTGCAGACGTCATTTCAAAATGTGATGGAATTGTGAAATAGTCTTCTGATGGGACAGACAATGTTTTCGATAGTCGAATGCAAAAAACTGGTTAAATGTAGTTATTGCTTGGTAACGGGTTAAACTTATTTATTTTACATCCACTGTGATGAAAGCTTTGAGCGTATTAAACGCACTCTCGATGACTGCTTCTTTGCTAATTAGCAAGTGTTCGCGCAGATTTTTGGACTGGTTCCAGCAATTTCGCCCCGCCGCTAACAGGGATCGAACCCGGGACCCTCGGTACAAGAGGGCGAGATTGAGAAATATTGTGATAAAACTAGCAATCGTTCGTAATTCAAAATTACCAAAGTACATTTCTATCACTCTATCGCATTTGATGAATAATCTGGTATAGAGCAAAAAAATAACATTTGTGTTATGAATATCCTGTCAAGAATTCAATATTTTCATAAAGCGCAAATATTTGGAAATGTGTCTAAGAAGACATATTATTGCTGAGAAAAGGATATATATATGAACACTTTTTTTCAAACAAAAGCTTTAAATTCTCGTCATGAGGAAATATATTAATACCTGTTCTCATTTCCATTTTTATTTTACATAATATTTCTCATTTCCCACTTTTTTTTATTTAAACAGGTGTGAAGAAGGGCATCTTAAGAAACATTGTGAATAAGAGAATTTTGTAAAAATCCTATAAGCAAATGTGTCGTTTTGATTCCGAGGTAAACGAACATTTCAAAAATGATGTTAGAAAAGTTCAAGTTCAAGTTCAAGTTCAAGCAATTTATAAGAATAACATTTGCATGTCGTTGCTACATACATATATACATTTACATGCATATATTATATCTATTCATAACCAATTAAAGTTAATTCGATTTATTATCATAAAATAATGGAGGCATATGTGACATCGCTATATTCCGAATAACAGGTGGTGTTTTGCTAAATGAAGACAATTTCCATGTTGACATAAAACACTCTTTTTCCGGCTGTTCATTAACCCATTACCAAACATTAACGACATTTGACAAGTTTGTTGCAGACGACTTTAGAAAACATTGTGTGAAAGGATAAATTGCTCTTAACGAGCAATTTCTCATTTCCCCACAATCTTTTCTGCCCAATCAGAAGATTATTTTCCAATTTCATCACATTTTGAAATGTCGTCTGCAAACTCTTTCAATTTGGGACAGTCGAAATTTTCATGTTTGGTAAAGGGTTAAAAGCTTAAATTTGGTATGTGTTGGCTAATTATGGTAGAATTTTGGCAACTTAGTTTTTCTAAGATGTAATAAAAGTTACACTTACCCTGGCTTTGTCCATATCCCCGGTTGAATGAACACAGTATAACAATGGAACACAAAAGAGTTTTGGCACAGCCGTTATGTAATGTTTTGAAAGTCATCGTAATAGAGATTTATTGCTCACGAATGAATGGGATAAAATCCATTTGACACGGGTCGTTTGTAAACAAGATATATTTACTATTCTGTCAAAATAAAAAACGTTGGGTTATCTAGTATCGAAGGAATTCAGTTTTAAGCAAAACTTGTTGGTGGGTTGAAAATACGAAAAATACTTCTATCGAACGCAGGATTTCTTAACCCTTCGAATGCTGGGTAATTTTCTAAAGATAGATTTTTGTGTCGTCTGCTTTCCAAAACCATAGCTATCTACTTAGTTCTGTAGAGTAGCAAACATATAAGATCAAAGGTCAGTCGCCTATTTATTTGGCGACTGGCCTGGATCTTACCTGTTTGCATAAGCATGGAGTCGGTTTCAGCACTACAAGGGTTAATTTCTTATTTATAAGTGTAATAATGCTATTTAACGCAAAACGTTGGGTTGATAGGTACAAGTAAGAGAAAACATTTTCATTTCATTCGGGTATGACAGAGAATAAACGGTTATAAAAGGCACAATGTTTGCTTAATCCCGTGAAATATTAACCCTTAGAATGCTGGTTAATTTACCCAAAATAGATGTTTATGTCGTTTGCTTTCCAAAACCTTAAATATATGCTTACTTTTATTGAAGAAAGATACGAGCAATTTCTCCTTTTACAGCAATGTTTTCCGTCCTATCAGAGGGTTATTTCCAATGTCATCATATTTTGAAATGTCGTGTGCAAACTCTTTCAATTTGGGATAGTCGAAAAGTTGGCATCTTGTAATCGGTTAAGCTGGTAGTCTGGGAGTCCCGGTTTTTTGCATATACACCTAGTGTGGGGCATATGCATGGGCCGGTACCTTAGGCTTTAACCCGTATAGTGCCGGAACCGACTTCATGCTTATGCAAACAGGTTAGACCCAGGCTAGCCGCCAATTTACTTGGCGACTGGCCTGTGATCTAACTTGTTTGCTACTCTGGTTATCCATCCCCAAATTATAGCCGATATCTAAGGTTTTGGAGAGATGGCGACCCAAAGATCTATTTAAGAAAAAAATGCATGATTCTTAATATTAAAGCAGAGCAATATAGATAGAAACTGCTGTGTTTATTTGATATAAGGGTTGTCGACTATTAACACTGACAGGGTATGGTACATGATATCCGCGAAAAATATTCCTTTGTCGTTGGCTGATTTATGGAGGCGGTGTGATTAGTTTTCAGCATGATACGACCGAAGCGGCTGAAAATGTACTGGTCGTACAATTATACCGCCTCGGATCAAACCATTCATGAACATACAGTCTGATCTGTGGCGAGAAGTTTTTGCTTAAAATGATAATGTTCATGTTGGAAAGCAGTCGGTGACTTGAAAAAAAATATTATGCAGTACTGGTGAAAAAAGTACTAGGGACATGCATATGTCCACTGGTCGCTGCGATATAAGTGAAAGACTTTTGAAAATGACGTTAAACCAAATCCAACTGAATTATTCTATTGTTTCGATATTTCGATATTTAGACACTAACGTATTATCAAACCTGTATGTGATGTACCAGACCAGACTTCACTGTGTATACAAGCAGATACTCATCAAAATTAATAGTCTACTGAAAATATGTTGGGGTGTTTTGTGTTTTTTGGGTTTTTTTTCTCATTTTTTTATTTTTTCAATCATTGTTTTTGTTTCTGCATGCTATAAGGTCGTTTTGTGAAGTCCAAGATCAGCATATACAGACAATCCTATCTGATTACCGACCACACTCTACGTAGCTTTGTAAAAGATCAATTTTTCCATTCCATTCCTCGGTTATTGTGACATATTTTAATGGCATAGTGGTGCTAGTTAGACGAGCCTCTCAAATTCCATTGAAATGATAAAGCGAAATCATTATGGTTGGCTACCTACACAGTAATTCAGATGTTCCAATCGGCCTTGCTTGTTTGTTTATTTAGTGAGTTTAACGTCGTGTCAACATCATTTCGGTTATTTTACGGTTGTTTGGGGGAGGGGGCAATAGTTCGAATGATTCCGGCGAAGATGTATCTGTTTTTACAATGTTTATAGAGAGTTGTTATTTTGGCTACCTATGCACTTATTCAGATCGTACAATCGTTTATTTAGTGGTTTAAAGTCGTATCAACATCATTTCGGTTATTTTACGGCTTTCGTGGAGTTTACTAGTCCGAGTGATTCAGACAAAGATATATATGTTACAGGGAAACGGTGAATTTCAGCGATTTCATGAAATCCCTAATTCACTTAAGCCTGAATTAACACACCTGGGGATAACTTGACAGGTAAGTGTCCCCTGCTTATAACCAGCCCCCTGTCATATCTCCCAGACAGAACAGGATACTAACCCTTTTACATAGCAAAGTTATTATTTACTGTCGGCTGCTGTAAATTCACGAAGTAGGAGGAGAGGGTTATCAATGAATAAACCACTTTAAGTTGCTTATATATTACACCAATAACTTCATATTAGGTAAACTAAATAATTACTGTAATAAATAAAATTGAGGGCTTGGTTCGAAACTATTGTATGTCCTTCACAAAGGACTTACAATATTTTTGCCACAAGTCATCGAAATATAATTTAATAGATAAATGATAAGAGTTTGAATGGATATATCCAGGATTTCATTAATGTATAAAATACGACTTGTCAAATAATCTTATTAAGTATCTACATCAAAAGCGATGATGATCAACTTGTGACCGACTTGTACTTAAACATCTCTTAATGCAATTTAGGATATTTTAAAGAGTGAAAACAAATAAATAATGTAAAGGGTACTATAAATTGGTTAATTACTATCACATTTCAAACTTTTTAACTTCATTTACGGTCCACACCATAATAGGCCTGCTACCGTGCTTGTCTAGGGCCAGAATACGCCTGGAGGAACCTTAAACCTCATCACTTATCAATCAATCAATTATTTCAAAGTGATAATGTTTATAGTTGGAAAGAGAAAGTTCAAAGAGAGGTGTAAAACAAATGAAAAGAAAATCCCTAAAGCTGCATCTTCCTGTTTCTTCTGTAAGAAATAAAACTTAAATCCTTTACTTCAATTTTTACAAACCTCAAATTATTATTTTCAATAATTTTTATTTGAATAAACTCATATATTTAAGATAATTTACTGTTTAAAGGTGATCACATGTTTTACTTAAGAAAAAATATATATATATTAAGCTTTCAAAATTTAGATAAATAATTAAATCAAAATATGAAAGTTAATGAAAAATATGTCATCTATGAAACTTTTATAGTATCATTATATTTCACTACTTCCCTAAATCTAATCAAATGGTCGTCAGAGAAACTGTGTAATATGACCTCTCAATTTTCAGGGATTTCGTGAAATCACTGACATTTTTAGGGATTTCACGAATCCCCTAAGTGATTTAGGGATTTCATGAAATCGCTGAAATTTTCAGGAATTTCACGAAATCCCTGATTTCACAGTTTCCCTGTCACATATATACATATATCTGTATTGACAATGTGTATAGAGAGTTAATCCTTTAGGCTACCTAAGCAGAAATTTAGGTGGCCAATCGTTCATATGTGATTATTTGAGGTTTAAAGCCGTATCAACAGAATTGCAGCTATTTTACGGATCTCATGGAGTTAAAAAGTCCGAATGATTTAGACAAACATATATGTGTATAAAGAGTTAATCCCTTTGGCTACATTTGCAGTTATTCAGATGATCATATCGGTTTTACCTGTTTATTTAGTGTTTAAAGTCGTGTAAACAGTCATCGGTTATTTTAGGCTTTCCTGGAGTTAACTAGACCGAATGATCCAGACGATGATATATCTATATTCCATATACTTAATATGTTGTTTTACGTATTGTGTTCCTAACTGTGCATATATGAACCAGGTCTTGTGATTAACATTGTAGCTGAACAATAGTTGACGCGATTTAAAAACGTAATAAACCAATCAAACGACATTAGTCATCACATTGAATCGGACTATCCTTTATTGAACCAGCTCAAGAAAGAAAAATAATAAAGTTCGTCTTCTTTATTGACCGTATGTCCGGAATCCTTGGCGTAAATCGATTACTTGATCAAGACATTTAAAAAAAAAGTCATTTCATAATCACACGGTTGTAAGCTCACGGTTCAATATTAATTTAATAAAGAAGAAACCTTTTGCTATAACATTAATTCAATATCTCATTTGCATCAAAAAAAGGGTAACTGGTGCTTAAATGCGTCTGAAAACCATCCATTTCATTACTGGTCTATGTGTTTACTGTACTTTTAATTTTACGACATGGAAGTCCTTTAGTACACTTCAAATATTAGTCATCATAGAGACATGGGGCCCGTTTTACTAAACAGTTTACGCTTAAGATTTGCGTAAGTCTAAAACAACAAGTCCTTTTATTTTAATATTTGGCAAAGCAATATTGCAAAGTAACACATCATTGGAATCGTCTCTCCGAGACGCTTCCAATGACGTGTCACATTGCAATATTGTACTTTCATTGAAGATATTATCCATGTTAATCAATTATGACTTACGCAAACATTTTCCGTAAGTTGTTTAGTAAAACGGGCCCATGGCTGATAACCATGACCGTGAATATCAATCTCGTACTTGAAAAGGCGAATTTATTCTTGTATCGTCGCTGTTAATAAAAAAAAAGCAACCCTCTGATTAATATAAATGAGTCGATCAGAATGGATATATTCATTACTTAAATTCATGTCAGGGTGTAATGAAATAAACGCAATTTCGAAATTTCCTATTTTCTTAACGAATTTGAATGAAATTGACACAACCTGTTGGAAAAACCATCCGTATAAAATAATTAGGACAATTGATTGGTGCACTGAACACAGTCCACATTTCCAGCAAGCGTTTCTATCCAGTCATAGAAATGCCTTTCAATAGAACTTTTACGTAGGTTTAATTCTATTAATTCTCTACGCACATTCAATAAGCTAACTTCGTTTGTAGGCGACACAGTCCCGTTTAACAATCGGCAACCATAGACGAAGGAAGTGGGTTGAGTATTGAACAGTCCCATCAATGCAGCACATACCTATTTTTGCGTTAATATAACAGAGGCACATAAAAGGCGCCATTCCAATCGGAAATTTCTTTAAAATCATGCGAAATATTTCCCAATTCAAGGAAAGAAGATCCTGAAACTACCCTTAAAACGTTCATTCAGGTTGTCCGAAAGATCAAGACGTAGATATTTCATTTTAAAACGTTACAGCTTGGATCATCCCTTCCGAGTTATCACCAAGGTGGCTTTTTAAGATGGCTGTTGAAATTCTTAAACCATATGAATGATTCAGGATGCATGACTAGTTTGTAATGCGTTATTTTTTATTTCATTTCTTTTCAAACAAGGATGGTTTTGCTTTTCCCGTTAATGACGCTACCCGAAATGTTAAACATGTGGTTGATTTTTCCTTTTTTTTACGTTTTTTTTTTAGATGCTCAATTAAAGTCACTCACCCATAAAGATGATTCACGTTATTTTTTCTAAGAGCAATAAATACATAACAAGGTGTGTATCTAAATCGTAATGCCTTTCAATTTTTGCTAATAAAGACGGGTTAGCTGAAAAAGATGTACGAAACAATAAACCAGCAAATGTTTCGGAGCTAGTCTGAGTTACAGTCTCCCCATTTCGGAGCAATATTAATGTATAAACGTGTTCAATGTATGTCGAATTCCGGTCATTCGAAGTCGATGGGACCACAGAAATAACTCGAATTTCGATAAGACCATTATCTTTTATAAGATAAAAGAATAGAAATTTTATGACTTATATGCACAAATATGTCTCGTCATTCAAACGCATACATTTCAACACGGATACAAAATATGGAAATTAGTAGGCAATAAGATCATCCCCTGGACGCTTATTCGGATAAGGCATTATTTTCGGATAAAGCGTGTTGGAATAACCGGGACTCGACTGTATATCAATTACGGTGATTTATAGACATTGATGTTGTCATTTTTATAATTATTTTTAACACAGCATAGCGAAATTACAAATTGAATAATATGAATAAGTCCTTCAGTATGAAATTAAAGCATTTTAGAAATTATCTGTATTCTTTACGAGATCGTGTGAAACGATTCTTTTGAATACCAATAGCAAGGGGTTTGTTCTTTTTATGGTGTTTAACGCCTTGTTAACAATTTTTCAGTTATGTAATGACTTTCCTAGATGCACCAGTACTAGACTGGGGCTCTGTTGTGACTTGCCAAAGGTCACTCCCACGAATCCAGAGATATCGGCTAGACTCGATCTCGTAACCCCAGAGTTCCAAGTCCGCCAGCCTAACCACTGGTCCCTGCAAAACCCTGCAAGGGATTTGTATACAGATGAGTAAATTTTCTCGATTCAAGACGATTAAGGATAGGCCAGGGACAAAACCCTTTGCTGTTGGTACATGTACTCAATACAATCGTCAAAAGATGTATAACCAAATCTAACGAGGAAGATCTTGAAATAGAAACGAGTTTAAAGCAACTTAAAAGCCTCCCTTCATCGGCCCCTGTGTGTTTGGATATTGATTTTCAATAACAATTACTTTACTGGGTAGAATGGAACTAGGTTAATTGTCATTATATAACCAGATACGCATAATCCCTTTCTCTAGTATAGGGCGATTTTCGCGTAAGGGATCATTTTAACCATTGTGACCAATATGAGAATTTGCTCATATTGAGCAAATTCTCATATTGTTCCCAATGGATTAAATGCCTGTGAATCCATTTCAATAGTTATTGAGTGTTTATATAATTCTCAACACGGTTACCATATGACAGTGATAGATAAAGCAAACATGAGAAATTCAGTCATAAATGTCGCAAATGCCTATGAAATAGCAACAACGTCATCATTAACTGATGCTTAGTGTTAGTGTCGACTACAGCAAATTGGCAATAATTACCAATAGAAAGTTTTTTTTTCTTAATACCTTAGGTATTGTTGTATGTGAGTGGGGGTGGCGTCTGGTGCTTGAGTGTGTGTGCATTTGTGCGTATGTATGTTTACTGTTTACCAATCCTACCAGTGTATGCGAAGATGAATTTATTGTTATATTCTTCGTCAACCAAGAGCTTTATATGTTTCAGTTGAAATAAAATGTTCTTCTTCTTGAAATGACCAATAGAAAAATTAAGTTTAGAGTTGATGTTAACAAGTTTATGGATATATTTGACACAAGACAAACGGGCATGAACAATGCTTCTAGAAGCGATTTCGATATGACAGTTGTCTTGTATTAGGCCACTAGTACGCAATACTGATATAAAATACAATGAACCCAACCTTGTTTTTAGTGATTTACAAACGGCACAAAAAGAAAATCAACGAGACGGAAAATAATACCCATTTACACCTACATGTCATAACCACATTCACCTTTATATAACATAAGGATGAATTGATATTTAAAACAAATTACGACAATAGGAGAAGTTTTCTAAGATGATACATGTCTTAATTTTAAAATGATTCCAACACCAATGGTGATATCACACTGTTTTCACTGAAATATTTTTTTACCCGTATGTATGTTGATATTTTCTTAATAATATCGTCTTTAACTTATGACATGTATATAAACAGTTTTATTTATATACATTGTCTATCTTTTTATGAATTAAAACAAAGACCTTATAAACGTATAGGTCTTTGATTAAAAGAAAATAGAATAGAAATATTCCTATCAAATCTTAAAATTCTCCACCAACAAGTTCTTATAAAAACCAATCTTAAGATACAATTTGTACGTCAAAAAACACATTTTTAACTATATCCATACCTATTCTATCATTAAAAACCAACTGACACTATATATCACGTATTCTCCACAATATTTGTTAAATCCATCTTTATTCACTTTTACTTTCCAACATCCGATCACAAACTTCAAACACACAAACAGTAACAATTCGAACTGTACACTAATCAATCGCCGATGTAATATTATGAATCACACGACGTTCTTTCTATGTATGCACCACCACTCCAACCTAAACCATGTTCGCACCCGCCGGCAAACGATGTGAGACGCGCAGATCAGACGATCTGATAGCGTCGCTTCGCTGATTCGTTACTTTTTTTTACGACCTATAAGGCGATCAGCACGCTCGCTTATAAAACATATGGGACGTCGTGGGTTGGGGAATTGAAGCGAACAGTAATTTAATACAAACATCCACCCGATTGAACATGACCCTTTCTCCCTTTCGTTAGTATTGGGTGAACCACTTAGCCTGTATCGTTAATGATACAGTTGTCAAATATTTCGACAATAATGCGAGGAAACGAGGCAGATTTTCACATTTTCATCGTTTCTGAAGTTTAAAGTATGTTTGAAGCCTTTTTGATCATACAGATACTTATTTATCTATTTGTTTTACATCGATTGTGAAGGAAGCTTTAAGCTTGTTCAATGTCACTCTCGATTTCAGACTTCTTCCTGCAAACTAAACCAGAACCCGCGTCGGTCTGTGGGTTAGTCCCGGTAATTTTGACCTCGCCTAACGGGGATTCGAACCCGGGACCTGTGATACAAGATAGGCCGACACTATACCTCTGAACCACTGTCGCCCTCATGTGAATACGATTTTCTCAATTCTTACGACTTACGAATGTATTACTTAGTTCTCTCTGGTAAGATACGAACACATTATTAGAAAAAAAGTGTTCAAATGTACTTGTAATAAAAGGGTAAAAACACGGTCATACTCCAATGCTTCTACTAGGGTCAGATGTATTCATATATTGGGGCTATTAATAGATACCACGGTCATTCGCACCCTTTGTTATTGGGGTTTCGAAACATTCCTCTTTTCCGAAAGGTGTGTGATTTAGAATAGTTATGATCATTAGTGAAAGTATTCATTCACCATCATGTTTGCCTACCTATGTCCATGTAAAAAATAACATTGTTAAAGCTTTCAGCGTTTGCTGCTTGCTTGCTTGCTTGCTTACATTGGAAAGAGACAACATGGCTATTTTTGCATAGAATAAAGAAAGGCAACAACTTGCCGGTATGGCATGTAAAGCGAGGATTTGCTATTCCGTAGTGTAATCCATGGTCTGTTTGATTAACAGCAATCAACATTTAAAAGCCACACGTCACTGGTTCGATCTGCTTTGGTGACATTTTATAACATTATGGGGGGGCCAAGAACAAGGTACTTTTTATCAGTCAAGTAATGCTGAACTAAGCGGGAAACATAAGTGGATGGAAACGTTGTCTCGATAAAAATGAATTATGTTGCAAGCGGAGTTATACCACAATGAAAACAAGTCTGGTAAGATAGATTATCTTCTTTTGACTGACATAAAGAATGCCAATGACTTTTCCTGTCTTGACCAGCCCTTACAACAGTATGAGCAGCCGAGTTTTGGGTCTTCCTGCATCATCAAGAGTATGGCATCGCAATATCGCAGAAATAATGTTGACGCGATGTATAGTACGAACAAATTCACCTGACGTTGACCTTTTTGCAAGAATGAATTACAGAGGAATGACGCGGTATATATCAATATTCGCCAAGAGATCGCACATTGTACTTACCGTGTGGGGTTTCGTTCCGGAAATAGGCGGACATTCCCGAAGATATATATAGTAACCCTGCGTAGTGTGAAATTATGATAATAGAGGTCATCAACGTCAGGTGAATTTGTTTGCACTCTACATGAAAAAAAGGAAATTTCAGCCTGCAGTATTTATGCTATGCTGTGTGTGTAGGCTAGGATGACCTTCGACCATCGAACTACTTCAACCCGCTCCAACGTTTGTCATAAATAAACATGAAAGACCCGACGAATAGGCTACTTGAGAGCGATTTATGACGTGCACTTGAATAATCAAACTTAATTTACAGACGATCGTATGAAGGGATATTAAGACTATGAAATCTTTCATTCGCGATATTTTTAGCCATATTACCAAACAATAACGACATTTAACCAGTTTATTGCAAACGACTGTGAAGAACATGGTGGGAGATGGAGAAATTGCTCTTAACGAGCAAGTTCTCCTTTTCCCACAATGTTTTTACGCCCTATCAGAATATTATTTTTCAATTTCACCAGTCTTTAGAATTTTTGCAAACTATTTCAATTTTGGACAGTCGAAAATTTGGTGTTTGGTAAAGGGGTTTTGTATCTATTCGCTTTATCCTATGTTGCTGGTCTGCATCAGACGATTCTAATGGGTACCAACAATATAGGATTTGGAGAAAGAATGCGGCAAAGAATTTAGCAGAAGAACAAATCCTGGATTTTTTTCGGTATGTGTAAAGGGTATGATACATTAAGTGGTCATTAAAGTGAATAATCGTCGAAAAGATTATTGGTTTCTCCATACCGTACATCCGTATTGTACCAATCGTAACTACTCGGGTGTTTTCGTGATCTGAGAAAAAATCTTCGTACATCAAATCGTAAATAATCGGTAATTTCCGTGATCTGAGAAATACACCCCCATATCAAATCGTAACTACTCGGGTATTTCCGTGATTTGAGAAATACATCTCCTTTATCAGTCGTAACTACTCGGGTATTTCCGTGTCCTGAGAAATACAACTCGTACATATGTGCAGCGTTACACATTTCTGTTGAATCGTCCCAGGCGAGTATCACGTTTCCTGGGATCGTCCACGTGAATAAGTGCAATGCATATTGAAGTGTTAAACATCAATTTAAATTATTATTTTTGATCGATAACTCATACATGAATGTACAATAGATGGTTGATGTCTATGAACAGGTAAGGTTATCGGGCAAGGCGTAAGAATATTATCCGGTGAATCATCGTTGCGTCACCTTGATTAAGCACTACCGATATCCTGAATTCATCACAAAAAGAAATAAATGTAGATTTTCGGAAATTAGAAAATACAGCAAACGTCAATTGTAGTAGAGATTGAGGATTAAGTGATTGCCTGAAAAGTACATGGATATATGGTGAAATAGGGAAAACGCTCGAATGACTATTTACAACCATACTTACGATAGGGATCACCCAGAATTACCCAAAGTCAAAACCGGAAGTTAGTTTACACCCTCATTTAAAATCGTTCAGATTGCGGATTATTTAAGCGCATGCGCAATGGCATGTGAAAACCCTCTGTTGCAAGTTTTTCCCAATAGAGTCATAAAACGGTGGGTCGATTGATATAGTGTGGATTTTGCCTTAATATATTAACATTTTGATCGGTATCGTTTGTTTGAACATAACAGTTAGAGGTTCGAAGGTCGTGAACTTTTAAACCATGAACTCCCTATGGTGTTTTTCGAAAAAATGTAAGAAATAATTTTAATGATTGATCCTTTGCCACAGGAGCAACGTTTCAGTATTTAATATAAGGAAACTGAGTTTACAATGTATTTGTTTAAAATAGTTTTTTTATTTACTCCTTCACACATTTTCAAATTGATACAATTTATACCAAACACGAACATATATAAAGGGTTTCCAACATAATCGATAAGACACTTGCTTTGTAATAGCTTTTACTTTCGCACACAGCCAAACTGAATACTTCACATATTTAGGAGATTATGGATTAAAATGTGTTGGCTGGTGGCGAGTTCATTGGCAGCCAAAATAAGGCAGCGATAAAAGCGGATATGCTTGCCAGAGGTATCGATTTCCTATATTGCGCCTCGTGTTGGCTGGTGGCGAGTTCATTGGCAGCCAAAATAAGGCAGCGATAAAAGCGGATATGCTTGCCAGAGGTGTCGATTTCCTATATTGCGCCTCGTGTTGGCTGGTGGCGTGTTCATTGGCAGCCAAAGTAAGGCAGCGATAAAAGCGGATATGCTTGCCAGAGGTGTCGATTTCCTATATTGCGCCTCGTGTTGGCTGGTGGCAGGTTCATTGGCAGCCAAAATAAGGCAGCGATAAAAGCGGATATGCTTGCCAGAGGTGTCGATTGCCTCTATTGCGCCTTGTGTTGGCTGCTGGCGAATTCATTGGCTGCCAAAATAATGCGGCGATAAAAACGGATGTCCATGCCAAGGATGTCGAATTCATCGAATGCGCTTCGTGGATCCTACAGAGTTATCCTTCATTTTGAAATTCTTTCGATATGTTTTCGAGAGAAAAACCCTAACACAGGTTAGCCCGATTTGCTCTATTTTGTCTTTTGTCAACAATATTTCGCTTATATAAATTATATAAAGCCAGTAATACACGTGCAGTAAAACCGCACTATTTCGGATAAATAGCTGCCCCTTCTTTTCGGAGAGCTTCGTGATTATGCGTCCAAAAAGTTGAAGATTCGTTACTTGAAGTAGATAGCAAACTCAAGTCCCTTGCTTTACATTATACAATAGTTTTAATTGACACATGTTCTAGTTGAATACAAAACGTGACTAACAAGATTTGTCACCTGCGACCGAAACTTTCCCCACAAGTGTTTCTAATTGGTTGACTGGCGTGGATTTGAGCTGTACGAGGTAAATCAATAGTTTGTCTATTAGTGTCGTCAATTGATGGTTTTATGCCCTGTTCAACAGTAATTGAGCTATTATGACGCGTATCTTAACCCTTTCCCAAACAATAACGACATTTGACCACGTTGTCGCAGACGACTCGTTAGCAATTTCTCCTTTTCCCACAATGTTTTCTGCCCTATCAGAAGACTATTTTCCAATTCCATCATATTTTGAAATGTCGTCTACAAACTCTTCCAATTTGGGACAGTCGAAAATGTGTTGTTTGGGAAATGTAAACAACATTTCGGTTATATAACTACTTTCTTGGGTTCGCCAGTACTAGGCTAGGGCTCTAAGGTGTCTTGCCAAAGAAAACCCCACAAACCACAGATATCCGTGGGGTTAAAACCCGGGACCCCCGAATTCTAAGACCGCAACTTTGACAACTGGGTCACGTAGGACCCTTTTAGAGTCATAAAGCGAACGTTTTTTAAACCTGTATAACTACTGCGAAATTTAAATCTTAATGCTGGATCGTAATGCATTAATTAGAAAACGACAATGGGGGTTCTGTCTGGCTTCAACGGTAAAGTTGGTGGACTCACATCTCGGTGTCCAGTCTTCGATCCCTACTTGCACCATCAGGTTTGCGAGAGTGTCCTTTGAAGATACACTTCAGAACAATATTTCTTTATTTCTTATACAGTCGAGTCCTGTTTATACGAACACGCGTTATCCGAAAGTCATGCCTTATCCGAATTAGCGTCTAGGTCCCGTTTATGCCATGATGGTTGGGGGTAAGAAACTGTTGCCCTAAGGAAATTTTGATCAATATTTACAAAATCTGGATTATTCGAAACCATGCCTTATTAAAAAAAGACCTGTTATTTAATCGACTCCGAATAACTGGGATTCGACTAAATTATACATGTGGTCCTTTATTGGCAGTTTGTGACGATGGACGCTTTCAGGATTCGTGAAGCGAGTCTTGGTGACCGGAACGCTGTGTTGGCCATTAACGATAATATCTACGATGGATTGGATTACCTGTCTGGCCTCTTTGACTACTTTATGACCTGCCGTAACGTCAAAGGATACGTTGGTGAACTTAACGGTGAAATAGTGAGTATGCTATGCATGTTGTTAACCGTCTGATTGTGTTATTATGGTGTCTATTCTATCTGAACTATTCAAAAATAATTATTTAAATCATGTTAAAGAGGCGTTTTAATTGGATAAACCAGATGAGTTCAGATTGCTCTTTCTTTTGATCTAGAATAAAGAGGTTAGGGTTAATTTCATATAAACGATTGATAATGGTGACTCCTTGTTACAGATACTTTTCAAGTGAAACAAGAAATTGACCTATGAAAAAAAGTTTGAAATGTGATATGATATAGTTGTTTACCCTTTAACCCTTATAGTGCTAGAACCGACTTTTGCTTGTGAAACAGGTTAGATCCAGGCCAGCCGCCAAGTTAATTGGCGGCTGGCCTGTGATCTAACCTGTTTGTTACTCTGGGTATCTTCCCTCAGCAAATTTGTCAGATATTTAAGGTTTGGAAATGCAGACGTCACAAAAGTCTATTTTATAGAAAATTGCCCAGCATTCTTATGGGTAAGTGAACATATATTTGACACAAGACAAGCGTGTTTGTGTGGGAAACCAAATAATTGTCTTTAAAAGATAAACAGGTTAAACTGTTGTAGAATTACCGGAATAACAATTCAACCCTCATGACGCCATTTTGAATACTACTTCCAAATGCATTCGGATGAGTTTCCTTTAAAAATGTTGTCATTTAATTGCAGATCGCCTTTGGTATTTCGTTTCTGGTTGATGGTGATTTTACGGTCATTTCGAGATCCGGTCGAGTCAGTCCGAAACATGCAGGCCAGGGAATATATTCCCGACTCCAAAAACACGTATTGAAGTCTTCTGGTGCGGTCGAGAACTCATTCACCACGTTGAATATAAATCCGGCGACGTCTTTAGAATCGTTCAAGAAGGATAATAAACTCGTAGTTACAAAGGTATGTTTTTGAAGAAAAAAATGCATGACCTATCGGTATTCAACGATGCCACGGTTTTTTTTTTTATTTTTTTTTTTTTTGTCCAATGCCTTTTTCAATATTTTTTCTCTCAATTCTATTCTAAAGATCACTGGATCCAAATAAAGTCTACATTTATTTTTATTACTTTTTCATTATTTGTTTTTCTTTTTCTTTTTGCAAACTACCCACTTTCCATAGTTGTAGTCGTTAAGCTATTTCGCTAAGCAGTTATATGAAATGACTGGGTCTCTTTTTTCTGTTTTGTTTAAACTGTATACGAATATAACCTATTACTCCACACTCATAACGATTTTGTTTTATTTTAGGACATGCACAGATACACCGTTAACCTAAAACAAGTTCCTTGCGAGCCGCTAACAGATGATGTCCTAAAGCAAGTAACAGAAAACGACCTGCGAACGTACATGCATTTTGACATTCACCGGAAGTACCTCTTCCCCAATGACGTCATTATAGTAGACTGGGTACCATTCCGCCCACTTCCGTCAAATGTACCGTTGATGGGGGTACCAGGAAGAACGAACATGCTAACGAACGTTAAAGTGGGTGGGGTAAACCAGACGGGTTTACTGACTTTCCTCACAATCACTCAGACGCATGATCCACCGTTCTGCCTCGTTCTGGAAATCTACGGATCTGACGCATGCGCAATAGATATGCACATTGCGGAACAATTCAAATTCGCAAGGAAGCATACCGATGGCGTCGTTTGTTGTTTGGTGTTCTTTGATGAACGTTTGTGTGGGACTAGAATCCAACATAGTTTTACCAGACCGGGTTTTACTAATGAAGACTGGAAGTTATTGTCGGATACCGGTTTACCTGAGTTGAAACAGATGGTATTCCGTAAAGATGTTAATTGAAAAGTGAATTTACACGTCCTCCAATTCGACATTATGGAATCGGCTAAAATCAAAGCCATCAAGAACCAATGAGATGCTGTTGTACTGAGTTCCATAATGGTAACGATCTTTCGTAGCGTGAGAAAAGATTTGTGATGTGTATATTGTCCTTATTGAACTAACGATTCTTTCTTTATTTGGAGCAGTGCGCTTAAATATATGAGTTTTCCGTTAACGAGTGACCTATTGAACTACGCATGCAGTTTAGTCATGTCATGTTGGGGATCATATAAAAAAATCTTTAGATACATTGTATTAGGAATATAGTGTGTCTAATAATAAAATCTAAAAATGTGCGTGCTCGTCAAGCAGAGAGCCCCTCCAACCCTTGCCTCTTCTCTTTCATTTACCTCTGTTTTCTTACACCATTGCACAACTATTGCTTGTGTGAATTAATGTAATATTATTGTATAACTATACACATATGTCATACAAATTCAGAAATGAGCGAACAAAGGATATTTGAAATGTATGTGTAACTCACCGTTCACCGTATTTGTTCTACATCGATTTTGAAGGAAGCTTAAAGCTTGTTCAAAGCCACTCTCGATAGCTGCTTCCTATATGTTTAACCAGTAATCGCGCCGGTTTGAGGGTTAGTCCCGGGAATTTTCACCACGCCTAACGGGGATTCGAACCCGGGACCCTTGATACAAGAGCCCCACGCTCTACCCCTGCACCAATGTCGCCCACATTGAACATTAGCATCTTAAATCCTTTCTTTCAAAAAACTCTTAAATAATTAAAAAGAAATTGATACGCTCAATAGGTACCTTCGATCAACACCATATCGCATATTGTCGAGTGTCTGCCTCGTAAGTTGAAGGTTGTGGGTACGATAACAAGGCCAGGTTGTACCAAAGACCACAGTACGAGTAATGGTAGTAATAGCTTCCTTTCATGGCGCGTTGTTCAACAACGGTTGCACGCCGACAGGAGGTCCAACTCCATCTCGAGAGATGGTTGGTAGGATTGGTTCAAAGCCATGGTGCAACTGAACAAGTACTGCAAAGTCATGGTGCAACTGAACAAGTGCTGCAAAGCCATGGTGCAACTGAACAAGTGCTGCAAAGCCATGGTGCAACTGAACAAGTGCTGCAAAGCCATGGTGCAACTGAACAAGTGCTGCAAAGCCATTGTGCAACTGAACAAGTGCTGCAAAGCCACGGTGCAACTGAACAAGTGCTGCAAAGCCACGGTGCAACTGAACAAGTGCTGCAAAGCCACGGTGCAACTGAACAAGTGCTGCAAAGCCATGATGCAACTGAACAAGTGCTGCAAAGCCATGGTGCAACTGAACAAGTGCTGCAAAGCCATGGTGCAACTGAACAAGTGCTGCAAAGCCATGGTGCAACTGAACAAGTGCTGCTGCAAAAGCTGAACAATGGTGCAACTGAACAAGCTGCAAAGCCATGGTGCAACTGAACAAGCTGCAGCCATGGTGCAACTGAAAGCCATGGTGCAACTGAACAAGTACTGCAAAGCCATGGTGCAACTGAACAAGTGCTGCAAAGCCACGGTGCAACTGAACAAGTACTGCAAAAGCCATGGTGCAACTGAACAAGTGCTGCAAAGCCATGGTGCAACTGAACAAGTGCTGCAAAGCCATGGTGCAACTGAACAAGTGCTGCAAAGCCACGGTGCAACTGAACAAGTGCTGCAAAGCCATGGTGCAACTGAACAAGTGCTGCAAAGCCATGGTGCAACTGAACAAGTGCTGCAAACATGGTGCAACAAGTGCTGCAAAGCCATGGTGCAACTGAACAAGTGCTGCAAAGCCATGGTGCAACTGAACAAGTGCTGCAAAGCCATGGTGCAACTGAACAAGTGCTGCAAAGCCATGGTGCAACTGAACAAGTGCTGCAAAGCCATGGTGCAACTGAACAAGTGCTGCAAAGCCATGGTGCAACTGAACAAGTGCTGCAAAGCCATGGTGCAACTGAACAAGTGCTGCAAAGCCATGGTGCAACTGAACAAGCTGCCATGGTGCAACTGAACAACTGCCATGGTGCAACTGAACAAATGCTGCAAAGCCATGGTGCAACTGAACAAGTGCTGCAAAGCCATGGTGCAACTGAACAAGTGCTGCAAAGCCATGGTGCAACTGAACAAGTGCTGTAAAGCCATGGTGCAACTGAACAAGTGCTGCAAAGCCATGGTTCAACTGAACAAATGCTGCAAAGCCATGGTGCAACTGAATAAGTGCTGCAAAGCCATGGTGCAACTGAATAAGTGCTGCAAAGCCATGGTGCAACTGAACAAGTGCTGCAAAGCCATGGTGCAACTGAACAAATGCTGCAAAGCCATGGTGCAACTGAACAAATGCTGCAAAGCCATGCGTTTTTTACCCACGTACTTGCAGACTGCTAGCAAGTCTTACCAGGAAGTCGTGAATAAATAACTTAAAACTTGTGGAAAAACGGTGATAACCCTTTCCCAAACAATAACGATATTTGACCACTTAGTTGCTGACGACTTCAGAAAACATTGTGGGGAAAAGGAGAAATTGCTCGTAACGAGTAATTTTTCCTTTTCCCACAATGTTTTCTGCCCTATCAGAAGAATATTTTCCAATTTCATCACATTTTGCAATGTTGTCTGCAAACTCTTTCAAATTGGGACAGTCGAAAATGTGTTGTTTGGGAAAGGGATAAACCAAATTATAAAAGATTTAAACGCCTATTTGGTGGTGCAGCAATGCTGAAGAGTGACCTTTTGTCATGTCGCTCTTGTGTTCTTGCTATTCATAGAGCCGTTATCTCTCGATTATTAACCATTTCCTTCATACAGTACATGTATCTACAGAATTAGGAAACAAGTTACGAAGAGAAAACCTTTTATATGTACATATATCTGGATAATAAAGAAACGATTGTAACCAAAGAAGAAATTGCTCGGAACGAGAAGTTTCTTCTTTTGTCGCAATAGTTTTTACTTCTAAATGAAAACGATATGTTTCTTACCTTTTCTAAATGTCGTCTGCTGTTGTTTTCAATTTGGACCAGCCACATTCTACACTATGAGGGGGGAGGGGGGGAGGAATGAGTAAAACCAGACCAAACCACTGGACATTAGTTCAGTCTGTCGTAACGATGTCTTCGCAATGGCTTGGTGCCGTCGTTGTTGTTGTAGTTTTCGGCTTTATAGGAGTGACCGAAGGTTTGTTATTGTGTTAACAAAATGTTTACAAATTTCCCTTCTCTATTGAAATATGCGACACTTTAAATTTGAAATAGCAATTTCTTCTCTCCTCACACTGGTTTCTACCAAATTTCTAAATGAAAACGATTTGTTTCTTACCTTTTATTATTATTGTCTGCTATTGCTTTCATTTTCGACCAGCCACATTCTACAATGTAGGGAAATGAGTAAAACGAGACCAAACCACTGGACATTAGTTCAGTCAGTGGTAACGATGTCTTCGCCATGGTTTGGTGCCGTCGTTGTTGTTGTAGTTTTCGGCTTTATAGGAATAATCTAAGGTTTGTTATTATGTTAACAAAATGTCTACAAATTTCCATTCTCTATTGAAATACGCGACGCTTCAAACTTAAACTAGCAATTTCTTCTTTCGTCAAAATCGTTTCTCCCAAATATCTCGACTAATATGATAGGTTTAGTACCTTTTGTCTAAACGTCATCTGCAGTTGCTTTCAATTTGGCCCAGTCACATTCTACAATATGGGGAGGGGGTGATTAATGCCAGTCCAAACCACTGGACACTATTTCTGTCTGTCGAAGCAACGTCAACATATACATGATGTATGATACTTTACCTTGACATGTTAAAATGACGTTTTCGGTCATTTCCAAATGAACTCATTTTTTTATGAATAATCATGACAAGAAACAACAACCATAATCAAGATAGTAGAGCCTAAATTGGTCGACTAATTAAAACTAGAATATTGTTGAAAATGTCGTTAAACCACAAACAAAGGCTATCCAGTCAAACCTACTTTCAGGGAGCGATACGGTAAACAGAACAGCCCGTGCTAGTCCCGCCCATCACACGATCGAGTTACTGATTGTAGCAGACTACAGCGCATTCAAAAGGTAGGATATATATTGAGTTACTAATTGTAGCTGACTACAGCACATTCAAAAGGTAGGATATATATTGAGTTACTATTTGTAGCTGACTTCAGCACATTCAAAAGGTAGGATATATATTGAGTTACTGATTGTAGCCGACTACAGCGCATTCAAAAGATAGGGATGAAAGAGGGTTACAAATTGTAACCGACTCCACCGCATTCAAAAGGTATGCATATATAAAGTTACTAATTGTTGCTGACAACAGTGCTTTCAGAAGGTAGAGTAGATACAAGGTTACTTATTTAGTTAACTACAGCGCATTCAAAAGGTAGGACATGTATTGAGTTACTGATTGTATCCGACTACAGTGCATTCAAAAGGTAGGACATGTATATATGGTTACCAATTGCAAAATTCAAAATGTAGGGTAGGTATTACGTTAATAAGTGTAACCGACTACAGTTCATTCAATAGGTAGGGTTGACATAAAATTACTGATTGCAGTACCTACAGTGCATTCAAAAGGTAGGATGGATAGATGGTTACTATTCACAGCCGAATATATTGCATTCAAAAGTTAAGTTAGATAATTAATTATTACTTGTATCCGAATATATCTCAATCCAAAGGTAGGGTAGATTGGGTGGGTTACTAATTACAGCCGACTACAGCACATTTAACAACTAGAACTTTACACCGAATAGTTCCGGCCTTGACTGAAATATACCGAGAACGCCCGAAGTAATCGGACGAAAAACTTAGTTTAAAGATAGCGAATTATGGGTTTTCCACCTTAACCAAATATGTCACAGGGTTGTATGTCGATATCCTACAATACGGCTTCTTTTCCAGATGGTATGATAGAACGCCGTCTACAGACTCCCAGGATAGGAGAACCTCCGATGCCATTCATAACATAAAAGAATACCTAGGCAGCATGTATAGATCGGTAGGTACATGTGGAATAGATATTTCCGATTAAAAACTTCATTAACCATTACATCATGTATATAAATGCATATTCAGAGTTAGCAAAATCAATTGTCCGTATAGCCCATCTTATCCATAAAGCCTATATAGATAAGTGATTTTACAATCTGAACACATCGGCTTTATCCAATGAAAACACCTCTGAAATAATAGGGACGACGCCATATTGTTTCCCGCGAGAATGACGTCACTTTACTTTCGTTTTTAAAAATAGATCTTAAATGTGAAATCTAAAAAGTCGTTAAATTTGATTGAGAAAACAACTATACATGTCACAACAACAGTGTCGCTATTTCGTATGAGTCACTGATAAAAAGATGATTCAAAAGGATGTCCAACACTTCCATACACATTGAACTACTTAACGTGCACGCTTAGAAAATGTGTTAATTGCCGGATGCCGATTTACCCGAAAAATTGTAACCCTACAGTCATATCCGAGGTGTATTTCACAGCTCACGGAAATACCCGAGTAGTTCCGATTGGTGATTTCATACTCCACTTTACTATGTCACCATAATACGGACCAGTAAAAAAATAGATTTTGCATTTACGGACAAGTGAATTTAAATCAGATTTCGCCAATCCCGATGTGCCTGTCTGTGTCGCCGGTATTTCGTAATCTACCATGGTTTGTTACCAGAACTTAGCTATTTTTGATCTTGAATTAGTTTTCAATTCGTAATAATCGTATTTTTATCTCTTGTACACAGATTGGTACGAAGGGTTGCCAATGTTGCCATTTTTAGGGGGTGGGGCACGGGTCAAACTTGGTATTTGGGTACGACTACTAGATTATTAAACAAGCTTCGTGTAGTGCATTATACAAATGACACTGTACACTCTAAGTCCATCGCGCTCTCGTGCGATGTTTGTTTCAATCGAACGATTCCATACCTGAGATAATGGGTGATTGGAATATACGCAGTTATCTACCTATTTAGCCTATATCGCCTGTTTACTTTAGTTTAACTCGGTCATTTACTGCGTTGGAACTATATGTCTCTCTGAATAAAGGAATTGTTGTATGTCAATTAAAAAAGTTTTCGTTTTGTTTTAGAGTAACATCGTGTACGACAGCCTGATACCTTACAACATACACATACAGATCAAGTTGGTGGATATTCTCGTCATGACGGTATGTACTATCTATATGTTGTTGTTGTTGTTGTTATTGTTGTTACTGTTGTTGTTGATGATGTTGTTGTTTTTGTTGTTGTTGTTGATGGCTCGTGCGTTGCTAGGTGGTTTAAGAGTAACATCGTATACGACAGCCTGATACCTTACAACATATACATACAGATCAAGTTGGTGGATATCCTCGTCATGACGGTATGTACTATCTATCTGTTGTTGTTGTTGTTGTTGTTGTTGTCGTCGTCGTCGTCGTCGTCGTCGTCGTCGTCGTCGTCGTCGTCGTCGTCGTCGTCGTCGTCGTCGTCGTCGTCGTCGTTGTCATCGGCTTTATCCTATAAAACACCTCCGAAGTAGTATTGAAGCCGCCATATTATGTTTACAAATATAGATCTTAAATGTAAAATCTAGATAACCATTTAATTTGATAAAAGAAACATTTACATATGTCAAAAATGTCACTATAATGTATGAGTCATCGATAAAAATTAATGACTTGAAATGGTTTTCAATACTTCCATATATATTGAACTACTTTTTCAGTTAATTAATCAATGGTGCAGTGGTGAAACGTCGGCCTCTGGTACCGATGGTCTCGGGTAGGATCCCGATTGGTCAATTGAAAATGCCGGGACTAGCCAAAAATCGGCGCAGTTACTGGTTTAGTATTCAGGAAGCTACCGTCACAATCGATGTAGAATAAATACTAAGTTTAAACTAAACTAAGAAAAGTCAAAGACCTAGTCATGTTTATTATGTTTTTGGAATAGTCAACTTGTTTTGAGATTTCTCTTAGTGTTGTTGAAGTCGAAAACGAGGCTCGTCGTGTATATTTCAGCGCGCCTCCGATTCCCCGTGGACGGAGACGATCAAGGTCCGAGGATCTCCAAAATACCGAGTCGATCCGACCGCAGCTCTCCCCCTCTTTAAGAGCAAGTCGATCGAGCTGCAGTCCACCATTCCGCACGATCACGCCATGATATTTACGATGTAGGATAGGGTTTGTTCACTATGTGTTTGTTTGTGATTTAAGGTAGAATACTAATACAATAATCAGCCATTTTGAAATTCATTTTTTTTTTCGTCGAATTACTTCGGTCGTTCTCGGTAAACATGGGCCGGGGTCGGAACTATTCGGTTTAATCCGATGTGTACCGAGAACGATCGAAATAATCCGACGAAGGAATGAGATTCAAATTTGCCGATTATTGGTATTCTGGTTTAATGCTTTTTCATTTACAAATATTTATATAAATCATGGCGATCCCTTGATAAAAACAGTGCTCTGCTACACTTTTCTGATATAAATATGGGTGTTCGGCCCCACCTTACCTCCGATTTCACGGTCTCTATTGTCCTTTGGCAAGACATATTAGAGCCATAGCCTAGTGCTGATGAATTTAGGAAAGCTTCAACACAATGGAAAAATTACTGACACGAAATTAAACCCCAAATGAATAAATAAACTTGCTGTTCAAAATTGCAATCTTTTTTATTTAACCGCTTTTCTGCAATTACCCAGAATTTAATGGACGAAAGTATTGTTATTGTTGTTTTTGTTGTTGTTGTTTTTGTTTGGGGGTTTTTTCTATGGTATTTGGAATGATCAGGCGCAGGTATAGCACTTGAGCCTTTCAAGTACGATCATTTTTCTGGAATATAATGGTATCAGATTTTTTTTTAAGAAAGATACTTGGACTAGCAAACAGGTTAGATCATAGGCCAGGCGCCAATTTACTTGGCGGCTGGCATGGATCTAACATGTTTGCATAAGCATGAAGTCGGTTCGAGTACTATAAAGGTTAATGCGTTTATCTTTACTGCAGGTATTCCCTTTGGGAAGGCAGCGGTGGGACATTCTCAGGTACCGACGCCTTTCGTATTAATTAAACTATTCTCAGAAATACAGGACATATGGTTGATTTCTTTCCTCAAGTGTACTTGTAGCAATAATTCGAAACAATTATCTTACTTAAATGAGACCTCTGGTTTCTTGGGAGTGACATTTGACAAGGCACTTTAGCACCATGGCCTAGTACTTGTGGATCCAGGAAGGCCGTTACATAACTGAATACTTGTTGATACGGCGTTAAACACCATATACACAAGCTTCAACGAGAACATTGCTCTCAACGAAAGAATGCATAGAAGAATGAACACCATAGCCCTTATAGTAAGAGACAAGGACTTTCATGTGTCCAAGGTCTAAGTGATAATAGTGGTTTGTAAGGGTCTTTTATCACAGTTACGATGATACACGTAATACGTTTGACAAACGAATAATTATATTTGGTATTAAATACCAGTTGATAGAACACACGATGTTTATTGCAACGATAAGCAGTTGTAAATCCTTTGTAAGAAAGTTAAGGAGAGTTTAAGTAATAATTACATGTAGTAATTATGCAATAGTTTAAGCCAATCAAATTCTCTATAAGTACATGTATACATCCTATGACCTATTTAGCTAACAAACATCATGTGCATGAATAAACATCATTAGATTATGTTAAGGTAGAATACCCATAGTCCGCCATTTAGAAACTCATTCTTTCATCGGATTACTTCGACCGTTCTCGGTATACATCGATCGGGGCCGGAACTATTTGGTTTAATGCATAATTCTTCCGACCTTGACCGATGTAAACGACCGACGTAATCCGACGAAAGAATGAGTTTTAAGATGGCGCGTTATGGATATTATACCTTAACCAAAACCTTTATCGACTGATTATTATGAGTTTGATCCGTCGATTATGAGCCGAACTTGCACGATAACTATAAGATTCTTTTATGATGAAGACCCGTAACGAAACAAACACCCCATTGTATATATGTATATATAAGTGGTACATTTTATGTTTCTGTGTCGTTGATTTGAAAGGTTACGCCTATACTGACGCTGAGTGTCAACAGAAAAGTCTGTCTATAGTCGAGGATAACGAGGACTTCTATACAGCCCAGCTGATGGCGCATGAAATAGGGCACAGGTACGTGTAGTTTACAGACTCACGAAATAGGGCACAAGTACGTGTAGTTTACAGACTCACGAAATAGGGCACAAGTACGTGTAGTTTACAGACGCACGAAATAGGGCACAAGTACGTGTAGTTTACAGACGCATGAAATAGGGCACATGCACGTGTAGTTTACAGACGCATGAAATAGGGCACATGCACGTGTAGTTTACAGACTCACGAAATAGGGCACAGGTACGTGTAGTTTACAGACTCACGAAATAGGGCACATGTTCGTGTAGTTTACAGACTCACGAAATAGGGCACAGGTACGTGTAGTTTACAAACTCACGAAATAGCGAACAGGTACGTGTAGTTTACAAACTCACGAAATAGGGCACATGTACGTGTAGTTTTCAGACTCACGAAATGGGCACAGGTACGTGTAGTTTACCGACTCACGAAAGAGGGCACAGGTACGTGTAGTTTACAGACTCACGAATAGGGCACAGGTACGTGTAGTTTACAAACTCACGAAATAGGGCAGATGTACATGTTGTTTACAGACTCACAACATAGGACACAGGTATGTGTAGTTTACAAACTCACGAAATAGGGCACATGTACGTGTAGTTTACAGACTCAAGAAATAGGGAACATGTACGTGTAGTTTACAGACTCACAAAATAGGACACAGGTACGTGTAGTTTACAGACTCACGAAATAGGGCACAGGTACGTGTAGTTTACAGACTCACGAAATAGGGCACAGGTACGTGTAGCTTACAGACTCACGAAATAGGGCACATGTACGTGTAGTTTACAAACTCACGAAATAGGGCACATGTACATGTTGTTTACAGACTCACAACATAGGACACAGGTATGTGTAGTTTACAGACTCACGAAATAGGGCACAGGTACGTGTAGTTTACAGACTCACGAAATAGGGGACATGTACTTGTAGTTTACAGACTCACAAAATAGGGCACAGGTATGTGTAGTTTACAGACTCACTAAATAGGGCACAGGTACGTGTAGCTTACAGACTCACGAAATAGGGCACAGGTACGTGTAGTTTACAGACTCACGAAATAATGCACAAAAAACATGCTCAAAAAAGTCATGAAAGTTATTTATAAATGCTGTGGGACCCTATTTAGTAATCTCCTTTAAAATGTTGTGCTTGAAATGTAGTTTTCTCCAATTCAATTATGTTAATCAACAATCTGTTTGTTTACATATTTGAAAAAAACCCGAATTCTGATATCAATTGTGATGTCTAATATCAGTGTAGGTGCTAATGATAATCACGTGTATTCCAGTCTTGGCTGCCAACATGACGGCGATGGAAACTCCTGTCCCTCATACAAGGGGTTTGCAATGGAGGCTTCTTTCATCCTGGCCAACAAAAACAAATGGACCTTCTCAACATGTTCCGTGGACTATATTAGGGGCTATCTCAACACACTCGATACGTAAGTGATGTAGGCTTGATATTAGTTTAAATGTTTGTTTATGGTCTAAAGTCGTCTACGACAATTTTCGGTTATGATACGGCGCTCCCTGTTATCAAGTCAGTACTTCTAGTATATGACATGGAGCATTAATTCCGGTCATAGCAATACCTCTATTACTATACTGGGGTAGATACCATTGTCGTTATTGTCTTTTTCGAAGAAAAGCACACTTTAAGTATTGACAAGAACTCATAGGGTATGTTGTTAGCGTGACCGACTAGAAATACCCATCGGTCCTGAGTTCGAGACCCGGCGGGGTCCAATTGTCTTTCAGACGATAATTGCTTTATTTGGCTCTCAATTATGTCCCTGTTGGAAATTGGTCCATGAAATTAACAGATTACTTTGCAGTATTGGTGAGGAAATGCCTCAATTAGACTGAAATATGTTTGAAATCGGCATTATACATCCAGCCCAATCAAACAATATGACTTTGGTCGGATTAGACTCGAAGACCGATTCCGCATCTCCGTACAGACAAGGCGAACAAAATACATTTACCAAGGATCATATATTGAATCTTAAGGTTTTCGGAACGAGTCTGCAAATATAGGCATGTAAACACCCTAACAGATAAGTGAACGACAGTTGTTTCACCAAAAGGAGGCCAGTGGTTATGATAGAGTGTCGGTTTCTGGACACAAGGGCCGTGGGTTCGAATCGCGTGGAAAGCGGGATCTACCTTGCGACCTTTCATAGATCCAAATTCGGCGCGAGTATTGGTTATGTATCCAGGAAGCAGAATCGAGAGTGATTAATCCAAGTTGTAAGACCTTGTTTCACAATCGATGTAAAATAAATAAGTTTAAATTTCACCTATCAGATGTCTTTTAAAAGGTTCCTTTGCTCTGTGCAAAATATTGTTGCCAGCGGTGGCCATGCACATTTATATTCCATAGTTCAAGACTAGAGACCCGTTTTCTTCAGATTGGGAGTAGTGTTTGTTCGAAGAATGTTTATGGAAATTAATAATCTTTGCATAGTTATAGAGGGTATGTGTTGAAAAAATCAAACAGCACAATTGTTCAGTGAACGACACAGTTTTTCACTAAACAGCTGGGATTGCATACTCGATATGTCTCTTTGCTTGGTTCATTACAATGCATGACAAATTCCTTCTTTCCAGGTCGGGCACTAACTGTTTGAAGTCTGTCCAGAACCACCACCCTAACCCCGCCATGTCACAGTTAATGAGTGTTTGGTACGGCCAGGTGTATACTGTGGACGAACAGTGTCAGCTTCATTTCGGCGACGGCTCCTATCTCTGTAGGGTGAGGCACATGTTTTATAGGCTCTTTCTTCTAAAATGTTTACGCAAGGGTCTCCTTAACCAAGTGGTTAAAGGCCTTGGCCCGTAGTCTCAAAACTTACTTTAGTATGACACTTTGTTTAAAGTCAAAGTTCTTGCTTACGGACGGACTAACGGACGAATGCACGAATTGAACGAACAAATAAACCAACGAACGGACGACCTAACAAACGAACAAACTGACGAACAGACGGGCCGTCGAACGGACGAGCAAACCATAGTTTTGTACAACATCGATGTTTAGATGTCTCATGTGTCCTTATTTTGCTTGCTTTGTAATTTCCCTTCGCCAGTTCTTAAAAGCTTTTGCTAAAAAAGAATTGCCTTGTAAATGGCAACAGCACTTTTCGATTATTCACACACCACGTTTCATTGAGTCATTCAGACTTAAACTGTCACCTATTAGCTGAACTATTCCCAGCCCTACTTAGGCAAACACAAGCTTCATCTACATAGCTACATAGCGACATAGCGGAAATCACGTATTTTTAGGGGGAAGATTAACAAACTAAAGATCTTTAGACACTTAGAGATGTTTAGATATGTGCACTGCAGCTCTATGAATACAGATTCTCATTAGTAAAGATTTAATTATACAATGTACATGTATATATCTTTCATCAACCAGGATCTATACTATGTGGACTATTCGACCATCTGCCTGAAGTTGAAATGTTACGACCCCCAGAAAGACACGTGTTTTTACATTGATGGTGGGGACGGAACGCCGTGTGGCAATGGCAAGGTAACCACCATAGTGTGACCCGATATCTACCCGAGTAAATAGGTTCCCGCTACGCTCCCATATCTGTGAGGAACGAACGATAACTCTACAAAATAGATTGAGAGCGATCCATAGAGAATTCTGTTTTAATATTAATCGCGATTATTTCGCTTATAAAGTCATCCTGTTTATGGTTATTTTGTGCATGAAAGCAGCTTAAGAAACATCCGGCTTTAACTCAAACATACTTCTGTACGCTTAGTGTAAATAAATGACAACAATCAATTGAGTCTTATACTGTGTAAATTTCTCGTCGACCTTTTTATTTGTTTTACTGTTGCTTTATTCGATAGAAATTAAACGCAATTCTAAAGACATTTCTGTTGGAAGGTGACGATGGTATAGTTATTCATAGTTCTTGTGTTATCTGCCAGTACTAGGTTATTAGATATTGACTGAACGGAGATTTAAACTTCTGGTGGTTGGTAAGAATTTCCTTAACCTAACCCCTACACCAGCACAGATCAATTGGTTCACTTCTGCATGCTTTATCAATGGGGGGAGTCACGTGGTCCGATTTGAGCACAAATGGCCTCCAAACCCTCGTTTCAGGTGCATCTTCCATACAACGATCGTTTTTCCATACGATAACGCTTTTCATAGGGTCACACGCAAGCTGTTTCAGCGAGTAGGCCTATCAACAATTGTCCACCTCAATGGCCTTGATAATCGAGATATTCATGGATTGTTTCCTGACCCGCTAATCGCGAACCACTCCATCAATGTTCTTTTTAATTATGCCATCCAGGGGAAAACTGTTGATTCTAGCTGAAACTGTTTCCGACTGGCCTTATGATGAGTTATCCAATGAAAAATAAGTAAGTAATTAGGAAAATGTACCTGTTTGAAAACCCGAAGCGAGTGTTCGGCGGCCTTTTCTTTCTCAAA
Source organism: Cerastoderma edule (assembly GCA_947846245.1). Lineage (NCBI taxonomy): Eukaryota > Metazoa > Mollusca > Bivalvia > Cardiida > Cardiidae > Cerastoderma > Cerastoderma edule. Next base: position 28,363,509 of record OX401418.1, read on the forward strand.
TCTGACCCCGTGATTCCACCCATTGTTAATGTATGATCTCACAATACAATGGGGAATTGCAGACTGTCCTTGCCAAAGCATCATACTGGTATGGAATACTTTCAAAAAGTAAAGGAAACTCTTACTCAAATTTCCGATCGCGTTCGAAGTTTAGTAAAGTCACCGGACCATATTATGTACTGTTTTCACCACGGAACAAAAGTGAGATTGTGGGAAAGCAGTCAGACAAATAGAGAATAGATGGTTGGTGTCGTGAATCGGAAATGTTATCGGGCAAGGCTTAGGAATATTATCCGGTGAGCCGAAGGCGAAACGGATAATAATCCGAAGCCAAGCCCTATAACTTTTCCCATTCAAAGACACGAACTTTCTATTCTATTTATCCTGTTACCGTTACGTATTCTTTCAAACAAACAAAATGAAAATAATACACGAGAAAAAGGGGGAAAAAATAGTAGAGAATGATGTAAATATGACGTCATTTCGTTCTTATGACGTCATGATTCGTCACGTGCATGTGTTATATGGTTAGTGCCGGATATCACAAATGTTATACGGCACCTAGTTGTGGGTTCCAAAATGACACTAGTGACAGGATAAAATGCAGTAGTGGTGCTGGTTAACCAGGATCATACTGACCACCGTTATATTCCTAACAAACTTCAGAGTCAACCCATCCAACCATTCAAATAAAGAAGAGAATTAGACAGTCGATATAGATCCTCAAATACAAATGCCTGAATGTTGTATGTTGATTCATCCTCCCACTTTTGGTTATTTTTTCATGTGACCGGCTTGGATATGGTATAACTCACTTACTTGAAAAGGTCGAATTACTGCATGTCTGCGGAGTGACTTGGCAAGTGGTTCATAAGAGGAACTTCTCAATGTTCAGTGAAAATCCACACTACTAAAAGACATCTAACCGTGTGATATTTAACTATACATCTATTCCAAATCGTCGGGATCTACTGATTCAGTTTTTAACGTTGACAGATGATGTGTCCAATGATGATGAACTGTTCGACCAATAAAGGTTTCATCTCGTTGCTCTTTTTGTTTTAGTGGTGTATGTCAGATGAATGTGTCCCGGATAGCAATGCCCCTTCAGTGCCGGGTAAGTCTTACAACTAACACGCCAATAGCCATGAGTTCGTTGCTTTATATTGAGTTAAAAATGTGCAAATTGGAACGTCCAGAGAAAATGTCAAATTCATTTATTTTATGTAACGAAATTAATTCAGCATCAGGTATCTCTGTTTTCCTAGGGTCCTGGGTCCGATTCCCGCAAGCGGTGATTTTGGAAATACTGGGACTAACCCACAAGTCGCCGCGAGTACAGGTTATGTATCAAAGAAGCACTCATCTAGAGGAAATTTGCTAAACTTCCGTCACAATTGATGCAAAATGAAAACGCTTAAATTCAGAATGACTAAAAAAGGCAAAACTGGGTGCAATGAGTTATAGATTATTAAAGAATATGGTAGAACATAGCGAAACCCCACATTATCATGGCAATAAAAGGGAATTGAAAGAACCTTATGTTAATTGCTAGTTATTCCAGAACTTACATAAGTTTACTGAAAATGAGCCTATTTTGGCTTGAACCTAGCTCTGTCCATCCTCAGACTCGTGCCCAGCTGGAGACCAGCCCGGGGTCGTTATGAACGGAAAGACCTGTCCGCAACTGGTCAGTTCGAATCCCAGTCTGTGCCAGACGTCAAATGACGTGAAGTATCCGTGTTGCGCGTCATGTAACCCGTCAGTACACCAGGTCAGCACACCTAGTAGTCATGGAGGTCACAATGGCGGCACGACAAGTAGTACTGGAGGTCACCATGTCGCAACGGGTACTATCGACGATCAATGTGCGAGGTTACATGGAGCTGGGTCGTACCTTTGCCGGGTGAGTTTAACTTGACAAATGCTGTGTACATGTATGTGCTTTATGTAGATAGAAAGATACTTTTTTGGCACTAAATTTCATGTATTACATTCTTGTATTTATGTTCATTAAATTGTGTTTACAGTGTACGTAATGGGCATATAAGCCTTAATGGAATCATGTTAATGAACTAAACTAAATTAAACATAAAGCCATAGTCCAATTAGTGCACGAGTAATTAACATTCAAAAGACCAACCATTCTTGTGCTAAGCCTTAATATAGGATATAATTACAATATACATCGAGATGCCATCTAGATGTATATATTCGGTTCTCTCCTATGTACAGGACATAGACCTGTTACTGTAAATTCATAACAAACCTTTGATACGATTTGTTCCTAATAAAGATATATGGTGGCTTTACTGGGATTCAAAAATACTTGAGTAGGTCTCTGAATAGTCTTGCAACAGGACACTCACGTGCAACCAGTCACTATTGACGATCAGTGTTCGAGGTTACATGGCGCAGGGTCAAACTAATGCAGGGTGAGTTGAGCTTGTGATGTCGGTCCCAGCACTTTAGGGATTAGTCTTTGCACCAAAGACCTCGTTTACTTGCAGGGCGCTACACGTTATGACGGTAAAAGCTATGCCGATGTGGTTTGTTGGGATCTACAATGTCACGATCCGAGTAGAAGTAACTGGTGTCTGTCTTCTCCCGCTGACGATAGGACTCCCTGTGGAAACGGAAAAGTAACTAGGATTTCTTATAGGCGATTTCTCCCATGTGTACAACTCTTACGTACATTCAATGGGGGTCTCATTACACAAATTGGGATCAAGGCTAAATGTGTTACTTGTAGCTTTTGCCCAATCTGAACAAATCGGGTTTATCCAATGAAAACACCTCTGAAATAAAAGGGATGACGCCATATTGTTTCAATGCGATAATGACGTCACTTTACTTTCGGTTTCAAAAAATAGATCTTAATTGTGAAATCTAAAAAGTCGTTTAATTTGATTAAGGAAACAACTTTATATGTCAAAACTTATGATTTCGCTATTTCGTATGAGTTACCGATAAAAACTGATTTAAAAGGATGTCCAACACTTCAATATACATTGAACTACTTAACTTGCACGCTTTGAAAAGGTGGCCGATTTACCCAAAAAATTGTAACCCTACACTTATATCCGAGGTGTAATTCATAGCTCACGGAATTACCCGAGTAGTTCTGATTGGCTTTTGCCCTGGTCACAATGTTTTCTATCCAGTGAAACAAGACGTTGTCATACCGTAATTTTTGTTATCGTATGTTTTAATAATTCTTCCGTTGAAAATGCAAAGAAACGAGTATTTGTATGCCCTGGATTAACTATTAATCTGGTTACATGCATAACTATAAAAAAAACAATTAATTAATTGTTAATCTGTCATAATCATGGTTCGTTCAATTTCTATGTTTCTATCCAAACTATGTACAGAGTATGAGTAAACTGGGATATTCATATTTGTTTCTCAAGTTGGTATTACTAAAATAATAGTAATTTGAAATGAGTTATTAAGAGAGGGCTTCTCCACTAGAAATTCGACGAGCTGTAACATTTACAGAATTGATATTTACTATGTTCCATGTTGCATACTCTGGACGTGGATGTTCTACTTATTAACAGACAGTAATTGACAGTATAGAAGTGTAACGTTCTCTGAATGTTTAAATGCAAATAGGGGAACCCAAAAGCAATGTTATAGAGAACATTCGGGTATATTAATAGACAACACAGCTGATCAGTGGACGACAGCGTTTTCCACTGATCAGATGTGATTGTGTCTTTTGTAGGTTAATTTGATCGGTTCGTTTCAGTAGTCAATATCGACCATCATAGTTGGCGTAAGTCATTGATAGTATTGACAAATCCTAATTATACGAGATGGTTATATATTTCAGTGGTGTATCAATAAACAATGTGTCAGTGACTCAAGAGCGCCATCCGTACAAGGTAAGTCGTCCTAATAAAGCCCTCTCCTAGAGTTGACAACTTGACGTTTCTTGCATACACAACTCACTTGAAAGTTTGGCGTATTCAATTATTAATCAATTATTACACACGATCGGAAGTGAATGTGTTTTAAAGGCTATCTATCCTTTGTAAGATTGAGGCTGTAAAATGTGCCATTTTTCTTTGTTTTCTTGGAGTTGCATATAAAAAATAAAGTAAATGATGTTTTCCTTTAGTCTTGTATTCTTGACTTTTAAGAACGCTTTGCAGCAATTGCACGATCATAACATGTAACCTTTAGACTCTATAAAGAAGTGAAAGGGATAGAATATTGCGTCACGCGCTGACCGTTTCTTTGTTTTGGATAACATGTTGGTACCACTAAGATCACGAAAAATGAAAAATGAATTATTTCTTGTTTGTTTCCTATTTTGGTACACTGAATGTACATGTTCGTTGCCTAAAAGGTTCAAACAGCCATGATAAAAAAGACATGGTAGTAATGGCTTCCTTAAATTGTAGCCATAGTAATAGTGGTACAATTGAACGCAAAAAAATATATAGAAAATTGTCCAAGACTTTATCCTACTTTTTGACAGATTCCTGTCCGTACGGAGACCAGCCTTACGGTGCGGTGACGCACGGACTCTCGTGTGCCGATATCAAACACCCGCAGTACCATTGGCGATGCTACGACTCATATGTGGCTAAGGTCTGCTGTCAAACATGTGCGGCCATCAAACGGAATGTACAGAGTAGGGCTCACAAATTATTTTTATTCATTTTCTTTTTCATTGAGTTTGTAGTTTCGAAAATTCCCAGCTATATTACAACGCCCGCCATACTGTACATGTATCATGGAAAGAGGACTAGTCAAGTAATTGCATTCCAACTCAAAAATGAATGCATTTTAATCTCACCATCCGTATCCATAGGTTAACGTATCGAAAATTTTCTTTGAAAGACGAAAATAGATGGCTTCCTTCAAAGGCACTGTGGGTAAATGGATACTACAAGACAACCAACTTTCAGGTCAAAAAGGAAAGCCATGTTCGGGTCAAAAAGGAAAGCCACTTTTGGGTCAAAAAGGAAAGCCAAATTCGGTTCTATAAAGGATAGCCACAATCGGTTCCATAAAGGAAAACCACTTTCGGATCAAAAAGGAAAACCACTTTCGGGTCAAAAAGGAAAACCACTTTCGGGTCAAAAAGGAAAACCACTTTCGGGTCAAAAAGGAAAGCCACATTAGGTTCTTAGACGAAAACCACTTTCGGGTCAAAAAGGAAAACCACTTTCGGGTCAAAAAGGAAAACCACTTTCGGGTCAAAAAGGAAAGCCACATTAGGTTCTTAGAGGAAAACCACTTTCGGGTCAAAAAGGAAAACCACTTTCGGGTCAAAAAGGAAAACCACTTTCGGTTCTTAGAGGAAAACCACTTTCGGGTCAAAAAGGAAAACCACTTTCGGTTCTTAGAGGAAAACCACTTTTGGGTCAAAAAGGAAAGCCACATTCGGTTCTTAGAGGAAAACCACTTTCGGGTCAAAAAGGAAAACCACTTTCGGGTCAAAAAGGAAAGCCACATTAGGTTCTTAGAGGAAAACCACTTTCGGGTCAAAAAGGAAAACCACTTTCGGGTCAAAAAGGAAAACCACTTTCGGGTCAAAAAGGAAAGCCACATTAGGTTCTTAGACGAAAACCACTTTCGGGTCAAAAAGGAAAACCACTTTCGGGTCAAAAAGGAAAACCACTTTCGGGTCAAAAAGGAAAGCCACATTAGGTTCTCAGAGGAAAACCACTTTCGGGTCAAAAAGGAAAACCACTTTCGGGTCAAAAAGGAAAGCCACTTTTGAGTCAAAAAGGAAAGCCACATTCGGTTCCATAAAAGAAATCCCTTTACATGTTCCCAGGTTGTCCCTATGGTAACAAGAATGACTGGTGCCATAGTATGGCAGCAAGATTTTGATAGGAGCAATCATTCACATCAACATATATCAAATCAATTGCTTTGCACTTGGCATACCCCTTTACATGTTCCAAGGTTGTCCTTAAGTTAACAAGATCTTAGTAGTAGCAAATATTCAAATCGTCATATAGTACTTGAAACACCCCTTTACGTGTTGGCAGGTTGTCCCTATGGCGACAAGAATGACTGGTGCTATAGTAACGTGGCCTCCCAGCGTGATAAGCAGACGTGTTACTGGGGACATAACGCCGATCTCTGCTGCGAATCGTGCACCAGGTACAGGAACAGTGCCCATGTCGGTACGTTGCAAATTATACAACATATTTCGTTTATTTGATCTAACTCTTGTATTGCTGGGTTATCTTCTAGAAATAATTGTTTGTGTCGTCTGCTTTTCAAAATCTTGAAATATTTGCTTAGTTTGGTTGAAGAAAGATATTCAGAGTAGCAAACAGGTTATATCACAGGCCAGCCGCAAAATTACTTGGCGGCTGGCCTGGATCTAACCTGTTTGCATAAACATTAAGTCGGTTCCAGCACGTTAAGGGTTGATAAGTCCACAAGGGAAGCGTTTACTGCCTTTTTGCTAAAACTTCGCATATGTTCAAAACGGTACTCTTATTAGTTTAATATTTAGAAAAGCAAAAATGGCAAGTAACACGTTATTGAAAGCGTCTTTCCGAAATGGTTCTCCCATTAGTTTTATAATTAGAAAAGCAAAATTGTAAAGTCGCACGGAATTAGAAGCGTCTCTCCGAAACGCTTCCAATGACGTGTCACATTACAATAGTGAAGATTTATCTAAGATAGTATTCATACGATTCAGTTTTGACTTACGCAAATATTTTTTGTAAATCGCAAATATTTTTTGTAAATCGTTTAGTGAAACAGTACCAAGTTCCTAAATGAAATCATGAACACAGATCACGCATGCATTGCATCGCAATTTCCATGTTTAACCGTCTAAGTATTTGTGATAAGGTATAAAACGGACACATAACTTCTCATATTTTTCTAACCAATAATGCTGTTTCAAAATACAATGTTTCTATAAAATATACTTTATTTAACTCATTTTAAAAGAAATTTTAACACAAATTCAAATTACAATTGTGTTCAATTCTCACCTTGTTCGAATTCGTTGATTTTACATGGGTGAAAGTTTGAGAGTTTCGAATACCTGAAATCTGTAGTTTTTTATCCTGAAAAGGCATGTTTGCTTTATCGTTAAATAGGGACAAAGTCTCCAAATCTTGAAAATCAGGAATAAACCTGAACCCTTTCATCCATGGTTTTATTAATCCATAACCAAACAATAACGACATTTAACAACTTTGTTGCAGACGCCTCATGAAAACATTGTGGGAAAAAAAGAAATTGCTCGTTTAGAGCAATTTTTCCTTTTCCCACAATGTTTTCTACCCTATCAGGAGATTATGTTTCAATTTCATCACATTTCGAAATGTCGTCTGCAATCTCCTTCAATTTGAGGCAGTCAAAATTTGGCGTTTGGTAAAGGGATATTGAGATACCGACTTGCACATACGAACTAAACCAGGAATTTCTATGCGCAGCACAGTTTGCTTAATGTAGAATACACATGATCCGCCATTTTGAAACTGCCATTTTGAAACTATATCTTTCGTCAGATTACTTCGGTCGTTCTCGGTAATCATCGTTCTCGGTAATCATCGGTCGGAACCTGAACTTTTCGGTTTGATGCGGATTGTAACATAACTGAAAAATTGCCAAAACTGCGTTAAACACCATAAACACAAAGATATGTAAGTTTAAATATATTTTCATATTTCTGATCACGTGACAGGTTGTGAGTATGGCGACAAGATAGACACCTGCAGATCCTTGAGCTGTTCTACGTACAGCGCCTCCCAGCGGGACAGATGCTGTGAGACGTGCCTGGGATTGAGCATCATAGGCTAGCACCCGAGAGATGCCTGGGACCGGCTTTTAACCCTTAAAATGCTGGGTAAATTTCTAAAAATATATTTTTTGTGTCGTCTGCTTTTCAAAACCTTAATATCTTAATTTTGATGAGGAAAGATACTCAGAATAGCAAACAGGTTAGATCACAGGCCAGCCGCCAATTAACTTGGCGGCTGACCTAGATCTAACCTGTTTCCGTAAGCATGAAGACGGTTCCAGCACTATAAGGGTTAAAACATGACAATAAAACGGCATTGATTTATATAGCGTCACTATTCAGTCGAAATATCTATATTCTTAATACCACAAAGATACCGAATTTAAAGGCCCACAAAGGGATATGGATAAAAATAAATAAACTGAAAAAAATATATGGAGTTCTTGTATTATGTTCATAAAAGTCGTGAGAATTAATCTATGAACGCATTCAGACACTATTAAATTGACTCATTTAAAATAAGTTATTTTGTGCTTGAAATATAGTTGTCTCCAATTCTATCATGTTCAATTCAAAAATGTGTATACCATATGACAAGGTCAGGGGTGCCGGCCGAATCAGGAAATCTGAATTATTAAAATGGCTAACCTTGGTTATTTCTCGTTGACTTTCATGTTTCAGAAGTGCTGATGGGCTTTTTAAGTGACAACTGGTTGAATCTGACCAAAAGTTTAACAAATAGAATAGTTTGATAAAGCATGTATCTCCTTTTATGGGCCTTTAATGACCCCAAGAACATACAAGTTCTAATCTATGCAGCTCAGTGGCTTTTGGGAAAACAACTTGCATACACAACCTAAACTGGGAGGTTTTATGTACAGAAGGGGCAACTTAGGTAGAATATCTATAATACACCATTTATTATTTGCTTAAAATACTATCCAAAGTTATGGGCCTGGTCAGAAACATTAAATTATTACCCAATTACGGAGTGTGTGAAGTCTTGAGGTATTAATGATATATGCTCTAAGGTAATACCCGATGCCTTTTACTTAACGAGTTAAGGAAAATATTTACTTAAGTCGAAAATAATAAACATGGGTAGTCTTCAAAATAAAAACACAATAGTGTCACGTGACACATCATTGTAAGTCCCGAAGATATGATTGTAATAATGTATTACTTTGCAATATTGCTTGTGCCAATATTTAAAGAACAGGGAATGTTGTTTGGAAATTATGCAAATTAAGCATAAAATGTATTTTAAAACGGTACCCATAAGATTAGTACAGCTCTTGATATTCTTCAATCATTGATGCTTAAATGCTGTAGGAGAATCACATGGCAGTTTTTGTTTCTACAGACAAACTTACCATCACCAGCATCATAATCCGGGCAATAAAAACCAATGATTTCTCTTCTAGAAAGGGTCGGTATATCTGTCTGTTGAGACCGCAGCCCCTTTGTATGCACGTGTAACGAACCTATCAAACTAACCTCTCAAAGATAATCTCATCTGATCAATAAAAAAAACCTGTCTTCCACTAATCAGTTGTATTTTATCTATATGCCTGCATGTTCTCTATTACAATGCATTAGCATGGGATGAAAGTGTAAGAATTTCAAAAACCTGAAATCTTTAGTTCTTTATACTAAAAAGGCACATTTTCTTGTGCATTATATAGGGAAAAAAACTCCAAATCTTGAAAGTCAGGAATATTCCTGAACACTTCCACCCATGCATTAGGCTCTTTAATTTACATAAACCTTCCACTAACTTAACAGTTATTCCACCTCTGAGAAGTCTTTGACCTTGGGAAAAACGTGTGACCAGTGTAATGAACCAAGCAACTTAACCACTTAAAGATATTATTACATCCGATCAATGAAAAACACTGTCATCCAAAGATCGGTTGTGCTGTCTATTTATAAACCTGCATGTTCCATACAACACTGCACAAAAATCTCTTATTTGCATAAACGTTCCACTAAAGTTAAACATGCAATAAAAATTGGAAAACTTCTTTTGCCGAATCAAAGCAAACGATAACAAATCAGTTATGATAAGGATTTATTGTGGTGTAGAAAATGTGCATTAACAGTTCTGGACAGAAACATCTATATGTGTTCATGAAAAAACAATTACAGGCAATAATAAATACATAAACAATCTTTATCCTAAACACTTGTTTGACAAATGATAATCCACAAATCTTAACCCTTATAGTGCTGCAACCGACTTTATGCTTGAGCAAACAGGTTAGATCCAGGTCAGAAGCCAAGTAAATTGGCGGCTGACCTGTGATATAACCTGTTTGCTACTCTAGAGTATCTTTCCTGATCTAAATTAAACAAAAATTTAAGGTTTTGGAAAGTTGAAGACACAAAAATCTATTTTAAGAAAATTACCCAGAATTCTAAGGGTTAACCTAGCCTTTTCCTTTCCCATATATGATCTCATTTTATCATACTGCAGCATAGAATTAATCAAACAAACCATTTTAACAAAAAGATAAATTGCTTCTGACCAGTAGGTTTACCTTGTGTCCCAATGACTTTTTTTACGTTATTGGTTAACCCTTTCCCAAACAACAAATTTTCGACTGTCCAAAATTGAAAGAGTTTGCAGACGACATCTGGTTACCTGAACACAACAGCAGGCACAAAATTACTCTAGAGATTTCTTGGTTTTTTTATTTAACCCTTCCCCAAACAAAAACGACATTTGACCACTTTGTTGCAGACGACTTTAGAAAACATTGAGGGAAAAGGAGAAATTGCTTTTGAAGAGCAATTTTTCCTTTTCCCAAAATGTTTTCTGGCCTATCAGAAGATTTTCCAATTTCATCACATTTTGAAATGTCGTCTGCAAACTCTTTCAATTTGGGATAGTCGAAAATGTGTTGTATGGAAAGGGTTAAATGAATAAAGTAATGAAGACATACAAACAATCTTTACAAGGCTAATAGGAGGAGAGCAGGCTAAAACGAGCATAAGGGGAAAATGATATGACACACAAGAAAACAATTTTTCATCTTAAAACAATTTGACTTCAACAATGTTTGAGACTTCAATGGAAGACTATAGCTACTCTTTCGCAAAAGTGAAAGACTTGCTGAAGTATTGCATTGAAACCTCATCTTCAAATATATCACCTCATTCGAAAATATTACAATTACATACAATACAGTTCAACTGCTTTGACTGGGAGAATTTTAACTTTTATAAAAAACAAAAATTCCCTACAAATAGAAATAAATTAAAATGGATGAAATGATAATGAAGGGTGACCAGAGACCTTTGATGACTAATGTGACACATAGACCAGCAATAATTACTATTACTATAATTATGGTGTTTAACACCATGTCAACAATGTTTCAGTTATGTTACAGCTTTCCTGGATCCACACCAGTAATAGGCTAGGGCTCTGAAACAACTTGAAAAAGGTCATTCCCCGAAACAAGTGGTGAAACCACGGCTCAAACCCGGGACATTTGAGTTCCCAGCACAATTGGTAGCCTATATCAACTCTTATGAACAAACAAACCTTTACTCCCTGTCTTAGTAAAACCGAATCAAAACCTTCACAAAACAAACATCCGTTTAGTCTAATGATTGAAAGTACATTAAAGGATAATGCTTGGAGTATCAAGTGAAGTGAAAAATGATAAGAAATTTACAAAAACATTTGTGACAAAAAAATATTCAAAGACCACTCTCATTCCAACAAGAATTCTATAAACTCTTTCGATGAAAGAGCATATCATTGGAGAGACCCAATCTGCAGGTACAAATAATTTGGATTGATATTGGCATCAAATCATAACTACAGATTTCTTAAGGTTGAATAGACAAAATCTGCCACTTTGAAACTCATTTTGTTATCAGATTACTTCGGTTATTCTCAGTAAGAATCTGTTGAAACTGGTTTGATGCAAATAGTTCTGGCTGAGACTGATGATTAATGAGACTAGTTCAGGTTAGACTGATATACATTGTATACCGAAAATGACCGAAGAAATCCGACGAAGGAATGAGTTTCAAAATCACAGACAATGGGTGTTCTGCCTTAATTTTAAGTTTTTTCCATACATATGTTTTTTGGTCTTAATTAAGGACTTGAAAAAAAAATGAGAACATCAATCATTCAATCTAGAATGATTCCGTTTGACAACACAGATCATATTATCACTCAAATAATCACTTTTTGCGATGTTTTCAAAATCTGGTTTACCTTTTAAATAATGTAACATAAGGAGAATTTTCTCAATATGAGCAAATTTTCATTGATAACTTTTAACACAATAAATAAAAGAATTTTTGAAATCCTCCTCAATTACAAAAATTGAATAATTCAAAATCATAGACATGTAGACAATGATTTAGATAAAGATATGTAGATATCAAATTAAAACAAAACCTTCCAGAAGGTAAGACTCTTTTTAACAAAAGAAAAAAAAACTCAATTGCTTTTATGATTAAATATGGGTTTTTACATCGCATCACCATTACCTCTATCATGTTGCAATGCCTGACTCTTAATGACAGAGGAAGACCCCAATACTCAATTTCAAGGTCTGAACTTGTAAACCTTTCTTTTTAAGTTATTTTGCAATGCCTTACTCTTAATGACAGAGGAAGAATCCCCAATACTCAATTCCAAGATCTGTACTCTAAACACTAGGCCACAGAGACCCCTAATTGCTTTATTGAGGAGTTTCTCCTTTATCCACAAATGATAACACATCTTCAGAAAAATCTGTCAAATCGATGGAATAATTGGTAAAGGTTTTAATACATGTAACAAGATACTATTGGTCAACCTGAGGTACCATTTTACTAAACATGTACTGCTAACATTTTCCATAAGTTTATCATTCTCTCTTAGTTCAATATTGTCTAAACAATATTGCAAAGTAATACATCATTGGAATCGTCTCTCTGAGGCGCTCCAAATGATGTGTCACTTTGGAAGATTGCACATTCATTTAAGAAACAATCCATGTTTATCAGTTTTGACTTTCAAAAACAATTTTAAGTCAAGTTAAGAAAAACTGTACCCTAGTAGGAGGTTACAGAGAATCATGATATTTCCAAATATAGCCACATAATCCATCGACATCCATCAACAATTTTTGTCAAAATCTTAAAAACAAGAGTTGTTCATAAGACAGCATGCTTGACTATTCGGCAATGTTGGAGACAGGCATAGGTCAGTGAAATATTATTGTTTCTAAAATATGAGGGTGCAAACAATGGTTTCCTACAATAGCTGTTGAGAAACGAACATGCATGCAAAGTTTTAACCAAGAATTTTTAAGTACAAAGGACCGCATAATTAGCTTAAATTCAATACAAAATATTTGAAACTTGGTCAGGGACCTTAGATTTTGACCCTAAACACATATGTGAAGTATCAACCTATTTCATACAGTGGTTCATGAGATACAAACTTGCATGCAAAAACTTAACCAAGATAATTCTAAGTACAAAAGGCAGCATAATTTGATTAAATTGAGTACAAGAGATTTGAAACTTGGTCAGGGACCTTAAATTATAACCCTGAACACATGTGTGAAGTATCAACCCATTCCATACAGTAGCTCATGAGATACAAACTTGCATGTAAAAACTTAACCAAGATTTTTATAAGTACAAAAAAGACGCAAAATTTGCTTAGATTTAAAACTAGAGGTTTAAAACTTAGTCAGGGACCTTAGATTATGACCCCGAACACATGTGTGAAGTATCAATCCATTCACCATAATAGTTCATGAGATACAAACTTGCACGAAAAAAACTTTACCAAGATTTCCCAAGTACAAAAAGCTGCATAATTTGCTTAAATTCATAACTAGAGATTTGAAACTTGGTCAGGGACCTTAACATATGACACTGAACACATGTGTGAAGTATCAATCCATTCACTTTAGCAGTTCATGAGATACAAACTTGCACGCAAAAACTTAACCAAGATTTTTCTAAGTACAAAATGCCGCATAATTTGCTTAAATGTAATACAAAAGATTTGAAACTAGGCCTGGGACCTTAGGTGATTACCCTAAACATTTTTGTGAAGTATCAATCTATTCCATACAGTAGTTCATGAGGTACAAACTTGCATGTAAAAATTTAACCAAGATTGTTTCTAAGTACAAAAAGCTGCATAATTTGCTTGAATTGAAAATTAGAGATATGAAACTTGGCCAGGGACCTTAAAGTATGACCCTGAACACATATGTGAAGTATCAACCCATTCCATACAGTAGTTAATGAGATACAAACTTAACCTAGGTGTGACGCCACCAGCGACGCCGACGCAGACGCCAGGGTGAGTAGTATAGCTCTCCTTATTCTTCGATAAGTCGAGCTAAAAAGGTGACAAAATAGACAACATTAAGACAATCACAGTTTCAGAGGCAAAGGTAACAAAGTATGGTGCTTATCCAAGTCACGTCTTCACGTCGAATCTGCCGTAACTTCATTGGTCTTCATCTCCGGATTTCCTTGCTCATCATTTCTGGATGACTCCTGATCATTATCAGCTCCAGTTGCCGGACTCTCGTATCCTTCATTCTGCGGCGGTACGCTCGCTTGTCTGTCGGTTTTCGTCGCTGTGTTTGCTTGCGGGGCCTGCTCCGTCATACTCTTCAAGGTCGGTGACTGGACCACTTGTTTAATGATAAGTTCTGGGCCGCCACCGTAGATGTTCAACAGGAAGTCCCACATCTCGCCGGATAATTGTCCGTAATCGGAATTCACTCGTAACACGGGCTGGCCGTTCTTCATGATGCTGATTCTCTTGTTGTCTATGGGGCCCGGGGGATCTGTAGATGGATTGTTGTATTGTAAAGTATGTGCTTTATATTTAAATAAGGATTTGCTTATTAACCCTTTACCAAACTCCAAATTTTCTACTGTCCCAAATTGAATGAGTTTGCAAAATACATTTCAACATGTAATGAAATTGAAAAATAATCTTCGGACAGAGCAGAAAATATTGCAGGAAAACTTTTCCAACAATGTTTTCCAGAATCATCTGGAACAAACTGGTCAGATGTCAGGTTTTTTTGGTAAAGTATATCAGCATATCAAAATTCTTTATCCTCTTAATAAACAACAGGTCTATATATCGAAACTTCTTTTCATAAATTTTTCTGAAAGTTGACGTTTCCATTGTATTCTGTTAAATGAAGCAAAGGGTGAGCTACAGTCATATGGCGACTATAACAATCATACTTCAAAATTTATTTTTTCTAACCTCTATATGTCAGACTCTCTCTATTTTCAGATGTTTTCAAGAGATCCTTTCAACTTTGATATAGAAGGAATAAAGAATAAAATCTCTTTTTTGTCACTAAGGTCTCTAAAGTGGTCTCCTTCAGGGTGTAACAAAATGAGTGAATATGAAATAAGGGGAGTAGATCAACAGGCTTTCAAGCATGAATACATCTTCTGCAGTTAAATTATTTCAATGTTTGTAATAAACAAGACACCAACTTGCTGCGAAGTTTTTCTATAACATGACTTACTGTCGTCTTTTTCCCTTGCAAAGTTCTCCCATTCCTTAAACCATGACATGCTCATAGCAAAGATGATAGAAGGGTTGTCCTCCTCTTTAAACTTCTCGTTCAACTGAAAATAATAGAGCGAAACAATGTAGACAAGTATAATGTGGGTGTACAAACAGTCACACAAGTTAATAACATTATATGATACCATATAAAGCACTACACACAAGTTTTGGTCTTAAACACAACCATTTGTTATACACATATAACGATTCTGGCTAAAATACAGGCACATTTAATGAACCAAATACATGTACTACTTAATGAATCAAAAATCTGTTTTACCCACCGATACTAGACTATGGCTCTGAAGTGACCTGCCAAAGGACACTCCCATGAAACCTTTGGTTTCAGTGGGGTTTGGACCCCTGAGTTCTAAGTCAGCCACCTTAACCACTGGATCATGTTGTACCTCCCTATAAATCTGGATCCTCTTGATCACGGCATACCGTAAGCATCATTTATTAATTAAAATGAGGTTTTACATTGTCTCATCATTATTTCAGTTATGTTTGATGCATGACTCTCAATGATGGAGGAAGACTCAATTCTCAACTGCCAATAACGGCTGGTCAAGCCAGGTAGAACCATCGGCATTCTTGAAGCCAGGTGTAGACAGCCTCTCATTAAAATCCAAATACCGTTGCCGGGGTTTGAACCTGTAAGCAACAAACTCCACTTGCTAACAGATTAACCCATTACCAAACAATACTGACATTTGACAACTTTGCTGCAGACGACTTTCGAAAACATTGTTAGAAAAGGCGAAATTGCTCCTAACATGCAATTTCTCCTTTTCCCACAATGTTTTCTGTCCTATCAGAAGATTAGTTTTCAATTTCAACACATTTTGAAATGTCGTCTGCAAACTCATTCAATTTGGGACAGTCGAAAATTTGGTGTCTGGTAAAGGGTTAAACAATAAACCAAGCCCTAGTTACCTTGATAAACTCGTCCAGTTCATTTCTCTGTCGCTTCTTCAGGTCCTCCATTGCTTGGTGACATTGTGAACACAAGAACAAATGGTTACAGGAGGGGCCACCACCAAACCTGGGCGAACAAATAAGTCAAGTCAAATACAATAGAATCTGGGTAACAAATACAGTCAAATATGGGTAACAAATAAGTCAAATACAGTAGAATCTGGGTAACAAATAAGTCAAACACAGTAGAATCTGGGTAACAAATAAGTAAACTCAAATACAGTCAATGCTTTTTCTCCTTGAATTGGGAAGAGGCCCAAGCCTGTTGAATTTGGGAAATTGTATCGCCGAAATTGCCAAATTGGAAAGCCAAAAAGCTGGTGTGACTTTGAATTTTTGGGAAAACTGCATTATTTTGAAGAAATTTCCAATTGGGAAGGTGCCTTTTGTGGGCCTCCGTTATATAATGCTAAAAAGGCCTGACAGTAGAATCTGGGTTACAAATAAGTCAAATCAAATACAGTAGAGTATCTGTGCCTTTAACTTCTGATTGTCGCTATCTTCTCTAAGTGGAGGTAAATGTTTGCTCCCGAATTAATTTATTTCTCTGTCTTTATAATATAGACATCTATATGAATCAGTTTTTATTCATCTCTACATCTTTATATTACAGACATCTATATTTGGAACTCTCTCTTTGTCAAACATTTTCATCGGATCCCTGGAACTTCTGGGTATAGGAATTCTACAGGGGCCCGTTTTACTAAACAATTTACGCTTAAGATTTGCGTAAGTCTAAAACAACAAGTCCTTTTATTTCAATATTTGGCAAAGCAATATTGCAAAGTAACACATCATTGGAAACGTCTCTCCGAGACGCTTCCAATGATGTGTCACATTGCCATATTGTGCTTTCATTGAAGATAATATCCATGTTTATCAATTATGACTTACGCAAACATTTTCCGTAAGTTGTTTAGTAAAACGGGCCCCTGGACTTCATTTTATCCTATTTTACATACAATATTTCATAATAACTTTACAATAATGTAAAAATACAATATGTATGCATTTCTATACAGAAATATAAGAGGCAGTTGGACCTATATAACATC
Organism: Cerastoderma edule; assembly: GCA_947846245.1. Taxonomy (NCBI): domain Eukaryota; kingdom Metazoa; phylum Mollusca; class Bivalvia; order Cardiida; family Cardiidae; genus Cerastoderma; species Cerastoderma edule. The sequence goes on from OX401418.1 coordinate 28,380,856, forward strand.
TTCTTTATTTATATGTGATTCCATTTGCTTGAACATCTTATTGCGCCAAAAGGTTTAATAAGTTATTGATTGATTGTATGGTGTTTAATGCCATATCAACAATTTCAGTTATGTTACTGCTTTCCTTGATCCATCAGTATTAGGCTAGGGCTCTGAAGTGACTTGCCAAAGGTCACTCCCATGAAACCAGAGGTGTCAGTGGGGCTTGAACCTCGAACCCACAAGTTCTTAGGCCATCTCCTTAACCATTGGGCCATGCAGGACCCCTAAGGATTATTGTTTTCCATTTAAAATTCCATTTACAAGGGGTCAAAGTCCCTCGAATTAGCATACCTCAAAAAGGCTCAAGAGAAAACCTTGTTTGTTGAAGAAAAACAACATTGTTTGTTTGTATGAGTTTTTCAGTTATGATATGGCTTTTCTGGATCCATCAGGTTGGAAAAATATTTTGAATTATTAAGACATATGAAATAAAAAAAAATCATTTGTATTGAAGTATTATGAAGCGGTAATATAAGTGTTTACCTGTCATGTAAATACTCCCAGACTGACTGCGTAAGGGGTTCCACCAATGTGTCTATAGAGCTGATCTTACTAGGAGGTACACCTGTTCAGGAAACATAAAAAATGTGATTTTGTTTTTTATTGTGGTTTTAACTCTTTACCACCTGCAGACAACAATTCTTTATATTTGCAGAAGACAATTTAAGAAAAAACTTTTGTAAACATGGGAACTTTACAAATCTGCTGTTGTGATATGTGAATAGTTTAAAAAAAAAGAAAAAAAAGCATAGTGGCAAACATTTCTCATCTCTTTCTTTTATTTGCTGTTTGTCAATGCAATGAGACATAATATTGCAGGAACAATTATACTAAAATCAGCTTTTGCCTCACACTCTCAACTCAGCAGAGAATTGGAAATCACATGGCCCATCTTAACTCAGCAGAGAATTGGAAATCACATGGTCCATCTTAACTCAGCAGAGAATTGGAAATCACATGGCCCATCTTAACTCAGCAGAGAATTGGAAATCACATGGCCCATCTTAACTCAGCAGAGAATTGGAAATCACATGGCCCGTCTTAACTCAGCAAAGAATTGGAAATCACATGGCCTATCTTAACTCAGCAGAGAATTGGAAATCACATGGCCCATCTTAACTCAGCAGAGAATTGGAAATCACATGGTCCATCTTCACTAAGATTTTCATTGTCTACTCAATCTAACCTTTGGTAAATCAATTCTTGGTTTACATTTAATCACCCTCCTATTATGGATATTTTTTTTTTATTTTTTTTTATTGGTTTTACATCACATCAACATTATTTCAGTTATGTAGCGATGCCCGACTATTAATGATGGAGGAAGACCCCATACTCAACTACCCATATGGGGCTGGTCAAGGCGGGTAGAACCATCGGCATTCCGTAAGTCAGTCGGGAGACTGCCTCTCATGAAAATCCATATCCCTCTCAGGATTTGAACCCATGCGGATATTATGGATATAGGAAGAACCTAAGCTTAACTGCCCTAATGGAGAAGGAATCTAAATAGGGTCTTACAAACAATGTCCACAACAAAGTACAGCTAGAAAAATCCATTTTGGATTTGTAGTCCCCTGTGGCAGTTCAATCTGCTTTGTCCGGTTGAGAGTCCAAGACCATAGCCTCTGAGCTAAAGAGTCGGCTCTGTAACACAGAGCGTAGATCTTATCCTTATTGATTGTTGCTTTGTTGCTCTGTAGCATGAGGGTAGTGGAGTCTGAATTTCATTTCATATTATGTTGCCCAAGATATAGATTTTTACGTGAAAAATACATGATTAATTTACCACACCCAACTGTTAATAAGTTTTATAGTCTCATGTCCTCCTCGAATCATTGTAAATTACTAAAATTGTCAAAATATATTAAGGAAGCTATGGATGTTCGAAAATGTATATTGGAAATGATGTTGAATTGATTTTGACTACATTTAATTGTACTTGCCAGTTATAACTACCCATGGTTTTATGACTGTTCTGTTGTTATGTTCCTTTTTGTGTTGTATTATATCTTTTCTGTAATTTCATGTCTTTGCCATGTTTGAATTGTAAATGGCTAAAGGCAAACTTTTTTGCCGTTGCTAATAAAATGTATGTATGTATGTATGTATGTTGTAAACAGTGAAGGGGTCACATGTCAATGGTAAGGACAAGAAAAAGCTTAAAATTGGAATAGAATTTTGTCTTACCTCCATGGGGACAAAGAAAGTCCTCGTTTGTTATGGGCCCAGGCTCGGCAAATGTGTTGAATCTGTTAATCCATTCTTTAGACACATAAAAATGCATCAGGCTGGGCTGGTGATATAAAGAAAAGAAAGAATTAAACATGGTTTATTTCCTGCCATACTTCTAAGTTATCCTTTGACTGGTCAAGACAAGAATTCAATTTCTAAATTTCAAGTAATTCATTTCGGATATATCAATTGATCAAAGTATCTAAATGGTTGCATGGAAAGCTATATCAGTATTGAATAAACCATTAAACTATTGTTACAGAAGAATTTACTGATCATAGGCAAATCCTTGTTTTTCACAATAATTTGTTTATAAATGGGGTTTAATGCGATGCCTACACAATTTAGGTTATTTCACAGATTCCCTGGTTTTTACAAGCTCAAGGCTAGGATTTTGAAGTGTTATGCCCAAGAAAACTCACACGAAAAAAATCCCAGTGCCACTGATGAGGATTGAACCCCAGACCCAGAGACACAAGTCCTACACCTTAACCACTGAGCCATGTAGGACTACACATATGTCTTAACCCGGCTTTTTTTTTTTATGTGGGTTTTACATCACATCAACATTATTTCAGTTATGTAGCAATGCCCGACTCTTAATGATGGAGGAAGACCCCATACTCAACTGCCAATAAGGGCTGGTCAAGGCAGGTAGAACCATCGGCATTCCGTAAGTCAGTCGGGAGACTGCCTCTCATGAAAATCCATATCCCTCTCAGGATTTGAACCCAAGCGGAGAGGGGCCATGTGATTTCTAGTTCTGTACTCTACCCACTAGGCCACGGAGGCTCTTTAACTCGGCTTCTAGAGAAATTATTAACTAAGGGTTCCTGGAATCAAGCCCTCCTGACTCCTTTGGTTACGTGGGCATGTCCTTTGGCAAGTCACTTCTGAGCCCTAGCCAGTACTGGTGGATCCAGGAAAGCCGTTACATATAACTGAAAAATTGCTGACACAGTACTTAACACCATACAAACAAGAGAAATTATTAGCACTGCACATGATATAATTAGATGTGGAAAATAAAATACAAATACTCACCTCTCTTTGCTCCATGAGCTCCACAGCTTGTTGGCGTATTTTAGTCATGTGATCATTCTGTTTTCTGCACATGAAACAAATTAAAGAAAAAATCAGAATTCTACAAAGAAAAATACTGTAAGTTAAGTTTTTTCCTGTCATCAGTGCAATTTTCAGACTGATAATAAGGTGTTGTATGACATTTGTGTTAAATATCAGTAGCCATTGAATGCACAAATAGTCATAAGACAAAATTGTAAGGTTGATGCATTAACATATGACTTCTCACACCGTTCTGTACTTGTTAACTGACTCTCAATATCAATTATTTTTCCTCTTTTTTCCCTTTTTAATTTTATATTTTTTTGTTTAATTCATTATTTAAACCAATATAGGTAACAGGATATATAGAAAAGATGCTTGGTGTCTTTGAATAGGAAAAATTATAAACCAGACTATCATTTAATTCCCATTCTGTTCACCGTATAACATTCATTGCATTTGTATTGTGTTTAAAGCTGTATTAAGTTACATAAAAACATAGCACCAGTACTAGGCTAGGGCCTTGAAGTGACTTGCCAAAGGTCACTCCCACAAAACCAGAGGTTTTGATTGGGCTAGAAACCAGGGTACCGTTTTACTAAACAGTTTACCCTTAAGATTTGCATAAGCCTAAAACAACAATTCCTCTTATTTCAATATTGGGCAAAGCAATATTGCAAAGTAACACATCATTGGAATCGTCTCTCCAAGACGCTTCCAATGACCTGTCACATTGCAATATTGTACTTTCATTTAAAGATACTATCCATGTGTATCAGTTTTGACTTAAGCAAATATTTTCCTTAAGTTGTTTAGTAAAACGGTACCCAGGACCTCTAGGGTCTTAGTCAGCCACCTTATCCACTGGGTCCCCCATGACCCCCAATAATATTCCAATACCTCTCCTGATTATTTTCCCCATTAAGACACTCATCATTATATTATCTTTTTCTATTTGTTGAAAGTTACAGCTACATGTAACAGTATTCAAACATGGGAAAACTGACAACAGACCCTTTTTAGGTATTGTAAAAACTAGTCTACCTATCGAATTGAACCTATTTTTGAAGATTAAAAATGAGGTTAACAAGTTTTTCCCTATAAGAGAGAAAAAAATCCTTTCCTTGCTTATTTTCCAATATTCAAGTTGGCCAATCAAGATGAATGAAGACTTACCTATAAAATAAGACGTAGGCCTCACAGTTTATGACCTGACTCACATCCACCTCTGTGACGTATTGGTCGTCAAACTCGTACCACTGTTCCGTCAAACTGTTCTGACAATACGCTGTGTAATGGCCACCTGAAATTACCATTAAAACAAGTATTGAAACATGTTGAGGGCTTGAGGAAGATTGCTGTATAGCCTCTGTGTAATGATGAAGTTTTATGAAACGGAATTCCCTCAAGGATTCTACATTTATTACTTTTTATTGCGTTTTATACCAATTTTAAATGTACAGAACTTGAAATCACAAGGCCCTTCTTTGCGTGGGTTCAAATCCTAAGAGGCATATGGATTTTCATGAGAGGCAGTCTCCCGACTGACTTACGGAATGCCGATGGTTCTACCCACCTTGACCAGCCCTTATGGGCGGTTGAGTATGCGCTCTTCCTCCATCATGAAGAGTCGGGCATCACTACATCAATACATTACTGAAATAATGTTGATGTGACGTAAAACAAATATATAAAAAAAAAAATCTTTAAAATTGGGTTACTGTAAACTTATCCATATTTCTTGTAACCAAACCAGTACTAATCATTTTTAACCAGAATTCATCTTTATGATGTTGAGTACAATGTCAACACAGTTTTTCAGTTTTTGTTTTTTGTTTTTGTTTTTTTTTTTTGGGTGGGGAGGGGGGGGTGTTTGTAAGGTGCTTTACGCTGTTTCAACAATGTTTCATAGGCTTTCCTGGATCCACCAGTTCTAGGCTAGGGCTCTGAAGTGTCTTGCCAAAGGACACTCCTATGAAATCAGCAACACTGGTGATGATCCACCCCGGGACTTTTTGAAATTTACAAGTACAACATCTTTGCCACTGAGACACACAACAAGTTTTAAGCTGTAACTAAATACTTACTCATCATGAAAGGAGTAACACTCCTTACTTAACTGTACATCAGGGCCTGTCAAGACCGGTAGAACCATCAGCATTAAGTCAGTTAGTGGGAAATTTATCTCTTAAGCAATTTTAAATCTACCGCTATAACAATTTAAAGTAACATGGACAGGAGCTTTGCAATTCCAAGTTCAGTACCATAACCACTGGGCTATGGAAGCCCTTTTGATATTATGTTATTATGAACACCTACCTCCTGCAGTCCCATGGTGACATATAACAGCTATCAAATCATACAGCGTCACATTTCCTTGGTATTCTGAAATATAAATGTATTACAGTCAGTGCACAAAACTGCATTATGAAGTTGCCAAAAATAGATGTTTTTCGATAAAAAAATTGTAACAAGCACTCACACCTCTCAGTGCTTCCATAAAAAAATTAGCTAAAAAAAAGGTTGTGGAATTGCTCTCTGATATAGCTCATGAGCACCAAATGATTAGAGTATCAACCCATTTTTTAATTTGGGTCCAAAATTCATGCAGATTCATGGGTTAATACCAACAATTTTCCCCTCGCCTAACCGTGATCCATACCAAGATCCTCGCAGCAAGAGGCTTTTTGTACATCGATTGTGAAAGGGATCAAATGCAGGACCATTGGAACAAGAGGCCCTACCCTTACCATATGAGTTGGAGTCTCACCTTTGTGTAAGTAGGGTTTCATATCCAGGTTATCCAGGGGAAACGACACATAGGTCCCAATCTTGGTCGAGTAGAACTCATGGCGAAATCTCTTCAGGTGTATACACAGTATCTGTCAACAAACAAGAGAAATTCAATCATTGCTGTTTAACCCTTTCCCAAACTACAAATTTTGGGTTGTACCAAATTGAAAGAGTTTTCAGACGACATTTCAAAATGTGATGGAATTGAAAAATAGTCTTCAGATAGAGCAGAAAACCTTGTGGGAAAAGGAGAAATTGCTCGTCACGAGCAATTTCTCCTTTTCCCACAAGGTTTTCTGAAGTCGTCTGCAACAAAGTAGTCAAATGTTGTTATTGTTTGGGAAAGCGGTTAAGGCTTTATTGTATGGTGTTAAACGCCGTGTCGCAAAAATCTTCAGTCATGTTACTGCTTTCCTTGATCCACTTATACTAGATTTGGGCTCTTAAGTGACTTGCCAAAGGCCACTCCCACGAACCCAAAGGTGTCAGTCGGGCTTTAACCTGGGACTCTTGAGATCTTAGTCTGCCACCTGAACCACTGGGCCATGCAGGACCCCCATGTTTAAGGCTATACTTCATGCGTCTGACCAATTCAACTTTGTATATATTTTGACTAAAGTGTTCATCAAAGTATCATCTTTTTTTTTTTCATTTTACCAATAATTTCAATCAACTTTAATTAAATCTTAAAACTATGTATTTACAAGCTTATTTCTTCTTCATTTGTCACAATATCTTCCAATCCTTTTCAAAACATGTCTTTTTGTCATAGTTTACAAGTGATGTTCCCTCATATTTTCATTCTTGACATTTCAGTCAACTTCAGGGGGATAAATGTTTAAAAATACTTGTTTGCTGTGAATTAATTGTAAATGTAAATAACATTAATGTTAGATCAACTTAATTTATTCACATATACATAACTTGAAGCAGGAGAGTTAAGAAACCGTATTAAAAATGTATAACTTCCAAGAATATTCTCCTAAGAAATGTTGTCTTTATTCTTTATACCCTGATAGGTATCATTTGTTGATGCTATAGATTTGGCCCTGCCACAAATTTCCACAAGACAGACCAGATTAGAGGAAAATTACTATGGGACTCACCTCCGGAAGTTGCAAAACCTTAGAATACTTTACTCCATTTCTTAATCTGAAATAGAATTTCAAATGTATCTTATTATTTTTCATAATATATCTTTATTGTGTTGACAGTTAGTCAGAGATATTTCTATCCCAACTGATAAGGAATAAGAGGGCAGAAGGCAAGTGATAGCCGTAGGATTGAGCCCTGTCAGAGACAAGCTCAAGACCCAAACAATAGTTGGGATAACTTTAGCCCTAAGCACTCAAGCTGCGCAGATTGCCATAGGGCTTTCCCTAATTAAAATTTAATGGTCTTATTTTAATGAGTTTAAATTAAAGCTCTTACTTCTTGCACTTTTCACAACTGTACATATTGTCACCCTTCAATTCATCAGCTGAAAAAAACGCCGCCAGACAGTCTTGTAACTTGATAATGGGCCCCAAAAACCAGCTGGAAAACAGGATAAATATATGCTTAAATCTTTATGATGAAATATACCAGTTCTCAGAGAAGTAAACATGTCAGATCACAGGCCAGCCGCCAATTTACTTGTAAATTGGCGACTGGCCTTGATCTAATCTGTTTGTATAAGCATAAAGTCTTTTTCAGCACTGTAAGGGTTAAAGTTCCTTGTTCACATGAGAAAAGTTAAAAGTCAAAATAAAATGTTGCTTAAACAATAAAGAGTTTTTTGTATATGATAAACAATTAAAAGTAGCCATTGGACCTTAGAACAAAACACAACATAATAATGAACTTATTTCCTCTTCAACATCATTTTGTATTTCAACTTGAAAAGTACAAACACAACATAACTTTATTCTAACTATATCTAAATTTCTGAAAGTGATTTTATTTATAGACCAAACAACAAAACTTGTTTGATTCATAAACATTTTTTCCAAACAGTTCTGAACCAACTGAATGTTGATAAAAAAAAAAGAATAAATGAAATTGAAAAAACACATTAACAACCAAATAATCATTATCACTTGTTTGCCATATGCTTCTAAAGATTTTTCAAACAGGTTCTTAATTATATGTAAGCCTTGGTTTATGAAAATACCCTGTTCAAAAAATAAATTCTGCTATTACAGTCAAACTTGTGTTAAGAGGCCAGCCTATGGGACAGAGTAAATTGGCTGTTTAAGACAGGTTGGCTGCTTAAAACAATTGATTTACACTATAAATCTAACAATGGGACTTTCTTTAGTGGCTGTTTAAGGCAGGTTGGCTGCTAAAAAGGGTGACTGCTTAACACAAGTTAGACTGTATTAATGTGTCTTGCATCATGTTATGTATGGCTCTAAGTCTTATTTCTAAAGCAATTGGGTATTTAAAACAACATGTTTGCAACCTTACTATTAATCTTAATAGATCAAGATCCACCATTTCATTGTAATTCTATTTTATATTTCTAGCTTATCAATAAAATAAGAGATGTTACATAGTACTCGAATTAGATAACTAATTGTTTTGGATAAATTAAAGAAGAAAAAGCTCCGTGAACAAACTTCCCCTTTTCCAAAAATAGTCTGAACTAATATCTTCAGCAGACTAGTAAGGTCGAAGGAAACTTTTTCAATGGTGAAGTTCAGCACTTTGAAATCATTTGTATCATCAACAATTTATTTCTTAGAGCCACTCATGACATGTTGAGCAAGACTGAATAAATACAATGCAGCATTACTTTAAGGTCTAAAATGAAAGAGGGTTTTTTTTTCTTTCTTTTTTAATTTAATTCTTTGTTAGATGAATAAAAAAAATTGATATGGCAAGGAAAGTGACAATGATTTGAAGACTTATTACCAGAAACCACACCTGAATTAAAATAATATTAGAATAAAGTAATTGAACTTGATTTTTTTGTTGACATATAAACTACACAGTTTGTCATAAATCAAACACACCATTCATATATTAAACAACAAGCACATGTATAGTGGAGAAAAAAGTGATAAATGGATTGGTGCGAATTCTGTGTAAAAGACAAAACAAAGTCAATATTAATTCAATACATAATTAATTTGAGCGTTCCATCCAATATTTCATAGCGTTTCATAGTAAGTGCTTTTCATTCGAGGAGGACTTGTTGAAGTCTTGCATTGAGCCCTTGAGATGTTACTACACTCGGGCTTATTGTCTTTTAAACGTATCGAAGATTTGCTAGATATATTAGAAATTATGAGAGTATTAGATAGATGAATATTTAAGCAAATGACAAATTGTGTCCATATTATTCCCAAATAGTCAAATTGTTTCAAGATTACATGTACTAACAAATTGTTTCTATTTAACTCACAAATATTCCATACTACATGAGCTACCAAAAGAAACAATGGAAAGTAATAACTTGATTGTCAAGGGCACTTTCTCCATTTTCAAGTTGAAAAAAAAGTCGAAAGATTTCTACCAACAAAAATGAACACAACTGCAATTCTTCTTAAAAATATTTGATAAAAACCATTGTGACAATTTTCAATTTCATTAGGATGGTTTCCAGGCAGTTTCACCTGAATAATTACTTTGCAGACTTTATAATAGTTATCCCATTGCTTTCATTTTGGACCCCTCAAATATCATACATAAGACAGAATATGTTATGAACCTACCTTCTCATCCAAAGGACCATCCAAGAAAGCCAAGTCTGATGTACCTCGCTACACGCCCCGCCCTTCGCACCCCCAGGGCTGTTATGGTGGGAGGAGTGGATCATGGTTAGATTGTCCTTCGTAGGGATGGGCAGGGATAGGTCTTGAAAAGTCTCAATGGTTGTGGACACCTGCCATAAGAAATTAGAAGTGGTGTATTTCATTAAAAAAATGTCCTCTTAGTTTTGCTTAGTTTCAATATTGAGATAAATCTTTTTTCTTTCTTCACTTCTTGAACAAGGTAAAAGGTTGACATATGCTTTTGTGTCAGTAACATTGAATTCCGACCAAAAGATGAAGACTCTGTGAAGTTCAAATTTTTCCATGGCATGAATATTATTAAAAAAAAATATTTATTAAGCCTTTAAATGAATGCTCAAAATTATTGGACTTTCCTTTATTTCTGATTAATGGGGATTGATTGAAAGTACCTGAAAAACTCATATATATCTTCCAACTACAAATGGCCTGATGAAGCAGATGATATTTTGAAAAAAAAATAAGAAAAGGATGAATACATCAACTCTTGATTCAACAAAACACATTCCAAGGTAGATTAAGGTTCAAACGGCAACTTAGCTGTAGCACTTTTACAGAAATCTGAACACCCAACAGAGAGACTGTGTAAGTAAATGAGATTCAACATCCTGTATTTGATCCTAATGGTGATTCTCCCCCAATTATTCGCTTGTTGAGTAATCTTTGTCGAGACTTAGTACTGGTTGATAAGTGAAGGAACATGATTACAAAAACTGTAGCCACATACAATAGAAAAGTTGTTGAAAATGACACTGATTCCCTTTAAGGTAGAATACCCATAATCCGCCATTTTTAAACTCTTTCTTTCGTCAGATTACTTTGGTCGTTCTTGGTAAACATTGGTCGATGCCGGCACTATTTCCTTTACACTGAATAGTTCCTGCAACAAACGATGTACACCAAGAGCGCCTGAAGTAGTCCTACAAATAGCAGATTATGTGTATTCTACCTTAACACAATTCAGACAACTTACCCGCTCACATGTTAAACATTGCACAGAACTGTTCAGTTTTCCATCAAATATGTCTGATATCACGCTCCTAAACTGAACACTTTTAGGGGGACCTGAAAGTATATCATCAAATTTGAATGGATGGCAACCTGTACTTACTTTGTTTATAGGGTACTCGAATTATCTTTCAATTTTGTACTCAGCTACTAGATTGTAATGCCTTGAAGTTAAGCGACCACACTATGAATAACCCTTTTTCCATCGAAAGATCCTATGTAACACTTGACATTGATTGTATGGTGTTCAACGACAAATCAACAATTTTTCAGTTATGTTACGGCTTTCCTGGATCCACCAGTACTAGTCAAGGGCTCTGAATTTATTTGTCAAAGGACACTCGACTAAACCAGAGGTATCTGTTGGGCTCAAACTTTGGACCCCTGAGTTCTTCGTCCGCCACTTTTACCACTGGGCCACACAGGACCTCACTTGATATTGGAAGCATCTTGACTTCATGTAAGCAGGAACACTTTACACTTGAACGTGTTTTCTCAGACTTACCTCCAATGCTAAATTAGGTTGAATTTTCTGTATCTTTCATTTAACAGTGACTGTCCATCCAGAGTTGGCTCCTCATATTTTCCTTACTTGAATCCGAAAATTAATCTATTTGATTTCGAGCATTATGTCACAAATACGCTGAGCGAATTTTAACAGTTCAGCTAATTTTAACAACTCAAACCTGAGTTAAATGGATATTGGATGCATGCTTTCCTCGCATACATGTTGAAAATGTGTGGGATCTTTGAAAAAATAAGGCAATTCCCACAATTACGCATTCTAGAATAGACACTGCAAAATTCGTTGAAAAGAACAACTAGAGAAATCTTTACCTTGCTGGCAAGTCTGGTAAGATTGTTGTTTGTGTTTAGCAGGCCTCACGCCAATCCCCTTATCTGCAAAATGACCACCATGTTTTCCTCCTCCAAATTTCGAATGTCGTAACGGCTCTATCTCGGCATCTATAAACTCTCCAGAATCACTTCGCTGGTCATCGGAACCAAGACTAACATTATCCGCAGCCTTTTTGCTCAGATTCATACTGTCTTTGTGCTCTTTTGCAGTAATTGTATGAATATTCCCAGAATCTTCCGATCCGTTCTCCATTTTCCCCAGGGAATTCCTTGACCGCCTGCCTCCTTTTGTTTTTCCCTCTCTCCCACCTCCTCCAGATAAACTTAGCCTCGAGAACTCGTTGATATCACTGTTCTCATCGCTCGAGCAATTCTGCTCCGCTGAGCCTCGCTCACTACCCAGGGCAGAGTCACATGTTTCGTAATCCACATCTGATTGGCTACTGCTGCTCACTGCATCCAATGGCATCTGTCTGTCAGAGGGAATTCGACCAATCACAGGGGAGCTTGTGATTTCATGGAAATGAGACTCCTCCCTGTCCTCATTCTCTTCTATGATTGGCTGTTTGAGCTCCTCATGTAGCTGGTCCATAAAACATCGCAGAAATTCTTGTGTGTCCTGGTGTAAAGAAAGGGATAAACGTTTAATATTAGATGGCTCTAAATAAATGTGTCATTTAGCCCATGATCAAACAATAACAACATTTGGCCAGTTTGTTGCAGACAACTCTGGAAAACATTGTGGGAAAGAGAAAGTGCTCTTAATGTGCTCTTAATGTGCTCTTTACAAGCAATTTCTCCTTTTCCCACAATGTTTCTGCCCTATCAGATGATTATTTTTCAATTTCAGCACATTTTGAAATGTCTTCTGCAAACTCTTTCAATTTGGGACAGTTGAAAATTTGCCCCTTTCCCTTCCCTCTTAGTATATACTTTAATTTTAACAAGAAGAAATATATACATTTTCTTAACGATTTCAACTTTTAAGTTCTTAAACCTCAGATCTATCACTCTGTACTCTATTTCCTGGATACTTTTACCAGTAAGGTGGACCAATCTAAAGAAATGATGAAAATAATCCCCTAAAAAGCCTACCTGTTGAGAGTAGCCCCTAAACATAGGATGGACCAGTTTTATACCACTGACAATACCGCTGGGTACTAGATAACTGGGCCTGTAAACAAAACAAACAGGAATGGTTATAGGTTCAATGCAGTATATGGTCAAGTTAAAAAAATGTACACAGGTGATATAGGCCTAAAACATCGGTAGGTATAGGTCCAACATAGTATATGGCCGACTGCATAAAATGTAAACAGGCAATATAGGCCAAATTCAATGGAAGGTAGATAACTAAGCATATTCCAATTCCGCCTTATCTCAGGTATGGTATCGTTCAATTGAAACATAAGCATTGCACGAGAGCGCGATGGACTTATAACATACAATATAAACCATAAAAAAGTCAAAACATAAATAAAGAAAACAAATGTTGAATTGAGTTATACATTATGTTAGACATATTATCAAAAATAAAACTTGTCCTTTATATCATTGCTGTCTATTGGTAGTTCATCTTGCAGAACTTTTTTCTCTCAACTTATAAACCCTTATAGTGCTGGAACCGACCTCATGCTTATGCAAACAGGTATGATCCAGGCCAGCCGCCAAGTAAATTGACGACTGGCCTATAATCTGGCTGTTATCTAACCTATTTGCTTCTCTGAGTATTTTTCCTCATCGAAGTTAAATAGATATTCAAGGTTTTGGAAAGCAGGCGACACAAAAGTCTATTTTTAGAAAATTACCCAGTATTCTAAGGGTTCTAGCTACATCATTGTTAAAATAACATGTCTTCAACAACTTAACCTTGAACCAACACAAACTTCAATGAGATAGTGTTAGAGTAGAAAACACAAATAAAATAACTTTCAATAAACTATTTGTAAACAACAATTGGTGAATCCAAAATAGTTAAGCACATAAGTTTAACAAAAATTTAAGTGGTTTTAAATTTCTTCCTCTATAAATAGCTTTTTTAAACAGACTAAAATAAGCAGTTTTTTGTGAATAGTAAAGCAAAAGTTTAAGTGGTTTTAAATTTCTTCCTCTATAAATAGCTTTTCTAAACAGACTAAAATAAGCAGTTTTTTGTGAACAGTAAAGCAAAAGTTTAAGTGGTTTTAAATTTCTTCCTCTATAAATAGCTTTTCTAAACAGACTAAAATAAGCAGTTTTTTGTGAATAGTAAAGCAAAAGTTTAAGTGGTTTTAAATTTCTTCCTCTATAAATAGCTTTTCTAAACAGATTAAAATAAGCAGTTTTTTGTGAACAGTAAAGCAAAAGTTTAAGTGGTTTTAAATTTCTTCCTCTATAAATAGCTTTTCTAAACAGACTAAAATAAGCAGTTTTTTGTGAACAGTAAAGCAAAAGTTTAAGTGGTTTTAAATTTCTTCCTCTATAAATAGCTTTTCTACACAGACTAAAATAAGCAGTTTTTTGTGAATAGTAAAGCAAAAGTTCAAGTGGTTTTAAATTTCTTCCTCTATAAATAGCTTTCCTAAACAGACTAAAATAAGCAGTTTTTTGTGAATAGTAAAGCAAAAATTTAAGTGGTTTTAAATTTCTTCCTCTATAAATAGCTTTTCTAAACAGACTAAAATAAGCAGTTTTTTGTGAATAGTAAAGCAAAAGTTTAAGTGGTTTTAAATTTCTTCCTCTATAAATAGCTTTTCTAAACAGACTAAAATAAGCAGTTTTTTGTGAATAGTAAAGCAAAAGTTTAAGTGGTTTTAAATTTCTTCCTCTATACATGGCTTTGCTAAACAGTCTCAAACATACAGTACTGTGTGAATGGTCAGACATTCACTCACCTTTTTCTGTGCCAGACTTCTTTGATGAGCCGTAGGTAGTTTTTGCTGAGCATTGGCATCCTATCTGGCTGTACCGAACCAGAGCAATCCAGAAAGAAACGGGTCAAAGGTGGACTGAAAATAAGTAAGGAAAAATCAAAAGTTTATCCTTTGTAATATGCACTGTGGAAAACCATTTATCAAATGTAAGTTAAATTGAGGTTGAAAGTTATTTAAAAAAAAATTCTATTGCCAAAATTTTTACAATGAGTTTACAAACACAGATTATACAAGTTATAGAAAAAGAGTCTGGCATACCTTGTATATTTTGTCTTTGCAATTTCCTGTAAAAACTTCGGCAATTGAAAGTTGCACAGAAAGGGTGCTCTTTTCGACACTTCCATTACATTTATCATTTTAGCATATGATTTTCTTATATTTGACATTTAACCATAAGAATGCTGGGTAATTGTCTAAAAATAGATTTCACATCATCTACTTTCCAAAACCTTAAATATCTGCTTATTTTGTTGAGCAAAGATACTAAGAGAAGCAAACAGGTTAGATCATAGGCCAGCCGCCAATTTACTTGGCGGCTGGCATGGATCTTACCAGTTTGCATAAGCATAAAGTTGGTTCCAGCACTATAAGGGTAAACATTCTTTCACCTCAGGACAATAAACGAACCTATGGCTTGTTTAAAATATTATGATCTTAGCTTCCAAATAAAACATGTGTTTACCAGTTAGACAGGGCTTGCAGTGCAGCATTCAGGTAACATGTGTTCCCCAGGTTCTGAAGGCCAGTCAGTCCTGCAATACAAGATAATTAAAATGTCTTCTACAGATAAGATGCCGCGACAGATCTAAAAAGTTACATAAAACTAGAATACTGATACACTTATTACCCCCCAAGGAATGTCAAAAGCAGTTGTCCGTATTGCATAGACTGTCCAAAGGCCTTAATGGACAAGTGAATTTTTAGTGTAATTAAACATATGGGCCACGTCACGGGAAAAGGGGCACTCGGATATAGCAAACAGTGTAGCCCCAGACCAGCCGTCACGTCACTGACGTGGCGGCTGGTCTGGGGTTACACTGTTTGCCATCTTAGAGGACATTAAGTTCTACCTTTCAATAAATACAAATGATAACTGTCGTGACTAGATGCTGGAATAATAGCGCTAAGAAAGAGCTGAGTCAGCGGTTTTTATTTATGTCGGAGTGCCCCTTTTCGCGTGACGTGGCCCGTATAACCCTTACATGAACAAGTGCAAAAGATAAGTAAAAACCAGACTTTGCCATGCATGCCCTTTTAAATTTGATAAAGCACATTTATGTCGCAGATATCATAAAAAAATGATCATAATTTGAATAACCCATAAGCATGCGGTGGTATTTTAAGATACCATCAGCATATGGATTTCACAAACCTTTGAGCATGTGTATACCTTATTTCAGTCATGCGAAATCATCCGAATAGGTGAGGATTTGCAATCGAAGCATTGCGAGGCAAGGAAGCTCATTTCACTTGTTCTAATTGGAAGATACAGATGTTCAGCAACTTAGTTTTAGTATTCAAATTAACATGATATTATTTTAAAGTTAATTATCTATAAAGCACAATCTTTGAGGTGGTCTTTTTAAACACCTTTTATCATTGTGCTGAGAACTAATGGGAGAACTGAAAGAATTCTACAACTTTAGGTCCATACTATCCCGTCAATCTAGGTCCTTCCTACCCCGTCAATCTATAATTACCTCTGGGTCTTACACCATCATCCTCAGCATCTGTATCTGAATCGTCCCCGCCAAACGCACTGTGTCTCGGTGAACTTTCCTGCGACGTCTCCTCCTTCTCCTCCTCTTCCGCAGTCACCATTCTGTCAGGGATTCTGGATTATAATTCAATCAATTCAATGAATTGGTTTGGGGGTTTTTTGTATTGTGTTTAACGCCATATCAACAAATTTTCAGTTATGTTTCTTGGATACACCAATTCAGGCTAGGGCTCTGAAGTGGCCTTTAATTTGTAAATAAAAAGAAAGAAAAAATGATAGTGATAAAAATGATTTGTTGATCTCTTGCCAACATAATCAAATGAGTTATACATTTTGAAACAGAAAGCATTAAGCTATCATAGTTCTTTTGATCTGTCTGTACTTATAACTGTTTTCAACTTTTTTTAGTTAAATGTCAGCATTCCCCGATTCAGAATTCCCTGAACTTTTTCTTCAATTTGATCTGAATTAAGACACAAAATTCTATCACTTTTACCCACATTACAATGTGAGTGAAGTCATTAAAAGCACCAAATAGCTATGATTCATTTAACAAAACAGTACCTTCAAAAATGTTTCCCAATTATTGCGTAGCTTGTTTAAATAACCATTTAGACAAGGTTTAAAGAATCCGTAAATTACAAAATTGATCTCCAAAATGTGTTTTAATCCTTCAACACAAAAAATCTTGCCAACCATCAAAGTTTAAAGCAAAGATTAGTTTTCCTCCTTTGAGAATCAATAGAACTACAATGGTCAATGAGAAAACGTCAAGGCTGTTCACAGTAAGTATCATCATCAACAAATGTAGGCCACAAGATGAGATATATTCTTTTTCCATAACCCTTTCCGCAACAATAACCACATTTGACCACTTTGTTGCAGACGACTTAAGAAAACATTGTGGGAAAAGGAGAAATTGCTCTTAGCAAGCAATTTCCCACAAGGCTTTCGGCTCTATCTAAAGAAATTTTTCAATTTCATCACATTTTAAAATGTCGTCTGTCTGCAAACTCTTTCAATTTAGGACAGTCGTAAATTTGTTGTTTTGGGAAAGGGTTAACTGAAATTTTATGACCGTAAACTTTTCAAGCTACTGCTGCCAATTTTTTTTTTGGTTGAACGAGAAGAAACCATTGAATCATTCTGTCATAATATCTTCCAAAGCATTGTATATGTGATTTTAAAATTGGACACACAATCCCTCAATTTCCGGATCCCAGTATTCCTAGCCATACATGCTACAAGCTGGGCTTTAATAATATGGCAAGAACAAGGTAAAAGAAAGAATGAATTCTACATACAGAAAAGGGGGATTGTTTCTTTCTGTCAACACCTCCGCCTCGCATCTGTAACACCATATTCGCAGTGTGGATAAATTGATGGTCAGACAGTGTTGTTTCTCCTGCAGGTAGTAGTTTATGACAAATATCAGTACAAGAATAAGATTAAGAAACAATATCAAGGCATTTAATAGAATACATCCACTTCAATATTCATCAAAGAATAAAAACTGACAAAAAAACTTTTAATTAAATCAGTAGTTTGGCAAATCTTAAACAAATAAATTGAATCTTTTTTTAAATAAAAAAAAAGGTTATTCATTAATCTGTCTTTAATAACAATATAAATAACACTATTTATAAAATAAAAGCTTTCAATTTCAAATACTTCTGAGTATGAGTATGTTGCAATCTAAAAAATAATTTCATTTGCTTACAATCACCTACTCTAGACCCCCATGGTGTTTGTGCAACTAGGTAAATCTAATGGTAACCCACAAAGAAGGAAATATTGAATAGTTTATAGAATAAGTGGACAGCACTTTAGAGGTGCCAAAATGACTATTTTTGTAAAGAACATGAAGAGTCGTCACACAGTCAGTTCATACCATGAATAAACCTCTTTCCAAGCAATTACATAAAATGAACAAGGTGGCAGTATGTGACAGACAGACTGATAGAAAAACAGGACACAAAATTTATAAACCTGATCATTCAATTCAACGGCCAAAATAAGAAAAGTCTGTATAGTTTTTTAGGGTTTAACTCTGTGTCAACAATTTGTTCATCTCTATTACAGCTTTCCTTAGATTACAATGCAAAGGTTGAGGTGTCACACCAATATAACCAACAGCTATTTTGGGAAGCTAACCTTTGGCCCCGGGGTAACACGTCCACAACCTTCACCACGGTGCTATGCAGAACCCCTTCTAAAGTTTAGAAAGACCGAGGTCCAAATGTTCATGTGTAATGAGCAAGGTTAATTAATGTCACAGACAATCAGATACACCAGTGGAACTTAAACATGGGTGAAAGTTGAAAAATTTCAAAAACCTGAAATCTGTAGTTCATTATCCTGAAAAGGCATGCTTACTATAGCATTACATAGGGACAAAAGTCTCAAAAACTTGAAATTCAGGAATATTCCTGAACACTTTCACCCATGCTTAGATCATGTGCCAGGCCACTCAATTCAGTTGGATAAAGAAAGACAGAGAAAGATGTGTGTATACTGTAATTACATCTGCGTGAAGCGAACTGTGGTCCTTGGCCGCCTCCCCACATCCCACAAATCTACACTGTCCAATCAAACACAGCCACAGGTTGGTAGCCTTGACCTTACACATGTCACATTCTTCATGCTGTGGATGGGAAAACAAACATTATTTTCTTATAAATGGATTTTACATTGCAGCGACATTATTTCAGTAATGTTGTGATGTCCAGTTCATAATAATGAATGAACACCCCAAACTTGACTGTCTATCAGAACTGGTCAAGCAGGGCAGGTGTATCAAAATCAATTGACCACATTGCCCAGCTTGTCCACAAGCATTAATGGACAGGTGAATTTTTACTAAAAATGTTAGGTTCGTGATAGCAAAGGTCTAGATCCAGTAAATAATTATCAATTCAGGTGATCTGAACAATGTTATTGTTATTGTAAAATGAGGGACTCTTTTTTCCCATCTGCAGTCCTCATTTGGAACAGCCTGCCAGTCAGCCTAGCCACAGCACCAAGCTTGAAAGTTTTCAAGCCTGGGATTGCTGCCGCCGTGTAAACTACATATCACCCTGGTTTTTATTACTTTAATACTTTTTCTTTTAAATTTGGCACCGGTGACCCTCCCTCACCATGTAAATACACAACTGTGCGACTATACCGCCTTGTTGCGGTCATGCACATCACCGGAAGAAGAAGAAATGAAGTTTGAATTTGGTTATTCCTTAAGAATTTCCAATTCTAGAAAAAACGAAGCGATATCCCGAAGTTAGTGCCGTACAGGACTCTTTCCCAAAATTTAAAACAAATCACTGATTAGTCATAGTACACATTTACCTTCTGACATTGTTTGATCTCATCCCACGATATCCTTCCTATACTCGTCACATGGTTACATCTAGACATCTTACCTGTCATTATGCTGGTAAATCTACAATTGGGAAAGTATTCATATATACATATATTACTTTGAAGGCATTAAATTTCTTTTATCGCATCTGAACTTGATACAGTTAACGCCAAACTTTTGACTTTGAAAGTATTTCATTCATTGCATCTGAGTCTGGTGAATTTGATAGACGAACAATCAGATGGACTTCGTTTCCTTTAGATTGTATGAGAAATTGTACAACAACTTCGCTTGAAGTTTTATATTGGAATACTGTACATAATAAATGCTTTACTTTTGTGAAGAATATAAAATGAAGCGGTTATTTTGGCCTGTGGCCCATTCTTATTGAGAACACTGATCAAGTTAGTATGACCTGTCCTATTCTCAGACTGCAACCTTTAACATTATCTCTGCTATTTTGTGTTACTGTCGCTTTGATCACAAAGTCTTTGCAAACAGTGGGACCCCTCTGAATATTTTGATGATTGTAATGTGTAAATAAGAAGAGAATTAAGGCTTTCAGCTATCCTTCGAAAGATTGAAGAAGCAGACCAATACCTTAAAGTATTCAATCAGACCACAGACAGACTGAGACCCCTTCGCTACCATAGGCTTCTACTTTACTTTAGGGTCGCAAGTCTATAAACAGTACTGCAGCCAACAAATAGAAACGAACATTTGCCTGGAAACAAAGTGTAGCATCTTTTGAATAGGAAACATAATCAAACACAGAGATCATTGTCCCAGGCGGTTAAGATCTATGTTTAAGTTCTTCCAATAAATTTGGAATGTGGGTGGGGTAAGGAATTCTAATCCAAAAAAGGTGTTGCCTTTTCCAAGATATTTTCCTTATGGGAATCGTTACGAACCTAAGTTGTAACTAAAATAGTTAAGAACATTTAAATGATCATATAACCTTCGTTTGGTGATGCCTTAACTATGTAAAATGGGTTTATTCTAGAACTGTCACCCCACCGTCATTTTCATAATCTTCCGTATGTCGAATAGTATAGAACTATTCCGAATGTAACTAGCTGCGTTTGTTTAGTGATTGAGATATTTAAAGGCAGATTTGATTTGTTGTAAGTATGCGTTCGATTTTACTTGCTTCGATATGTCGTTTAGAATTTGTTCATGGGGTCAATATGAACAACAATAAGAAGACGGAGAGAAAACAAAAGTTACAGAAGTTGGAGAGTAAATAAATTATGGAAAAGAAAACAACGACAAAGAATACAATTTTGATGGTGGTGATGATATGTGGACACGAGAGACTATGTAAAGTCAACTCAACAGTTTCGGATCATCGACAGTTCCGGATCTTCTCATGTTTGTTCTCAAATTTCTATAAATGCGAAGAAACTCTGGCTTTAAAAACTGAACAGTCGTTAAGCATATTCATTTGGCTCTTGACAAAACCAAGATGACATTTCCACTTCTGTTCAAGCGATCACAATCAATGGGAACTGTTAATTAAGATCGAGACAAGTTACAGGCAGTTGACCTAATTTCAACGATTTTTTTTCCGGCGATTAAGTCGCTCATTAAAAAAATGATACGCACTAAAAGTTGACATTATTTGTAAGAAAAAATATAATAGAATGTATTTATGCAAAAATTTCACACTAAAACGGGTCTGGGATTTAATTATTGTATGATGAATGAAGGCATGTGAGCTCGACAGTTTCGGATCACCTCTTTGATAATAGGGGGTTTTCTCGAAATTACTTCCGGTCTTTCTCGTACCCTCTTAAAAGGAAAAAGGAAAATAATTCTTTAAAGAGAAATCGCACCATGCATGTGTTTGATGAAAATGAAGTATTAATTAATGATTTTTTTTTGTTTAAAATGTCTTTTAGTAAAGTTTACCCTTTTTTACAATAAATGATATGACAATTAACGTGATTCGGAACTGTCACATTTGATCCGAAACTGTCGCGATGACCCCGATCTTGTTTTCTTCCAAAACTGTAAGATGTTAAATAAAAGCGGCAAATCAAAGGTATGAATAGACAGAGGAAGACATTTTCGTTAAATGTTGATTTCTACAGTAAAAGGGTTCATACAAGAAAAAACGATCTTTTATCTTTTAGTGATCCAGAACTGTCGAGTTGACTGTTTTGATTCCCATGAGTAGTGATCTTACGACTTTTCATTTATCAGCGTTTTTAAAACATTTCGAAAGTATGGCGTATAAATATTGCTTTGTTACGAATCACTAATTGGCTTGTGGTGAATCGTTATCATTTGGGGCGAGTCGTAATTGTGGCGAGTCGTTATTGTGACGAATATATAAGGTGAAGTAAAACCATGATATAACTGAAAATTGTTGATTCGGCGTTAAATCAATTATAAAGGAATAGGTAAGAGTGATCGTTAGAAGAATTTGTTTATCACATAATTTCTGTTTTGGTTTTAGGTAATAATGTAATTTTCGTGATGCGTCTCCATGTTCCATCATACTCGTAGCTGAGCTTACGCACATACGTACGTAAAAAGCCTCAGCCTGTCCGCGGTTTTGTGAAATTATTGTTTTCATTATCCTACGAAGGGATCTCCCTTTCCATTTTAGGTACCCTATTGCAGAGTAGCAAAGGGAAGTAATTTTGTACAGAGTTTGGTTATTTCCAACGTAATACAAATGTAGTGACATACACGTTTGTTTTATGGCTATAAAAAGGGATTTACGTGTTCAATTATGTATATACGTTATACATGTTGCAGACTTTTTGTGAACTTGAAGGTACATCCCTGTGTCCATTGTTGTCTATAGTGGTAGGGGCGGGTGGTGGAGAGGTTCTGTGGTTCGGTATTAAATGGTGCCATTTTTTTTCTTCATGAATTCGTTTGCCACCTTGTAGATTTATATAATTTTGTTTATCTATTCTTTTAATTTTTAAGGATGACATTGAAGCACGTCCAAAGGGCGTCAGTCGAATAATTGAAAGAAAAATTGGCACCATCTAATCCGAACGACAGCTGTTTTATGTTCATAAAAGATACACACCCTTTACACTATCTCATATGCAGAGTTATCGTTCGTACCTCACAGATATTGATGGGAGTGTAGCGGGAACCAATTTACTCGGATAGAGATTGTCCTTTGCACTGAAGAATGCACACGTATTGAGATGCGACTCCATCTAAAGACTTTAAGTTTATAACTCTGACAAATGTATATCATGATTGCTATGTCACTAAGCATGATCTTTATATCTCAAGTAAATCGTGGAGATGCACCTCTCATGAACATTGGATGAAGAGTTTATAGACCGCTTTGGCGTGCCTGCACATAGCAGAATACTCCGGAAACCGTTTTTGTATCTAGAAGAAATTGTTGGAAACGGGATATTTCTTCCTTTGCTACAATCAGTGAAGGTAGAATAACCACCCATAATTCGCTTTTTTGAAACTCATTCTTTTGTCGGATTACTTCGGCCGTTTTCGGTATATAGATCATGGCCGAAACTATTCGGTTTTATGCGAATAATTCCGGTCCCGCCCGATGTATACCGAGAACGACCGAAGTAATCCGATAAAAGAGTGCGTTTCAAAATGTCGGGTCATGGGTTTTTTACATAAAACCCCTTATGACATCAGTATGGTTTACAACTTCCATCTGCTACCGCTTCTTATTTTGATCTTGGATAAAAGTCAACATGAGAGAATGGGTGTAAAGGAAAAAACAAAAAAAGTGAAAACACCATGTTAGCTTCGTGGTTATGGATCGTATTTACATTTATAATGTAGCAAGCAAAGTTTAGATTTGTTACGAAGTTTTCCTTGAGGAACTCTAGAAGTTATTTACTCTTACTAAACCAGGCCCTTTTCAAAACTCCGTGTCTAGAAATGTAACTTATTAACTACGGTATGTAGACTCAATTATTGAGAGCATTTGACTTGGTCAAAATTCAGCTGACCTAACCATTGGGATATTTTCCATGATAATCTGAATAGTTACTTAGACAATTTTAAGGTAGAGTACCTATAATCCGCCATTTTAAAACTCATTTCTTCGTCAGATTACTCCCGACGTTCGCGGTATACATCGTTCTGGGCCGGAACTTTTCGCATTAACCATCCTTCTCAGCCTTGTCCCAATGATCCTGACGTAGATATTCTATTCATGTAACACAACAGTTACAGCATGTATCATAAGGGTTAGTCTCAACCGAAACTATTCACATCGACCGAAACTATTCACATCGACCGAAAACTATTCACATCGACCGAAACTATTCACATCAAACCAATAGTTCCGGTTCTGATCGATGGGTACCGAGAACGACCGAAGTAACCCGGCGAAGGAAAGAGTCTTAAAATTGTGGATATTCTACCTTTAACATTCTTCATGTAGGCTGTAATCTATGCTTGACCAAGATATAGTTGTGTCTAGTGACCACTAAGTCCACTAAACATTCAACCGTGTAATGTCCTTGGAAATTAATACTCCCCTCAAATGTCCAACGGTTTCAAAATGGATTCTTGGATCCTAGTGGATTACAAGATCGCAAACACTCATGGTGGATTAGAGGGCTTCCAATGAGTCCGAATGCTCCAGAAATGGATATTTCATTCAACACAGTTACAATATTGGATCATCCGAATTAGATTCATCTATCCAGTGATCTCCCTTTTCTGTAGGTAGGGAGCTGTACTGCAGAGTAGCGAAGGGAAGTAATACTGTGCGGAGTTTGCCGAGTTATCTTCCAATATGGTCGACGTTCCTAGCGGATTCAAAATGGCTCATGTTTGATGCTTCTTTTAGTCTCTCGATCGTCTCTATGTTTGTTAAGTTTAATCTTTGCTAGTTGACAACGAAAATCAGTATAAAAGAACATTAGAGACACCAGCATTGTTGCTTATACCTCCAAAACAAACACTCCTGCAATAAAACAATCTTCGAAAGTATTTAAGGACAGTCGTCTATTCAAGAAACATTTACGTTTATGATAGCACCCGGTAATTTGTTTCTAACACCAACAATTGTTAATCAAAGTTTCTAAAATCGAATGCATTGGACTATAACGAAAAGGACGTAGTTTGTCATTGATCATAGGTATGATACCTTATGTGAGACATAAGAAAATTTCGCATCGAATTAACACTTATGTACAACCACATTCATGAAATATATGACGTTCATGTTTTCCACCCCTGAGGAAATTATTTTCTTTGGTTAAATAATAAATTGAAATGTAATTATACGTATCTACCAGTTCAAAGACATTCACCAAGCCACTTTTCCGAATTTGTCTGATTTTAAATATTAATATTTACAAAATGAATAACAGTAATTCTGTTATTAAATCCATAGTAAGTAATTGTACCTCCCCTGAATTATCAACTTTACATTGAAATTAAAATGACATGAATGGACTTTGGCAAATACAAATTTCGATCGATAGAAAAAACATTATGATCTAAAACTTGATTTTATAACGGCATTTGTTCTGTCAAATCTTTGACTTTGTTATTCTGACCTTTCTCCATCAGGGGTGAAATACCTTACAAATAAAGATCACCGGGCCTTGCCCAACGATTTCGGGCGCAATGTTCCGTTTCCCTTGTAGATCACCGCCTGGTAATCTTTGTAAACGTTCATTTTGGACCAGGAATACCAGTTCATATCAACATTTGCCTCCCTCGGTCGTCTTGTGGTCTTGTGTTTACTCGAAAACGTCGGCTGGGAGAGTCGACTCACGATCTCATTCACTCCGTTCGTGCTGTTATTATCCTCGGATGTAAGCGACCGTTTGAGTGGTTGTTTGGTCGACTTCCGGCTAGGGGGTGGGACTTTATCGCTATCAGCGTCATGCGAAATGTACACGGCGGACCCGCAACGCGACCGCAGCGGCTTAGGCTCCCGCCAACTCTGAAATCGCATACCACCATTCTTCGCTGATACACATTTCTGAAATAATGATATACAGTCAAACTTGTGTTAAGAGGCCAGCCTATAGGACAGAGTAAATTGGCTGTTTAAGACAGGTTGGCTGCTTAACACAAATTGATGTACACTATAAATCTAAC
This sequence comes from Cerastoderma edule, assembly GCA_947846245.1. Lineage (NCBI taxonomy): Eukaryota > Metazoa > Mollusca > Bivalvia > Cardiida > Cardiidae > Cerastoderma > Cerastoderma edule. The sequence continues at coordinate 28,406,695 of OX401418.1, forward strand.
AATGTGACTTTCTGTAGTGGTTGTTTAAGGCAGGTTGGCTGCTTAAAAGGGTGGTTGCTTAACACAAGTTAGACTGTATAAGTATGGATTGATTTTATAAAACATATTTTGTTAAAAATGGCTGCGCAATGTTTCGAAATAGGTTATATATTCTGCTGTAGATGATGTGTACCATTATCCACAAAGGAAACCAGAGCCAAAATATCATTCACGGCTTATAACACATCAATAACTCATACATTATATTGAAATTATAAGTTGTGATACCTATGACTTTTTCCTCAATCAAATTAAATGTCTATTAAGATTTCACATTTAAGATCTATATTTAGAAACAAAAGTACAATGACAGAATTCAGGCGGGTGGTCATGTGATTAATGTTTACAACTTTTTTCAACCGAATTTTTTTTCCCACTATTTTATATGACATCTATTTCCTGCAGGGTCTTGAGCAAACGCCAAGGCCAAAATTGAAGCAACATTCACCGGCGGTTGCTGAAAATTGATTGTCGGAACTTGGTGTATAAACAGTGGAAAACAAAAGTTATATACTGAAAAAATGCATTAATACCCGCTCATTCAAGGGTGCTGCCATTTGAAATCTGTTTTATTTTGTAAACTTTGATCACATGATCACCCAGCCTGGAAGTCTCGCGAGAAATAATAAGGCGACTTTCCTATTACTTCAGAGGTGTTTTCATTGGACAAAGCCGATGAGTTCAGATTGCCCCCTCAAACTTACTGGACGAATAATGCTCCTCTGCACAGCGGACCCGGCTTTCCGGTCGGAAGTGATGAACACTGAGGAATCCTGGGACTTCACGCTCCGTCTCGCGGACAGCGTGGACCAACTCATGTTCATTTCTGACACAGACATGTCTATTTCACACACGCACCTGTCAATCAGATAAAGTAACTATTTCCGGTTTATCAGAACGGGTTGAATTATGACGTTACAGTTCCGTGCACGCGCAAAACGCGTTTCTACGTTTGGTGTGGAAATCGCTTTGGATTGTTACTGAATGGCCGCCAAACATAACTTATGATGTATCCATTCTATATGCGTTTTACAGTGTTAAAATCAAGCACGCTGTCTTTGTTCTGTTCCAATCACATTTCGCTTCTTGAATATTTTCTATATATTATGTAAAACGAATATGTATACATATATTCCATAAACGAAGAAGTAGCTATTGGTAATGGGTGTATCATTCACAAGAAGCTTGTAGTCACACCTCACAAATGTGGAGTAGCATAAACTATTCCAAAAAAGATATTCCGCAGTCTGAAAAAAAAAGTCAATGTTTCCAATCAAATTTGTTTCTTCAGTAAGCACTATCACTACATTCCGGTGTAAATCTCCTACATAAGTGTGTGACCGGATTAATGATATACTCTGTAATGGCGGAATTAACATTTAATCTCTGACCGTTAAAGATTAACGATTAACACCATAACTAAATACCTCATAAAGAATTGTGTAACATGTTCAATTACGTTCCAACAGCAGTCGACAAAAGTATGAAAACTTTCATCATGGTAATTTATAGAAACCCTTGTGACAAAAGCGGAATATAGTCGTAATTCGCAATTTCACTTTGTATCATTTTTTTCTGAATGCATGTGATGTGTGTTGGCAAAAGGGAGCCAAACGGCAAAACAAATAGTTTATATGTACAAGCAGAACATCGACATTTTATACAACATTCCATCAAAAGTCCTTTCTTCCGATGAGTGATTTGTAATGGAAATACAGCGATAAAAAAGTGGGTTTTTTTTCCCCAAACGTGTGGCGAAAGCCGGAGAAAAACGCTGATGATAAGCTGCAAATATGTTGTCGCATTTGTCTACTATTCCGTCGAATGATTTCGTTGAAATCTTGTGTATGAAAATGTACTCTTAAACCGAGGCTTAACCCATTACAAAACAATAACGACATTTCACCAGTTTGCTGCAGACGACTCTAGAAAACATTGAGGGAAAAGGAGAAATTGCTCCTTTTCCCACAATGTTTTCTGACCTTTCAGAAGATTGCTTTCCAATTACATGACAATTTTAAATGCCGTCTGCAAACTCTCTCAATTTGGGACAGTTGAAAATTTGGCGTTTGTAAAGGGTTAAGGCACTAAATGATAGTTAGCCAAAGGTTAATGATAAATTTGTAGAACTTGTCACACATTAAAGAACAAGAACCAGACAGTTGCATAATAAGAGGGGCTACGCATTTTGGGTATACAACGTTGCGGAAAAAAGAGAAACTACAGTGATGTATCGTTAATCCGAACACGCCCGTTCCCAACAAAATGTCCGGTTTACCGAAAAATCAGGACTAATGAAGCAGAGCATGTTCTTATACACATTAAGACATAAACGGTCTGTATGCACGTGTATACTTATAACCCTTTAGCAAACGCCAAATTGTCGACAGTCCCAAATTGAAAGAGTTTGCAGACGACATTTCAAAACGTGATGAAATTCAAAGATAATCTTCTGATATGGCAGAAAACATTGTGGGAAAAGGAGAAATTGCTCGTCACGAGCAATTTCTTCTTTACCCGCAATGTTTTCAAAAGTCGTCTGCAACAAGCTGGTCAAATAATTCCGTTCCCTTACAATTTCGTTCGGATTGCGAGACATCCGGATAATAGGGGTCCGGATAAACGAGGCTTCACTGTTCTTGTAACTCTTGTAACTTACAGTTTCATGTATACATTTTCTAATTGCATTCCTTGGTAGTTGCAATTTCTTTGAAATGATTAACTAATTCATACACGTACAAAGGTTGATCGCTCATTTTCCATTGACACTTACAATGGAAAATAAAGTCTCACCATTATGTTGATCCCAAATGTTGTCTAGTTTATGTATTTAGTTATCTATTCTTTTATTTTTCTGTAAAAAAATATTTTTGATACTTCTTTATTCAAATTCTTAAAAAAAGATTATGATCATTTCATTTTACTTGACATAAATGTGCGGAATCGTCTAGAGGGTAATTGTCCTATTGGGAATTGTCCTGGTTGAGAATCGTCGGTCCTTGTTAAGTTGTGGTACATGCGTGAAGCAAATGTTAACACAATAAACCCCCTGAGTACGGTATATTCACCTTGAACTAGATATAAGATTAGCGACAAGCTGCGGCCAGAGAAAAGAAGTAACTCGCCGTAGTAAGAAAAAGAATCGCGAGTAAATGGTATTCCGCATTCGGAACACCTCGGCCATTTCTTAAAATAACTACCGACTTGTGACGGGGATTGCCGAGTTGATACGATTGGGTATTCCGTCGACACGATTGTATAGACCAATAAGAAAACTCCTTTCTCATTATGCTTTCCAAGTGAAAGTAGTGAATTTCTATTTTGTGACAGTTGAATGATGGAAATTTTACTTTCTTGTTCCCCGAACGAACTTACCACCAGTCATGTTTTGTTAATACATGTACATGTATTATCGCTTAAAATTCTGGATAATTTTCTTAAAATAATTTTGTGTGTCGTCTGCATACCAATACCTTAAATATCTGCTCAATTTTGATGAGGAATGATACTCAGAGTAGCAAACAGGTTAGATCACAGGCCTGCTGCCAATTTACTTGGCGGCTGGCCTGGATCTTACCTGTTTGCCTAAGCATGTAGTCGGTTCCAGCACAATAAGGGTTATTTTCGTATAAACATGACGCATTGCGCCGGGCGTATTGAGAATGGTTGATTGAAAATATGCACGATTAAAGTGATCATCCTTCGATAAATTCGTATTTCGCATGCATTATATCACATATGGCATTTACATGATTATACATACAGTAGAATATCTTTACCTCGAAGTTCCGGAGACCCGATGAAAATATTCGACATAGAGATATTTCGACTTATAGAAATCATGGATTATAAAGACATAGATATATAGACTAAAATTGATGGTCGACAGTGGCACAGTGGTAGAGCGTCGGACTGCTGTTCGAATCCCCGTTTGGCGAGGTGAGAATTGCCGGGGCTAGCCCTTAAACCGGCGCGATTACTGATGTATTCCCCAGGAAGCAGTCATCGAGAGTGACTCGATGAGCTATAAAGCCTCCTTCACAATCGATGTAAAACAAATTAGAAAACAAACAAACAAATTATTTGGAAGTTCGTATTTTTAAATCATATAAAATAGCAATCAGAACTACTCGGGTATTTCCGTGAGCTGTGAAATACACCTCGGATATAAGTGTAGTGTTACAATTTTTCGGGTAAATTGGCATCCGGCAATTAACACATTTTCTAAGCGTGCACGTTAAGTAGTTCAATGTGTACGGAAGTGTTGGACATCCTTTTTAATCATGTTTTATCAGTAACTCATACCAAATGGCGAAATTGTTGTTGTGACATGTATAGTTGTTTCCTCAGTCAAATTTAACAACTTTTTAGATTTCACATTTAAGATCAATTTTTAAACACGAAAGTAAAGTGACGTCATTCTCGCGGAAAACAATATGGCGTCATCCCTATTATTTCAGAGGTGTTTTCATTGGATAAACCCGATGTGTTCAGATTGATAAAATAGTTCGATTATCAGAAATTCGAGATACACACATTTTACTGCAAACTCCTCACAGTGATCTCCCTGAACGGGGATGATCACTGCCATCACAAATGTCACGTGACCATCTCCTCAGAAACGAAAATGGCATAACAAGATGGCGGCAAAACTAAAGAATTGTAATCCATTAATGCTTTATTTATAAACAAAACCATTTTTTTTTCAACTTAACTGGTCAGAAATCAATACAACAAGATAGATACTGTTACTAAATTAACTAAGATATCCGGTAATCTCTTAACAAAACAGCATCATTTGAATTTCATCCAAATGTGGATGAAAAATCTTGTGGTGACAGTGGTCGATGCAGCGTAGCAAGGGGAGATCACTGTGAGGAGTTTGATTTTACTGTTCACGTGTATTTGATATCTCATTATCAAGGGTGTATACATTTATATACTATCTTCTGACGACAAACACACCACACTGTCCAAGGTACAAAGTATCTCATATTCGAGGTCATTCGTAACACATTAAATAAGCGAAAATCGTGTGATCTTCATAAAGATGTATCATTGTTAAAGGGATGAATATGGTAGTGCGACCAGAAAAATAAGCTTGAAAGCATAACTGACTAGTCATTCGGAACACCTCGGCCATTTCTTAAAATAACCTCGGAGGCAATGGGGAGCCATTTTTGAAAGTAGGTCAGTTACGAAGGCATTCGGAACACCTCGGCTATTTCTTAAAATAACCTCGGAGGTAATGGGGAGCCATTTTTGAAAGTAGGTCAGCAAAAGGCATGTCCGTTTGCAATCGTATCTACTCGGAAATCCCCGGCACAAACCGGGGATTGCCGAAAAGAGCCGATTGACAAAATATGAAACAAAGATGTGTTGATATGATCATCTTTAATGAAAAGGGTAAAAAACCCATTCAATTGTGATAAATAACCAATTTGTGTGTATTCAAATACATATTTGGTGCCTGTGTGCATTTTGCGTTATCCGCCGGAAATAAGGCGAATTACCCCAGGATTTCAGGTGTATTCATGTACTGCCTACGAGGTATATCTACCGACTTGTTACGGGGATTGCCGAGTAGATACGATTGTAACGAAGGACATGTCCGTTTGCAATCGTATCTACTCGGAAATCCCCGGCACAAGCCGGGGATTGCCGAGTAGATACGATTGACAAAATATGAATCAAAGATGTGTTGATATGGTCATCTTTAATGAAAAGGGTAAAAACAAACATTCAATTGTGATATATAACCAATTTGTGTGTATTTAAATACATATTTAGTGCCTGTGTGCATTTTGCGTTAGCCGCCGGATATAAGGCGAATTACCCTAGGATTTCTGGTGTATTCATGTACTGCCTCAATCGGAACTACTCGGGTATTTCCGTGAGCTGTGAAATACACCTCGGATATTAGCCTGGGGTCCTGGCCCATGCTAACCCGCATTAGGGCCAGGTGTCAGAGAATGAATTGTCTCTTCTGATTGGCTAACGGATTGCCACTCGCCTTATTATGAAAAGATGGCGTTTGAATTGTGCATTTACCCTTTTTTACCCTTATCATTTTTACCCTTTTCCAACCCTTGTTCAGCCTGGGTAGCCTTTACCTTTTACAATTTTCATACAATACTCCATTTTTTATAAATTAATTGCACTTAAATGGATTTTGTTCATTTCATTTTATTTTTCTATTGATTTATTGTTTGATTTAAATATTGGGATTCAAAATATCAGATTAAATTGATATCTTTCGTAAAAGAATCAAACTTTTTACTTTAGTAGTTATCTCTGAATGAATTCTACCAAAACTATTGTTTATATATTCAAATGAGTTTTAAATCACTCACAAAACATATTGAATGGAAACAAATTGGAAACAAATATCTCCACCAATCAATATTACATATCATCTTAAATCCTTCGATGCTTAAATTTGAGGCTTGTGAAGTGTTAAAAGGAGATTTTGAAGAAAGAAAGACCACATAAAAATGTGAAAAAATTGGGATTTTCTTCTATCTTTCCCATAACATGTTCTTTTAATCAAATCCAACGACACATAAAAGGAAGGGGTAAAGGGTTTCACGTATCTCTGGTTAAACAATCACGAATTCAATTAACAGGCAATAAAGATAAGAATCCCACCGACAAGAGTTTTAGTATATCAACGGCATCTGTATTTATTCCCTTTATGCAGTTATAAGTTAGATAACAAACAAGGAAAAAAGAACGTGATTTTTCTTTTCCGAATTATAATCAAAAGCCAAGCTTCTCGAAAAATTAAGCACCTTTATTTTTCGTTTTGACAAAATCATATGAAGCCTACAAAATCAATTATAATTAGTATTAAACATTATCGCAATAGGCTTATTTAGTGTTGTTTGAAAGTCTGATTTAACATAAGAACCTGTAGTTGACGAAGTCATCAAAAAGGGGGGAAACGCATGAACTAAGAATAAACTGATTTGGACACATTTAGATCTCAAGAATTTGATATCAGAATTAATACTATTCTAACATATATTGCTTATCAAACGATTTTCCAGATATATTCTTGTCTCCGATTTATAGATAATCTTACTTATTTCTTTTCGTTGACCAGTGGTGTGCTGGGTTGCCAATTTGAGGCTCTAAATGACTTTTTGGTAGCTCAAATAACAAAAAAATGATAAGTTGTCATAAGTAACACCTCTTTTTTGTTTGGTGTTTGCTTCATTGGCCTCCTCAAATCAAAAGTTGGCCTCTTACTTGAAAAATTAATGACAACCCTGGGTGTGGATGAAGTGGTGTATGTAATTTGATTTTTTGTAAACATGCTGTATTTCAAATACAGTCAAACTTGTGTTAAGAGGCCAGCCTATGGGACAGAGCAAATTGGCTGTTTAAGACAGGTTGGCTGCTTAACACAAATTGATTTACACCAAATCTAACAATGGGACTTTTTGTAGTGGTTGTTTAAGGCAGGTTGGCTCCTTAAAAGGGTGGCGACTGCTTAACACAGGTTAGACTGTACTACAAGATAGATACTACCTGGATCATCGATGGTACTCATTCGAATTGCCCTGTCAAGATGATTCTTTTATAAGGTGTTTAACCCTGCGTCAACAATTTTTTTGTAATGTTACGGCTTTACTGAAAAGGGTAAAAAACCCATTCAATTGTGATATATAACCAATTTGTGTGTATTCAAATACATATTTAGTGCCTGTGTGCATTTTGCGTTATCCGCCGGAAATAAGGCGAATTACCCCAGGATTTCTGGTGTATTCATGTACTGCCTACGAGGTATATATACCGACTTGTTACGGGGATTGCCGAGTAGATACGATTGACGAAGGGCATGTCCGTTTGCAATCGTATCTACTCGGAAATCCCCGGCACAAGCCGGGGATTGCCGAGTAGATACGATTGACATAATATGAATCAAAGATGTGTTGATATGGTCATCTTTAATGAAAAGGGTAAAAACAAACATTCAATTGTGATATATAACCAATTTGTGTGTATTTAAATACATATTTAGTGCCTGTGTGCATTTTGCGTTAGCCGCCGGAAATAAGGCGAATTACCCCAGGATTTCTGGTGTATTCATGTACTGCCTCAATCGGAACTACTCGGGTATTTCCGTGAGCTGTGAAATACACCTCGGATATTAGCCTGGGGTCCTGACCCATGCTAACCCGCATTAGGACCAGGTGACAGAGAATGAATTGTCTCTTCTGATTGGCTAACGGATTGCCACTCGCCTTATTATGAAAAGATGGCGTTTGAATTGTGCATTTACCCTTTTTTACCCTTATCATTTTTACCCTTTTCCAACCCTTGTTCAGCCTGGGTAGCCTTTACCTTTTACAATTTTCATACAATACTCCATTTTTTATAAATTAATTGCACTTAAATGGATTTTGTTCATTTCATTTTATTTTTCTATTGATTTATTGTTTGATTTAAATATTGGGATTCAAAATATCAGATTAAATTGATATCTTTCGTAAAAGAATCAAACTTTTTACTTTAGTAGTTATCTCTGAATGAATTCTACCAAAACTATTGTTTATATATTCAAATGAGTTTTAAATCAAACACAAAACATATTGAATGGAAACAAATTGGAAACAAATATCTCCACCAATCAATATTACATATGATCTTAAATCCTTCGATGCTTAAATTTGAGGCTTGTGAAGTGTTAATAGGAGATTTTGAAGAAAGAAAGACCACATAAAAATGTGAAAAAATTGGGACTTTCTTCTATCTTTCCCATAACATGTTCTTTTTAATCAAATCCAAGGACACATAAAAGGAAGGGGTAAAGGGTTTCACGTATCTCTGGTTAAACAATCACGAATTCAATTAACAGGCAATAAAGATAAACCCACCGACAAGAGTTTTAGTATATCAACGGCATCTGTATTTATTCCCTTTATGCAGTTATAAGTTAGATAACAAACAAGGAAAAAAGAACGTGATTTTTCTTTTCCAAATTATAATCAAAAGCCAAGCTTTTCGACAAATTAAGCACCTTTATTTTTCGTTTTGACAAAATCATATGAAGCCTACAAAATCAATTATAATTAGTATTAAACATTATCGCAATAGGCTTATTTAGTGTTGTTTGAAAGTCTGATTTAACATAAGAACCTGTAGTTGACGAAGTCATCAAAAAGGGGGGAAACGCATGAACTAAGAATAAACTGATTTGGACACATTTAGATCTCAAGAATTTGATATCAGAATTAATACTATTCTAACGCATATTGTTTATCAAACGATTTTCCAGATATATTCTTGTCTCGTCATATCTCGTCTTTTAAAACCACGTTTAACTCTAACTTTGGAAGATTGACACGCCTTCCTTAATTCTGTAACTATCTTGTCAATATTAAGTACTTTTCTATAACAAATTTAAGCACACGACACCATCTATTACAGACATTCCACCATAAAGTTTACTTTGATCTACTCCGGATTTGTTATATGGTAAAACACGACGCAAAGAGCTTGACTTTTCAATACTTGTGTCACAAACACAACCCTGTTTGGGTGATTTGCGCGATGTACTGCATTTGTGTTCCATTACAAAACACAACGCTTTAAAATACAATAAAAACCGGAGTCAATATTTCATCTCAAAAGGATCCAACGCTAAGTAGGGTGTCTAAATAGGTACAGTTTCCCATGAATAAGCTAACTCGGATGATCCAAGCTGCAACTGCGTGACAGCTTGGAGGCGCCCTGCGATAAAAACGCGTCAGTATTCCCCCTCTGTGTGTGAGGGGTCCAATCGGCGACGAGAAAATATATGGGCACCAATCAGAAAGAAGGTAGGATTGACCAATAAGATTGCTTATTGCTTCCATTTCCGGTAATTTACAGAAAAAACAAAAACACTAACATTTGTAGACATATGATTGACGGGAAAAAATGAATTCGTTTTAAACCAAAGCAGAGTCATTTGATGATATCCATTGTCGAAGGAAAAGACACTTAAGTTTCAATTTTGATAAAATATCTCTTACATAATCTGTACCCTATATATATTAAAACTTAACATTCATTCGGACTGTTTGTCAACTCTATATCACGATGCTAAAAATGAAACACTTTCCCAAACAATAACGATACTTGACCACTTTGTTGCAGACGACTCTGGAAAACATTGTGGGAAAAGGAGAAATTGCTCATGATGACCAATTTCTCATTTTCCCGCAATTTTTTCTGCCCAATTAGAAGATTGTTTTTCAATTTCATCACTTTTTAAAATGTCGTCTACGAACTCTTTCAATTTGGGACAGTCGGAATTTGGTGTTTTGGAAAGGGTTTAAACAATGTCGTTGGTGTTGAAGGGATTTGCTTCGCCACACCTATTTCGAAATCAATCCTTTGTGGTTATTTGTGTTGGTTAAAAGATAGTCACATCTTTTTACATGTGCGCTAAATAACCGTGGATTTTGATGCACCATTAAAAAAATAGCCCATTTACCAATCTAGTGATAATCTAAATCGGTCTGTCCGACCCATTCCATGCATGAAAGCATTGGGCAATACCCTTTTCCGTAGGCCTATTATTTTAGTTTTCAAAAATATTGAATCCAAAGGTAATCAGTTTTGTTAAGATTTCAACATTTAGTTACCCTTTTGTTCCCCAGTCAAGGTCGTTACCATTCTAAAATTCAAACTGCAATAAAACACGCAAACTATTCGAATAGGTAAAATACAAACTTTTACTATATCAAGAAAGTAATCGATATTGTATTGGCAAAAAGGATTTGGTTTTGACGATTACCATTTCGGTTCAAACATAAATGATATTCAGAAGAAACTTGCTCTTATATCTGTAAATTTGATTATATTAATATACTTAAAAAATAAAAATCTATGTCAAATGCGTATACTTTGAGGTCAAAACTATGCTGCTATTAACAAGATAAAGGGTAAGGCACGTGTTGTGTGATGTACGGCGGTGTCTGGATTAGTATCTGTGTGTGACGCGCGTCGCTCCCGTCTGGTGTAATAAAACTAGGCGTTTGATATTTAGACTAACAACCCGAAAGATGTACTATTCGATACTCCCCCTTTATAACATGCCCCGAAGTTGTTAATATAGCTTTTTTTTTGCTTTAGGAATCATTTGTTTAAAAGACATAGCTGTTATCTATATATCTGTTTTCCATTCGCGCTCGCCCAACCTGCAAATAATATACTTTAAAATAGTTTCTAGATTTATAATTCAGATAAGACCCATAACGCCGAATTCTATAATCAAGAAAATATCAAATTGAGAGCCTATTTTCCCATAGAATCGGCCATCAGAAATAATAGGCAAAAGGCTTCTTTTGTGGCAAAAGTTTCCGTAAAAAAGTTCTCTGATGGTTTGAGTGTTGTCTAGATTTTCGCTTAGAGTCACAATGAAAATAGATTTATTCTACCAAACGAAAATTAACCAATATAATATTCCCGCCAGAATTTACCTGTCATTTTACCTCCGCCCCTTTCTACAGATTTCCCAAAATGCACCACCTCGAAAAATCGATATCCGCTTGACGCGCTTTTACATCGAATGCATCCAGACGGAGAGTGAAATATCTACGTCTGGATCATTCGGACTATGAATAAGCTTGCAGACTCTTAATCGACGCGCATGCGCAGTCGATGTTGTTTCATTCGGAATACCTCGGCATAACCGAACACTATTGTGTTCGGTAAACTTTCTCTGACACCTGGCCCTAGTTCGCGGTATACGAACGGGCCAGGACCCCAGGCTATCAAGTTTGGTCATTTAACTCCCAGAAACTTTAATAGAATGGACACATCAATCTTCTCATTTTTTTTCTACGGAGCAATGTGTATTAGTACCGTCCGAAAATCAGTGCACTAGCTGTCAAATCTAGCCGAGGTACCGGCATTTGTGTTCATATATCCCAAACAAATAGACCTGCAATAAGCAATCAAAACAAACTTTCGGAGCATTGCAAGACTATAATCTATACAGGAAACGCATCAGTGTTCTACCGATGCTGATCAAAAATACAAGCGCAACTTAGAATCTCAATCCTTGTCCTAAATGCCCATATCCTGATATCTTTGAATGAATCACTATGCTGTCCCCTATTTACAAAAAGCAAACCGAAGGATCTTCTTTTGGGAACCGAATGTTTATAATCGGAATTTTATAAATGCTGTATTGTAATGCAAACACATCTTTTTAGGACTTTACCACGCATATTTAGATTTCTGTGAATGATGCATTGTGGTGCCTACCGATTATAACAGCCAGCATAACCCCTTGTCGCCCTTTTCCTCTGAAAATATATATATTAACAAATCGATCAAATAAAATCTTCCTATGGGTCTATTAAAAGCATAAAAAACTCATGTACTTTTGACGTAGGTATGAACACAAGAGCCTTTACGCTCTATATGAAAGCAATCTTATATTACAAAAGAAACGTTATTTATCAAAACTCTTAATCTTCGTATGGTATTGCTTCCATTTCGCACCATTTACAAGATTCCATAACTTAAATCCTATTGAGGGAGTGTTAAATCTCATCCAAGCCAGTCATGAGGAATATTTGAATTCATTTGCCGTCCCATTAAACAGTACTGATGTATATATGTACGCTGGCACAGGAATGACGTGGGGTTTTTTTTAATCTGCTTTTAACAACATACTATCTCACCGTAACGAACAAGTAAGTCGTTAGATAATTAAGACGTTATAACGAGATAATCAAGTCGTTTTGACTAGTGATTTGACCAATGGTTTGTTGCCTTCGTATCAATCACCATTACTGAAAATAACTGATAGCAATGGACATATTGTAAGATATTCCTTAAGATGTTTCTTATAACCAAATAAGAATTACATCATTTTACATATATACATGTAATGACGAGCGTTCCATTATCTGTGCATTCCCAGTCAACCATATTCAGACATGATGATATATATGAAGAAAACACTAAATTATCTCGTCATAACGACTTATTTATTACGACTGAGTTATCTCACTTTTACGAATTACTAAATCGTTTTTACGACATACCAAATCGTTATAACAACTTACTAAATCATTGTAAGAAGCTCCATACCATTATTCTTATAGACCCGCTTTGACGAAAATATCACTTTATTGTTCCTATGTTTATTACGTTTTGACTTTAACCAATAATAAAAACCCGAACTTCGGAAAGAAAGAACGAAATATCTTGAACCTGCTTGCTCACAGGAGGGAGGAGCTTATTCATAGAAGATAAAGTTTGAAAGTCAAAATAAAATGTCTTCGAAACAATATAGTTATTGTATTGTTGGTTGATATTCATTTTAAAAAAGCTATTGAAAGCATAATTAATGCAGGTAGCGTAAATTTATCTAAGTGTGTTCAGTTTACCTGCGGTAGATCTCAAAAGCGATGTCTCGCTTTTGGATTAAATTAAAAAACATGTAATTCACAGTACCGTGACACACATCTTAAAGAATTGAAAACAACCGAGTTTAGCTTCGAATGTCTATTACTCAGTGCAGATCATATAAAACACAGCTAATACGATGTTTCAAACTTTTAACTTCTTAATTCCCCACTGTGGCAGATCTGTGAACAAGCACCTTTAATTAACCCATTACCAAATAATAACGACATTTAACCACTTTGTTGCAGACGACTCTAGAACACATTGTGGGAAAAGTAGAAATTGCTCGTAACGACACAATGTTTTATACTTTATCAGAAGATTATTTTCCAATTTCATTACATTTTGAAGTGACGTCTGCAAACTCTTTCAATTTGGGACAGTTGAAAATTTGGTACTTGGTAAATGGTTAACCAAGCAGTTCCTCATATATGCATGCTCTAACAAACCCGAGCAGAAGACCTACGAAAAACTTTTTTACATACGATATGACCGAGGGATTCCGATTGGGATCCACACATACCTTTCTCGTCTTTTTTGTCCGTGTTGTTCTTTTCGTCATTTTGTTTGCCTTTAGGTGGAGGAGGAGGCCCGCTTAAGTCTACACGTTCTCCGACAAAGCCTTGGAAGCGTCCTATTTCCTTGTAATCGGATTCCTCGAGTGTAATGGTTTTACATTCACAGTTAGGTTCATTCTGGAAGGGTTCTTCTTCATCTTGGGGATCCCGCATCCTGTGTAATCTTCTTAGCCTTTTTCACACGCTAGACCTATTTTTAGTTTGATAAAAAAAAAGAACAGAAAAAGACCGGTGATAATTTCAAAGTTCTATTACGTTCCTACCTAGCCCCATCCACACGTTCTCATTTCCTGCAGAACTTTATCTAAAATAGATAATGGAAATGGACATTAGCTTACAATATATTCGCTTTTGTGCACATTTTATTTTAGAAACCTAATCTTGGCACAGCATACCCAGAGAGGCAAATGTGGTGTCCACTTCTTAACTAAAGCAAAAATGATAAACGACAGTAATATGTTCAATATGAAGCTTCTCAATGAGTAAAACTGCAACGATACAAAAGACTCAACACTTAGGCGTCCTATAATTCAAATCACATTTCAAGACACTCATAGTAGTTTAGTGAGAACGGATTAAATGAATACTATTGGAGCATAAGGAAGTTGTACATTTGTACATGTACTTAGCTATCCATTCCTATTCGAGACAAATTCTAGACATGGATAAAAAACCACGTAGACATATTATTGTTGCTACGATTGGCCTCTTCAATGTTTATTTGAAAAAGTGTGAAATGCAACGTAATGAGCGAGATCGAGGTACAATGGCTACATTAGATAAACATTGTAATGACCTTCCTATCAAAGGAGGGCTAAAGTACATGTGATATGTAATATTTTATGTTATATGTTTTAAATTTGAATGTACATATGATGAGACTTTAATAAACAATGAACAAAACTACATTTATGATATATATAGAATGGTATACGGTGTATATAAACAAAGCAAACCACGCACTAATCATTGTCACGTTTCACTACATTAACCACTGCGATTATAAACGTGAAGTTACGTTACAAAGTACCACGCAAATTGTCACGTGAAACGCAAAAATAGCATGCCGACGAGAAATCAGTGTCGGAAATGAGTGTTGGGAATTTGGCGTCTTTGCTAGAACCGGAAGAAACATAGAAAACGTTACATATTTGTCTCATTTCATATCTGAAAGTTTGTCTTATGACAATACTTTCTAAAAGAAATATTGATTTTACAGTCATTTTGAACAGAAGATTGTTAGATGACCCGGGTTTGTTCGGAATTGGGCTGAAATTCAGTCCAACAATTGACGTGAAGGCAGAGGTTGGTACAACGAAGCAGAAATAACTGTTGTGAGGGGTTTGCTACAAATACAGGCCCTGGGTACCATTTTACTAAGCAACTTAAGGACAATATTTGCGTTTCTCATAACTGATACACATGGATATTGTCTTCAATGAAAGTACAATATTGCAATGTAACACGTCATTCGCCCAATATTGGAATAAGAGGACTTGTTGTTTTAGACTTACGCCAATCTTAAGCGTAAACTATTTAGTAAAACGGTACCAAGGTTAGCAGGTGGCCTTAATGACTCAGTCATTGCATGGCGCAATTTTCACAGTTCACGAAGGCACCGAATTCGAGCCCCGGCTTGCACGGTTTCTTCCCCTAAGATGCATGAATGACCTAAAACGGTCGAGAGAAGCAAGCACACAGAGATGTGTTATCGTTAAAGATCCTGGACGTCATACACTAAATATATATAGGTGAAAATCAAAATTTGCGTATGGTATTCAGCTTTGTTTCTAACAAATATTCATTAAAAAATATCGCCGAAATCGCGGTTTAAATGAAGATATTGACAGAAAAACTCCACGGCCTTGACTTTTGTATGTTACTACAGCTACAGTATATGGTAATTAGTTACGTCACGTGGGCTGTCAAGTGCCTGTCACGTGACGATGTACACCTAACTTAGAAGATACTAGCGTGAGCGTCCATTTTTTTTCAGCGTGTAGTCTAAGTATCACGTGAGCGTCACGTGACCGGTTGGTCATAGCTTGACGTTATATTTAGATTATGTCGGATTTCCCTGGGATTTTAATTAAATGAAAAATGTCAAAATTCATCTTTTATGCTATTGGTTTCTCTTCTGAAATGTTAAATTAATCTATATTCCTTTATTTTTGTAAGTTTAAAAAAATAATCCTATGACGCACAGAATCTTTAAATAAGAGGTCTAGATATTTTACGACTCTTAAGGATTTTACCAGTACAAGGCAGTGGTACAGATATAAAGTATTCGCCTCGCATTTAGAAGGTTGCTGATTCGAATTCGGGTCTAGCAATACTAAAGACTAAACAACAATGGACGAAGAGATATTGGCTTCCCAACATGACACTCTTGATAATGTTGACGAATTTAACTACTGGGAAATCACGTTCCATATCGACATACAAATTTCGAAAATAGTAAAACTTGTTTACATCAGCAGAACGTAGCAAAACTTATCGAAAAGTTTGTTGAAAACAACGTGAAACCACAAAAGATCAAATAACATAGTAACATATGTACTAGCATTTCAACACAAAAAAGAAATGTATATATATTTATATTTACCACTTCGAAACAAAACGTATACTCAACACGAGCTTGGGAAATAGGCGATAAAATCACAGGTACCAGGGACAAAAAAATGTGTAGATTCATGTATAGGTTTCTATAAAAAGTACACATTTTTTGGGGGAGGGGGTGTTACTTGTAACTGTGGATAAAATCTTCTAAACATGTTTAATTATACAAACTAGATTTTGGAGTTGCCATATGTAAAATGTTTGGTTATGATAATAACGCAACAATTCTTTGTTAAAGTTCGATCATCTTTATTTGTATTCTGAAGCCATGCTCGATTCGAAGGAAGAAGAATTATTCAAGGGAGGTCAATCTATTAGTATTATTTAAATAAAACGACTGATGGTCAAAGGGAGGTAACCCAAACAAAAGTACAGTTGATACTGTTACACCATACATATAACTGTTGGGCCAACAACCTGTTTTACTTTGTAGGGGACCACTGTGGCCCCGTGGTTATGGTGATGGATTTGTAGCCAAGGTTTGAACCCCCCCCCCCCCGGCGCTGCAGGGATTTTTAGTATTATATAACAGACTCCCTTAAAAGGCACCTTCCCGACTGAAACTTTCGTTTAGATCATGCAGTTTTCCCAAAATATCAAAGTCATACCAGCTTTTAGGCATTCCAGTTAAGCAGTTTCAGTGATAAAAGTTCCCAAATTAAACAGGCTCGTGCCTTTTCCCAAGAGAAGGAAAAAAGCCCTGCTGGCTTTGAGGAAATGTCCTTTGGCAAGACAGTACAGAGTCTTAATATCATGCCTCAAGACAAGTCGTAATATAACTGAAAAGTTGTTGACACAGTGTTTAATCCCATTCATGAAAATTAACAGAAATAATCTTGTAAATGCATACCTTTTTCAGTTTTATTAAAGTGCACTTTTTGTATTACGCTTGACTCGAGGAGTTTGCTGTAATATTCGAGCTATTTTTTTCTGAAACAAATGAGAGCTCTCGTTAATGGCTATAATAAAAGGCGATACACACATCATTGATTTTAATGATTAAATTATCAAACCTTTAACCAAGCATGTGTATGACATTGTTTTCAGAATGAAATAGATAGATTAAAACAATATTATCGAGAACGTGCTACGGGCATGGAAAGTTAGATAGACTGCCCTCCGTTATATAACTGAAATGCTGTTGGAGCGGCCCCAAGCACGAATCAGAAGAAGACTTCAGAGATGACAATATGATTAGCACAATGCTGAGACTGTATGTCTGTACATTTTTGTTTCTCGTTCTGTGTTAGATTCATAAATTCCTCCAGTACATGTCCAATTCCTATAAAAGTTAACTTTTAAATGCTAAAATTTGAAAATAGAGGCAATCAAAATAGCATATATCTCATTATGCACAAACAAAACATATAAACCACGTGGAAGTTTCAGAGATGCTATTTCCGCTTTACTAGCTGATTGAGTGATTCTTATGATACATTCCTCATTTTTCCAAAATGTTCAATCGATCATATTTTCGTAAGTATTGCATGAGAAAAAGAAGCAAGAAAAATACAACAAAACCAAAACATACCGTCTCTTAGCTAAAACCTCCACTTCATTCATAAAATAACTCACTTAACTTGAATCTGTTATTTTGTTCCAGCACACACACAATCAACTGACTGCTGACCTTTAGGGTTTGAGTTGCGTTCAAGTTGCAAAGTGCACGTCACCGTTCGATGGCTGGTTTCCTCTTGTGAAACTGCAGTGGGGATATAGAGCCGGGATAAAGGTAAGGCGATGCAAACGCAACGTTACACTTCTTTATGGTGTACGGAATAGACCGAAATTGTAAATGACGGTATACCGCCATTTAAAATGGCGGTATACCGCTAATTTTAACGGTATACCCACAAATTTAGCGGTCAACCGTTAAAAATAAGGGTATACCCTTATTAAATAGCGGTAGACCGTTAAATTAGCGGTCAACCATTATCTATTTTTAGCATCTGGACTTTTTATATCGTTGGCCAATCAAAATCGTCGTTTCATCGGTCTTTTCTGCGGGACTAATCTGTAAACAATGGATTCCGGAACTATGCTTTTCGTGACATTTGTCATAGAAATCGTTCTAAATCATACGAATAAAGGAATGACAGCTCCGTTAACAGTATAATAAAGGTAAGTTTGTTAGTTGATAATACATAAATTCAATTTCATAGAATTCACTTCCTTTTAACACTGTTTGTGACGTTCTACAAACAATAATTCGTACCGATCTGATGTCGGGTGTCAGCACGATACACCGTAATACTCCCAAATATGCCCAATACAACCGAATACACAAAAAGATACCCTCATGCTATACTTATATGTAACAGTTGTCTAAATCAAGTTTGAAATCGGCGATCAAAATCATTACTTTCCTTTTTTTATTGATTTGATAACCATAATGTGCTCTCGACAATATGAAAAATGTCTCCAAAAAAAGTCAATAAGTTTTCTTACTGCCTATGTAGAGCCATTAAAGAGGTGGTGGTTTCCCCCAAGTCTCAATAATGATCGTTAACAAAGCTTTTTTTAACATTTGGACACAGACATGTATTGTGCTGCGCTATGTGTCAAAATCTGTGTGCAGAATTCTAAAGTAAAAATCTCCATGGACTCTGGACTCGAAGGCGTCGGTCAATATATAGCAATAGTCTCAATAATGATCCATGAACAAAGCTTTTTTCAACATTTGGACATCAATCATTGCAATCAAAAGTTGTACAACAGTCTAAATCTACATGTAAATCCATTTTTTTCAAATAAGTAAGAACAAAACTAAAGAATCAAATAAGGAAAATATGGATCAATGATTTTAGTCGAAGTATAGTATCAAATGCTCACAAATATTGAACTCCGGTCATTCGCGTACACTGTTCTCACAGTGGTATGTGGGAATTTGAGAGATGTCCTACTTTTCGAACCATGTAACCTAGCTCGGTCATTGCATGGATATTCATACAATAGTGGCACTTTTAAGACTTCACACAACGAAAGATTGGTTACGCTCCAAATCGGTATGTTTTATTTCATATTCAATTGCATATTTATGGAGTCATAGGTGGTCAATCTGTGCGCAGAAATGTAACGTAAAAATCACGATCGACTCTGGACTCGAAGGCGCCAGTCAATGTAGCAACAGCCTTTTAGACTAGAAATCTGGACTATAATATATAGCAATAACCTTCATGACCAGAAATCTGGACTAGTTTCAACTAGTTTCCAAACATAAACAAGTGCTGTGTCTTCAGCACAATGAATTGTATGATAGGATAAGTAACTTATTGATATCGGTGGGCGACGGTGGTGCAGAGGTAGAGCATCGACTTCCTGTATTGAGGGTCCCGGGTTCGAATCCCCATTAGGTGCTCTTTTTTGTATATTAAAGTAGACAAATCCTTCCTGTGGGTTATTATGTTGAAAAACCTTTTAAAGGCATGTGACAGGATATGAGTACAAACAAATTACTGAAAAAATAAACTCGTTTTACATATGTATTATTGTGCTTTAATATGGCTGTCTCCAATTCAGCAATTTGCTTGTTTAGATATTCAAAATAACGAATTCTTATTGGTTGGTTGAAAAAAAATTATATCACATGATGAGGTCAGAGGTGAAGAATCAGGCAATCTAAATTATTAAACTGGCTTATTCTGGTTATTTCTTGTTGGCTTTCACGTTTACATTATGATGATGAGTTTTTTTGGGTGCTAACTATTTAATCGAACTAAAAGTTTACCAAATGATATAATAAAAATATTTTATTATGATATAGGATTTGTGTCCTTCCATGATCCATTAAATGACACAAATTTTAACTGTGTTGGTTTATAACACATAGAAAAGTGACAATAGCTATCTCTGCCCTTTATGTATGAAAAAAGAAGTCCAAGATGTAAAGGCGTTTGAATTTATTGCTAAATTGCTTCTAATTTCTGAAAGCAGGCATAACAAATCAAGATTCACTTAATTGTTGTTAACTTGTAATTTTGAAGTAATTCTGTTCAGATAGTAAATGTGTTGCCATCGATAACCCATTACCTCATGCCCATTATGTCACCATGGCCTAGTGCTTAAGGCGTCCGCCTCAAGTCGGAGAGGTGGAAGGTTCGAGTGCCACTGATGGTGTTTGTCCGGAGAATGTTTCTCGTGGGATATGTACCGAAATGGCCCGTTTGAGAGCCGCCAGCTAGTTAAATTTGATGGTTATCGACTAATATAGGCTTGGGACTGGGCACAGTGATATAAGTTGGGAGGTATTTGGTATTCTTATGAACCTGAGTGTTTTGAAATGGCTATCTTAGATCCAGAAGTCTTAGGGTTGTTGTTTAAATCATTCCTCTCTCAACTGAAAAAACTATGACAATCTGTAATTCTTCCACTGGAATTTGATATGAATAATGTTATTTTGTTGGATCAAATACACCAACCAGTATGTACAGATATTCCATGACTAAATTAAACTTTTTCATAACTTTATCATGCCTAATTAAGTACAACACTGTCCAGTCACTAACTTTATGCTAGATTGCCATGTTGGATGATCTCTTCTACAATGTCATGTCACATGGCCCCTAGTACAATATCATGTCACGCACACCCTACTGCAATGTCATGTCACATGGCCCCTAGCACAATGTCATGGCACCCACACCCTACTATAATGTCATATCACATGGCCCCTACTACAATGTCATGTCATACACACAGCCTACTACAATGTCATGTCATGCACACCCTACTACAATGTCATGTCACATGACCCCTACTACAATGTCCCGTCACACACACCCTACTACAATGTCATGTCACATGACCCCTACTACAATGTCATGTCACATTCACCCTACTACAATCTCATGTCACATTCACCCTACTACAATGTCATGTCATGTACACCCTACTACAATGTCATGGCACATGGCCCCTAGTACAATGTCATGTCACACACACCATACTACAATGTCATGGCATTCACACCCCACTACAATATCATGGCACTCACACCCCACTACAATGTCATGTCACGCACACCCCACTTCAATGTCATGTCACATGACCCCTACTACAATGTCATGTCACATGGCCCCTAGTACAATGTCATGTCACGCACACCTACTACAATGTCATGTCACACGACCCCTAGTACAATGTCATGGCACGTCACACCCCACTTCAATGTTATGTCATGCACACCCCACTACAATGTCATGTTACATGGCCCCTAGTACAATGTCATGTCATGCACACCCTTCTATAATGTCATATCACATGGCCCCTACTACAATGTCATGTCATACACACAGCCTACTACAATGTCATGTCATGCACACCCTACTACAATGTCATGTCACTTGACCCCTACTACAATGTCACGTCACACACACCCTACTACAATGTCATGTCACATGACCCCTACTACAATGTCATGTCACATTCACCCTACTACAATCTCATGTCATGTACACCCTACTACAATGTCATGTCATGCACACCCTACTACAATGTCATGGCACATGGCCCCTAGTACAATGTCATGTCACGCACACCATTCTACAATGGCATGGCATTCACACCCCACTACAATATCATGGCACTCACACCCCACTACAATGTCATGTCACGCACACCCCACTTCAATGTCATGTCACATGACCCCTACTACAATGTCATGTCACATGGCCTCTAGTACAATGTCATATCACGTACACCCTACTACAATGTCATGTCATGTACACCCTACTACAATGTCATGTCACATGGCCCCTAGTACAATGTCATGTCACGCACACCATACTACAATGTCATGGCATTCACACCCCACTACAATATCATGGCACTCACACTCCACTACAATGTCATGTCACGCACACCCAACTTCAATGTCATGTCACACGACCCCTACTACAATGTCATGTCACATGGCCCCTAGTACAATATCATGTCACGCACACCTACTACAATGTCATGTCACATGACCCCTAGTACAATGTCATGGCACTCACACCCCACTTCAATGTTATGTCACGCACACCCCACTACAATGCCATGTTACATGGCCCCTAGTACAATGTCATGTCACACACACCCTACTACAATGTCATGTCACGCACACCTACTACAATGTCATGTCACATGACCCCTAGTACAATGTCATGGCACTCACACCCCACTTCAATGTTATGTCACGCACACCCCACTACAATGCCATGTTACATGGCCCCTAGTACAATGCCATGTCATGCACACCCTACTACAATGTCATGGCACTCACACCCCACTACAATGTCATGGTGCTCACACCCTACTACAATGACAAGTCACATACACCCTACTACAATGTCATGTCACACACACCCTACTACAAAGTCAAGTCAATATTAAAGAGTTTGGAATTTACAATTAATTGTGATTCCGTATTCATTTTATATATTCATATATGATAACCATTAAGTCATTACAAATTGATTATTTCATATCACACATTCATCACAAATTATATATCTACTATCGTTGTTTTTTTATACAAAATTTCAATCTACTGTCATTCATTCATTGCAAATTCTTATTTATTTTTCTTAAACCAAATACATTTTAGCGTGTAAATAATTCAATATACACTATCAATATCATCATAATGCAAGCTAAACGACCTTAGCTGTCAATGCTCCTTAGAACACTATTAATTAATTCTTCACTACTCTGTCATGTCACATACTCATTTCTATATTGCCAGTTCACATAATCAATTCTACCCTTACATGTCAACTACTCCATACTTAATTGCTTCATAATCATGTCACATACACCATACTTCATTGTCATGTCATATACTCCATACTACCCTTTCATGTCACATACTCCATACTACTCTGTCATGCAACATACACCATACAGCACATTCATGTCACATACTAGATTCTGCCCTGTCATATCACATACACCATACTGTTATGGTCATGTCAAACACTTCATTTTACATTGTTATGTCACATACTGGATACTTGAATGCCATGTCATATACTCCTCAATACCTCCTCATGGCACATGCTTCAAACTACATTGTCATGTCACATACACCAAATTATCTGTTTTGTCACATACTCCTCACTACCCTGTCATGGCACATGCTTCAAACTACATTGTCATGTCACATACACCAAATTATATGTCATGTCACATACTCCTCACTACCCTGTCATGGCACATACTTCATTCTACATTGTTATGTCACATACACCAAATTATCTGTCATGTCATATACTCCTCACTACCCTGTCATGGCACATTCTTCATTCTACATTGGTTGGTCAAATACTGGATACTTCTATGACATGTTACATACTTCTCACATCCCTGCCATGTCACATACTTCATTCTACGTGTTATGACATAGATACTTCTATGACATGTCATATACTCCTTTCTACCCTGCCATGTCACATACTTCATTCTACATTGTTATGTCTAATACTGGATACTTCTATGACATGTCATATACTCCTTTCTACCCTGTCATGCACTTACTTCATTCTACATTGGTATGCCACATACTGGATACATCTATGACATGTCATATACTCCTTTCTACCATGCCATGTCACATACTGCATTCTACATTGGTATGTCAAATTCTGGATAATTCTATGACATGTTTTACACTCCTCACTATCCTGTCATGTAACATACTTCATTCTACATTGGTATGTCACATACTGGATACTTCTATGACATGTCACATACTCCTTTCTACTCTGCCATGTCACATACTTCATTTTACATTTGTATGTCACATACTGGATACTTCTTTGACATGTCATATACTCATCACTACCCTGCCATGTCACATACTTGATTCTACATTGGTATGTCAAATACTAGATACTTCTATGACATGTCATACACTCCTCACTATCCTGTCATGTCACATACTTCATTCTACATTGGAATGTCAAATACTGGATACTTCTTTGAAATGTCATATACTCCTTACTACCCTGCCATGACACATACTTCATTCTACATTGGTATGTCAAATACTACATACTTCAATGACATGTCATACACTCCTCACTACCCTGCAATGGCACATACTTCATTCTACATTTGTATGTCACATACTGGATACTTCTTTGACATGTCATATACTCCTTACTACCCTGCCATGTCACATACTTCATTCTACATTGGTATGTCAAATACACTATATTTCTATGACATGTCACATACTCCTTTCTACTCTGCCATGTCACATGCTTCATTTTACATTTGTATGTCACATCCTGGATACTTCTTTGACATGTCATATACTCATCACTATCCTGCCATGTCACAAACTTAATTCTACATTTGTATGTCAAATACTAGATACTTCTATGACATGTCATACACTCCTCACTATCCTGTCATGTCACATACTTCATTTTACATTGGTATGTCACATACTGGATACTTCTATGACATGTCGCATACTCTTCACTATCCTGTCATGTCACATACTTCATTCTACATTGGTATTTCAAATACTAGATACTTCTATGACATGTCATACACTCCTCACTATCCTGTCATGTCACATACTTCATTCTACATTGGTATGTCAAATAGTAGATACTTCTATGACATGTCATACACTCCTCACTATCCTGTCATGTCACATACTTCATTCTACATTGGTATGTCACATACTGGATACTTCTATGACATGTCACATACCCTTCACTATCCTGTCATGTCACATACTTCATTCTACATTGGTATGTCAAATACTAGATACTTCTATGACATGTCATACACTTCTCACTATCCTGTCATGTCACATACTTCATTCTACATTGGTATGTCACATACTGGATACTTCTATGACATGTCACATACTCTTCACTATCCTGTCATGTCACATACTTCATTCTACATTGGTATGTCAAATACTTGATACTCCTATGACATGTCATGTACTCCTCAACATCCTGTCATGTCACATACTTCATTCTACATTGGTATGACACATATTGGATACTTCTATGACATGTCATATACTCCTCACTACCCTGCCATGTCACATACTTCATTCTACATTTGTATGTCACATACTGGATACTTCTATGACATGCCATATACTCCTCACTACCCTACCATGTCACATACTTTATTCTACATTGGTATGTCAAATACTAGATTCTTCTGACATTTCACATACTCCTCACTTCCCTGTCATGGCACATACTTCATTCAACATTGGTTAATCAAATACTTGGTACCTCAATGAAATGTCACATACTCTCACAACCCTGTCATAGCACTTGCATTATTCTACATTGGTATGACACATATTGGATATTTCTTTGACATGTCACATACTCCTCACTTCCCTGTCATGGCACATACTTTATTCAACATTGGTAAGTTAAATACTTGATACTTCTATGACATGTCACATACTTCTCACAGCCCTGCCTTAGCACATACTGGATACTTTTATGACATGTCACATACTCCTCACTTCCCTGTTATCGCACATACTTCATTCTACATTGGTATAATAAATTATCTGTCATGTCACATGCACTTTACTTCATGACACTGTCACACCACTCACCCCTACTACAATGTCATGTTGTACAATTCATGTATGTTTAATAATGAAAATGATTGACATGTACATGTAAAATATGCCAATATCATTTTTCTTCTACTTTAAGGTTCGAGCAGTTCTATCATAGAAGGAGCATAACCATGAGGCTGACTTCAACAAGATTAAGACAACCAAAGCTATCAATGTGATGAAGGACGAGGCTAACTAACATCAGTCGCGGACGCCCTCAGCAGCTTCTAGTTGACATTCTTCAACCTCTACAAATGAACAAACACAACCCAAAGACCCTGCATCACTTCAAGAACTAGACGTTTCTGAAGAATGGAAACACACTGACGAGCACTACAGACATCCTTTCCTTCTACATGATAGCGCGAGGGAATCTGAGAACTGTATCCTCATGTTTTGAACTGGCCAAGCCCTGAGACACCTGTGTGCATCAAACATGTGGTACATGGATGGAACTCACCCACCAACTAGAGGTCTCTTCAGACAGTTGAATATTATATGTGCACCTCTTGGGAACACAGCAGCTGCTGTAAGCTGTATTTAAGCCCTTTTGCCTGGTGAATCCATACACCTACCCTAAATGACTTATTTTGCATACAAGACCATATGCTTTTCTGTTCCTTATAGATGGTTCCATCCTTTGATAAAGGTTGTGTTTGGTTTGAACTTAGGACATTCCAAGAAAGTAGTCTATTTGGTAAAATAAAGGTTATTTTCATTAAAACGAAGGCTTGCTTCTTCATTGTTTAATGACATCTAGCAGGAAATGGTTTAATTATGTTGTTTGAGACAGAAATTTAAGGGTTTTGGGGGTAATCTAAGGTGGATATATATATGGGCTTTTTAAATTAGTATGGAAAAATGTGTGCAACATAGCTTTGTACTCATGATGTGTTATTTATGGTGTGAGAAATGTGATTTCTTTAGCTAAAAATAACTGGACAATTAAATGATTGACTAAAAATCCTCTTTAGTATGTAAAGGAAATTGTTTTTTTTTAAGAACATTATGGGAAAATTAGTCAAATTGGTCCTCATCTTAACACTGAACATTTTCATGTTACAAAGCAAATGACTGATTTTCATGCATACATGTATAAGGGCTTTTGAAACAGGTGAATCCTTTATCAAAGGATATCTTTGGAAAAGCAGACCCAAACATGCAATCCATATTTAAATGATTGATATAAAAGTGTATATTTTTTCAATGGCAGAAAATCCATATCTAAAATACTTTCTAAAACACAGCTATTGAGAAGAATGTTTGATATTCAGGCTTCATCTACAGACATGTTCAAAAGTTTTCATTGGAAAAATAGCATTGGGAAAGAAATCATTGATTTTTAACTATGGTTTTCTCTTTCCACCAATGTTTTCATTTACTAGTTTCAACAGTTTTCTTAAAACTAGCATAACCTATGAATAAAACTCACCAACTAACATGCAATGGATATATGGTAAGATAACAATAATAAGTAATATAAATGGTAATAATGACCATAAATGATGTTGAAATGATGATGGTTATGATATGAGAAACATGATATATACTTATGAAAATTTTGGGAATGAGCAATTTGTCCATCAAATTGAATTAAAAAAGCTTGACAAAATTTTTATAGGACTGTGTGATTGTTTCTTTTGCACTTTACCAGCCGCCTTAACCTGTTTCACTTAAAGTACCTTTGAACAGCTCTTTTTGTCTTTTTACAATTATTGTAACACATACATTTAAGACTGTAAAATGCTGTTTCGGTTAAGGAAAAGTATTATTTAAAAGCCTTAGAGCTCTTGTCGAAAGATCTAAGGCGACAAGTATACAAGCTAATCTAGACTGACACATCCCACACCAGCTGCTAAAAGAGAATCCTTAAAAAGCAGAAAGTCCAGTCTGAGATCAGACAGTATGAGATGATGTATGGGAGGGAATGTCATTTCAGATGTGCATTTCAGATCATTGCGCGATGAAATGTAGTGGCATCAAATATAGTTGACAATCATATTTCCTACCATTGCAAAAACATACTATTATATTGTCATGTCACATACTCCCTACTACAATGTTATGTCACATACTCACTTTTACAACATCAAGTCAAAAACACACTACTGCAATGTAATGTCACATACTCACTGATACAATGCCATGTCTTGACATGTCTCATACTCCATACTACCGTGTGATGCCACATACTCCATACTACCCTGTCATGTCTACAACTTCATCCTACCTGAACATCTCACATACTCCATGCTACCCTGTCATGTCTCATACTCCATACTACCCTGACATGTCCCAAACTCCATACTAAACTGACATGTCTCACACTGTACTACCCTGACATGCCTCATACTTCATACTACCCTGACATGTCCCAAACTCCATACTACCCTGACATGTTCCAAACTCCATCCTACCATGTCATGTTCTCCTTACTTCCTTGACAAGTCTCATACTCCATACTACCCAGTCATGTCTCATAATCCATACTACTCTGGCATGTCTCATACTCCATACTTTGATGACATGTCACATACTCCATACTACCCTGTCATGTCTCATACTAACCTGTCATGTTTCATACTCCATACTGCCCTGTCATGTGTCATACTCCATACTACCCTGTCATGTCTCATACTCCATGCTTTGGTGACACGTCACATACTACATACTACCCCAACATGTCTCATACTTCATACTACCCTGTTGTGTCACATAATCCATACTACTCTGGCATGTCTCATACTCCATACTTGGTGACATGTCACATACGCCATACTTCCCTGACATGTCATGTTTTCCTTACTACCCTGACATGTCACATACTCCATACTATCCTGACATGTCAGATACTCCAAATTACCTGTCGTGTCACATACCCCATACAACCCTGTCATGTCATGTTCTCTTTACTACCCTGACATGTTACATACTTCTTACTACCCTGACATGCCTCATACTCGAAACTACCCTGACATGTCACATACTCCTGACAACTCAGTCATGTTTCATAGTCAATATTATTCTGACATGTCTCATAGTCAATACTTCCCTGACATGTCTCATAGTCCATACTTCACTGACATGTCTCATACTCCATACTATGCTGACATGTTTTGTACTCCATAATTCCCTGTCGTGACATAAACTCCATACTACCCTGTTGTGTCACATACTCCATACTACCCTGTCGTGTCACATACCCCATACTACGCTGACATGTCTCATACTCCATACTTCCCTGTCGTGACACATATTCCATACTACCCTATCATGTCATGTTTTCTTTACTACCCTGACATGTCTCATACTCCATACTACCTTGACATGTCAGATACATAATACTACCCTGTTGTATCACATATCATCCATACTACCCTGTCATGTCATAATCTTCTTTCTACCCTGACATGTCACATACTCCTTACTACCCTGACTTGCCTCATACTTCATGCTACCATGTCATGTCTCATACTCCAAACTACCCTGACATGTCTCTTACTACCCTGACAAGTTACATACCTATACTTTGATGACATGTCTCATAGTCAATACTTCCCTGAAAAGTCTCATAATCAATACTACCTTGACATATCACATACTCCATGTTACCCTGGCATGTCTTATACTCTATACTACCCTGTGGTGTCACATCCTGCATACAACGCTTGCATTTCCATACTCCATACTACCTTGACATAATACATACTCCATACTACCCTGACATGTCTCATACTCTATACTACGCTGAGATGTCACATCCTCCATACTACGCTGGCATGTCTCAAACTCCATTCTACCCTGACATGTCACATCCTCCATACTACGCTGGCATGTCTCAAACTCCATTCTACCCTGACATGTCACATCCTCCATACTACGCTGACATGTCTCATACTCCATACTACCCTGTCATGTCTCAAACTCCACACTTCCCTGGCATGTCACATCCTCCATACTATGCTGACATGTCTCATACTCCATACTACCCTTTCGTGACACATACTCCATACTACCCTGACATGTCACATCCTCCATACTACGCTGACATGTCTCATACTCCATACTTCCCTGTCGTGACACATACTCCATACCTCTCTGTCGTGACACATTCTACATACTTCCCTATCGTGACACTTCCTCCATACAACACTGACAAGTCTCATACTCCATACTATCCTGTCGTGACACATAATCCATACTTCCCTGTCGTGACACATCCTCCATACTACGTTGACATATCTCATACTCCATACTATGCTGACATGTCTCATACTCCATACTACGATGACATGTATTATACTCCATACATCCCTGTCGTGACACAAACTCCATACTACCCTGTCGTGTCACATATTCCATACTTCTTGTGACACATATTCCATACTACCCTGTCATGTTTCATACTCCATACTCCTCTGACATGCCTCATACTACCCTGACATGTCTCATACTCCATACTACCCTGACATGTCTCATACTCTATACTACCTTGCATGACCTAGTGTGTACCTCTGTATATTATTCATATTGAGGGATGGTATAGTCACGGATGGCTTCATGTAAATCTTGACTTGATGCTGCTTATCATTCATTTTGAGAGTGGTGGAAGCTACGAATAGCTACATGTAAACCAAGAATAACAGAGAATGTTCAAGTTTCTTCTACGCGGTCTGTATAACTAGCTAAAGTTTCCTTTATTCATGTTTTAAATCATTATAGCTATATATTTCCGAAACTGTTGATAGAAAAGTAGCAAACACTCGTTTTGACCGTCTTTTATGTTTGAAATAAGCACAATAAACGAAGATTAAGAGTTAGACAAGCTAGTGTGCGGGGATTTCCGTGGGACCCAGTAGTTAATGTTGTAAGGGTTGTCCATATAGGGCACGTGTTCGATCCCCATCTGTACTACTGAGTAAGTGCACATTTCTTTAGCGAAGCACGTTTGAGCCCCAATATAGTAGTTTGGGGAAATCTGTAATATGCCCGAATTATTTGTTGACAATGTGTTTAACACTGTAGAGTGACTAGACGGCCCTA
Source organism: Cerastoderma edule (assembly GCA_947846245.1). Taxonomy (NCBI): domain Eukaryota; kingdom Metazoa; phylum Mollusca; class Bivalvia; order Cardiida; family Cardiidae; genus Cerastoderma; species Cerastoderma edule. The sequence goes on from OX401418.1 coordinate 28,437,982, forward strand.
TAGGAAAAGAAGAAAATAGTTGAGTTCTCATATGGAAAGACGTGTGCACATAGATTTGACTATACATGCAGTTTTTAAATTGTTGTTTAAACGGTATGTAGTTTTAAATATATATATGATATATGGGTGAATATCATTTAAAATAAATGGAAAATCCCAGTGGAAATTATTTGAAATTACCAATTTTCTCGTTCTATCGTACTTCTAAGTCTTCCTGAAACATACGGACGGACAAATATGTATAAACTTTCTTTGTCTAAAAAACTCCCTTGCCCCAACCTGATTAATAAGCATTCCTCTGGACAAGCTTGGGGATTTAGTTTAGAATATAGGAAATGTAATGCTATATCAAACGAGCTAAGTTAACTATGTCCTTGCTTTTTTTTTTGAGACACAAATTATGTTAAAACCAGGGATCGGACATTCGTCTCACAATGCGTACGGTAATTAGGTCGGAACAAATTAACTATCTTGTAATGCAAATTCTGGCAATATGCTGTCAGAATCCGAATCCAAAAGACATTTTTGTTTCAATTCTATTTTAGTAATGAACCGAATTAGGTGAAGTGCTCTCTATAAACTATCAATATGTTTTGTGCTTTCTCGGACGGATGGACACACAGACATATGACGGTTGTAACATTTGGATATATTTATTTGGATAAAACGAATGCCGTATATATAGCTGAACGGCTAAAGAAACGGGACAAAACGTTCTAGAATTAAGTTTCATGAGAGCAGTCTTCCGACTGACCATTCACGGAGTGCCGATGGTTCTACCCGGCTTGACCAGCTCTTTTGGGAAGTTGAGTATGGGGTCTTCCTCCATCATTTAAATGTACTATTGTTGACGCGATGTAAAACCCCCATACAAATAATAAAATAAACCTTTTATCAAATGCAAAATTTTCGACTGTCCCAAAATGAAAGAGTTTGCAGATCACATGTCAAAATGTGATGTCAAAATGTGATGTCAAAATGTGATTAAATTGGAAAATAATCTTCTGATAGGGTAGAAAATATTGTTTGGAAAAGGAGAAATCTCTCCCTCTCCCACAATGTTTTTCAGAGTCGTCTGCAACAATCTAGTGATATGTAATTATTTTTTTTTGGAAAATATTAAGGTACGTTGGTTGGAAAACGTCGCTTAAAACGTAGAAACTTAAACATATCCAATTTGATATATCGGTAAAAAACATCGGAATGACAAAAGAAATTGTCGGATGATAATCGTCTGCTGCAACTGCGTCTAAACGAGTTTTCATCGAAATTATTCTTAAGGAAAAACATTCGCATCAATAAATTTATTTTATTGTACATTGTATTTAGAGAAAGAGAGACCCAAATATTGTTATCGTTTTTTTTTCTAATTTTTTCTAATCGAATTTTTGTTGGGGCAGAAAAACTACCACGAGGTGAATGAAAAAGAAAACACTTAAAAACTAAAAAAAAATAGAAAATAAAAAATAAATAACAAACAAAATCCGCTGCCAAAGATTTCAACATACCGATAGTATACAAAAGTAGATGTACTTAAATTGTATGATAAGCGTCCTGAAAAGAAATTGATAATTATGTATTTCGGCTTCGGTTGTTACCGTTAGTTATGAAAACCTCTTATGATACAAGAGCGTTGATTGGTTGTTGAGAAATAGAGGGTGATCTATAAATAGATAAGGGTCTACCCTCATTTTGGGATCATATAACAAATCCAGGTAAAATCAGCTAAAAATAGACTACGGCTAACCGCTATTTTATCGGCTTACCTTTATTTTTAACGGTTGACCGCTAAATTTGAGGGTATACCGTTAAAATTAGCGGTATACCGCCATTTTAAATGGAGGTATACCGCCATTTACAATTTCGGTCTATTCCGTACACCATACTTCTTTGCATGTATACCGAAACAGCAACTACTTATTGGCATATATGGTTAGTAACACGTTGTAGACGAGCGGCATCTCTTGGTTAAAATAGTGGCTAGTTAATGACTCACTTCCTGTCATTTAGGTTTTTGGGGGGATTTTACACTGAGTCAAGAGTGTTTCAGTTTCATTACACACAATGAACAGCAGTCTGAACCTGTAGGGTTTTTCCCATTATAAAACAAAAACGACTTTTGTTGCAGACGACTCCGAAAGGTATTGTGGGAAAATGCGAAAATGCTCTTAACAAACAATTTCTCCTTTTCCCATAATGTTTCCTGTCCTATCAGAAGATTATTCTTCAATTTCGTCACATTTTGACATGTCGTCTGCAAACTCGTTCAATTTGGAGCGGTCGAGAATTTATCGTTTGGTAAAGGGTAATCCAATGGAAATACATCAAGATGCATTTCTCATCTCACGGAAATACTCCCTGTAGTAACGATTGAGTGATTAGTTGTGACTTCTTCTGTTCGAAAGCAACAACATACGACAATTAAATGTTTTGGATTGGACAATTTGAAAAGAATGATTCTGATCTCTTAAATAACAAACTACTCTAAATGCTGCATATGACGATCTTCTGAGGATAACACATATGTGCTATTCCTAACTTCGGGGGGGGGGGGGCATATAGCCCCAGAAATAGAAAGTGATGCAACATATGTATTTCAATTTCATCCAATGCAAATATGAACATATGTGTCATGGAATTGCAGACGCTTTGACTGTTGTCACATAAATAATAATTTCTACATTTCCAACAGTAAATTTTATTATAAAAAGAAATAGGTCTAGAACGCCCTGTCGATCGGGGACATCGTACAATGTTTCCATTGATAAGTGTATCCACTGATTATTGTTTTCAGTGATTATTGTTTCCAGTGATTATTGTTTTCAGTGATTATTGTTTTCAGTGATTACTGTTTCCACTGATTATTGTTTCCACTGATGTTTCCAATGATAATTGTTTCCTGTGATTATTGTTTCCAGTGATTATTATTTCCTGTGATTATTGTTTCCACTGTTTATTGTCTCCACTGATGTTTCCACTGATCATTGTTTCCACTGATTATTGCTTCCACTGTTTATTGTTTCCAGTGATTATTGTTTCCACTGATTATTGTTTCTAGTGATTATTATTTCCAGTGATTATTGTTTCCACTGATTATTGCTTCCACTGTTTATTGTTTCCAGTGATTATTGTTTCCACTGTTTATTGTCTCCACTGATGTTTCCACTGATCATTGTTTCCGCTGATTATTGCTTCCACTGTTTATTGTTTCCAGTGATTATTGTTTCCACAGATCATTGTTTCCACTGATTATTGTTTCCACTGATTATTGCTTCCACTGTCTATTGTTTCCACTGATTATTGTTTCCACTGATTATTGTGTCCACTGATTATTGATTCCACATACAAAACAAGCTTGTATTTTTAGGGCTCTGTTAATTCAAGAAAAGTGTTTTCTCCCCTTAGATTTATGAGGAAACACAAAGTTTATCACTCAAACTCTAAAATCAAAGCGCACATGTATATGAGAATTTTGAAGACAAATCAAACAATACTATTTTATAGCAGGAATCAATTAGAAAAAAACAAAGTAGACAAGAAAAATGCAACTGTCCCAGTACTCCATTGGTACTCGAACCCAATGCTTTAATCAAATGAAGAAGTCGTATTCAAGTTATTAACAGAATAGATCTTGTAGACGAAAATAAGCTTTTTCAGTTCAATTACCCACCTACCAGGGGCCAAATTCACAAGTTATTTGAGCAAAACTGTAGAACCATTATACGTAAATACAGCTTCAGTCAGAGAGTCATAGATTTATGGAACATTTTGACAGAAGAAGGACTTTTATCCAATAGTGTGAATAGTTTTGAAAGTGCATTAAATATATGTTTGGCATAATGCCATATCAATGTCATGCCCGAGTGTTATGGACGGGAACCGGAACACAAGTAACGGGTAGATAAAAAAAGATCGGAGAGTTGTTAGTCTTAAAGATGATTTCAACAACAAAGTAAAAAATCATACATTCTAGAATAGGAGTAGTCCATATTTCTGGTCTCGAAGGTTATTGCTATATTGACCAACGCCCTCGTAGCGTAGCATGACTGATGTACAAATGTTGAAAAAAGGCTTCGTTCACGGATCATTTTTGAGACTAGTCTAGGTGATTTTTTTTATCTAATCAATAATACCTACATGCACTGTTTCTTCCAGGATTTGAAGCAACAGAGCTATTTCCCCCATACATTGGGTGAAAGGTGTTAATATCTTCTTTTCCCTTTTCCATTGTAAAATGCACATGCTCACTTTACGTTCAGTAGTGACTGTGGTTACGAAAATAATAAACACGGTGTATTTCCCGGTTTCTAAAGAAAGATCAGGCAATATGTATATTTCTTTCTAATAATGAAAAAAAGACAGCAGATTATTTGTTTAGTATGAACCATCCTGTTCAAGTATTAATTCAACTTCCAAATTAAAAGTAACAGCTGAAATGTGATAATTATTTTTGTTAATTATTATTTCATAACAATATTACTACATAGAAGGGGGGTATTTAAACCTTCTTACTGGGCATACTGGTTCCCAACCCTCTGGTTGCCAAGTAAACAAAGTCGAAAATCTATTACTGAAATTGGGTCATGGGGTAATGAAGTGAAAAGGCAAAACAAAATCGCTGATATCTACCCGTTTTCCGTCATGAATGATTCTATGCCTGTTTGTTGATAGAATTTTGCAATTGATTTTAAGTAGAGACTTTGTCCTGCACTGAGTGATAAAATACTGGGGATTCCTTTAAAGTTGGGGAAAATCCCACGGCCTAGATACGGGTGCCGCTAGCTAGAAGTTCTAGGATGTTGGGAAATTAGCGCGGATTGTTTGCATTACCTTTGATCACCATCATGTATATCACAAACGCATCAAAAAACAAACCAAAGAACATAAGCTTTATTAAACAAAAACGACGATTAAATTTGATAAGAATACGCAAAGTCATAGACAGATTACAATAAACATTGAAGTTGGAACTACTTGCTCTCTCTCGGTGGTGATTAAGCCCCTTTAGGTAAAAAAGGATTCCGAGAATGGGATACCCGACCGATCGCTATATACGCTTGCAATTTATACAATTTGACTGAAACAAACAGGTTTCTGTTCCTTAAAGACTGTTTCATACTTTGATAAGAGTTTTACCATGTTTGAACCGAGAACATTCCAAGAAAAGTAGCCTACTAAGCAATATCTTTGATAAAACAAAGGCTATTTTCGTTGAAAAGAAGGCTTACTTCTTCAATATTTATTCAAGTCTAGTAGGAAATGCTATAATTATGTTGTTTAAGACTCATTAATAAATTCCTAATTACAAGGACAGAAATTGTAATGCTTTGGGGGCTATCTAAGGGGTCTATCTGGGCTTTTGAAAAAAGTACGGGAAAATGTGTGCGACATAGCTTTGTACACATTGTGTATTATTTATGGGGTAAGAAATGTGATTCCATTAGCTAAAAATAACTGAACTATTGGAAAATTGACTTAAAAACCTTCTTAGTATAAAGAAAAATACCTTTTAAGAACATTATAGGAAAAGCAGCCATTCCAAAGCCTTTTTTAGTCAAATCTGAACCCTGGACTTTTAACATTTTCATGTTACAAAGCAAATGACTGATTTTCATGCATACATAAGGATCTTGAAATATGTTATAGCTTTATCAAGGAATATCTTTGGAAAAAAAACAGACGGTTCATGCAATTCTATATTGAAATGGTTGATTAAAGAGTTTATACCTATTCAAAGACAGATAAACAATATCTACAATGATTTTTCTGAAACACAGCCATCGAGAAGACCATTCGATATTCAGGCTTCATCGACAGACATGGTATTTAGAAAATGGCATGGAAAAAGAAATAATTGCTCATTATTAATCATTGATTTCTCTTTTCCACCAATGTTTCCATTTGATAGTAAAAACAGCTTGCTTGGTATTACCGTATCCTATGAATAGAACTCACCGTTACCATTCAACATGCAATGGATATGATAAGATAACAACATCAACAATAATACTAATGATTATTATAATAAAGATAATAATAAAGATAATGATAAAGATAATAATAATAATAATAATAATAATAATAATAATAATAATAATAATAATAATAATAATAATAATAATAATAATAATAATAATAATAATAATAATAATAATAATAATAATAATAATAATAATAATAATAATAATAATAATAATAATAATAATAATAATAATAATAATAATAATAATTCATTCATTCATTCATTCATTCATTCATTCTCTTTATTTCCTCCATTCGAAGATTAATAGAACAATTACTATTACATTTTACATAACCTCAACATTTCAAACAATATTTTATGTACAAAAATGAATGTTTATGGACCTGAATAGATTCCTATCCGTCCAAGTTTAGTAATATCATATGAATATAATCAGTCACCAAAAATAGTGCCTGATACGGTCCTTTAAAACATCGATACACATATAGATATGCATTTTGTCTAAACTGCATTAATTCAGTTTCGTTACATATTGAGCTGGGGCCTGCACCAAGGACCATCAACATGAAGTTTTTGCTACCAGTTCAACATACAAGTTTTTATCTATTGAATATGCATAGTTAAGAAATTCACATTTCAAACTTCTCGTAACTGAGCATTCATTAAGAAGATGAATAGTTTTATCACCGGTTAACCGATCACACAAATCACATAGTAATGGACTTTCATCTGGAATAGTTACCCATAATTTAGCAATAAAGGCTATTTTATGCGGAGCTATACCTGTACCGTACAGTGAATATAGGTGACAGGGTTTTATCTCCGAATGCAATCGGGTAAACCTTGAAAAATCTGCCGCCTGAATGCGAACTAGCCATTCGTTTTTTTCTTTCTGGTCGACAGCATTGTTTACATAGCGCCTCCATAGAGATTTATTAGGGAGGAAACAATGTTCATGCATGTATGTGTTGAGTAGAAAATTCAAGTTATACTTAATCACTATGTCATATATATCAGGTATATACCCATACTTAAGCTTAGTTGGGTTATAAATATGCTGTGAGTATTTTCTAAGAAAAATGAGTTTGCATACTGATGAACTATCAAGACTAAGTATTTTGAATAAAAACATTAGCTTTTTCTTGTCAATTAGAGCTGTGATCCTATCTAAACCTAGCATTGATTCACTCATGTCGGACCTGACTCGGATGTGAAATCCTTGTATAACTTTTGCAATCCAATGTTGGAGTTTATTTAGATGAGCAATATCTTGATTGATGTTAACGGATTAAGGGCATTGGATCTCATACCAATATCCGCCATTGCATAGAAAGCATTTTTAGCGGTATACGAACGGGCCAGGACCCCAGGCTACTCGGATATAAGTGTAGGGTTACAATTTTTCGGGTAAATCGGCATCCGCCGATGAACACCTTTTCTAAGCGTGCATGTTAAGTAGTGCAATGTGTATGGAAGTGTTGGACATCCTTTTTAATCACTTTTGATCAGTAACTCATACCAAATGGCGAACTTGTTGTTGTGACATGTATACTTGTTTTCTCAATCAAATTTAACGACTTTTTTTATTTTACATTCAAGATCTATTTTTAGAAACGAAAGAAAGTGACGTCATTCTCGCGGGAAACAATATGGCGTCATCCCTATTATTTCAGAGGTGTTTTCTATTGGATAAACCCGATGTGTTCAGATTGGTACTGCCTACGAGGTATATCTGTTACAGGGAATATGTATAATCAGGGAATATGTATAATCCCTGAAAATTTCAGGGATTATGTATAATCCCTGATTCACTCAGGGAATATACATAATCCCTGAAAAAAGCAGGGATTATACATATTCCCTGATTTGATGTCCAGATTTTTAGACATATTCCCTGAAATTAATTCTGTCTTTATTTTCTGGATTAACAAATCATTTACAAGTCATTTCTGCAGTAAAATAAACACACCTTATCATTTGAAACAGTTTATTTCTGAAAGGACATCACATGTACATGTAACATATAAGATAGCTTCAGATTAAAACAAAGTTATCTTATTTTGCACTAACTCGGATGATCCAAGCTGTAACTGTGTGAAATATCTACGTCTGGATCATTCGGACTAATTTCGCACATGCATTTCAGATAGTTGTTGTTAATTCTTTAACCCTTTCCTCAACAGGCTTAAGGTTTGGAGTAAAGGGTTAATCAATATGTTCTTTTCAGGCTCATTCATATTGTAAGCATCTAGAATTTGCACGGACGATATTCTATTTTCAGACACATTCACAATGAAAACATCTGGTATATGCGTTTAATTTGTTCACATATCACCTGATCATTTAAAGTCAACTATTGTATTTTGCGCATGCAGTTTCAGTTAAATGTAGTTAACCCTTTATTCTATATCTTCGGTGTCATTCGAAAAATACTTAAGGGCCCTTTTGGAAAAAAGGAAACTAACATCTTTTTTTTGGAACGACACGGACGAAAGGCTGTTTTCATTCACAATGAAAGCATCTGGCATTTAATTTGTTCACATGTCACATACAGTCAGTTATCTTAGTGCCCTTTTGGAAAATGGAGTATTTGCTCATTATCATCTCCGACAATGTTTTCACAGGTCATCTGTAAGTTCATTTGTTTTTACATGGCAGGCTAGAGTTTTCTAGCCTCGAGTTGCACTGTAATTTAGCTTTGAAACATCTGCACAGATTTGTCTGACATTTCTTTGTACCTAAACAGTTACATCGAGTAAAACCTTGTCCTCCACATTTTGATTCAATTTGTACAGCCGAACGGAGTGGAATGTGTTTGTCAGTAGCGACATCCTGAGCTGAATAGAGTGCAGTAGCACACACGTAGAACTGGTTTCGAGAATACTTTCCAATTAACACACCACCTTTCACAGCAATAGTATACAACTCATTGTCACTACATTCAATCACAACACCAATGAGATTCCTTGGATCAGCACGACCGCGGTCCTTTCAGAAATAATCTGTTTTATATGAGAAATTGTGTTTGGTTTACTGCAGAAATTACTTTATGCACCCTCTTTAATTAACTGCAGATGTTTCTTTAAAATGAATCGTAAATCCAGAAAATAAAGACAGAATTAATTTCAGGGAATATGTCTAAAAATCTGGACATCAAATCAGGGAATATGTATAATCCCTGCTTTTTTCAGGGATTATGTATATTCCCTGAGTGAATCAGGGATTATACATAATCCCTGAAATTTTCAGGGATTATACATATTCCCTGATTATACATATTCCCTGTAACATATCTACCGACTTGTTACGGGGATTGCCGAGTAGAAACGATTGCTGACTAGTAGGGGGTAAAAAAAGTTCACGAAAGTCAAATTAAGGCAAAACCAGTTATAGTCTACATGAATGCTAAAAAACTAACAAATTCAAAACGATAATCTAACCTTAACAATGGTAAGATCTAAACACTTGAAAACTGGGGTATTGATAATTGATAACTAAGTGGTTTGTGCAACTCAAGTTTATTGGTCGATAGTTACACTAGTTATCATTCACTCCGTTACATTATTTTAACAGATCGAAAATGCCGTCATACAACAACAACGACAACAACAACAACAATAACAAATTGAAGAGTGAAAAAAATGTCAATATTGATTTCTAATCATGGTATTGAAGCCCCATGTCGACGAGAAGCTATGTGATTCTAGCATGCATATGAACTGTACGCTCTAGTTGATCTAATTCAACAGTTGTCATGGCGGACTTAGTTGTGCTTAAGACGTGGGGGCCATTTACAAGGTAACCTCGGGGAACCCGTAACCTCGAGCGATTATTTATTGGCAACACAGAACTACGTCGTTTTATCATATATATCATCAACATACTATACTACTGATGATATGTTCAAACGACGTAGCTCCCTGTGATTGGCACCATCTACCACTTGAAGTACAGTTGGCAGGATCGGCTGGTACCATCCATGCCAAACTAGCCAATCTGAATATATATATTTAACTTCCTCTTATCTGTTTAGTCGTTTATTTTCTTCCTGTACGTCCTTAATTCTATTTTCTTCCTGTATGTCCTTAATTCTATTTTCTTTTACCTATCTTTTTTGCTGCGCACACACATGGTAGAACGTTCAGGCAGGGAGTTTGAAATGACAGGTAAAATTTTATCCAGAAAGGAACTTATTGGGACTTTTTACTTGAGGTTACAAGGTAACCTGTCAAGTTCTCAAATGACCAACTCGTCAAATTAATTATTTAGATATAGCAATCCAGGAGTCAGGTCGGAATAAGGAATGTATAAAACTACTATAAAGTCCTTTTTGACGACCTAACTCCTGGATTACTATATATAATCAATTTGACAAGCTGGTAATTTGAGGACCTGCCTGTAATTCGGTTACACAAAGCCTTTTACCGGAACAGCCCATTAATTTGCTGATATAAGCCGTGACATTGATGTTATGGGACCGGATATTTGCCATTCATTCAGGGAAAGGTCAAACTGCATTGTATACTGTAGTGGAAATTCCAAGTAAATGTAATAAAGATGGTTCTTTCATCTCCCACCGTGTCATCAACCATTGGAATCAGCTCCCAGAGGACATCATACAGGCGAAAGGTGTGACAAATTCAAAACAAATTTAGATAGACTTTGGATTGATAAAAGGTTCAACTTAAATGTGATGTATTAATTTGATTCTTGATAACTTTTTGCATGTAATTTGACTGCTTAAACCGGATGACACCTTATAAAGAAGGTTTTAAGGGGAATGACAAGCCTACCAGGGTTTATGAAAGTTTCCCATCATCACAAAGGTAAATGATATAAAGATTGTTTCATTTACTGCAACTGCTACGGGAAACTTTAAAATTGTGTTAAAAAGATGAATTATGGTCTTGATATCCTTTACTAAGGTACAATAACTCAAATAACATCCTATTTTTCTTGGTTTCATGAGTCATATGTTATTGTTTTTCAATTTTGGCAAATTGCAAATTCCCTTATGCAAGAATGAATTTAGGAATAATCAAGTTAGTGTATTTTAATTATTCCAGTGTATTTCAAAATTCTGTTTTGTCCATTTCTTCTTTCAGGAATCTGTGGAAGATTTTCAGCGCCCATGCGGATGATGACGGTCACCTACACTACTGTAAACTCAGAGAAACCTGCTACGAGTTGGATCTCTACCCTTCATCATCTCAAGGTGTGGTAAACAGAGCCTCCGATTTATAGATAATCTTACTTATTTCTTTTCTTTGACCAGTAGTGTGCTAAGTTGCCAATTTGACGGCTCTAAATAACTTTTTGGTATCTCAAATAACAAAAAAAATGATAAGTTGTCATAAGTAACACCTCATTTTTGTTTGGTGTTTGCTTCATTGGCCTCCTCAAATCAAAAGTTGGCCTCTTACTCGAAAAATTAATGACAACCCTGGGTGTGGATGAAGTGGTGTATGTAATTTGATTTTTTGTGAACATGCTGTATTTCAAATACAGTCAAACTTGTGTTAAGAGGCCAGCCTATGGGACAGAGCAAATTGACTGTTTAAGACAGGTTGGCTGCTTAACACAAATTGATTTACACTAAATCTAACAATGGGACTTTTTGTAGTGGCTGTCTAAAGCAGGTTGGCTCCTTAAAAGGGTGGCTGCTTAACACAGGTTAGACTGTACTATAAGATAGATACTACCTGGATTATCGATGTTACTAATTCGAATTGCCTTGTCAAGATGATTCTTTTATAAGGTGTTTAACCCTGCATCAACAATTTTTTTGTAATGTTACGGCTTTCCTTGATCCACCAATCCGAGCCTATGGCTCTGAAGTGACCTGCCAAAGGCCACTCTCACAAAAACCAGAGGTATCAATAGGGCCTGAATCTGGGACCCCCCAGTTCTAAGTCTGCCACCTCAACCACTGGGCCATGCACGACCCCCCAAGAGGATTCTAGCGAGTTCTGTCAAAATAAACGATATTGGAAAGCAATAAAGATGCGTGCCAGGCGAATAGGGCTTTTATCTGGACCCATAAGTACCAACACTATGGGTTTGGCCTCTCGTACAGAGGGTCTCACACTTGATTTCCATTAGTGACATTGAGCACAGGTACTAGTGAAAAATAATCAAAAAAATATGTATTGTGATATATAGTCCAATACATAATTTTCTTTCTTTTTCTTTTTTGTTACTGTTACCAGTGGAATTGAGAGTGATAAATCCAAATTGTTAGCACTTGTTTTCCAATCAATGTAGAATAAATACAGTTTAAAGGTTTAACAATCATTATTCTGAGTTAAATTTTCAGTACATGAGATGTTGATGTGTGCCATTGAGTATGGAAGCCCCTGTAAGCCTGACCATATTACCTTTGGGGAGTTTTGTGTCCTTATCTCGGAACTGCAGAACTATTACACATTAAAGTAAGTGATTTTTTGATTGAAGATGGACATATTTTTTTATGGGGTTTTTGGGGTTTTTTGTGTTGTCTGTCCCGGCATATAAAGCGTTTCAAGTTAATATGTATTGATTGTATTATTTCACTCAGTGTTCATCGTTAACTTTTTGTTTCATTTCTTACAATAGTTTCTTCAAATATCACTTAAATAATGCAATTTGTTACCTTCTGATTGATGTTTGTTTGTGCTTGCAATTTTATCTAGTCACAAAATCCCATATGGCAGAATTAATTGAACATTCAACTTTTCCTGCAATGTTCATGTTGTTAGACTTTCCTATTTTCCATCCATTATAAAAAACTCTCTTTTAAGGTATTCCACCCCTAATGGAGAAAAGTCAGAATTACAAAGTCAAAGATTTAATAGAACAAATAATGTTTAAAAATCAAGTTTTATATCATCAGAATATTTTATGGGTTGAAATTTTTATTTGGTACCTTTTATTCATGTAATTAAAAATTCAATGTAGAAATTGATCATTAAAGATGGGTAAGTACCGGGGGATTTAATAACAGAATTATATATAATCATTTTGTTTATATAAGTTCAAAATCAGACAAATCGGAAAAGTGGCATGGTGAATGTTTTCTAAATGATTAATACTTTCATGACTTGCATTTTAATTCTTTCTTTAACCAAAACAAATAAACGTTTTCTATCAAGGGTGGAATACCTTAGATGACCACTCTTTATTCAGCTTCTCTGATATTTCGTATTTATGTTTAATGTTTACAGTGTTGCTAGCCCAGTTCTTCGAAGTCTTGTGAAAGTCAGATCAGAGTCTACATTCCAGGCAAGGAGAAACAGGAAAGGTAACTTTACCCTAAGAATGCTGGGTAATTTTCTTAAAAAAAAGATATTTGTGTCATCTGCTTTCCAAAACCTTAAATGTCTGCTTTATTGAGGAAAGATACTCAGAGTAGCAAAAAGTCTAGATCACAGGCCAGCTGCCAATTTATTTGGCAGCTGCCCTGTGATCGAACCTGTTTCCATTAGCATAACTGTTTTGATTCCATTCTCTTATTTTTAGCTGTTTCTCTCATACATGCACCTTTGAATACACTTGAATCAGATTGAATTATTGTGATAAAAGCAGTGTTTACATATATTAACCCATTACCAAACAATAACGACATTTGACCAGTTTGTTGCAGAAGACTCTGGAAAACATTGAGGGAAAAGGAGAAATTGCTCATAAAGAACAATTTCTCCTTTTCTCACAATTTTTTCTAACCTATCAGAAAATTATTTTTCAATTTCATCACATTTTTAAATCTTCTTGATGCAAATTTAACCCTTTGAACTTTCGAACCAAAACTATTGTAACATTGAACATATAAAATGTTTAAAGTAAAACGTCATACAGTTCACCTATATACAGTTCCATAAAACTGATATTGTTACTTGTTTGTTACAGATAGCTTTGTCCATTTCGAAGGTATATTTTAGTTGCTTTGAAATTTTGTATTGCTTACCACACCCTGTACCTAAATAACATCTTTATCACTGGATATGAGAGAATTTGATGTGGAAATGTTAATGCATTTTAAGGTCTTTTAAGTCCATTTTTGATACATAATGCTAAAATAATAAAATAATAATTAGAACATTTGATGTGGCAATGTTAATGGATTTTTAGGTCTTTTAAGTCCATTTTTCATACATATTCCTAAAATAACATCTTATTAATGTTCAATAGAGAATTTAATGTGGAAATGTTCATGCATTTTTAGGTCTTTTCAGTCCATTTTACAAACATATTCCTAAAATAACATTTTATTAAAGGTCATAAGAGAACTTGAGGTGGAAATGTTTATAGATTTTTAGGTCTTTTAAGTCCATTTTTCATACATATTCCTGAAATAACATTTTATTATTGGTCATTAGAGAACTTGATGTGGAAATGTTCATGAATTTCTTTGGTCTTTTTTGTCCATTTTTCATACATTTTCCTGAAATAACATTTTATTATTGGTCATTAGAGAACTTAATGTGGAAATGTTTATAAATCTTTAGGTCCATTTTAGTCCATTTTTCAAACTTATTCCTAGAATAACATTTTATTAAAGGTCATTAGATAACCTGAGGTGTTAATGTTAATGAATTTTTAGTCTTTTTTAGTCCATTTTTCAAACTTATTCCTAAAATAACATTCTATTAATGGTCATTAGAGAATTTGATGTGGAAATGTTTATAGATCTTTAGGTCCTTTTTAGTCCATTTTTCAAACTTATTCCTAAAAAAACATTTTATTAATGGTCATTAGAGAATTTGATGTGGAAATGTTTATAGATCTTTAGGTCCTTTTTAGTCCATTTTTCAAGCTTATTCCTAAAATAACATTTTATTAATGGTCATTAGAGAATTTGATGGGGAAATGTTTATAGATCTTTAGGTCCTTTTTAGTCCATTTTTCAAACTTATTCCTAAAATAACATTTTATTAATGGTCATTAGAGAATTTGATGTGGAAATGTTTATAGATCTTTAGGTCCTTTTTAGTCCATTTTTCAAACTTATTCCTAAAATAACATTTTATTAATGGTCATTAGAGAATTTGATGTGGAAATGTTTATAGATCTTTAGGTCCTTTTTAGTCCATTTTTCAAACTTATTCCTAAAATAACATTTTATTAATGGTCATTAGAGAATTTGATGTGGAAATGTTTATAGATCTTTAGGTCCTTTTTAGTCCATTTTTCAAACTTATTCCTAGAATAACATTTTATTAATGGTCATTAGAGAATTTGATGGGGAAATGTTTATAGATCTTTAGGTCCTTTTTAGTCCATTTTTCAAACTTATTCCTAAAATAACATTTTATTAATGGTCATTAGAGAATTTGATGTGGAAATGTTTATAGATCTTTAGGTCCTTTTTAGTCCATTTTTCAAACTTATTCCTAAAATAACATTTTATTAATGGTCATTAGAGAATTTGATGTGGAAATGTTTATAGATCTTTAGGTCCTTTTTAGTCCATTTTTCAAACTTATTCCTAGAATAACATTTTATTAATGGTCATTAGAGAATTTGATGTGGAAATGTTTATAGATCTTTAGGTCCTTTTTAGTCCATTTTTCAAACTTATTCCTAAAATAACATTTTATTAATGGTCATTAGAGAATTTGATGTGGAAATGTTTATAGATCTTTAGGTCCTTTTTAGTCCATTTTTCAAACTTATTCCTAAAATAACATTTTATTAATGGTCATTAGAGAATTTGATGTGGAAATGTTTATAGATCTTTAGGTCCTTTTTAGTCCATTTTTCAAACTTATTCCTAAAATAACATTTTATTAATGGTCATTAGAGAATTTGATGTGGAAATGTTTATAGATCTTTAGGTCCTTTTTAGTCCATTTTTCAAACTTATTCCTAAAATAACATTTTATTAATGGTCATTAGAGAATTTGATGTGGAAATGTTTATAGATCTTTAGGTCCTTTTTAGTCCATTTTTCAAACTTATTCCTAAAATAACATTTTATTAATGGTCATTAGAGAATTTGATGGGGAAATGTTTATAGATCTTTAGGTCCTTTTTAGTCCATTTTTCAAACTTATTCCTAAAATAACATTTTATTAATGGTCATTAGAGAATTTGATGGGGAAATGTTTATAGATCTTTAGGTCCTTTTTAGTCCATTTTTCAAACTTATTCCTAAAATAACATTTTATTAATGGTCATTAGAGAATTTGATGTGGAAATGTTTATAGATCTTTAGGTCCTTTTTAGTCCATTTTTCAAACTTATTCCTAAAATAACATTTAATTATCGGCCATTAGCGAATTTGATGTAGAAGTGTTTATAAACCTTAAGGTCCTTTAAGTCTTTGCTGCATACCAGTACTCTTAAAATGTAGAAATAATTTTAAAACCTATGGAAAAAATTCTTATAATAAGTAACAATTTTTTTTCCTGATTGTTTGTATGTAATATTTATAAAAAATAAACTGTACTTTTTTAAGATTAATATTTTTTTCTGCAGCTGGTTTTATATTGGATAACTTGCGAAATCCCAAATGATAGAAAGGTTTTTGATCTATGTCCTATGTCTAGAATCTTGAGATCAGACCAAGTTGCAAGTAAAGACAGAAAGTAATGGGATTTACTAAACTGAATCTGATGTGTTGTGTGTACTAATGCAAAGCAGTCTGTTGAGAAAATTCTGATAAATACCAGTATCGTAGGCCTATGGTAGTAGATGAACAGCATAGAAGGAAAGGAAATTAGAAAAGGGAAGGATGGAAAAATCTCACTACAAAATCCTAATATTTCACTGATAGGAATTATTGATAATTTTTTGTTTCTACATCACTCTGTACTGAGATTTTGCACATGTGTGTGATACAGATTTCTTGCCAAGCGTGTGCATTTATGTGTGATACAGGCATATATTTCTCACAATCTCTTCAACCATTTTAAACAGGTCTTGTGGCTTAACTGTTATGTATGGATGTGATTGTGTTATATACATGTATAAAGAAAAAGAATGGATTTTTTTCTCTTAGTTCTTGACTTGATAATGTCCATTTTTGATACAGATTAATTTACATCATACATCCCTATTAAATAATAAGCATACAAGAAAATGAGAAACTATTCAATAATATCTACCATGTTACATATCTATATTCTGAAGCAAATGTTATACTTCAAATTAATTCTTGGTTAATTTTGTGTCATGCAAGAATTAAAAGTACTAGATGAAGAACAATTTTATTTCCAAAAGAAATGTTTTATAGTATGGCAACAGCAAAATATCTTTAGAAGTATTTTCTCCCATAATACCAATGTTATCTGATGCACACAATTCTTTGGCTTGAGAAGTTGGTTCAGGGACTTTTATTATGTGTTAGAAACACTCAAACAGTTTTGTAAAACATTATTTTGACTTAACATCAACATATGCATCAATAAATACAGTGAAGCCGCGTTTATCCGGATTCCGATAATCCGGATGTCTCGCAATCCGAACGAAATTGAAAGGGAACGGAATTATTTGACCAGTTTGTTGCAGACGACTTTTGAAAACATTGTGGGTAAAGGAGAAATTGCTTGTGACGAGCAAATTCTCCTTTCCCAACAATGTTTTCTGTCATATCAGAAGGTTATTTTCCAATTTCATCACGTTTTGAAATGTCGTCTGCAAACTCTTTCAATTTGGGACGATCGACAATTTGCCGTTTGTTAAAGGGTTATAAGTATACACGTGCTTACAGACCGTTTATGTCGTAATGTGTATAAGAACATGCTCTGCTTCATCAGTCTGGATGATTCGATAATCCGGACATTTTATTGGGAACGGACGTGTTCGGATTAACGAGACATACTACTTTCTGTACTCACCATCAGCATACACATGTATACAATTACTCATCATTATTCCATAATTGCTTCTCCATTCCAAGTTTCAAACCCCTTATTTCTTAATAAATCTTTAATATATTCTATTTTTACTCCTCCTTTTAATCCTTTACCAGACGTCAGATTTTCGAATGGGCCAAATTGAAAGAGTTTGCAGACGACATTTCAAAGTGTGATGAAATTGATAAGTTATCTTCTGATAGGGCAGAAAACATTGTGGAAAAAGGAGAAATTGCTTGTTAAAAGCAATTTCTCCTTTTCCTACAGTGTTTTCCAGAGTCGTCTGCATCAAACTGTTGCTCAACCTGAGCTGAATCTAATCACATGTATTCCTTCTCATAGCTCTCACATTAATAACTACTACCTTTCCTGTGTTTGGCTTTTTTTTGCAATAAATGAGTCGATTTCAGACTGAAAATAATATTAAGTTCATCCTTAACAAGTGTAGAGGTAAGAACCTGATGTAGGATCTGGAAACATTTGATCTGGAAAAGCAGTCCGGTGCTTGGCAACTTCCTTTTGAAGTTGATTAATTTTAAACTTATTTATTTTACATCGAATGTGAGACAAGTTCTTACAACTTGGATCAATCATTCTCGAGGTTGCTTCCTGAACCATAACCTGTACTCACGTCAAATGTGGATTAACGAAAGATTGCAACGCGGAACCTGCTTTTCACAGGATTTGAACACACGACCCTCATGTATTGAGGTGGAAACTTTACCCATGGACCACTGTCCTCCACAAGTTTTAAGTTCAAGGTGTTTTAAAGCCTCGGATGTATGGATAGGTGCACCAACAACTCTTAATGAGCAATTTATTCTTTTGTCACAATGGCTTCTTAACCCTTTTAGTGCTGGAAACAACTTCATGCTTATGCAAACAGGTTAGATCCAGGCCAGCCACCAAGTAAATTGGTGGCTGGCCTGGATCTAACCTGTTTGCTACTCTGAGTATCTTTCCTCAAAGAAATTAAGCAGTTATTTACAGTTTTGGAAAACAGACGACACAAAAATCTATATCGAGAAAATTACCCAGTATTCTAAGGGCTTCTGGATTGAATAAGGGAAAGCGGTGTATAATTTAGTTAGAGGCTGTGCTATTTGTAAAGGGAGGTGCTTAACTTCTCTTCACTGAAGGAGTCCTTTGCTATGCTTGTTAGCAGTTGACATAACAAATATTATTATTATGTAAAACATGTAGAGTTCTGTTTATATACAGACACATACTTTACACATAAAAATATAGCTTAGAATTTTTGGAACTGTTAGAATGCAGGGTAATTTTCTTAAAATAATCTTTTGTGTCTTCTGCTTTCGAAATCTGTTTGATTTTTATGAGGAAAGATACTCAGAGTAGCAAAAAGGTTAAATCACAGGCTGGCCTGGATCTAACCTGTTTGCATAAGCATGAAGTTGTTTCAGGCACTATAAGGGTTATTTGAAAAAGCTTTATATATAGCCATGCATAGTCAATTTCGTATTGGTGATGGGAAAGTACTTAGATTGAATTATTTTACAAGCTCATAATTTTTTGTTAAAACTATAAACATACCTATGTAATTCTGCAATGCTTTTATTGTTTTACATTTTGTAATTCTGAAATTATGATATTATTGCACATACAAATATTATACATACAAAACTATCAAATCAAGTTTCTCTTGTCCAACTGGAGCCAACAGGTGTTTAAAAAAAAAAACACATATTGTTTGACATCTTGAGAAGAAAAAAAATGGGGTAGAAGGAGTAATTGCTCTTTACAAGCGATTTCATCTTAAGAAATTTTTTTTTTCTAAGTTTTCATGTCTCATTCTTAAAATGGTCCGGTAACCTAAACATCTTGATTTTTTTTCATTTTAAGGGACCATCACACAGATTGTGTTCTGTAAGTAACAAATGTCGATAATTGTCACATTACAAAGCACCATTTTCTTTAGCTTAATTAAGGACATGTTCTACAGTTTTATAAGAAAATAATCCTTTCATAGAATTTTCTAAATTTTTGATATGTTACCTAAAATTCTATTGTGAATTCAAAAATGAAAAGAAAAATGTAGGTCAACAAGTTACTTTTTTCGTAAAATGACAGTTTCCATGGTAACCGTTTTGGGCAAAAATGTCAAAATGACCATACCATCTTCAAAGGTAATAAAATAATTTCTGGAAGGGTTATTAACACAAAAAAACATGAATTCATATATTCAATACTTTATAATTTAATTTTTTTCCAATTTATTACAATCTGGACAATATTTGTTATCCAAATCAGTTTTTGAAGTTTTTGTATTCATCAAAAAAACAATGAAAATTGATATGTATATTACAAATAAATGAAGATATCTAAAAATTCCTTTCATAGAATTTTCTTATTTGTCAGTATGTGAAGTAAAATTAAACCTTGAAATACAAAACACAAAAAAAGTATATGTTGACGAGTAACTTTTTTGGTAAAATGACAGTTTCCATGGTAACCGTATTTGAAAAACATAAAAACGATTAAAATAATTTTAAACTTGAAAAATAGGAGCTGGGGGCTTAATATGCATGAGAAATATATAATGAGTTAATAACCTTTTAAAGTTGTATGGATGATATGATTATTCTTGGAAAAAAATTGCATATAATAGTAAATATCATCCGAATAAAAGTTTATCCGATGCAAGTAGCTCTTCAGTCACAGATTATTATCTCCCTTTGATGGGCAGATGAAGTGCGCAGATAAAACTACCGAGAACGTCCTTAAGGAAGCAGAAATCTGTGATTCTATTTAATTATTGTGAGTGAGCATTCAGACCTTTAAATCCTTAAACATGAAACTCTGCTTTTAAGAAAAAAAAATCATAGTGTTGCTCTCTTACACAACTTGCTAGTGTCAACTGATAAAAGTATTGCCCCATTTCCTAGGCTAAGTCAGGATGAAAAGAAAGTATCATTTTTCAGAAAATGAACTGCTTAACCCTTTCCCAAACAACATATCTTCGACTGTCCCAAATTGAAAGAGTTTCCAGACGACATTTCAAAATGTGATGAAATCGGAAAATAATCTTCTGATAGGGCAGAAAACATTGTGGGAAAAGAAAAATTTGCTCGTTGTGAGCAATTTCTCCTTTTCCCACAATGTTTTCTAAAGTCGTATGCAACAAAGGCGTCAAATGTCGTTATTGTTTGGGAAAGGGTTAGAGAGTTAAGTATATATGAAAGATGAATATGCTGTATCGACGGATATCAATGGGGTTAAAAAGCATATCTAAAATATAGTTTTATGTAACTTAACAAGTAATTTCGTCTTTTGACAGGGTTTCCCCACATTCTCACAGAGAAAGTGTTATTTTTCATACTTAATTTTTTTGTCGTCTGCTTATGTTTTTAATGTTTACAAATTAAGGTAGAATACCCAAAATCTGCCATTTTGAAAGTTAGTATTTTGTTAGATTAATTTGATCGTTCTCATTATAGATTGGTCATGGCCGGAATTATTTAGTGTCTCATGAGACACTAAACAATTCCGGCCATGACCAATTTATAATGAGAACGATCAAATTAATCCGATTTATACGACGGCAGTAATTGGATGAAAGGAAGGGTTTCAAAACGGTGCATTATGCAGGCCTGCTAATGTTCAGGCCTGGTCCTTATTTAAGGCTTTGAGACTTTAAATTGTCCTTCTTTGTTCCCATTGAAGATGTTTAAATCCAGGCTTCAAGTAATGAGTTTCAGGCTTGAACATTCCTTAACAAATAGCTGTCCTGTTATGGGTATTCTACCTTAAATAACCTCATATAATGCAATCATGGACTAATGTATTGATGTTTTTCAGTATTTCTGGGCGGTTCGTGTAATCCAACAACATGGAGAGTGGATATAGCTATTCCATACCTCAAAGATCAGGGCATCACTTTCTACAATCCGGTATGGTAGTTTGATTGTTTTGGAGTTTAATGCCTTTTTCAACACTTTCCTTTTACATGTATATGCTTCTTGGTGATTGTGTTTCTGGGAACCAAACTACCCAGAATGCCATAGAGCAGTCATTAGTTCATGGTCTATGATTTACTGCAGCAGGTCTAGTGGATGGTTTGCAATATTTCTCAATTACTGCAGCAAGTAGAGGTTAATTAATTGATCCAACATTTGGCTATTACTGAAGAAGGGGTAATTGATTTATTGCAATATTTCTATATTACTGCAGCAGGTGTGATTAAACAATTAACTATTGTTGATTAGAACTGCAGGTGTAACGGCATATTCTAACAGTTCTTTATTACTGAAGCAGATATAATTGATCCATTGCAATATTTGTGTAATAATTTATTGTAATATGTGTTGATACGGCAGGGTAACAAATAATTTGTAATATTTGTTTATGCAGCAATGATTATTGATAATTTGCAATATGTGTTGATGCAGCAAGGGTTATTGGTCATTCGCAATATTTGTTGATGCAGCAGGATTTTTTTTTCATTTGCAATATTTGTTTACACAGCAGGGGTCATTGATTACATTTATTTGCAATATTTGTTTATGTAGTTTGTTTGCTGGTTATTCGCAATATTTGTTTAAGCAGCTGAGGCTATTGATCATTTGTAATATATGTTTATACAGAAGGGGAAGTTGATCATTTGCAATATTTGATTATAACTGAGGCAGATGTTTGTATGTGATTGTTATTTATATTTGCAGGTGTAATTAATTGATTCACGTGTTTATCATTGTAGCAGGTGTAAAGTGTTGATCAGTACATTTGTTTATTATTGCAGCAAGTGCAGCACTGGAAACCTGAGCTTATGGAGCTTGAGGCACAGGCCAAGCAGGTCAGTTAACGATCTTTAAATCAACTGTATTGCAGTGTTCTAGAAATCACCTGTATTTCTTTATAGAATGAAAATTTATGGCTTAGAAATGTAAATCAGCAAACATTTTATTCAATTTTGGAATTTAATAATAAGTCAATCACATTTGAAGTGTCAACATACCTTGTAAAAGACTTTGAACTGAATCAAACCTAGTTGAAGAACTACTCTAGTGTATTTGTTTCTTCTTTATGCGTGTGAAACATGGATTGTTTATTCAAGACATGCGAAGAAACTAAGCCATTTCCATATGACGTGCCTGCGGAAGCTTCTGCGCATAAGATGGCAGGATAAAGTACCGGACACAGAAGTATAGAGCTAATCTCCCCTCAGTACACACCATGCTTCAGAGCTCCCAAGCTCGCTGGGCCGGTCATTTCTGCCGCATGCCAGACTCTAGAATACTGAAGCAACTGTTTTATGGGGAGTTGTCTCAGGGCAAGAGACTGATAGGGGGCCAGAAGAAAAGGTTCAAAGACACTCTGAAGTGCTCTCTTAAACGGCTCAACATTCCTACAGACGATTGGGAAGATCTTGCCAAAAATAGGTCGTCATGGAGGCTCAAAGTTGCAGTTGGAGCAAAAGGAGCTGAGCAAGCCCGCACTGAAGAGGCAGAGAAGGAACGTGTGATCCGGAAACAGAGAGCAGAAAGAAACCTATCAATAGAACCAACCCACATGTGTTCCGTCTGTGGCAGACTGTTTCGAGCATCTATCGGCCTGATAAGTCACATTCGAACTCATTGCACCTTGCCAACATAGCAGTCAACGGTCATCTTCGCCTAGCAGTGGACAAACATCATCATCAGATCTAATTGTCTTTCGTCATAAGTTGTTTCGGATTAATTTCTTCTACATTTGGTGAAACAGTCAGCAACAAAACTATGTTTAAAACAGCTATTCCATCGGTAATTGTTTTCATTAGCCGATTAACAGGCTCTTTCTAATAAGTTTGAATGACGAGATATGTTTGCATGTTTTATAAATGAATTGCAATTCTATTCTTTTTATGTTATGTTGGATGTTTTGTTTAGGAAGACAAATCAAATTTTTTGCGGGCGACTTTGAGGCTTGCATCGATTTTCTCTTGTTTGTTACTGTATGATGTACTATAGGTCTAGGTGTGGGTAATAGTTGTGCAGATGTAAAGCGTCGGCCTCTTGTACGAAAGACCCCCTGTTTCGAATCCCCTTTATGCAAGGTTAAAAATTGCAGGGACTAACCCACAAATCCGTTGGAGTACTGGTGTAGTGTCCAGGAAGCAGTCAATGAGAATGACTTTGAACAACTTTAGTTTCCTTCACAATCGATTTAAAACAAATAGGTGAATAAATATGTCTATGTCTATTTTTAGATGTCCGATGTATTGTTCTTTGTGATCGACTCAAGGACTCGAGCCATCTCGTCCATGATAGAAGTGGCCTATCTAGCTGGTTTGTTTGATTGTTTTATTTTGTCTTTAACATCCCTTCAACAATTTTTCTGTTATCACATTACCACCACATGCCACATTTTTGCATCTTGTAGCAGACAGCTTTCAAAAATCATTTCGGCAAAAGGAGAAATTGCTTGTCACAAGCAATTTCTCCTTTTGCCTCAATGCTTTGTCAAACTATTTGCATATCACAACAGGAGAACTGAAAGTTTTTCACATGTTTACAAATCTTTTCTAAAGTTATTTATTTGCTTCAAGTAAAAAAAACATCCTCTGCAGGTGGTAAAGAGTTAAATTGCGATACCTTTCTCAGCATGGATGGAGGAAGACCCACTTAGTTAATTGCCAATTAGCGTCCCCTTTTTCTGGCAGTGAAGAATTGGTTTTCATGGTAATGAATTACTAATGACCCCTAAACGCAAAATAGCACTCTAAAAACTGAAAAACTGGGTAAAATGATTTATAAGTTATGAAATGATATGTTAAAACATAGCAACACACCACACTATTATGACAATATGTTGCTTATATTATTTATTATCGATGTTTCGAAGTGCTATTTTCCGGAATTGTGACAAAAGAATAAATTTTATTATGGCGGACTAGGAGTATTCTACCTTAAACCAAAGGATTAACCCTTAAATGAGACATTTAAAACCTTTTTCCCATTGTACTAAAATGGTTAATTTCAAAATGAAAAAAAAAGTGTACATATATTTTTATAATTTCTTTT
The DNA here is from genome assembly GCA_947846245.1 of Cerastoderma edule. Lineage (NCBI taxonomy): Eukaryota > Metazoa > Mollusca > Bivalvia > Cardiida > Cardiidae > Cerastoderma > Cerastoderma edule. The sequence goes on from OX401418.1 coordinate 28,462,818, forward strand.
CTATCATAGCTACAAACAGACAAGTGGTGACTGTATTTTGTGACTTGAAAGAAAATATGACTGTCAATGAAGAAATATTAACAGAAAGGTAATTACTTTTGATGATAGACAATGACTTTTTGTGCTAACAAAACTTGTATTCTCATGTATAAACTCATATCGGAGGATTATTTCCCTGATTTTTTAGTTATGCTATGTACAGTTTATTACCCAGTGATCAGGGAAGTCACCTGAATATGCCTAGAATAGATTATGAGACTGTAAACTCGACTTTTACTTTTTTTTATGTTAAATAGGGATTTAGCAAGCATGTAAAATGTGATTTTCTTTCTACAGTGAGATATCAACATTGAAGAAGGCGCGATTAGTGCTAACAGATTTGTTGGAGAGGAATTCTATTCCAATATTTTACGACATCCACTTGGCATTACGGTGTACAGCCCTCATAGTAAAAACGGTAATTATTTTCCCTTACTGAATGCCAAATTTTCGCCTGTCCAAAATTGAAAGAGTTTGCAAAAGACATTTCAAAATGTGATGAAATTGGAAAATAATCTTTTGATAGTGGAGAATAATTGTGGGAAAAGGAATAATTGCTTGTTACAAGTATTTCTTTCCATTTTCCCTCAATTTTTTATTTGTGTTTTAGCATTGTGTCAAGAGTATATCAGCTACACATGTAATACCATACCTGGCTTTCAGTTAATGTAGAAAGACCCAGGGCCTTTTTTTCCTTCAATTGGGAAGAAGCCCAAGCCTGTAGAATTTGGGAAATGTTATCGCTGAAATTGCTGAATTGGGAAGCCTAAAAGCTGGTATGACTCTGAATTTTTGGGGAAACTGCATTATTTCAAAGAAATTTTCATTAGGAAGGTGCCTTTTATGGGAGTCTGTTATATAACGTAAAAAACGAGACCAAGCGGTAAACTAACCATACATGCTAGTCAAGCTTATTAGAACCTTCAGCTTTCCATCTGATTACATTGTACTTCTTACAAAAGTCAACTTATCATATCGAAGTGAAGAGAGTGTTAACAATTTACATGTTTTATATTCTATGATAAGCACGCCTGTACATTTCAGAATGCCAAAGTTACGGAACTGACTGTGAAACATGGTGCTTGTCCAGTAAAACATGGCCACCTTAAACTCGGACAAGCTTTACTGTATGTTAATTTTAGTTTATATAGCAATGTTAAATTTTTGACAAGGATTTATCCCATTCCCAAACAACACATTTTCGACTGCCCCAAATTGAAAGAGTTTGCAGACAACATTTCAAAATGTGATGAAATAGAAAGATAATCTTTCGATACGGCAGAAAACATTGTGGGAAAAGGAGAAATTGCTCATTAAGAGCAATTTCTCCTTTTCCCACAATGTTTTCCAGAGTCATCTGCAAAAAGCTGATCAAATGCCGTTATTGTGTGGTAATGGGTTATACAGTTTTAATGAAAAAATAAATCGCATATTTCTCACTGAGAAATGATTTTCAGTGGGAATCATGAAATGCATGGTTTCCTGTTTTTCGCTTCTACCCAAAGTAGAATTAGCCGAATCCAGTGTTAAAGATATGCATGTTTTTAGAATTACTTTTTTGACCCGAAGGTTTGTTTTGTGACCTTACATTAATCAACATATCGGGTGAGTACTGGTTATTTATCCAGGAACCAGAATCAAGAGTGATTCATCTAAGATATAAGAACTTATTTCACAATCAATATAAAATATATAAGTTAAGTTATATAGTTAAGTCCTTAACTTAACTCAAATAACAAAAAAGGTCTGATAAGGGGCAAATCTATTTTTTGCAGGGGTCCTGCATGGCCCAGTTGGCGGACCTAGAACCTAGGAGTCCTGGGTTTGAGCCGCACAACACCGCAGGTGTCCTGCGAGTGACATTTGGCAAGTCACATCAGAGCACTAGCCTAGTACTGGTCAATCAAGGAAAGATGTAACATAACTGAAGAATTGTTGACACAATGTTTGATACCATACAAAAGAAAGCTGGTTCTTGGCTTTAGACTGACTGAACTAATAGGATGCTTTAGGGATGAAATAAAGGCTAGAAGGAAAATCTGCCTCTTCTCTTCATACTGGGTAAATGTTATGAATAAATGTTTTCTTTTTGCAGGGAATTAAGAGAAGCATTTAACTCAGTGGACAGTGGAAATAATGGCTACCTTGATTGTAATGATGTAAGTGGAATTAGGAATTTACTTTATATTGTTTGTTGTTTTTTTGGGAAGTTTAATCCTGTTTCCAACGATATTTCAGTTATATCCTGATAATGTAAGTGGTAAAATGAATCTACTATTTATTGGTTGGTTTTATTGAATTCTTTCAGCAGTGTTTCAGTTAAGGAATCTACTATTTATTGGTTGGTTTTATTGAATTCTTTCAACAGTGTTTCAGTTAAGGAATCTACTATTTATTGGTTGGTTTTATTGAATTCTTTCAGCAGTGTTTCAGTTAAGGAATCTACTTTTTATTGGTTTGTTTTATTGAATTCTTTCAGCAGTGTTTCAGTTAAGGAATCTACTATTTATTGGTTGGTTTTATTGAATTCTTTCAGCAGTGTTTCAGTTAAGGAATCTACTTTTTATTGGTTGGTTTTATTGAATTCTTTCAGCAGTGTTTAAGTTAAGGAATCTACTTTTTATTGGTTGGTTTTATTGAATTCTTTCAGCAGTGTTTCAGTTAAGGAATCTACTATTTATTGGTTGGTTTTATTGAATTCTTTCAGCAGTGTTTCAGTTAAGGAATCTACTTTTATTGGTTGGTTTTATTGAATTCTTTCAGCAGTGTTTCAGTTAAGGAATCTACTATTTATTGGTTGGTTTTATTGAATTCTTTCAGCAGTGTTTCAGTTAAGGAATCTACTTTTTATTGGTTGGTTTTATTGAATTCTTTCAGCAGTGTTTCAGTTAAGGAATCTACTATTTATTGGTTGGTTTTATTGAATTCTTTCAGCAGTGTTTCAGTTAAGGAATCTACTTTTTATTGGTTGGTTTTATTGAATTCTTTCAGCAGTGTTTCAGTTAAGGAATCTACTTTTTATTGGTTGGTTTTATTGAATTCTTTCAGCAGTGTTTCAGTTAAGGAATCTACTTTTTATTGGTTGGTTTTATTGAATTCTTTCAGCAGTGTTTCAGTTAAGGAATCTACTTTTTATTGGTTGGTTTTATTGAATTCTTTCAGCAGTGTTTCAGTTAAGGAATCTACTATTTATTGGTTGGTTTTATTGAATTCTTTCAGCAGTGTTTCAGTTAAGGAATCTACTATTTATTGGTTGGTTTTATTGAATTCTTTCAGCAGTGTTTCAGTTAAGGAATCTACTTTTTATTGGTTGGTTTTATTGAATTCTTTCAGCAGTGTTTCAGTTAAGGAATCTACTTTTTATTGGTTGGTTTTATTGAATTCTTTCAGCAGTGTTTCAGTTAAGGAATCTACTATTTATTGGTTGGTTTTATTGAATTCTTTCAACAGTGTTTCAGTTAAGGAATCTACTATTTATTGGTTGGTTTTATTGAATTCTTTCAGCAGTGTTTCCATTGCTACTAATTAATGGCTGATACAAGATTGTAAGGAATCTACTTTTTATTGGTTGGTTTTATTGAATTCTTTCAGCAGTGTTTCCATTGCTACTAATTAATGGCTGATACAAGATTGTAAGGAATCTACTATTTATTGGTTGGTTTTATTGAATTCTTTCAGCAGTGTTTCCATTGCTACTAATTAATGGCTGATACAAGATTGTAAGGAATCTACTATTTATTGGTTGGTTTTATTGAATTCTTTCAGCAGTGTTTCCAGTTGCTACTAATTAATGGCTGATACAAGATTGTAAGGAATCTACTATTTATTGGTTGGTTTTATTGAATTCTTTCAGCAGTGTTTCCATTGCTACTAATTAATGGCTGATACAAGATTGTAAGGAATCTACTATTTATTGGTTGGGTTTTTTTAATTCTTTCAGCAGTGTTTCAGTTGCTACTAATTAATGGCTGATACAAGATTGTAAGGAATCTACTATTTATTGGTTGGTTTTATTGAATTCTTTCAGCAGTGTTTCCATTGCTACTAATTAATGGCTGATACAAGATTGTAAGGAATCTACTATTTATTGGTTGGGTTTTTTGAATTCTTTCAGCAGTGTTTCAGTTGCTACTAATTAATGGCTGATACAATATTGTAAGGAATCTACTATTTATTGGTTGGTTTTATTGAATTCTTTCAGCAGTGTTTCCATTGCTACTAATTAATGGCTGATACAAGATTGTAAGGAATCTACTATTTATTGGTTGGTTTTATTGAATTCTTTCAGCAGTGTTTCCATTGCTACTAATTAATGGCTGATACAAGATTGTAAGGAATCTACTATTTATTGGTTGGTTTTTTTTAATTCTTTCAGCAGTGTTTCAGTTGCTACTAATTAATGGCTGATACAAGATTGTAAGGAATCTACTATTTATTGGTTGGTTTTATTGAATTCTTTCAGCAGTGTTTCAGTTGCTACTAATTAATGGCTGATACAAGATTGTACATCTGTGTTTAATACATGATTAGATTTATTGATGTTTGATTAGTTCAAGATTAGTAACCAATGTTTGATACATGAAAAGTAATTAATGTTTGAAAAATAATAAATGTTCTATGTTAAGTAGGAATGATTAGTCTTAAAACTATGTGAAGACCACAAAATGAGATATTCAGAGAAAATGAGAGCAGTGCTTGATAAAAGATTTGGGAATTATATTTGATAAATGATAAGTGAGCATTGTATTGCATTTTCTTAGCCCTATAATGTCTGCACTGGTCAAGACCCTAATATGAGATGATATGTGACTACTTATCAATGTTTGATACTTGGTGAATAATCATTGTTTGATAAACGATAGAGTTTTTATGTATTGTAGTTGTGTTTAGCATATATATGTTGTACTTGTTACAACTGGTGAAGACCTCCAAAAGAGATTTAATTAGGGGCCTCCATGGCCTAGTGGTTAGAGTACAGAACTTGAAATCACATGGCCCCTCTCCGCGTGGGTTCAAATCCTGAGGGGGATATGGATTTTCATGAGAGGCAGTCTCCCGACTGACTTACGGAATGCCGATGGTTCTACCTGCCTTAACCCTCCCTTATGGGCAGTTGAGTATCGGGTCTTCCTCCATCATTAAGAGTCGGGCATCGCTACATAACTGAAATAATGTTGATGTGATGTAAAACACATATAAAAAAAAAAAGAGAGATTTAACTGAAGCGATCAGTGTTTGATAGACAATGAGTAATCGATGCTCAATAACAATTTAAACATTTAGAAAATATTGTATTGTAGGTATGTTTAGCGTATAAATGTTGTGTGTGTGTGAAGACTTCAAAAAGTGACGTTAAACTTACGAGTAATCAATACCTGACAACAAATTTCTTATGATAAGAAATCATTATGTTGTAGGTATGTTTAGCGTATAAATGCTGTACGGGTGAAGTCCTCAATTAGAAATTGTATCTGATGAGTAATTAATACCTGACAAAACAATTCTAATAATAAGTAAACATTATATTGTAGGTATGTTTAGCGTATAAATGCTGTAAAGGTGAAGTCCTCAATTAGAAATTGTAGCTGATGAGTAATTAATACCTGACAAAACAATTCTAATAATAAGTAAACATTTATTGTAGGTATGTTTAGCGTATAAATGCTGTACGGGTGAAGACCTCAATTAGAGTTTATAACTAACGACTAACATACCTGACAAACAATTTCTTATGATAAATAATCGTTTTATTGTAGGTATGTTTAGCGTATAAATGCTGTACGGGTGAAGACCTCAATTAGAGTTTATAACTAACGACTAACATACCTGACAAACAATTTCTTATGATAAATAATCGTTTTATTGTAGGTATGTTTAGCGTATAAATGCTGTACAGGTGATGACCTAGATGTACGATGGCTCCATCTGAGAAGACAGTCGAAGGACCAGTTTACGTACGAGGAGCTGTGTTGTATCATCACAGAGTATAAACATCATGTAGGTCTTATAGAAAAATACTTTTCAATTGATGTCAAACTTACTGTAAGATTCAATTTATGCTTGTTCTTAACCCTTTCCCAAACAATAACGACATTTGACTACTTTGTTGCAGACGACTTTAGAAAACATTGTGGGAAAAGGAGAAATTGCTCGTTACGAGCAATTTTTCCTCTTCGCACAAGGTTTTCTGCTCTATCTGAAGAATATTTTTCAATTTCATCACATTTTGAAATGTCGTCTGCAAACTCTTTCAATTTGGGACAGTCCAAAATTTGTTGTTTGGGAAATGGCTTACAGTTAAATCATTTAGGATTTTTTCTGTGCTGTATCATCACCAAGTATGAAGATCATGTGAGGCTCATTGGCACAAACCTTTTTCGATCTGCGAATTGTTTGAAATAGGAGTAGTTAACCCCACAGATTTAAATGTAAAAGACTAAATGACAAATAAAATTGTCGTTTAAGTTTATGAAACTTATGAAAGCATCCCTAATGCCAATATTGTTTCGTCAATATTTGCCCCCACTTCCCCTTTGAAAACTGTTTTTCCCCCTAAAGTGTATAAAAAGTCCTACTCAAAAAGGGTAAGGATATACCATTGAGCGTTTTTATCATGACTTAAGGAAAATATTTTCATTAGTCAAAAATGATGTACATCAATTTTATCTTAGAAAAGTACAATATTTAAATGTTAGTGACTTTAAACATATTTTTTTAATATATTGATTGTGACGGAAGCTTAAAGCTTTTTAGATTCACTCTTGATACTAGCCAGTACTTACACCGATTTGAGGGCCAGTTCCAGGCATTATCACTTTTTCCAATGGGGATCAAACTGAGGACCCTCGGTACAAAAGGCCAATGCTCTACCTCTGCATTTTTGTGAAAGTTGGATTGATACTATGACTATGATAGTATTACTAAAGTACTGTTGAAAACAGTGTTAAATCTATATCAAATCTGTATGATTGATTTATTGTCTGTTTCCAGGTGTCCAATCCAACATTCCTACAGAAAGCCTTATTACAAGTTTTGCGTCCGGTACAGTGGATTATATCCAGTAAGAATCATTTGTTTATTCAGGGCTTTCCATAAGAGGCGGCTGCAGGCAGATTTGACCGCCTCAAATCCTTTTTCTGACCGGCTCAAATTTGTCAAATGGTTGAATAAGATATATTATTGGTACCTGACAATAGGTAAAAATTCAATTTCGATGTACTGGTCCCCAGACACCTTTTCCCCCTAAAGCGGTCTTCTGGCCTTCTACTCCAATCCTTAAAGGCACATAAAAGGAGATCAGTACAAATTAATTACTGAAAGAATATATCGAGTTCTTTTATTATGTTCATAAAAGTCATGAGAATTAATTTATAAATGCATTTAGACCCTATTAAAAAGATTCCTTTAACATAAGTTATTTTGTGCTTGAAATATAGTTGTCTCCAATTCAATCATGTTTATCAACAACTGTTTGTTTACATATTCAAAATAAAGAATTCTGATTGGTCGGTTCAAATATTTGTGTATCAACTGTCAAGGTCAGAGGTGAAGAATGAGGCAATCTGAATTATTAAACTTGCTAATCTGGGTTATTTCTGGTAGACTTTCACGTTCAAGTTTTTCTGATTGGATTTTTTGGTGATAACTAACTCATTCTGATCAAAAGTTTACCAAATGAAATAGTTTGATATAGCATTAATATCCTTTTATGTGCCTTTAAGGAAAACCCTGCTTGTTCATTATATACCAGTGTACAATGAATTAAGTGCAGATACATCACACTCTGTTTACTCCGATATTATAATGAGCATTTGTTGAAAGAAGAATTCAGCAATAAAGGCTATCAGAAATCATTGGGTTTATCCAATGAAAACACCTCTGAAGTAATATGTAAGCTGCCATATTGTTTCTCATGAGACTTCTTTCATTGTAATTTTGTTTCCCAAAATGGATCTTAAATGTAAAATCCAAAAAAAAAAATTTCATTTATTCAAAAGTTCATACTAGTGAATTGTTTTATAAAATGCGATTTTAAACACCAAGCAAATTAAATCCTGATACATTAACATTACATTTCTACATGTTTTATAGAATTCCAGAATATCAACAGTATTCATCATGATAGAGACCAGGGAGATATTCGCGACATTTATCTGGGAGGCTGTACCAGTGGAAAAACGACGTGGCGACAAGAAATAGCAGAACCTATACTCAGGTATATATGGCAGCCATTATACAAATTATGTCTTGGGTTGAGAGTATTTTTGATATCTGTCACTATATCATGTAATTGCTGTGCACACCTGTCAGTATTAGTTTTCTGTTTTGTTTCATTTTAATTTTTTGTTGTCTTTGAATTTTCATAGACTATTAATGATAGAAATATAATTTCTCAATAAAAGAAAATAATTTGTTATACCTACTTACCAACCTGTAAAATCCAGGGTTGGTAAAGGGCAAACCAACAATCTTTTAATTGTGGCCTTACCTTCCAGTAAGTCTTCTAAGTGAGCAATTTCTTTTTTTTTTCTTTTTTCAGGAAACATGGTCTGACCTATGTTAATCCGGATGTTCCAAACTGGGACCAAAAATTAATACCCATCCATGTGTCGATGCGAGAAAAATGCCGTCTTCTTTTGTATGTCATATCCAACGATAGAAGGCTCATAGCCTCAATGTGTGAAGTGAGTATATCATCCCATACAGGAAATAGAGAATAGATGGTTGGTGTCATGAATCAGAAATGTTATCTGTCAAGGTGTATTCATATTATCTGGTGAGCCGAAGGCCAAACGAATAATAATTTAATATAATATAATATTTCCTATTCAAAGACCTAAGCATCTATTCTATTTATCCTATTATCTCTATGGATTCTTATAAACAAACAAAATGAAATCAAAACATGAGATAAAAAAGGAGATAAAACACAGTAAATAAGTAGACAATTATGTATACCTGTGATGTCATGATTTGTAATGTGACTGCAAGTTATTTGGTTAGTGTTGTGTATCACAAATGGTGTATGACACTTTGTTGTCTGTCCCAAAATGGTATTGATGACAGATTGAATTTGTCACTGGTCTAAATAGAAAGTTAAAGAAGAGGACTAGCAAATAAATCTACATAGGTCAGCAAGAAAAATGTTGTCATCTTTAAAATTAATCTTTATATCCAATAAAAGAAGGCTCATTGCATCTATTTGTGAAGTGCTATCACCTGTTTGACTTACTCCCCCCCATGGGAAATATGTGATTGGTCCAAATTGAAAGCAACTGCAGACAACATAATACCCATGCATTTATGCATTTATCTTTGCGAGAACACTCTTTTTTCTTTTTGGTGTCATAAATGTCATATTTAAAGATTGAAGGCTGGTACCATCTTTGTGTGTTATCTCTTGACTCATTTGTAAAAAAAAAATGGTGTATAAGTTATGACTTTTTATTGTGAAATTAACCAGTTTACCTTGTGACAATGTTTTTATACAACTTTTGTTTAACCCTTAGAATGCTGGGTAATTTTGTAAACATAGACTTTTGTGTTGTCTGCTTTCTAAAACCTTAAATATCTGCTTAGTTTTGATGAGGAAAGATACTCAGAGATGAAAACAGGTAAGATCACAGGCCAGCCACCAGTTTACTTGCCGACTGGCCTGGATCCAACCTGTTTGCATAAGCACAAAGTCTGTTCCAGCACTATAAGGTTTTAAAGATTATCTACACCAGCAGTTTAAGATTCAGTTACTGCACATATTTTAACTCATATGTGTACACATTCTAACATGAAAGAAAGTGTTGCCCACTTATTTAAGATGCAGATACTGTTCATATTTTAACTCGTATGTGTACACATTCTAACATGAAAGAAAGTATTGCCCGCTTATTTAAGATGCAGTTACTGTACATATTTTGACTCATATGTGTACACATTCTAACATGAAAGAAAGTGTTGCCCGCTTATTTAAGATGCAGATACTGTACATATTTTGACTCATATGTGTACACATTCTAACATGAAAGAAAGTGTTGCCCGCTTATTTAAGATGCAGATACTGTTCATATTTTGACTCATATGTGTACACATTCTAACATGAAAGAAAGTGTTGCCCGCTTATGTAAGATGCAGATACTGTACATATTTTGACTCATATGTGTACACATTCTAACATGAAAGAAAGTGTTGCCCGCTTATTTAAGATGCAGTTACTGTACATATTTTGACTCATGTGTACACATTCTAACATGAAAGAAAGTGTTGCCCGCTTATTTAAGATGCAGATACTGTACATATTTTGACTCATATGTGTACACATTCTAACATGAAAGAAAGTGTTGCCCGCTTATTTATGATGCAGTTACTGTACATATTTTAAATCATATGTGTACACATTCTAACATGAAAGCAAGTGTTGCACGCTTATTTAAGATGCAGTTACTGTACATGTTTCAACTCATGTATACACATTTTAACATGAAAGAAAGTGTTGCCTGCTTATTTAAGATGCAGTTACTGTACATATTTTGAAAGAAAGTGTTGCCTGCTTATTTAAGATGCAGTTACTGTACATGTTTCAACTCATGTATGCAGATTCTAACATGAAAGAAAGTGTTGCCCACTTATTTAAGATGCAGATACTGTACATATTTTAACTCATATGTTTACACATTCTAACATGAAAGAAAGTGTTGCCCGCTTATTTAAGATGCAGATACTGTACATGTTTTGACTCATATGTGTACACATTCTCACATGAAAGAAAGTGTTGCCTGCCTAATTAGGATTTTTGTATGAATTTCAGGCCGGGTACTACATTGGTCGAGGCTGTAGAATGGTTGTCTGCGTCCAGAAATTACAGCCTTCAGCAGTGCTGTGTGGAGAGCAGGTAAATTTAGTTGTACAAATATATTGTCATCAAAATGCCTCAAAATGAAATTTTTTATTTATGATGATCAAATCGATGAAATTGTGTGCACACCTTTGACCTACAAAGGCAAATAGACAATGCTTTTATAAGCTCTTATTATAGGATTCAATAAAATGAAGGACTTACTATATTCTTACATTACACCATCATGTTTAGAAACAATGTCTGGCAGGGTTTTGTTGACTGGTCTATCTGATTTATAAGGGTCCTGTGTTGCCCAGTAGTTCTGTTGTAGTACTTGTAATACAGAGGTCCCGGGTTCAATTCTAAGCAGTGGTGCTGGCATGTTTTGTGGGGGTGTACATGCGCAAGACACTTGCTAAGTACAGGTGAAATCCAGAAAAGTACTGAAGTAACTGAAGTACTGTTGACACATCGGTAAACCTAATACAAAATTTATCAATTATCTATTTGTTTATGAAGAACTATAATGACATGTATTACTTTGATACTTGGTTTTATATAACAATAAATATATTGTGATGCCATGCCAATTATCAATGGAAGAAGACTATGCGCTTCAGACTTGCACATAGAGACCTAGCTAATGCCAGAATTCAACAAGACACTCCATTTACTTTCAGTTAACAGACTGTGCAGTCAAAGATTACAATCGAGGTCGGGAATATCTATGTGATCTCGCTAACCGAGAAGGAATTCCACTGTTTGATGATATAAGGGAAGCCCTGGCCTGTGCTATATCTATGCTGAATACCAGATCGATGGAAGGATGACGCTCTACAAAGACAGGGCCTTTATCTGTTTCATTATGTACATGTACACACATTTTATTGCTTGTTTTTGAGGAATCACAGCAATCGTATTTCAGTTATATTGAAATGCTAGGCTCTTTAACCCATTACCGAACAATAACGCCATTTGACCTGTTTGTTGCAGACGACTTTTGAAAACATTGTGGGAAAAGGAGAAATTGCTCGTAACGAGCAATTTCTCCTTTTCCCACAATGTTTTCTACACTTACAAGAGAATATTTTTCAATTTCATTACATTTTGAAACGTTGTCTGCAAACTCTTTCAATTTGGGACAGGCGAAAATTGGGCGTTTGGTAAAAAGTTAAAGATAGAGGAAGGCTCCATGTCAACTGCATAAGGGTCGGGTAAAAACATAAAAACATCAGGGTTCGTTAATTCAGACGAGTGACTACCTCTCTAGAAAATCCAAATTTGCCCCTAATGGGATTTCAACCCATCCAGAGAGTGGCCATTTGATTTCAAGGTCTGTACTCTTACTGCGTGGCCATGCAGACTTCTGTAATCATTTTTACACATTTGAGATAGAAGATATAAAAAAACATAGTGACAAAATGATAAATTGCTCATATTGAGCAAATTTTCATTTTATCACAAAAGTTTTAACTTAATTCTCATTTTTTATTATATTTCATGAATTTCGTCTGCAGTTCCTTTCAATTTAGTCATATCGCATAATCCTTTTTGAGGGAATGGGTAAAACCCTAAAACAGATTATAAAGTTACAGGTCTTGGCTAAGTTGGCAGTCGGAATTTACAAAATGTATATGCAATGTACAGTAGTATGCTTAAAGCCATATTGAAGTAGAAATTGCTCATATTGAGTTCTTACGATATGCATGTAGATAATTAATTTATTTTATGTTTTTTACTTTTTATAAATGAAATAAAGCAAGTTTTACTTTCCTACTAGACCAAGGGGTCCTGCGTGGCCCAATGGTTAATGTAGCGGACTTAGAACTTTGGGGGTCTCAAGTTCAAGCCCCCAAAAGACCTCTGGTTTAATATGGGAGTGTCCTTTGGCAAGTCTCTTCATGGCCCTAGCCTAGTACTGGTGAATCCAAGAAAGCTGTATCATAACTAAAACATTGTTGACAGGATGTTAAATACCATATAAATAAATAAATAAGTTTCATTGTAGGCAAAATCCCTGTAAATTATTTGGAGGATGGGGTGTAGACCCAGAAGATGTGGGTAATGTCAGACCAATGTCTTGTGTTAATGTTTCTCTCCTCAAATAATGTGATGTATGATAACTTTTTAACTTGTTTCTAATTGTTTCAAAGAAAACCATTTTTAATCTGTCAAAGTATATATATTATGCTCAGCAAAATAGAAATTGAATAACACCTTTAAATGAAAAGCTCTTCTGTAAATACATGTCTTTGTTAAAATGTTTGTTAAATTGCTAGATAACACATTACAGTTAAACTTGTGTTAAGAGGCCAGCCTATGGGACAGAGTAAATTGGCTGTTTAACACAGGTTGGCTGCTTAATACAAATTGATTTACACTATAAATCTAACAATGGGACTTTCTGTAGTGGCTGTTTAAGGCAGGTTGGCTGCTTAAAAGGGTGGCTGCTTAACACAAGTTAGACTGTATGTTGATAATGCAATAAATCTTATTATGTTATGTTATGTTATGTTATGTTAATTGAGATTGTCTGTATGAATTTATACGTTTTTGATTTATTACTACTTAGCCATATAAAATGTTTTAAGGCGATGTGCTTAGAAAAGACCTGAATTGAATAATGTTACACTTTTGAAATTATAGTTTTCAAGATATGCTTTGATTTAAACACTAGCATATTGCAATAACAAAAATGTGTTTTCATTCTCCTACCAATTGTATGTATTCCAAAATTTAAAACACAACCACTATATATTTGCTTGATAGGCGAATCCTTCAATTGATTTGCTATATGTTTCATTCAAGTCTTGTTGGTCCAGTAGGCAAGATGGCGGATTTAGAACTCCGGGGTCCAGGGTTCAAGCTTCACGGACACCTCTGGTTTCATGAAAGTGTCCTTTGGCAAGTCATTTGAACCATTAACAAACAATAACGACACTTTGTTCCAGACGTCTCCGGAAAAAAAATTGTGGGAAAAGGAGAAATTGCTCGTAACGAGCATTTTTTTCTTTTTCCCACAATGTTTTCTGCCCTATCAGAAGATTTTGTTCAAATTTCATCACATTTTGATATGTCGTCTGCAAACTCTTTCAATTTGGGACAGTCGATTTTTTGTCATTTGGGAAATGGTTAAGAGCCAAAGCTTGTACTGATTGGTCTACGAAAGCCGTAACATAATTGTAAAATTGTTGACATGTGTTAAACAGGATACAAACAAAAATGAGAATGGTTTCGATCTAGTACAAATGTAATTGTTTGAGACCACCTCTTCGTAATAATAGCTATACTAGCTATACGAGAGCCTTGTGTTGGTAAGTGTTATCATTACCCAGTGTTATGATTAAAGATGATTGTTTTCATGAAATGATCAAATCTTACACATGTATTAGATTTTTAATAAATTCTTACATTTTCGTAGAAATAGCCAGTAGTCATCACTTTTACCTCCAACTTCTGAAACTGTCTTCCAATGATGTTTCACATTGCAATAATGTCCTTCGATTTAAGAATCCATCCATAATTATCAGTTTAAACTTACCAAATATTAGCCTGGAGGCCTGGCCCGTTCGTATACCGCGAACTAATGTGTGTTAGCATGGGCCACAGACTCCAGACTTACCAAATATTTGCCCAAGTCGTTTACGGTACCCAAGTAAGTTTTCCCTTTCACTCAATCATATGATGGGGGATGTTTTACATAGATATATGCTCCTGGGGCCCGTTTTACTAAACAACTTACGAAAAGTGTTTGCGTAAGTCATAATTGATAAACATGAATAGTATCTTCAATGAAAGTGCAATGTGGCACTTCATTGGAAGCGTCTCCAATGATGTGTCACTTTGCAATAGATTCCAATGATGTGTCACTTTGCAATATTGCTTCGTCCAATATTGAAATAAGAGGAATTGTTGTTTTAGACTTGCGCAAATCTTAAGCGTAAACTGTTTAGTAAAACGGTACCCTGCTCTTGTAGGGAGCTTAACTCTTAGAATACTAGGTAATTTTCTAAAAATATATTTCTGTGTCGTCTGCTTTCCAAAACATTAAAATATCTGCATAATTTTGTTAAGAAAAGATTCTCAGAGTAGCAAACAGGTTAGCTCATAGGCCAGCTGCTAATTCACTTAACGACTGGCCTGGTTCTAACAAGTTTGCATAAGCATGAAATCGGTCCAGCTCTATAAGGGTTAAAGATCGCATTTTGCATCGACACTTTGATAATCCAATCTTGCGCCATGAACAAGAAAATGTTGCATGCATCGCTAAAGTCACAGGAAAGAAGGGAGACAATAAGTTGTATAGTTCTATACAATTTTAATACATTTAATAAAAAACATGAAAAAATACTATACTCTATGAAAACGGAAGACAATATGAAAGTTTCCAGAGTAATATATTAGTTAACGTACTGTTGATCGTTTCTGTGTTTAACGCATCTGCATCATTAGGTAGAATACCCATAATTCTAGAATACCCATAGTCCACCATTTTGAAACTCGTTCATTTAATCGGATTACTTCGGTAATATTCGGTTAACCTCAATCCGGTCCGGGACTATTGGGTTCAATGCGAATAGTTTTGGCCCAGACCGATGTTTAACGAGAACTACCGAAGTTATCCGACGAAAGAATGAGTTTCAATATGGCGGGTTATGGATATTCTGCCTTATGAAACCTCATCTCATATCGTGCAAGTTTCTGTTGTGTCACAACACTGTGTCTATATCATATCAGAACGATGCTGTAAACGTTTAGGCCTCATTTACTCTTGTCGTTTTTATTTGATTTTGATTAGAGACATAGAAAGTTTTCTTTGTCTGTGTTTTGAATAATCTTAGAGTTCAGAAATGTCCAGTCGACATTTAGCCTTGATATGAATATGCATTATGGTTAAACTAACAAACCCTTGTACAAACCACCCTCAAACAATACATATGTGCATTGCTTTTTAAGACAGCTCATATGGCGAAATGCTCCAGACAAACTTTAGGATAGGTAATTGTCAAATGGTCAATTGACCAGTCAAAAATATATGTCGGAGATGTACCAAGGGAGGCATGAAAAACCGTGCCCCATTGTTTTTGTCTATCGGAAGATTGTACATTTTTTATTTGTCAAGCACCCAATACCTCAATTTGACGCAATGGATGCAGAAGACTTCAATAACCTGTGCATTATAAGGATGCATTATAGATTGCCCCCGCTGTTCTGTGTCGTCTGCATATACCGTGTACAAGTGCAGTTGTCAAAAATTGTTAAGTCTGCAGACGATCCGCTCTAATTTCTAATACCAGACGACATCGATAACAATTACAAAATGTTATTTTATGATATTTCATATTTCTAATGATAAACAAATTTCGCAATGAGGATATCTAGATCACCTAAAGTAGGTTTTGTTTATGTCATAATGTTCTATTAATGCTGTCTACTTTTTTTGTTAAAAGACATTTTCTGGTTGCAGGTACATGTAGCTTATTACATATGTCGCTTATACATCGTCATAACGTCTACTGATTCCAGAAAAATTCGTATGGCAGATATATGAGATGTTGTTTTCCGCTTATGTCGCTTATAATGTCATTTCTGATCCCAAATTTCAAATCACGAACGCACCAATCGATTGATTATCAAAACCACGATCACTTGTAAAATCCAATGAAAAAGGCACTTTACGCAACTCGAACCGCTGACCAGCCCACAGTCCCGCAGTGCGTTTACCAATAACTGGCCCTCAGGCGCAAGGTCCATCTTGTGTCTCACCCAGTCGCCAATGTCTCCTTGGAGACACGGATGGGTCAAAAGGTCATTCGACACGCGTGTGCAATTCTCATGACACGTCCGGTGTTTCACGTAATACCCGCAATTCTCTTTGCGGAAAAAGTTTCCGTATATCCGCTGCGTTTCGGGATCCTTCGCGTTGATCAGTTTCCGCCACTCGCAGTTGCCGATCATCCCTTCGAATTTGGGGAGATACCGTCTGCAGCGCTGTACGGACTTCCAGCTGGCGCAGAAAGTCGTGGAGAACGTCTGCGAGACGGGGTAATAGGTGAGGAATCCGTAACACATTTCGTCCGATGTTCCCGCGCCATAATGGACGGGTTTGGGACTGTATGAGCTGTATTTACACTCGGTTCGGATCTCATCTCCTGGCTTCACCTCGATAGGGGGATCGAAACTGTAACGGTTCAAACGTACAATGAATATTCTATCCCATATGTAACAAGGGCAATTTACGGACCGATAACAGGGTGCCGCATAACAATTTTTTTATCTTTCACAAGACCACATGATTGCTAGGCGCACCTGTCAGTATTGAATTTCCGTTTTGTTTTACGTTTTTCCTATTTCATTTTCATTATGCATTTGTTCATTCAAATCCATATAGGTAACAAGATAAATAGAATGGATGGTTGTTGTCTTTTAATAGGAAAGGTTATCGGGCTCGGCTTCGGATTAATATCCGATTCGCCTTCGGCTAACCGGATAACATTCCTAGGCCTTGTCCGATAACATTTCCGATTCACGACCAAACATTTATCCACTATTCATCTATCGGATATCATGCAAGAACAATTGCAAGAATGTTTTGACAAGTGACGACGTTTGAATACAGGAAATAAAATGATATGCATATTCAGTCCAATTCAAGTTACATAATTCACATATCCTATCGTTTCTTTCAATTCCTATTAACATGGACATTGCGAGGTAATCCCGACAACTTCTAACTATCTCGTATTCTATTGAAATATGGACATATGGCAGCGAAATGATATTCATATTCAATCCAATTCAAGTTACATAATTCACATATCCTATCGTTTCTTTCAATTCCTATTAACATGGACATTGCCAGGTAATCCCGACAACTTCTAACTATCTTGTATTCTATTAAAATATGGACATATGATTACAAAATAAAAGCACGGAGTTTCCGTCAAGCTTAAAGGCCAAGGT
Source organism: Cerastoderma edule (assembly GCA_947846245.1). Classification (NCBI taxonomy): domain Eukaryota; kingdom Metazoa; phylum Mollusca; class Bivalvia; order Cardiida; family Cardiidae; genus Cerastoderma; species Cerastoderma edule. Next base: position 28,480,651 of record OX401418.1, read on the forward strand.
TCCCTCAGTGACTTTATTTCCGAGTCTCTTTAGTGATTTTGTTATAGGTAGAATACCCATAACCCGTCATTTCGGAACATTTTCCCGGGTTTGAGCCCCACCAACAACTTTGGCTTTCTGGGAGTGTCCTTTAGCAAGACATTACAGAGCCCTAGCCTAGTACGGGTGGATCCAGGAAGCCTTAACATAACTGAATAATTGTTGACAATACGTTAAACGTCATACAATGTGTACCGATATATGTGCTTGAAAGTCAGTTCCTAAAAGATAAAAGGGGAATAGATGGTAGCATCACGGGAATACCAAAATATAACTGAAACCTTTCAAAAACAGCGTAAAAAATCAACCCGATCTTTCCACTATTATACTTAGATGGGTTGTATGTACATATTATAAAGTAACATATAGGCCAAAAGTCGTCCGATGTGTCGTTATACTATCTTTACTTTCCTGTTTGTACTTTGTACAGATGTCATTTTAACAGATTATTCGTTCTTTCGTTCGTACAAACACTCAATAGGGACCTCCTAGGCCAAGTGGTTAGAGTACAGAACTTGAAATCACATGGCCCCTCTCTGCGCAGGTACAAACCCCGTTGACGGCATTTTAATTTCCAAGATAACTAGTTTCACAACTGGCTAACGGAATGCCAATGGATCTACCCGGATCTACCGGCCCTTATGAGCAGTTGGTCTTCCGACATTATTAACCCTTAGAATGCTGGGTAATTGTCTTAGAAAAATATCTTTTGTGCCGTCTGCTTTCCAAAATATCTGCTTTATTTTGATCATGAAATATACTCAGAGTAGCAAACAGGTTAGATCAGAGGCCAGCTGCCAATTTACTGCCAAGCACCAAAAGGGTCGGGTATCGCAACATAACTGAAATAATGTTGACGCGATGTTAACCCCATAAAACAAACAAACAAACAAGTCACTCACTGATAAAACTGTGGATGATCGTAGTTATACTGTTGGTCATTCGTCAAGTCTCTGAGCTTCTTTCCGCCTCTATAAAGGCTGACTACCTGAGATTTACCTGGAATAATGTGTGTACGTGATTACAGAGATAAAACAATGGGAAGTGAAATGAAAATCAGGTGAAACTTGCGATACCAAATAGATTATTTGCAGGTCATTCCATTCATTTTACTTAGATCATTCGAGTTCTATGAACTCAAAGATAACTGTCTTTTTTTTTTCAAATAATAATCCCTTTAATTATAGGATAGAAGCTATGCTCCATAATTGAATAGTAAAAAAAGCTTGTTTGGGACCAAAGAATAACGCGATATAACTTAACACCCTAAGTTAGGCCAGGGTATTACCACAATTTAAATAATAATTCTCACACCTGGCCAACCATATTCATTCATGGTTGAATTCACTACCCGAATAATGCAGAAACTTATAGGAAGCATTTCACTGGTATGAGTAACCAGTATAGCTGAATAAAAGTTGGAACCTTCGTTTAAAAGCATACTAGCGCTTGAAAACTGCATAACTTGGTAAAATGAGTTATAAATTATGATAGAATATGTTTAAACACAACAAAACACCACACGATCATGATAAAATAAAGCCTATACAATTAATTATCGATATTTCAAAATGTTATTCTCACAAATTGTGTCCCCAAAAATTGGCTTCATTTTTTACTTATGTACATTCAAGTGAACTTCAAGTTACGTCTTAAAATAGCGACGAGAGCTCAAATAAACGTATGGGGGTCACCTTGTTAGAAAAGTCATATGATACACATTAAATATTGTCATTTATCTAACACCAACAACGCGAAATGGAGAAATCGCTAATTTCATTGGCTTCCGACGTTTCTCGAATGACCTTCTTTTATCGCTAAATTTAAAAATCTCAACCTTATCGTATTTACTATTTAAAAAGCATCAAACGTGTTACCGTGTGAGTTCCTCTGTAAAAGGGGGATTCAAAGAAGCCTACTTTTAAGCTTATGCTAAATTATTTTAGAAAGTAAAAAAAAATAGTGTAAACGAGCGCTAGTACGGCTTTTACCAATAAACGAACCTCTCTTTCATTTATCCTAACTTACCCATATAATGCATATGATTGACCGCCCGGGTGATGAAGATGCTGTTTGGGAACATCTCCCGGGTACAATCCCCGGGACAGCTTGCATCGAACGTGATATCCTTGGCGTACGGGGGTATAGCAAGGTGCTCTTGACCCACCATAAATATGGCGGCGTCGTAGGGTCGTCTGCTAGCTGTGTAGTAGATGCTCAAACCCGAACTGTCCAGCTGGTCCGACAAGCGGTCCGGGTTGTTCCAGTGTATCTGCAGATAAAAACCGGGAACGCTTATTTTGTGGTTATTTGATGTTTATGTGATAAAACAGAAAACGATGGAAAATACAAAAATAAAACATTGGAAAATACGTGTGAACATGGTTACAAAGGCAAGAAGAACAAGCCTACCTATCCGTTGAATATGATTTACAAACAAATGAAACTAAAAGGTATGTACGTTTACGTTACGCTCGGGTTTATGTACCAGATCCTCATCCAAGAGACAATGTGCTCGCGGGTGTTTGGTCACTTGTCGTTTAATGAGACTGCGAATAAAGTGCTTAGGAACCGAGCGCATGCGTACACCCATTTTCTAGAACGAGGCTCTAGCGAGGCTATGACAACACTCTACCTACCAATCTGAACACATCGGGTTTATCCAATGAAAACGCCTCTGACATAATATTGATGCCGCCATATTGTTGCCTGTTGGATTTACGTCACTTTACTTTCTTTTTCAAATGTAGATCTTAATGTGAAATCTAAAAAGGTCATTTAATTTGATGAAGGAAACGGTTATATAAATTACAAAAACTAATTTCGCCATTTTGTATGAGTAACCGATAGAAAATAATTCTAAAGGATGTCCAACACTTTTACATACATGGAACTACTTCACGTGGACGCTAAGAGAAAATGTGTTACAAGCCGGGGTGGCGATTTACCCGAAATATTGTAACCCTACTCATATATCCGAGGTGAATTTCTCGGCTCACGAAAATACCCGAGATGTTCCGATTGGATCAAGGCTATGACACCACTCTACCTACCTGTAGCGCCGCCGTCTTGTAACCATGGATACCGGTCCTGAAGCCGGAGTCACGTGACGCACAATCCCCGTCCGAACCGACTGTCCATGTTCCGATAATCTGCTGGCAGTTTGGATGGGCCGACATTCCACATTTGTATGGGGCGACTGTTAAAAAACGAACATCAAATAATACGGATTGTTGTAGTATTGTTTTTTTAATAATCTACACATAAGATATTTTTCTCAAACATATAACAAAATGAGAAAATTTTGATGTCAAGTTTTTAAATATTTTTTCCTTAATAGCCTTTTTGTCATGTACGGGCTCAGGTAGAATTACCCCACCAACTTTTAAACATGTCAATCTTCTTCTCAAAAATGAGTTTTTAAGTTTTGCTTTTTATACAAAAGCAATTTATGATAGAGTAGAAAAGATCTGTTTTTAGAACCAAACCTCATGAGTTTGGTGATCTGACCATTTCTTATCCAATAGATATAATTAAGCATAAAACCCTCTAACCCCTGTACCTCTTGGTGGAAATAAAAGAGAAAGTAGTTCCGTGACCTATTATCTTTTATTGGTTTTTTCAAGATCATACCAGACGTTTCATGACAAAACCAACCTAAAGGTAATTTTTATAGATTTTTATTTTTTTTACATTTTTGTGTAGTTCGAACAATAGAAAAATACAATTTCAAACAAAAACTATAGAGATTGTCCTTTAAAGCTACTTGTTAACAGATGTTTCACCCGATAATATTCCTACGCCTTGCCCGATAACATTTCAAATTCACGACACAAACCATCTATTCTCTATTAATTGGCTTGTTGGTAGTGTTATGACAATAAGAGTAATTGTTTCGATTTATCTCAATACTTAGTTTATTGAAATAAATCTAACAATGTTGTCAACACTCTTTGTTATCGAACCTGTTTGAGATGTAATTGGCAATTAGGTGTAATTATGTAAATGTAGATCACCCATAACCCGCCATTTTGAAACTCTTTCTTTTGTCGGATTACTTCGGTCGTTCTCGGTATACATCGGTCGGTGCCGGGGCAATTCGCTTAACACAGAATAGTTTCGGCCTCGACCGATGTATACCGAGAACGTCCGAAGAAACTCGACGAAAGAATTAGTTTCAAAATGGGCGCTGATGGTTATTTTACCTTAAAATAACCCACATTTCTATGCAAGGGAGTATACAACACCACTGTGCCTTTCTATTCCAGGGGTAGTTGACGGTTCGTTTGGATTCTGTTTATTCAATATAAATTAATTGTCATTACCTTTTAATGCCTCCGTTTTGTCGCTGCCACTGTCTGAAAAAAGGTCAAAAACTTTATTAAGAAAATGAACACCATAAATCAGAAGAATAATGTACGCTTAAATAGTATAGCACTTGCGGACTCCCTTTATGCATAAAAGCATATATTCTAATCGCAAATGGCATTCGATGTCTTAGTTAAAGAGAAACTAGCCTAAAAATAAAAGCTTTCTAGGAAACACCTTTACAAAGCATAGTATGCGTCTCATGCTTATCCTTTGCTTTAGTTCAAAACAAAATGTCCCTTTATTTCGATAATGTGAAAAGCAATATTGCAAAAAAAGAAATTATCAATTTTCATCACATTTTAAAACGTCTTCTGCAAACTCTTTCAATTTTGGACAGTCGAAAATTTAGCGTTTGGTAAAGGGTTAAACCAGCATCCTGACTATTTTCATTGCGAGCCATTTTAATACCTGGTATATCGCATCCGAACATGATGATGTGATGCACAATGGCGGAATTATTGATGAGGGGTGTCGTCGCCACGATCTGGTAGTCTCCGTCAGAGGGCAGGTCGAACAGCATACAATGGTAATTTGTGACGTCACTCGGGATGGGCGTGACTGGGAATCGAAGGTCCGCCTTCATGATTCCTGAAAAGAGCGAAAAAAGAGGCATCCGTGAAAAGCCGCCACAAACCATTTATTTTCATATATATTACAATTCAGTAGCATTCCTAGAATAATTATGTTTTTTTGTTAAAAAAACTGAAACGGAAATGTGTCCGTTACATAGAAAATGCCTGTATTTGTTTCTTTTTCATTTGGTTTTTGCATTATTCCCTATTGAAAAGTTGAACAACGTAATCTCATAGATCTGTTCTTGTTTTGCCCACACCTACTCGCGTCTTCTTTTTTAGACCAACGATATGTCAAATTTGAATGTGCATGCTATCAAGTTTACTGTTGATGCCTCTTTACGTCACGATCTTTTCCTATAATTGAAATGCACGCACGTATCATTTACGCATTAAGTATCGTGTTAGAACAGTGCATCCTTATCAGTGCACGTTATGCAATTATTTTCTTTCTCATTCTTCAAAACCGGTTTGATGTTTAAAAAGCATGTCATCTGATAAAGTATCAAATGAAAAGAACTCTGTTGGCATTCTTTAACCAATTCTTTCATATCGACAAACAACTTAAATACACCTGTAACAAAAGTCTTTCATATTCAGATTGTTTAGTGCATTTCAGGCCTACAACCTATAAACAAAATACAACATATGTACAAATAAAAACATTTCTAAAAAGTGACTTAAAGTCACAAAGATATTTAAGAAACTGCGTAAGACTACAATGAGATAAATAGAGAATAGATGGTTGGTGTCGTGAATCGGAAATGTTATCGGGCAAGGCTTGGGAATATTATCCGGTGAGCCGAAGGCGAAACGGATAATAATCCGAAGCCGAGCCCGATAACTTTTCCAATTCAAAGACACCAATCATCTATTTTATTTATCCTGTTACCTTTATGTATTCTTTCAAAAAAACAGGATGTAAATAAAACACGAGAAAAAAGGAAAAATAAGTAGAGAATGGTGTAAACATGACGTCATTGCGCTCTTATGACGTCATGATTCGTCACGTGCATGTGTTACATGGTTACAATCTGAACACATTGGGTTTATCAAATGAAAACACCTCTGAAATAATAGGGATGACGCCATGTTGGTTCCCAGCGGAATGACGTCACTTCACTTTCGTGTTTAAAAATAGATCTTAAATGTGAAATCTAAAAAGTCTTTAAATTTGATTGAGGAAACAACTTAACATGTCTCAACAACACTTTTGCCATTTGGTATGGGTTACTGATAAAAAGATTACTTAAAAGGATGCCCAACCCTTCCATACACATTGAACTACTTAACTTGCACGCTTAGAAAAGGTGTTAATTGGCGGATGCCGATTTACTCGAAAAATTGTAACCATACACTTATATCCGAGGTGTATTTCACAGCTCACGGAAATACCCGAGTAGATCTGATTGACATGGTTAGTGCCGGATGTCGCAAATGTTATACGGCACCGAGTTATCGGTCCCAAAATGGCACTAGTGACAGGATAAACATAAATAAATGAGAACATTTAGTGTTACCCCTTTCCCAATTTAGTACTATTTTAAAATGTTGCCAACACAAATTTTATTCGGAAGACTGTTTCTTTATACAGCACTGCCCAAAAAAGTGTCCCATTCTTGAAAAGAATTAAAAACAACATAGCAAGGTTTCTTATATCATTCTTATCCTGTGACGCGTAATATCGCTTTGGTTTTCGTATATTTATAATAGATACTAAAACTACCAATAAAGTGTGCAGAATAATGAATAATAAATGAAACTTTAAGATAGGTCATCCTAGAACATTGTTCATCTGCTCGCATATCATCAATTGTGTCTTAGACATGCTTAGCCGTTAGAGGAAACATCGCTTACTCAAAATGGCTCTGTTAAAAGGACTATCTCACAGATTGAGAAAAGGTTATTTTCTAAAGCATATGTCTTCTGTTATTGGAATGACAGCACAGATCTATAGAGTTACAAAAATCTAGATTATCAATAAACTCATCACCACTTTTCACAATCAAGTGATGGAGATAAAGCACATTTATGTTTAAGATATAATAAACCGTTTTAATGGAATATTTTGCAAACAATGATCGAAATTTGAATTACCAATAGAGAAGCGACGGTACTTTTGAATACTATCATGATGTCGGTTTCACAAACGTTTAACTGTGAATGTGTGCATACCTATTTTCCGTCAAGTGAACTCATCGAAATGGGAATAGGTTTGCAATCAAAGCATTAAAATCCATGGAAGCTTGTTCAATACTTTTTTTAAATGAAAACACTGATGCTCAGCAACTTTAAAATAATGATATTTATAAAAGAATGTCGTATTGTTTCATTAAAAGGATATTTTTCTTGTTCCTGGTGACTTCGAAATAACGAGAGTTGACTTAAATCAAAATGTTAAAGTGTGTTATCTATAGAGACACAATCTGTGATAAAGTCCCTTTAATCGATGTGTTAGTAATGGATACCGTTAGTGGATATCTTGGATACCGATTTAACACGATCGTAAATCAGAAGAGTTGGTGCTTTTTAATTTTACATGCTTTTAAGTCAATGAAATCACTATTGTACCCAATGTTTCTTTAACTCAAATCTATAATCTATCGATATTCACCCGATGTAGAAAGCTAAAAAGCTTTTTTTATAACGAATATACTATGGGCGTTCAAAGTCTCCAGTGTGTACCATTTGTTTTGGGGTAAAAATAGTATCCTGTATAGAGCTAACCCCCTTTAAAGACACGGTGGTAGATAAACTGGCGTACGTGACTATCTTAGCATTCTTCATATCGACCTGTTATAAATATGTTCCTCGTCTTTCATCTGAATATGAAATATGGTTTAAAAACGATGTGCGAACTACAAGATGCATTCCTTATGAACATTCTGGAACGCTCCTTCTATGCTTTGTGTATGTTGTTATTTATTGCCTGACCCATTATCTATACGTTGTGGGTGGTCGACTTTAGTCACCAATACAAAAGCATACGATACAAAACCATTATTTCACTTAATTCCTGTCAAAGCAAACATAAGGATGAAATAACATGAAGCATAATGTAAACGACGCGCCTATTTTGTAACTCTCACTGTTATCTTCCTCTCTTTCTCCACCTCTCTATTTCTATCTCTATCTCTACCTCACTATCTCTACTTCTCTATCTCTTTCTCTCTCTCTATCTATCTCTCTATCTCTACCTCTATATCATTACCTCTCGATCTCTGTCCCTTCCTCTCTATCTCTACCTCTACCTGTCTATTTCTATCACTCTATCTATACCTCTCTATTTCTATCTCTACCTCTCTTTCTATATCTCTACCTCTCTATCTCTACCTCTCTACCTCTCTATCTCTATATCTACCTCTATCTCTATATTTCTATCTCTCTATCTCTACCTCTCTATCTCTACCTCTACCTCTCTACCTCTACCTCTCTACCGCTACCTCTCTATCTTTACCTCTCTATCTCTACCTCTCTATATCTACCTCTCTATCTCTACCTCTCTATCTCTACCTCTCTCTCTACCTCTCTATCTCTATCTATATCTATACCTCTCTATTTATATCTATATCTCTACCTCTCTATCTCTACCTCTCTATCTCTACCTCTCTATATCTACCTCTCTATCTCTACCTCTCTATATCTACCTCTCAAACTCTACCTCTCTATGTCTACCTCTATCTCTATCTCTTCCTCTCAAACTCTACCTCTCTATCACTATCTCTACCTCTCTATCTCTATGTCTATACTTCTCTATATTTATCTCTATCTCTGCATCTACCTCTACCTCTACCTTTCTATCTCTTTCTCTCCATATCTACCATTCTATCAGATGCATGTTTTAAACGATTTTGATTTTATAAAATTATCACTACCCGCGTCACCTTTTGGATGTCACTGTAAAGTGGCGATATAGCAGAAATTCTGATAGCTCGAACATATCCCATTTACAGATGTCAGAGCATTGATAGCCTCGTTACATCGTTAACAGCTCGCACCATGGAGAGACCAAGCTGTCTTTATATACCGTATGCATTAGGTATTGCAGTGATAACAGAATAGATCGTAGCTTCACGTATAAAGCATTCCCCCAATTCGAATAGCTCAACTAGTCTAAAGTGACACAGTCTGAAATACCTGTCCTTTAACCCTTTACCAAACGCCAAATGTTCAACTGTCCCAAATTGAAAAAGTTTGCAGACGACATTTCGAAATGCGATGAAATTAAAAAAGAATGTTCTAATAGGGTAGGAAACATTGTGGGAAAAGGAGACAATGTTTTCCAGAGTCGTCTGCAACGAAGTGGTCAAATGTCGTTATTGTTTGGGAAAGGGTTAACCTTTCTTTGGTACTAGTCAATTATAAAAAGACAGGAACCAGACTAGCAGTGTCAATGGTATTTTCATTTATCCTGTCAATAGTGCCATTTGGGACCGATAACTAGGTGCCATATAACATTTTTGATATCCGGCACTTACCATATAACGCATCCGCGTGACAAATCATGACGTCATAAGAACGCCATGGTACATGACGTCATGATTACATCATTCTCTGCTTTTTTCATGTGTTTTATTTTCATTTTGTTTGTTTAAAAGTATACATAAGGGTAACAGGATAAATAGAATAGATGATTGGTGTCTTTGAATAGGAAAAATTATCGGGCTCGGCATAGGAATATTATCCGTTTCGACCTCGGCTCACCGGATAATATTCCTACGCCTTGCCCGATAAAATTTCCGATTCACGACACCAACCATCTATTCTCTATATCACCATCATACAATGTGTTCCAACCATTATCGTGTTAATCTCTGAAGGGATTAATGGTTTTGTTGTAAGATTTTAACCCTAAGAATGCTAGGTAATTTTCTAAGAATATATTGCATTTTTTGTGTCGTCTGCTTTCCAAAACCTTAAATATCTGCTTAATATTGACGAGGAAAGATACTCAAAGAAGCACACAGGTCAGATTACAGGCCAGCCGCCAATTTACCTGGCGGCTGGTCTGGTTCAACCTGTTTTCAAAAGCATGAGGGCGATTCCAGCACTATAAATGTAGTTGATCGGACCATAGCAACATAAATATAATTCAATCGGTAAAGAAGCGTTTCGTTTGGTTGTTAAATAAGTCGATTTAATTACAATACAATACAATACAAAATCTTTATTTCACTCAATTCCTTTTTTAATGGAATCAACGCTATATCAGTAATAGTGCGTTACTTCCTCGATTCTTAATCGGTGAACCGCAGATTTCACTACCACTCAGAGGTCGATCAAGCTGAGTAGAACCATCGGCAAATCGTTAGCAAGACAGGAGGTTATCTACAGTTGAGTCCCTATTATGCGAACACGCGTTATCCGAAAACCATGCCTTATCCGAATTAGCGTTAAGTTTGCTTTGATCCCATGATGGTTTGGTGTAAGAAACGACTGTCCTTAAGAAAAAATGTCAAATCATTTAAATATTTACAAATTTTGGATTATTCGAAATCATGCCTTATTCGAAAAATACCTGTGGCCCTGTCGAATTCGAATAACCGAAATTCGACAGCATTTTGTATACGAGAATCGAATAAACGTGGAGAGTCATCTAATAATCCTAACTTGAAATGATCTACCCGCTAGCTGGCAATTCTTCGGGTAAGTTTTGGATCGATACATTGTTTAATATACAGCCAACGTTTACTAATCATGAATCAATTATTTTTCTGTTCGTAAACCGCAATCAGACATCTAAAAACTGTATTAGAACTATCTGGTGTGTTACAAATTTCCTATAAGTCGGTCTTTAGTGAAAACATTCCAGATACCTTATCCGGGTTAAGCAGCTTGAGGCTATTTCAAAATCAGCATTATATCAGCTTTTTAAAAGCAAAAAACGTTGGAAAGCCGTGTCATACGAAAACGCGTAACGATTTCGAAATATTACACTATAATACACTATAAGGGTTTTGCAAACAGGTAACTCTATCACCTATGGGGTGTGAAGGCCATATCTCTGTAAAGATGGGGCAGAATTTGATAAGACTTTCTTGGCAATTTCAAACGAAAGCATGCATCAACTTAGTTTTGATCTATGACTTTTCTATCATTTCCTCTTGGCCTTTCTTATCATTTGAAATGCCATCCGGAGTACAAACAAGATGTTGGCACCTTCACAGTGAATTCTTTCTAATAAAAAGAGAATAGATGGATGCTGTTGTGATCGGAAATGTAACCGGGCAAGGCGTATGAATATTATCCGGTTAGCGGAAGGCGAATCGGGTAATAGTCTGAAGCCGAGCCCGATAACATTTCATATTCAAAGACACCTTCCATCCATTTTATTTTTCCTGTTACCTATAGAGATTCAAATAAACAAACAAATGAAGAAAATCAAACACGAAAAAAGTGAAACAAAACGGAAAATCAAGACTGACAGGTGCGCGCAGCGATCACGCGATCCAGTGACGGATAACACCCTGTTATCGGTCCGTAACTTGTCCTTGAGACAGGATAAAAACTAATTCATTACGAACTTTGACTTGCCAATGCAGTGGATGATTCTTTCCAAAGAACTACCTGTCAAACAGTTTTAATGAGTTTCTTCGTAACTAATTAGTGAATCAATTAGCTCTAATCATTGATCATATAAAACTATTGATATACATTTTAGCGGCTAAAGGTATATCGCTAGTATGTACAAGTTCATCAGTCTGCTTAACACTGATAAAAAATCATTACTCATTAAACTTTCTAGTTACTACAAACATGCATTTATGATAAGAAGAAGTTACTATTCTATAGAATAGAAAATAGTTTCAGGAATTGTATTAAGTTTATCTAAGTCGTCACTCTCATCCTGTATGTCTATAAAATTTTGCTTTTTATGCATATGTATAAGTTGTAAATGTACATGTCATTTTCATAGCATGCATGTAAAAATATAAATGTAATAACTATGAGCCTATGTGCTTAATGTTGAAATAAAATTATGTTATGTTATGTTATGTTATGTTATGCTATTACTTATATCAAACAAAACACAACCATTGATGACCATAAAAGTAGACGGTTCAAATTGCAACGATAGAAACATATGTTGAAAAGTTGAAGATATATATAGCATTGGTTCAAAGTATACGATGCCTTGTGTCATCATAAAACTCGCTAAGACTGCTGAGCAAATCATTGAATCGAATTTGCTCAATTTAGTTTATGAGGGGTGACATCACTGACTACACAAAAAAACATCAGTATTAACAACAATGCAGTCATACTGTCCCAAATTGAAAGAGTATGGAGGCGACATTTCTAAATGTGATGAAATTGGACAATAATCTTCTGATAGGGTAGAAAACATTGTGGGAAATGGAGAAATTGCTCGTCACGAGCAATTTGTCCATTTTCCACAATGTTTCCCAGAGTCGTCTGTAACAAACTGGTGAAATGACGTTATTGTTTAATAAAGGGTTAAATGGTACCAAGACTCTAGAAAAAAGTTTATATCGCTAGCTTACCCGGTTCTTTTAGTGCTTCGCAGGTCGATGAGAATTTGTGACACTCCACATGTGAACCGAACACACTGTTACGCTCTTGGCATCTCGGCGAATCGAGTGGTTCGCAGATTCCTGAAACAACACCAAACAAACGGTCATCGAGAGTGATTTTGGATAGGCTTAACCAAGCTTCCTTCACTATCGATGTAAAACAAATAAAACAAACAAAGCAAACAGGATTTATAGTCAAGTCATCAAAGCAAAGTGTGTCGTCGGGAATGTTTGAGAGACAAACGTTGTGATGAAAGTAACCAATAACAAGGAAGGGTATATTTATTAAAGAAGAACGATTTAATTTGATAAGAATTCAAGAAGTCTTTATTACAATCCACATAGAGGTTAGAACTTCTTTCTTTCTCTCAGCGGCGATTGAGCCCCTATAGGTAAAGAAGGATTCAGATCGATCTCTATATAGGCTTGCCGCGCATGCGCGACGCGTATAAAAATGATAAAAAAAGTTAAAGATCGAAAGGAGCCAGTCTGAGGAAATATTCATTGAAGGTATTTGTTCACAGATGTATGGGAAATTGGAAGTTAGAAATCAACTTCTTTATAACTGGACAGCAGCAGGGGCCCGTTTTACTAAACAGTTTACGCTTAAGATTTGCGTAAGTCTAAAACAACAAGTCCTTTTATTTCAATATTTGGCAAAGCAATATTGCAAAGTAACACATCATTGGAATCGTCTCTCCGACCGTATTCGCATTTGTTTATATGCGCCCTTTTTCTACTCTTAATTTTTTAACCTGAGAGAAAACTCAATCGATAAGTCGTTAAAATATACATTTATTATCGCTATTTACATTTCTGTTTCTAAATAACTAAATAACCATAATTCATTTTAAACAAGACATGTGAACACTTCTTGAGAGCCCATCGTTTTTACAAGCTGTGCGATAAATGTTCATGTCTGCCAATCTCTCAGTGCCTTTGGTACTATCGCAAAATCTATCCGGTCATATCTTCCAGTGAGATGTTTTTACATTCCCCGAGTAATATCTGTGTCAACATGTCAAAGAAAACGGGCAGATATGATACATAACGTATATCTCTACTTTATTGTATATGTGACTCTTTCATTGCGTCAACACTATTTTACTTATGTTACGATACCTCTGATGGAAATCACATTTCTGACATCGGGTTTTAACCCCGGCGGAGAGGGGTCCTGTGACTTTGCGTTCTGTGTTCATGGAGGCTCCTCAATGAAGATAGAAGTTTACAAATGGCACTGGCTGATACGCGAAATGGTGAATCAATTAAAGCTTTAGTATAGATTTGAAAGTGGCAAAAGGCACACATGTTTGTCTCTGGTATACCTCGTTTTTTATGTTTTTACCCAAACTCATCACAGTAATCTCCCCTTGCTTCGCTGCATCGATCACTGCCCCCACAAGATTTTCAAACATATTTGGATGAAATTTAATTTTTCTTATCGGATAAAGAAAATTATTTAGTAGCAATGTCTTCTTGTGATAATATCTGACCAGTTTAATTGCAAATCTTTCATGTTACATTTGTTGTGGCGGTACTCAATCTGATAACAAAGGGAGATCACTGTGAGTAGTTTGATTTTGATATACGTACCCGGATGTGACAAACCGGAAGTTCTTGCGGGTGTATTTCCCGGCGACCAAACACAGTCGGGATCTCCTAGCTCCTCCCCATTGGTCCGCCCATCCCCGTCCGAATCCATCCTGCAAATGCGACTGTTGTACCATGTCTGTAGGGAAAGAATAGTCGTTGTAATTTCATCAAAACAGTAACGTTTGATTTAAAGATTACGTTTTATTGGTATTTTTTGACATTACGAAAGTATATATCGAGGGTTCAGTGCAAGACTATAGTAAGTGCTTCATGTTTGTGAAGCACTTACTATAGTCTTGCATTGAACCCTCGATATTATAAATCATATAGACAACAGCTTGTTTTTTGTGAGAAATTTTCCGTTTGTGAATATTACTTGCGTATAACGAACTTTTGCTTACGCACTCGTTTGCTACGTGAATTTTCACTCAGGGAATATTTCCCATAAACAAAACAAACTTTTGATTTAGCTCTATTTATTTACATCGTTTACTCATATGACATGGAAGGAAACCCCGAAATTGCTTGATATATAGAAGTATTTTGAGCCCGTTCAAAAACTAGCCTTTTACAGAAATCACCGATTAATCACTCTCTGTTCTGCTTTTTTTGCAAAGCAAATACTCGTACCTTAAGGGGATTGATGTAAAATACCCATAGCCAACATTCTAAAGCTCACTCCTTCGTCCGATTACTTCGGTCGTTCTCGGTATAAATCAGGCTGGTTTGGAACAATTCGCATTTGACATGGGTCTCGGCTGGAATTGTTCCCATCAAGTCGAATAGATCCGGTTCCGACCGATGTTTACCGAGAACAGCCGAAGTAATCTGACGAAAGATCGAGTTTCGAAATGGCGGACTATGGGTATTCTACATTAAGAAAAAAAGCTGTGGTATAGGCTTCACTACACACTGAAATCGAACCCACGACCCTCTAGTGCAACGGCGGACACTCTTTCCTGGACCACTGTTATTCACAAGTCTCATACTCTGACTGCCGATAAGAGAGGTATGTCATATATACCTTTCCCGAAAAGGTTGTTATCTCCCCTGGCTCAGTTATTCCCCTTTTCGCTCTCCACTTGTGATTTAAACTCCCGGTTAGCTAACCCTTAGAATGCTTGGTGATTTTCTTAAAATAGATTTTTGTGTCGTCTGCTTTCCCAAACCTTAAATACCTGCTTAATTTTGATGAGGGAAGATTGTCAGAGTAGCAAACAGGTAAGATCACAGGCCAGCTGCCAATTTTCTTGGCGGCTGGCCTGTGATCTAACATGTTTGCATAACCACGAAGTCGGTTCCAGCACTATAAGGGCTAATATATCTTAACATTTGACACGCGAACATGACTGAAGAAGAGAAACATTTGCATCAAGTTTGAATGTCTTTGCGGATATTGACATTTCACCGTAATCACATTGTTGGTTTTTTATGACTTCCATACGGGATATTTAACGAGATGCGTTCTATGTCAGACATGAAAACGTCCAGCTTGTTCGGCTGCCAGAGGAATAGCTATAAACCATCATTCAATCATCCCATTATTTTATAATCACCCGTAAATAAAATTATAAACAATATAAGTCGACTGGGCTTGAATACCTTGGAAACTGTTGCAAGAACAGATGAAAACGTTTGTAATAATCAAACTGTTATTTTGGAAGAAGATAGAAACAGTTTCGAATATATTTAACCCTTTACCAAACGCCAAATGTTCGACTGTCCCAAATTGAAAGAGTTTGCAGACGACATTTAAAATGTGATGAAATTTGAAATTATCCTTCTGATAGAGTAGAAAACATTGTGGGAAAAGGAGACATTGCTCGTGACGAGCAATGTCTCCTTTTCCCACAATGTTTTCCATAGTCGTCTGCAACAAAGCGGTCATATTTTGTTATTGTTTGGTAATGGGCTAATTGAAATAACAACATATTAATAAAAACTATGCATTTCCTGACAGGTTATAGTGTCGGTTTCGATCGACCACGAGATTTTGTGTATGAGGTAATGTAATGGGTTTGTAAATCAACAATTAATGTTGTTTATTAAACAACCCTCTTGACCACACAAGATTTTCGACGAGGGTGGTTCAACACCTAGCATACAGTACTGACGAAGCAACACAACTCGGGATTTTCTTCTGAAGGTCGTTGTACGATTAGAAGTATGTCTTGAGAAGTAGTTTGTTTAAATTGATAATACTGCAGCGTATGCTAAGATTTAGCCTAATTGACTGACTGACTTTGATAGTATGTGGTTGAAAGTCATGATAGAGAAGTGAATAAATAGATTTAATGGCTATATTGCAGCACATGTATCAGTGACATAATGTATTGTACTACTACTATAAACGAGGTATCTTTTCCAAATTGAAGCCATGTTCTAACCTTCACAATGTAGTGTTTATCTTCGTATACAAAAATAATGAAATTAGTAAAGCCATCAAAAGTAGCTAAAAATGTACAACTTGGCAAAATATTTTTTGAAATCTGATCTTTAGTTAACGGGTACAGGTTAAACATGTATTTACGCTGATGGACACATCATAGGTTACACAAATTCACGTGACGTACTGACAATCCGTTGCTACACGGCAGTTCCATTGGCAGTATTTGACACATCGCCAACCAATCCGTTGCTACAAATTATTCCATTGGCTGAATTCGACACACCTTCAGTCAATCCGTTGCTACACGGCGTCTCATTGGCTGTATTTGACACACATTCAGTCAATCCGTTGCTACACGGTGTTTCATAGGCTATATTTGACACACATTCAGGCAACCCGTTGCTACACAACGTTTCATTGGTTGTATTTGACACACATTCATGCAACCCGTTGCTACACGGCATTTCATTGGCTGTATTTGACACACCTTCAAACAATCCGTTTCTACAAAGCGTTTCATTGGCTGTATTTGATACGCCTTAAGGCAATCCGTTGCTACACGGCGTGTCATTGGCTGTATTTGACACACCTTCAAACAATCCGCTTCTACAAAGCGTTTCATTGGCTGTATTTGAAACACATTCAGGTAATTCGTTGCTACAAGGCGTTTCATTGGCTGTATGGGAAACACCTTCATCGATGCGCTTCAAATGTATCATGGCGCTGTAGGTTAGCTTCGGTAATGACGAACTTGAAAAGTCTAAACTAATGGTTTTTACGGGATTGATGCACCAAACACTTATTCAATTAAAAGAAAAAAAAGTGGTTTATATACATCAAAACTTTGTTCAAAGTGGGATGTTTGAATTAATGCATATGTCACAGCGGAAAATTTAAGTATTATGATATCTGTGTCATCTCAGTATTGCACTTTTCTTTCCTTTATTTTTCCCCCCTTTTTTACTGGTACCTTTGTCATGTAGATGAGCGAAATTAGATTTTAAAATCCTCACAGATGACTGGAAACCTATGCAAATAGAGAATGTGTTTTTTACGTCCTTTTCCAAATCCTAGAAACAAATTCGGTAATTGTTGAACTGTTTATAATATAAAAAATAATAAAAAAAAAAACAAGATCTCGATTTTACAATTAATTTTTATCGACATGTGCACATTCTGCGAGTAGTTAATTCTAATAGGCCCGGCGTTAAACGATGAATACCAGAAGCACGCATGCGCACTGGCATGCGCACTGGTACTTCTGGGAAACATCACATCTCAGTTAACCCTTTCCCAAACATTAAATTTCCGACTGTCCCAAATTGAAAGAGTTTGCAGACGACATTCCAAAATGGGATGAAATTGGCAAATAATCTTCTGATAGGGCAGAAAACATTGTGGGAAAAGGGAAAATTACTCGTCACGAGCAATTTTTCCCTTTTCCACAATGTTTCTAAAGTCGTCTGCAACTAAGTAGTCAAACGTCGTTATCGTTTGGAAAAGGGTTAATGAGAGAGGGAAAGTGCATCATTATAACACGGTGTTGATTTTGCGTTTTTCTGTTTTTAATCATAATACAACACCCGGGGTTTTCAAATAAACGAACAGAGTGCGTGGATGTGATAGCAGACTTTATATATATGCAAAATGAGGTTCTTCACCTTTTTTTGTCACATAAGAACCCGTTTATTCAAAGCATTTTACAGCATTATTCATTTATATTGTTCGTCAAACAATCTCCAAATAAAAAGAAATGGTTGATTTGAAAAGTGATTAAAAAATGATAAGGCAACATATCCCATTTAGAAGGAAACTTACCTTACAAGGTATAGGGTAAGAATCTTCTTGATATATGTCACATGTAAAATGCTTCTTATATGCATTAATTTAATAAATGACTTATTCGAAAGAAAAACAAAAGACAATAAGTCATCTATGCACCTATGTATACAAGACTAGAACACAATGTATATCAATCGATATGTGGTTTGATAGTAATAAGAATACAATGGAAAAAAGAAAAGCAATTTAATCAATACATTTAAGCGTGGATTAAAACGTTTTTGTATTGTATGTTGGTGACTAATGTGTGCGAAGAAAGATTCTAATAAACAATTCTTTTTTTTTTTTTTTTTTTTAAACTATGCTTAATGATATCGATTCGTAACAAGCCTGCGACTCTTTATGCTAAAACTGCCTATTCTGACAAAGATGGATTTAAAAAGTTTTTGAAAAATAAAACTCTTCATCATCTGCAGACGACATTTCCTTACTAGAAGCAGACGACTTTAGAAAATCTTTGTAAAAATGTGAAAACCGTTTTAATTCTACTGTTGTGATACGTGAATTGATTGGAAAAGCATTCTAGCAAAAGAAGAAATTGCTTATGACAAGCAATTTTTCCTTTTAAGTCGGATAT
Source organism: Cerastoderma edule (assembly GCA_947846245.1). Taxonomy (NCBI): domain Eukaryota; kingdom Metazoa; phylum Mollusca; class Bivalvia; order Cardiida; family Cardiidae; genus Cerastoderma; species Cerastoderma edule. The sequence goes on from OX401418.1 coordinate 28,499,572, forward strand.
AATTTTGAAGAGTTCAAGTTTTGCAATTACACGTACAATACGGTGGGTCATTTGAGGTTATTTAAATCCGACGCGCTATTTCATTTAACCTACGTTCCATGAAATACCACATTAACATCTGTATGGACAGTCAAGTGGCCATCATGTCTCAAGCACCAAGCTTCAAGTAATAAATCCCTCCGTTTTATGATAGCCCAGTGCTTAGTCTTTTAATTTCCAGAATTTGCCAGAGCCGCGGCATCCTATAACACGAAATAAAAAATACTTACCAGATATACCCTGTAATTTTGCTAAAAAGATAACGGTGCCAGTATGAAGATGTGGTTTTTGGACTTAACCACTGTTGAGAGTTAGACTTTCATAGCTATTTGGAAAATATATACAGTGAACCCTCGTTTATCCGGACCCCGATTATCCGGATGTCTCGCAATCCGAACAAAATTGTAAGGGAACGGAATTATTGGACCAGTTTATTGCAGACGACTTTTGAAAACATTGTGGGTAAAGGAGAAATTGCTCGTGACGAGCAATTTCTCCTTTTCCCACAATGTTTTCTGCGATATCAGAAGATTATCTTTGAATTTCATCACGTTTTGATATGTGATATGTCTTCTGCAAACTCTTTCAATTTGGGACGGTCGACAATTTGGCGTTTGCTAAAGGGTTATAACTATACACCGCTCATACAGACCGTTTATTTCTTAATGTGAATAAGAACATGCTCTGCTTCATTAGTCCGGATTATTCGGTAAACCGGACATTTTGTTGGGAACGGACGTGTTCGGATAAACGAGGGTTCACTGTATAAGGTAAATTTCACAGTATAAGATTAATCCGATGTATTGTGTGATCTAGAACAAGACTGTCAGCGGAATGTGGATAAGCAATAATACCACAAGCACCATAAGCGGCTATATTGCTTGCTTGTTCACATCGCTTGTTTTTTGTCTAGATTGCATGGTATTACAAAAGTTATTGCTAATTTCTTCTTCTCATATGTTTTATAAAACGAAAACGAAAAGCCTTAAACACCATGAACGGCTATATTGCTTGCTTGTTCACATCGCTTGTTTTTTGTCTAGATTGCATGGTATTACAAAAGTTATTGCTAATTTCTTCTTCTCATATGTTTTATAAAACGAAAACGAAAAGCCTTAAACACCATGAGCGGCTATATTGCTTGCTTGTTCACATCGCTTGTTTTTTGTCTAGATTGCATGGTATTACAAAAGTTATTGCTAATTTCTTCTTCTCATATGTTTTATAAAACGAAAACGAAAAGCCTTAAGCACCATGAGCGGCTATATTGCTTGCTTGTTCACATCGCTTGTCTTTTGTTTAGATTGCATGGTATTACAAAAGTTATTGCTAATTTCTTCTTCTCATATGTTTTATAAAACGAAAACGAAAAGCCTTAAGCACCATGAGCGGCTATATTGCTTGCTTGTTCACATCGCTTGTTTTTTGTTTAGATTGCATGGTATTACAAAAGTTATTGCTAATATCTTCTTCTCATATGTTTTATAAAACGAAAACGAAAAGCCTTAAACACCATGAGCGGCTATATTGCTTGCTTGTTCACATCGCTTGTCTTTTGTCTAGATTGCATGGTATTACAAAATATATTGCTAATTTCTTCTTCTCATATGTTTTATAAAACGAAAACGAAAAGCCTTAAACACCATGAGCGGCTATATTGCTTGCTTGTTCACATCGCTTGTTTTTTGTTTAGATTGCATGGTATTACAAAAGTTATTGCTAATTTCTTCTTCTCATATGTTTATAAAACGAAAACGAAAAGCCTTAAGCACCATGAGCGGCTATATTGCTTGCTTGTTCACATCGCTTGTCTTTTGTTTAGATTGCATGGTATTACAAAAGTTATTGCTAATTTCTTCTTCTTATATGTTTCATCAAACAAAAACGACTAACGAACAAAAAGAAGAGTTTCCTGTTGAGATGCGTTAACAACCAGTGGAACATTATATTTATTCATTTATTTTTAAGCACTATGAGCAATGGCCTTGTTTTTGCAGGAGTCTTTAATTATAAGTCTTCAGTAAATATGTTTTACCGTGATATTTCACGAGTGATGGTACCAGCCAGGGGACCTTTCTACGGTGCCCCTCCAAAGAAAATAAACAGTACTGGCAGAGAAATAAATCATTGTCAATGTCAAAGTACACGGTGTACAATTCCAGTACGTTGAAGAGGTTAAATGACGCAGAACTTACCTAACTATTTACTTCTTATGTCCGTGAAGTTAGGAGTCAGTTCGCAGTTCGCAATTCGCAGTTCGCGTTTCATTTGCAAACTGCGACCTGCGAACTGACTCCTTACTTCACGGATATTTACTTCTTATGATAACAGATGTTGGCAATGGGAGATACTAAACGTATATCATTTGGACATTTCTAGTATCGGCATGTACACTATAATTATGAAAGCGAAATTGAAGACGAATATCACATCGTTTTAATCTGTTCGTGGTAAAGAGGTGAAATGACGCAGAAGTTGTCTCACTATTTACTTTTTATGATAACAGGCGGGGAAATCGCCCGCACTCTGGCATTTTTTTTTTTACATTATGTACCCCACATGAGTTGACCATCAACTTTCCGGTTCTTGTTGTATATGATAACCCATGCAGTCGAAGGATGCGCATGTTCAAAACATACGGTCTTCGACTGCGATTTTCTGTCGAGTTTTAGACGGAACGCCGTTATAGAGCATGTGTTATCAGATATCGCCAGAACCGGAAAGTTGATGGTCAACTCATGCGGGGTACACAATATGACTGTCATTGGAAAAGGTAGGTAAAAAAAAGTATCTTCTTCGGATAATATTGGCTGGCAACGAGCGATACTATAGTAATCTCTTGGGCATTTCTCGTATCGGCCTGTACAATATAATTATGAAAGCGAAATTGAGGACGAATACCATTTTATTTTAATCTGTCCGTCTTATGCTGATATACGAACTTAATATATCAAACCGTATTACCTAGTTCGGCCTAGTGTTTACAATTTTGAACACCTTTAAAATGCTATAATAAGAACGATCATTATTTGCGTCTAAACAAACTCTTGCTAACGCACTTGTTTGTTCTGTACAAGTAATGTTTCACTTGGGGAGTTATTTCCCATAAACAAAACAAACTGTTGATTAAACTCTATATACATGTGTGCCTTACGAAGGATGCTAAGAGTGTTTGTTACACGGACGTTTAAAACATAATCAACATTTTGTGCAATTAAAGATTTAGTAAATAGGTAGTAAAAACAATCCTGGTACAGTCTTATCCCGTAACACTACAACAGAACAGCGCCTATTTTGTCATACATGTAACAAAGGATTTCACGTAGTGTCTGATATAATTCAAATGTGAATGGCATGGTTTTATTGTGTCTGTTAACATTTTATATGTACATAATGTATGTTATAACCTTGATGAGACTTAAATAAAGATTTAATATATATACTAAACATTGTACTATAAAATAGTTTTCCAAGTGCAATCAATAAATTGCTGATAAAAGAAAACCGTTCCTTACGCTAATTGCTCGTATTACCAATTGAAGAATGTTGCAATAGTCATAACATAACATACACTTTATTTCAACCAGTCAATATTACTTGATCCCGTTGCACAAAGAGCTACCACTGAACAAGCAATAACCTTATTGAGTCGGAAACCCAAAGGAAGCTTGAACAAATTTAAAAAAAAAATCGTTTTTTTCTTTTTTTCTTTTCTCAATTACTTTTTATTTGATTGGCGTATAGTTTAATAATAAACAGGCGTTAGAAAGGTTTGAAGGCAATAGTCCAAAACATCCGTATAAAAGGCACGTGTTTTATGGTTTATCAATTATAATACCTTCACGCATTGCAACGCGATTCGTGAAAATTGTGGGTTAAACATCTCAGATAAATGTGTTCTAGTTTAAAGAGAAATATTTCATACGCGGCACCACATAGCGCTTGGTAGGGAGTGTTCAAGGACGGAGCTTATTTACGTTCAAGTGTTCTAGTTTAAAGAGAAATATTTCATACGCGACATCACATAACGCTTCCTAGGGAGTGTTCAAGGACGAAGTTTATATACGTTCAAGTGTTCTAGTTTAAAGAGAAATATTTCATACGCGGCACCACATAACGCTTCCTAGGGAGTGTTCAAGGACGGAGTTTGTTTACGTTCACATCTATTATTCCTATTGTATATGTCTTTTTTTTATCTATGCGTTTTTATTGTGGGACTAAGAGTGCTTTTGCACGTTAGTCCAGTGAATTTACACACAACTTTTTGAAGGCCGGTAGTTTATCGATACACAAACGTGGATCTGACCCCAATTACTCATTTAACATCCACCTTCACTGTGCGGACTAATACCTTCTTGGAACTAGTTTACATCGCGTCAATAATATGTATGATATTTGCGATGGCCTGCTGGGATGTGGTGGGGCCCCAGGCTGGCCTGCCTGTGATGGCCGGGTCAAGTCAGATAGAGCCAGTTTTTTTTTTTTTTTAAATATCATGTTTTTTTCATTTCTTTCAGTAAAAAGAACTACTCTCGTGATAATAAATCCAAATATACCCGTGCCAGGATTCGAACCCACGTAGAGAGGCGCCCATTTACTTAAAGTCCATGGTGCCGTTTTACCAAACAATATAAAGAAAAGATTTGCATCAGTCAAAAGTGATAAAAAATGGATAGATACTTAATTGAAAGTGCAATATTGCAAAGTAACACTTAACTGGAAGCGTCTCGGAGAGAAGCTTCCAGTGAAGTGTTACTTTGTAATATTGCTTAGCCAAATATTGAAATAAGAGTGAATGTTATTTTGAACTTACGGAAATCTTAAGCGTAAACTGTTTAATAAAACGGTACCCAGTGCTCTTACAACGCGTCCATGAACATTGGCTGAATTAAGATGAATCCTTAATTGATAGCCAATCAAAACACTGACCTGGTCAAACAGGGGTGTCTTAATTAAAACGTCAAGTTTAAACTGACATCGATCAAATTCGGTATTTATCACATTTAAGAAAAGCAAGAGAGAATAAATATGTCGAAATCGGAAATTACCGTTTGAAATATGCCTGCTCGCCAGCTAACGATAACATATGGCAAAATAGGGGTGAGGCTAGGGCGAAAACGCACTTTACGATACATGCGTGAAGTTTGATCTATATTGGGCCTATGCAGCCATGGCCATGGTCGTTGAATATATACATGTAATCCGAGTCCCAAGTGCGCACTCCCGGCTGGGCCAAAAACATTTCCGATGTTTGATGAAGTCAGTGCACCATGACACTATACGCTCTAATCCTTTCACATCTGTGTTCGTGTGGGCAGGTATGCAGTGTCTTGTGAAGAGTGCAGTGTGACGTGTATCGGGTTCCTTTGGGAGTAAAGCCATCGTGGGTTACCCATCCATGTACTAACCACTTAGTACGTTGCTTAACTACGAGAGAAAGTCAACCACTCTACCGAATCACCCATGAAAGCCGGCTTCTACAGCGAGACTGTATAAGTAGTATTTATACATAAACCCTATTTCTGTCACAGCAGTGTAATACGGAGGCGAAAACACCGAACAATTGTAAGGTGAACACTAGCTTTCGTGACATACAGTCAAACTTGTGTTAAGAGGCCAGCCTATGGGACAGAGTAAATTGGCTGTTTAAGACAGGTTGGCTGCTTAACACAAATTGATTTACACTATAAATCTTACAATGGGACTTTCTGTAGTGGCTGTTTAAGACAGGTTGGCTGCTTAACACAAATTGATTTACACTATAAATCTAACAATGGGACTTTCTGTAGTGGCTGTTTAAGACAGGTTGGCTGCTTAACACAAATTGATTTACACTATAAATCTAACAATGGGACTTTCTGTAGTGGCTGTTTAAGGCAGATTGGCTGCTTAAAAGGGTGGCTGCTTTACACAAGTTAGACTGTAATTTAAAGTAGAATACCAGTAATCCGCCATTTTAAAACTCATTCTTTCGTGGAGTACTTCGGTCGTTCTCGGTAAACATCGGTCGAAACCGGAGCCATTCGGTTTTATGCGAATAGTTCCTGCCTAAACCGATGTATACCGAAAACGACCGACGTGATCCGACGAAATAGGGGATTATGGTTATTTTACCTAAAATGTGTTTAATAGTAAGAAACTCGATTCAAACACGCCGATGCTCCATGTTTTCCGTTCTTTGTAACAATGCTTATTACACGAGGTTTTCTCCCGGGAAGCGTTTTACTTAACATCTTCTGCTGAAAATTTTTGTAACTTCAAAACAACATTCCCTCTTATTTCGTTAATGAGTTAAGAAATATTGCAATGTAACAAATCTTTCAAATCGTTTCTCCGAGGCGCTTTCAATGATGTACCACATTACCATATTTCACTTTTATCTGAGGTTCCATTGATGAAATTCATTTTTCTCTGAGGTTCCATTGATGAAAATCAAATTTGTCTTACGCAAATATTTTCCATGGGTCGTTCAGTAAAACGCCACCTGCTTCGAACATCTTTTTCTCAATGGCGGCCCAGAAATATACCGCAAAAGACGTCAAATCAAACTTAATGGTACGAAAGGTCACCGTTCAAACGATACCAGTACAGTCATGGTGCAGTTTCAAAGAAATAATTTTAAACTCTCAAATTACCTAACATATATGAACAAGCACCTTTAAAAAGCTTCACCAATTCCGCCCCCTTTTCCAAAATGGCGGCCCAAAAGTACACCACAATCATTGGCACGCTCGCTTTGACGTCAAATCAATGGTAATGGCACGAAAGGTCATCGTTCAAACGATACTTATACAGTCATTGTGCAGTTTCAAAGGAATTAATTTCAACTTCTAAATTACCTAACATATATGAACAAGCACCTTTAAAAAGATACTCCAGTTTGGCCCCTTTTCCAAAATGGCGGTCAGAAAGTACACCGCAATCAATGGCACACTTGTTCTGACGTCAAACCAATCGTAATAACACGAAAGGTCAGAGTTCAAACGATACCAGAATAGTTCGATTCAACCACATGTATCAGGCGCTATCTCGATAACATGCATCCCATGCGAGGTCCGTGCCAAGTCCGATAAAACCGCTCAACCCTAGTCCGAATGAGCCAGGCGTAGATTTTTCATTCTACACACAGTTACAGATAGATAGATGTTCATTAACTTAAACTTTTACAAGTTTCTCGTTATAACATATACATATACACTATAATATACAATCACATGATCAATGCATTTCTGAAGTTAATGTCACAACATTGTTTAAACAAGTCAGGGAGGATAATCCAAACTATGTACATGTAATCACATATCATTATAGGATGTCCACATTTTGAATCGATCTAACATGAAAGGCTTCATATACATATTTACCAAGATTTTTTTACTATGTTCTTATTTTTTTATTGCATAAGGCTTATGAAATTAAAAGCATTGCGAAACTGATGATAATGATATGGTTTTATATATTTCTTGCGTAATTCTTTATAAAGAAGTTACAGCTTGGATCGTCCGAGTTAGCTCAAACCTGGCTTTCAACTCCAATGGGGGAATCACGTGGTCAGATTTTAGAACAAAATGGCCGCAAAACTCTGGCTTTGGGTTTTTCAAAAAGGTACATCTTCCTTGTTACTTGCTCGTTTTTGTGAAATGTGTGTTCGGCTTGCTCCTGGATGTTTGAAACAATAATGTAGCAGCGCAAACTGTTATCAGAAAGGGCTAGTGAGGCGATATCATAATGCCGCAAGTGATATGTGTGTTCGGCTTGCTCCTGGATGTTTGAAACAATAATGTAGCACCGCAAACTGTTATCAGAAAGGGCTAGTGAGGCGATATCATAATGCCGCAAGTGATATTTGTGTTCGGCTTGCTCCTGGATGTTTGAAACAATAATGTATCATCGCAAACTGTTATCAGAAAGGGCTGGTGAGGCGATATCATAATGCCGCAAGATATATTTGTGTTCGGCTTGCTCCTGGATGTTTTAAACAATAATGTAGCAGCGCAAACAGTTATCAGAAAGGGCTAGTGAGGCGATATCATAATGCCGCAAGTGATATTTGTGTTCGGCTTGCTCCTGGATGTTTGAAACAATAATGTAGCAGCGCAAACAGTTATCAGAAAGGGCTAGTGAGGCGATTTCATAATGCCGCAAGTGATATTTGTGTTCGGCTTGCTCCTGGGTGTTTGAAACAATAATGTAGCACCGCAAACTGTTATCAGAAATGGCTAGTGAGGCGATATCATAATGCCGCAAGTGATATTCATGTTCGGTTTGTTCCTGAATGTTTGAAAAAGAATGAATTCAGATGGCGCTGCAAACTGCTATCAAACGAGCCGTTGAGGCGATATCAAATTGCCACAAGAGATATCTGTGTTCGGCGTGCTTTTTGTAGTTTGAAACAGAATGAAATGAAAAATGCACCACGAACTTGCTATCGGAGAGGGCTGGTGAAGCCGTAACAAATCGCCGCAAGTGATATTTGGGTCTATCTATACATCTGGTTTTTTATGGAAGCTTACTATGACGCTTCTGTTGAAGATGGTACAAAAAAGCATCGAGTTTTTTTTTGATAAGTTCTTCGTGATGGCAAAGTAAATCATTAAGAAAAGAGAGAAGTTACAAGAGTCGAGCAATTGCTTCTTTTGATTCATTGTATCATTCTCCATTTTCTTGCCATCTTAAATGTGCTTTCACGTGGAAGTTTAAAACAGAATGAATTCCGATTGCAAGGCAAACTTGCTATCAGAGAGGGCTGTTTATGTGGTATCGAATTGCCGCAAGTAATATTCGCCCCTATCATTACCCCTAGCTCTATATATACATGCTTATAATAACGCTTCCTCTGTCGATGGTATAAATTAGCTTTGTACGATGGGGGGAAAACCTACGTAAATGCGTTAAAGCAATAAACGGGAAAACAAAAAATTGATTGAGACAAGCAGATGATTTTTTTTCTCTCATTGTTCTTTTCCATTATGTTTTTTTCTTGTTATGAACATGTATCTTTGGTTTGCTTTAAAAGAAAGAAAGAACATCTGTTGAACATTATATAAATGTAAAATCATTTTCATTCATGTGCATTGAAATAGAAGAAATTGTTATAGGTCCTTAGGCAGGTCATTTGTATGGGCAATCGTAACTACTCGGGTATTTCCGTGATCGGAAAAATACACCTTGTACACAGAACTACTTTGAATTACACTGAACTACTTAACTTGGATGCTTATAGGAAATGCATTATAAGCCGGTGACGATTCACCCAAAATATTGTAACACTACACATATATCCGAGGTGTATTTCTCAGCTCACGGAAATACCCGAGTTCTTACGACGAGGTCTCCGAATTACAGTAGATACGATTTATAAACACAATCAATCATCCTACACACACATTCTCTTAGTCACCTGTCAAACAAAAAACTTTGATACAGTTCTGTATATCCTTTCATTTCGAATACTGCTTATTACGATGAACTGAATATATGCGTGTTTTGAGTTGTCAAACTGTCCCATTTATCCAGTCTGAACATAGGTTTAAAGGGTATAGTTAATTTCGAATGGTTTTAGTCAAAGTTTCATCACGCAGGTTAACGACGTATCCAATCGTAACTGCTCGGGTATTTCCGTGAGCTGAGAAATGTATCTCGTACGTAAGTCAAGGGTTAAAATATTCCACGTAAAACGTCCCCGGCTAATAACACATTTCCTTTGTTCATTTCCGGAAAATTGTGAATGATTCATATTATAACACACGAACGCTCAAAATGTGACGAAATCGGAAAATAATCTTCTGGTATGGCAGAAAACATTGTTGGAAAAGGAGAAATTGCTCGTCACGAGCAATTTCTCCTTTTCCCACGATGTTTTCAGAGTCGTCTGCAACAAACTGCTCAACTGTCGTTACTGTTTGGTAAAAGGTTAAGTTCAGCTTTGAAGTGCCATGAACGCATTACGCTGTTTCAGTTAGGTATTGTTTGCGTGCATATACGTAATTCCCTCTCGAGTTCAAAAAATGTTTCGGTCACTTGACTTCTGCAGAGCCGAGAAATTTCTTCATGATGTTGAGGAGTTTTTTATAAACGCCTTTCCATTTAAAAATTATCTAACCCTTTATCTGAAATGCTTTTGTGGCTAATTGTAATCAAGCCATATGAGAGGTTTTTTATAAACCCCTTTCTCTCTATAGAATATCTAATCTTTTCTCTGAAACGCTTTTCTATTTCGGACAGTCTAAAGTTTTACGTTTGGTAAAGGGTTATGGAATATTTTGGCAAAAGTTAACATGTCAATACTCACGAATCAATGCTCGCTCCTCTTTTTTTCAGAAACTTTTTTTTTTCAAGTCACAAGCAATTTCTCCTTTGGCACAATGCTTTTTCAATCTATTCACATATCACAAGAGCAGAACTGAAACGTTTTTTTTTATCTTAAAAAGCTTTTCTTGGGACGTCTGCTTCAAATAAAGGAAAATGTCGTCTGCATGTGGTGTAGAGAGTTGAAAAGTATATATTCACCACCACGATCTAGCTTATACACGCTAATGTCAAACTAATGGTAATCTTATTCAAGACATTCTCTGTTAAATTTTACCCAAAGCAAGTTTTAACCCACAGAGGAAACATTGAAAGTATAGCCATTTTGTTGTTTATCTGTGTATGCCAACCAGACGATAAAAATCCGAGCCTTGTTATAGGAAAACTGGTCCTAACGTGTCTATTCGAGTCTTGATACAACATCGTAGAATTGAGCATCAAATTGGACCATGTATTCTGCAAATTCGTTCCTTCATATTTATAGTGTTAACATCTGTACCATGAGGCATCAGAGCGAAAAGGGACAAATCATGAGCATCTTTTCGTCCTGCCACAATGATTTGTACCGACTATTACGAAAGAAATGTTTGCTATTATCCGTTTCAATTGCCATCTTCTTTTTCTTTCGATTTACATCTGAAACTAAACTCCATAATATGAAAGAATAAATTAATTAACAATCAATCGATAAATTTCGGATCTCTTTAAGCTATTTCTCTTGTACAATCAAATTAAAAGTTATTTAAATGCTGACTTGTTAGAAATAAAGGCAAAGCTTGTCAATGGTGATGTTTTTCTCTATGAGCAAATATTCCTTTTAGACACAATAAGTTCAATTTTCAAAAGTCGGTTATCCAGATTTTCGATTGTTTGTTAATCGGAGTTGTGCTTTTTGAAATACTAAATCGTAACAAAGAAAGAGCATTTCCTGTCAAGCCAAGGCTCAAATTGAACAAGAATTAGTTGTGATGGTTTCAGACAGATTACGAGACATGTTCTTACAATTCATTTAAAGGCACATAAAAGGAGAGGAGTACAAATAAATTACTGAAAAAAATATATGGAGTTCTTTTATCATGTTCATAAAATTCATGAGAATTGATTTACGAATGCATTGAGACCCTATTACATCGACTCCTTTAACATAAGTTATTTTGTGCTTGAAACATAGTTGTCTCCAATTCAATCATGTTTATCAACAACCTGTTTGTTTACATATTGAAAATAACGATTTCTGATTGGTCGGTTCAAACAATTGTGTATCAACTGTCAAGGTCAGGGGTAAAAAAATCACACAATCTGAATTATTAAACTGGTTAATCTGGGTTATTTCTTGTTGGCTGTCACGTTTAAGTTGTGCTGATGTTTTTTTTTTGTGAAAACTATTTGAACCTGAACAAAAGTTTACCAAATTATATAGTTTGATATAGCATTTATCTCCTTTTATGTGCCTTTAAATGAATGTCACTTGAGTCTGATTACTGGATACTTCGCCAGTAGTCGCACCTAGTATAATGTGGGATAATGAAAAGTCGCAAGGCTGTCTCAGTTACTTGCTATATGCCACAGGGCATTTACGAAGAAAAGGTGAGAAAAAAAACAGGAAGAAAAAACAAAAGTGCGAGTGTTAGGATTGTTCCGTTAGTAGTTTGCCGAGTCTTGCAGGCTGCTTTGCGAAGGGATCGCCTCGTTTCTTATTACTTTAACATACACCAGCTATACAGGCCAAACCTTATAGATAAGGTCACTCCAAATTATATAACAGGCGCATGTATATAATGCGTTATACTAGTGACTGGGCAAGGCAGCAGAAGGGGTGGGGTATGAGTGTGTTCAGTAAAGAAGTGAACCAATTTATCCTGTTACCAGGGCAATTGACAGGATGCCGTCAATCTAAACACATTGGGTTTATCCAATGAAAACGTCTCTAAAATAGTAGGGATGACGCCATATTCTTTCACGCGAGAATGACGTCACTTTACTTTCGTTTTCAAATAAAAATCTTAAATGTGAAATCTAAAAAGTCTTTTAATTTGACTAAGGAAACAACACTATATTTCACAACTTAGAATTTCGCCATTTTGTATGAGTTACTAATAAAAAATGACTTTAAAGGATGTCCAAACACATTGAACTCACGTGCTCGCTTATAAAATGTGTTATATGCTGGGGTCGATTTACCCGAAAAAGTGTTACCCTTCACTTATAGCCGAGATGTATTTCTCAGCTCACGGAAATACCCGAGTAGATCCGATTGAGGTTGACGTATAACATATTTCATATCGGTCACTAGATCACGCGATCGCTGTGAGGATTTGTCAGTATTGGTTTTCCGTTTTGTTTTACTTTTCTGGTGTTTTATTTTCATCTTCATTCAGTTCATTTTCATTTTTATTTGAGTCCATGTAGGTAACAGGATAAGTGTGTTTTCATTTAAGATAATATAGATATCGCCAGGATATTTATCAGTTTTGACTTACGCAAATATTTCCTGTAAGTCGTTAATTAAAACATTAACCAGCTGTTCTTTTAGAGTCGTCTATTGTTTATCTTTACGAACGTCTCCTACAGTTTGACCTTCGTAGAAGAAAATAAGAAAGTCAAACATTAACCAATCATATACGAGTGTCATCAAGCTTGAGATTGAAATTTATTATATTCCTATCAGTGAAATACTTGGATTTTTCAGTGTATTAATTTTCAATTTTGTCACAGCGAATATCGTCACTAGTGATGATATCAAAAAGTCATATCATCACTAGTGATGATATCAGTTTTGACGGAACTACTTTTTCACCATGCCTTTGCATTAAAGTCATTGCTGCACCTTTGCACACGACACTAAAATGTTTTTATTCTAAAATGTACTCATACGCATGAATGACGTCATAGAACGCAAAAAATGACGCCATGGGCGTTGTTTATTGCTTTGCTCCTCCCATTTCATATTCCATTTGGCGTTTATGGAGGTATTTTGGCAAATATATTTTATATAGTGGAATAAAATAAAAAGAATAATCAACTCCATTCGATAGATATCCAAAATATGTCACTTGAATGGGTTGTTATCATGTAGAAAAAACGAGTTCGAAGAACGAGTTTTTTCTACATAATAACAACCCATTCAAGTGACATATTTTTGATATCAATCGAAATGAGTTGATTATCCTCTATATCATATACTCAGCACAAGAAAATACCTTTTAAAGTGATAAAGGTGTCAAGTCCTATACAAACTGAAATAAGTCGATAACTGCCAATTCTAACTTTTATAAATGTGTTCAGCAAGCTTTTAAACTCGGTTTATTGTGATTTCTTTGAAATACGCCAATGTAAGACTAAATTTCCATTCCTAGAGAAACATCACACCGAAAATTGCGCCGACTTCGAAAACCATGGATTTCAAGTGTAACGTGTTAATAGGTGTCTTTGAATATTGTTGTATACTTTATCTATATCGTGTTAAATGTGTCTTAAACAATTGTAGAGCATTCTCTAAAAGCAAAGAGTCATCCTTTCCCAGGTATTCTATTAAAACCTGGTACCGATATCAAAGTTAAACATGATTGAAAGTCTGTAATTAATATGTGGTACCAAAAATAAAGTGTAACTCTAATGTATGTTTGTTTTTGATAAATGTTAGGTTCTTGTGACAAAGTGCCGTTAAACTTTCTACAGGAACCCTACATTTTCAGTTCTTGCATGAAATCTCTCATACTACATAGTACAAAGCTACGTTAATTTTTCAGGATCGCGGTGCATGTTGGAATGCAAACATCGCAAAAAGCATGCAGAAGGTTACGTTCTTGGCATATAAAACAATAATTGTTAGTAAACATAGACAAAAACGTCGGGCCTTTGATGTTCGAAATACGGCACGTATCTACCCTACACCACGTTTGGCCGTAACGAGGCGTGGAATACCAATATAGTTTTTTCCCGAATTATTATCTCCCTTGTGAGTACTCTCTAGCATGGAGAGTACTAACAGTAGATCCCTTTCAATGAGGGGGTACACTTACTTCCGGTAACGGCACGTATCTCCCCGACACCACGTTTGGTCGTAATGAGGTGTGGAATACCAATAGCGTTTTTCCAAAATTATTATCTCCCTTGTGCGTACTCTCAAGCGTGGAGAGTAGAAACAGTAGATCCTTTTGAATGAGGGGGTGCATTTACTTCCGGTTACGGCGCGTATCTCCCCGACACCAAGTTTGGTAGTAATGAGGCGTGGAACACCAATTTGGAAGCCATTGAGACGACCTTTGATGGTGGCCGCTAGGTGTCAGTGCGAGCTGTTACGTAATACTGATACCCAGAACAAGGCACGGTAAAAATAGAGAGATTTAAATTTACCCGCGTAATGGAGACAAGGGGGACGACGTAGGACATGCGTTTATGCTGATCTCCGTAATAGATTCAGGCTGTGATTTTTTTTTCTATTTCTATGTGAATCAACGGAGAAAACATCCGATTTTGATCAGCCATTTTCAGTTGTTTTAATTATATGAAATGAAACTCAAGATTATGAAAATCAGAGAGATTAAAGATGAACTATCCTAATGTTTTCTTGTTGATTCAAACAATAGTTTTGAGACAGAGGTGCAAAGGTAGAGCGTCGACCTCTTGTACCAATTGTCCCGGGTTCGATCCCCGTGGTAGGGGGAATTTCAGGGACTAGCCTTCAAATTCTGGTTTAAAATCCATGAAGCAGTCATCGAGAGTGAATTCAATAAGCTTCAAGCTTCAGTCATAATCGATTTAAAAAAGATTTAAACTCAAATATTAACAACCGTGCATTTCTGTTAGGATTAATCATACGCGGGCCATACATTATATTTCATTACGTAAGCAAATTCCTTTTGTAAACCAAATTTTAATCATCGAAGGGAGCAGAGAGAAACGTCGCCTTGTTTGATGGCGCGTCCTCAAATATATACGAGTTTAACAAAGAATGAAACTGAAAGTGAAGACACCTGTGTGGCTTTGTCCATGTGCATTAACCCATCACTCGAAAGATAAACATACAGCCGGTTTCTATTACAGGCGGAATAATGACAAAGCAGACAGAAAATTACTCTAGAGATTTCTTGGCTTTTTTACTTAACCCTTTCCCAAGCAATAACGACATTTGACAACTTTGTTGCAGACGACTTTAGAAAACATAGTGGGAAAAGAAGAAATTGCTCGTAACCAGCAATTTTTCCATTTCCCACAATGTTTTCTGCCCTTTCAGAAGGTTATTTTCCAATATCATTACATTTTAAAATGTCGTCTGCAAACTCTTTCAATTTGGGACTGTCGAAAATATGTTGTTTGGGAAAGGGTTAATAGACTAAGCAAACTCCTTTTTTAAACTTATTCATTTTACATCGATTTTGACAGAAGCTTGAAGTTTATTAAATTCACTCTCGATGACTGCTTCCTGGATACTACACCAGTAATCGCGCCGATTCGGGGATTAGAACCCGGGTCCATCGGTACAAGCGGCATCAATGTCGACAACAAAAGAACTCCTTTATAAATCCATAAAATGACTTATAGAATTTACAAAACTATTGTTTGAATGATAAAGAAAACCAAACTAAAAACACGTTAAATTTGTCCATGTTGTTCAGTTTTTTAATTTATTACATATGTACATCAATTGAACCTGTTCAAATCTTGTGAAATAAGTCACGGCATAAGCCTTTCGCAGCAGACCGTTTACAGATAAACAAAGCGTATAATTCGTTTATCGTTTAAGGGTCCCAAAGAAATATATCACTCTCGACATATTCTTCATGGGGGTTTGGCTTGCCAAACATCAGCCAAGTTCTTGCAAACAGTGAAAGTGTGCGTGATATTCGATTAGGTCACGTCCAAAGAACTCACAATCGACTAAGCGTGTGGCGTTTCCCGGTTTGTACACACACCTCCAATCGTATCTACTCGGCGATCCCCGGCGCAAGCCGGTAGATATACCTCGTAGGTAGTTCATGAATACACCAGAAATCCTCGGGGAAATTCGGCTGTTTTCCACAACATATACAAAGGGACTTAATATCTTATGTAAAACATACACTTTTGTTAAATATCAAAATTTAATGTTTTTTTCTTTTAATTATTTCATTAAGGATTATCATTTCAACATATCTGTGTTTCATATGTTCTCAATCGTATCTACTCGGTAATCCCTGGCTATGCCTTGACGTTTTCTAGTTTAATCGAACCAATTATAATGGAACGTATGAAGAACAATGTCATATTATTTATATCCGACACACCGAATACATGTGCATAAAGATTTTCCCGGCCTTGACTCATAAACTTCGGAAGTTGAACTGAGTTCGAGAACTTTAATTTTGATATTTGTTATGCATCACATACACCACGTGCAGTCACGGTGGGTTATAAAGATGTTTTTATTTTCATTTAAATACCGCACGCCAGCTGTGCACTATCGGTGATTCCATTCAACAAACTTCCCCATTCACAATAATGTTATCATACAGCAGAAGCGAACTGTGTTTTATCTTTCTATTCTAACCATACAACTAAAGAAGAAATGAATTATGTTTTACTACTGCGGATAGGAACGATTTCGTTTTCAAGTTCCGAATATTCGTATAGTAAATCATTATTCGAATATTCGGTTTTGATGAGTCAGTATAACTATATCTGTACAACTTTGACTATTGAAAATCACGTCAAGTTCTTTTTGAACGTACCTTCTGATAAATATATAGAAGTACATAACAACGGTATATGTATTTAGGCAAGAAATCTAGATGGAAACTCTCGTTCTTAAAATATAATGCTACGGAAAAAACCAAAGCAAATTAATTTGTTGTATTTTGAAAATAGGAAGCAAATTTCTTCCGCAAAGTTAACATAAAACTACATGTATATTCTTTACAGTTTTTTTTAACAACTATGCCAAAAGGTCGTCTGCACTAAGAAAAATGCACGTCTGCTCGATTTCATCTTTGATTTTCATCTGCGTTCTGCCAGGCCCATCACTGCGTTCAGCCGTGTCATGATTTTACGATATATTATGATATCATAATGGATATCGTGTTATTGTACCAATCTAGAATGAAATTATCCCTTCACCAAAAAGCCAAATTTCGACTTTCCCAAATTGAAAGGGTTTGCAGACGCCATTCCAAAATGTGATGAAGTTGGGAAATAATCTTCTGATAGGGTAGAAAATATTGTGGGAAAAGGAGAAATTGCTCGTGACGAGCAATTTCTCCTTTTCTCACAATGTTTCCCAAAGTCGTCTGCAACAAACTGGTCAAAGGTTGCTATTGTTTGGTAATTGGTTAAAGGACTGCACATGCGTAAACAGCGCGGAAGTTTGGTCATAAAACTGCCTGCCGCGGAAGACACATTGAAACTCTCATGCCACCCTCCTGTACTACTACGATACTGGGCTAAGTAGCGTTATTGTTTGATTTTATTTGTCCACCAATATGATGTTTAATGTTTACAGAAAATTGAAATAATAAACACCATAAGAAAAAGCTTAGGTGAAAGTTCAAGACTTTCAAAGTGAAATATTTAGTTCTTCATCCTGAAAAATCATGTTTGCTCTATCATTATATAGGGAAAAAAGGTCTCCAAATTCTTAAATTCAGGAACAATCCTGAACACTTTCACCCATGGAAAAGGAAGAAAAGTGAAATGAGAAAAAAGATACATCAGTGACAATGAACATAATAACGCAATTGATGATAGAGAAACATACACACACCATCAGCCAATGGTCCTTCCAGAGCTATCACCCCTTTTTGGAGAAATAATCTTCATCCTTGCATCGAAATGCTTGAACGTAGATTCGACTCAGAAACTAGAGATTTAATTCAAATATTTCCTAAAAAGAGGGTCTAGAACCAGCTCAAGGCGGGAATAAGCGATTACAATACATTAGTTTATGCTTAAAACAAATGTTTGTGCCGTCTGCTTTCCAAGACATTAAAATTCTTCTTAATCCTTTTGAGGAAAGAAACCCACAGTAGCAACAGGTTATATCACAGGCCAGCCGCCAATTTACTTGGCGGCTGGTCTGGATCTAACCTGTTTGCATAAGCATGAACTCGGTTCCAACACTATAAGAGTTAAGTGCAACATATCAGAGTATCATACTGCGGTCTGTAGGGAGTCGCTGTAAAACCAAAGGTCGTATATCCTACATTGTAAACTGCTTGTTCACCGATGCTGCTAAGTAGCACGCGTTCATTTAGTACATTTTTTCTCTCTTGTTTGACGAATTGTCCTACAACAATCTATTTATTCTATGGAATTAAAACTATAACGTTTACATCATAATACATAAAGTGGTTTCTAAATGCGATATAAATATAGACTATGATCGAGCTCTGCTCAAATCTAAAATAACACATGAGGAGAAACTGAAGAGGAGTAAGAAGAGTAAGGTGAAGATGAACTGGGTGAGAAAAAGCTAGAAGAAGAGAAGCTAGAAGAAAAGGAAGAAGGAAAAGAGCTAGAAAAAGAAGAGAAGGAGGAGGAGGAGGACGAAGATGGAGAAGAAGAAAAAGAAGCGGAAGATGCATGGATGAATCAACAGGTTTTAACATAACTATACATTTGCTTACATTTCCCGATTTACAAAACTTATTCGAAATGTTCAAACTTAAAGGACAATTAACGACCAAGGGTTTCGCACAGCCTATCCGACAATCAATCTGTGGTCTATAGGGAGTCGCTGTAAAAAGGAAGGTCATATCTCCTACATCTAAAGCTGCGTGTTCACAGATGTAAATAAATTGAGAAGTTAAAACTTAATTTCTCCAAATTGCACAAAAGTTGTACTGTTGTATGAGACACAGTAGAGAACTAGTTCATATTAAAGCTTGAATAACATGTATATGGGGAATTTATGTGTAATTAGATCCAAAAACGTTGCAACAGGTAAGTGATCTACCGCATTATAAACTGTAAATATTTAGGTATGTTGACGCTTCCACAATTGATTTTGCCTTTAATAACTACTTTTAATTGTGTATCATACAACAATACAAAATGTGTATTGTTTCAATGACATATTATTTCGACATTCAAATTTTCTAATTTGTGAACACGTAACGTCAAATAAGGAATATACAGCATTTGGTTTCACTACGACGGGGACTGGGTCCGTAGTTATGAATGTCCATTCTAACCGCATTATAAACCATTAAGACAGTGATATTAATAGGTCGTACAACTATTAATTACAATTAGCAATAACACAAGGCCAGCCGAGAAACGTTGGGAACCTATGAAATCCGAGAAATTCTCCCATTTGGGTATGGGATAAATGACAGTATTTTTCAAATTTTCACGTGCTTCTTCTAACCAGGTGACCGCCACTTGTTTATCCGAACGCTCACCACTATTTTAGATATAACTTGAATGTAAACAATGAAGTTAAGTGATTGGTAAAAAATTTATAAAAATGGCACTTTGAAAAATAGATAATGAATAGTGCAGGCGTCGTCGTATTGTCATGATCGTGTGGTATATCTCTATGCTTCAACATATTCTATCATAAGGTATAACTCATTTTACCAAGCTTTTTCCGTTTTTGAGCGATAGTATGTTTTTAAACTAAACTATTGTGAAATGAGGCGCCAACCGTTCATTTATTCATGTATCCTTGATTTAACACAACTATTACTGCTTAAATGCAATGTACAACTTCGAACCACATCAGTTTTAACAAAAGCCGGCTCGATTTCATTATTTCTTAAGAGTTGGTGCTTATGATGCCATAGATAAGTTAATTACGTGATATCATTATCAAACATTGAGTTAGATTGTACATGAAAGGCGGGCGTTTTCCCGAGACATCATGGTGCATGTATTGACGCACCATCTAGAAAACTGTCTCATTAATGATCGGTGGAGGTTTTCATACCTTAAAATCGTTCTCGTAAGTTCAAAACAATATTCACTTTTATTTTGATATTGAGAAAAGTTATATTGCAAAGTAACACATCACTGCAATCGTCTCTCCGAGACGCTTTCAATGATGTGTCACATTGCAATTTAGTACATAATACCATACATGTACATGTTTATTAGTTTCGAATGATGCACACATTATCCTTAAGTGGTTTAGTGAAACAGTAGCCATATCTATTGCCATGAAAAGTGTGAACTCTATTCCCTTTTGTTTTGATATTGGGAAAAGTTATATTGCAAAGTAACACATCACTGCAATCGTCTCTCCGAGACGCTTCCAGTAATGTGTCACATTGCAATTAAGTACATTATACCATACATGTACATGTTTATTAGTTTCGAATGATGCACACATTATCCTTAAGTGGTTTAGTGAAACAGTAGCCATATCTATTGCCATGAAAAGTGTGAACTTTATTCCCTTTTATTTTGATATTGGGAAAAGTTATATTGCAAAGTAACACATTACTGCAATCGTCTCTCCGAGACGCTTCCAGTAATGTGTCACATTGCAATTAAGTACATAATACCATACATGTACATGTTTATAAGTTTCGAATGATGCACACATTATCCTTAAGTGGTTAAGTGAAACAGTAGCCATATCTATTGCCATGAAAAGTGTGAACTTTAATAGATACTCTTTACTAGAAATGAGAAAGAATTCGTTTTCCTTATCTTATGTCTCGCATTACACTTTCTTTCTTAAGCAGTTTGACTTTCAATTTTAGATGAATCTTATAATGGTAAATATTTGGGAGGTTTTAACACACTGATTGGATTGGATTGAAATAGTTGTGTAAATTCCTTAAACGCATACTAGCGCTAAAAATAACTGCAAAACTTGGTAAAGTGAGTAATAAACTACGATAGAATGTGTTTAAACATAGCGAAACACCACACGATTATGACAATATAGCCCTGTATTATTTATTATCGATGTTTCAAAGTGCTACTTTCACAAATTGTGTTCCCCACAATTTGACTTCATTGTTTACATTCGAGTAAACTTTGTGCTGTATTTTACCCCTTTGATCATTTTTTGAAACGCATTAGTGTTGTATATACATGTACACAGAAAGAAAAATCCACCTCCCCAAATTATTCCGGTAGGTTTGCCAAAAATGCTAATTTCCGGACGCGAACGAAATCTGACCTTCATTTCCATTTCATAAATGCGCGGCAGAGTTATATAACATGCTTGTAGTTTTCTATTTATATGCACGATTCCGTGTACCTTTCAAATCCGTGACAACTGATCTTGGCTTATCTATAAAGCGGTTGATGTTTTATTAATCAAACGCATAGAAGTCCCTCTATAGAATCGGATAAGTTTCACGGTTATTGGTATATCTTACGTTGAGGTATTTTTTACGATAAAACGGCATCTGGCCAAAACCACGATGGTGGAACTTTGATTTTAGGGGGTGATATTAAGTTTTCACTTTCTTTGACGTTGATTTCCTTTTGCTTTTTCCACTAGGTAAATATATTTGACTTTACAAGTTAAACAGTCGTGTTTCAAGTTGTAGGGTTTTGCCAGCATATGGTTTTATCGTAAATTTAACCTCACACATAAAACTGAAATTTTAACGTAATCAGCACGTTTCGATGCCGAAATGGATGCTCACCGACCATTAATACGTTTTATCTATGGGTTGCAAAAAGAACATATGTGTTGCATCCAATGTCTTTCGCAGCTTCGTACAACAAACCTTTGAGAGAGAAGGTCCGTGCTTTTATTGCTATTTATAGTATCGATCTAGGTTAATTTGATCGCTATAAGTTTGTTTCTCTTTGTCGACACATTAAACAGATATCCAACGACTCTTTAACTAATTTTTGTTTGTCTGTATGGTGTTTAACGCCATATCAACACTTTTTGATTATGTAACGTTTTTCTGGATCCTACAGTAGTAGGCTGGGTTTTTGAAGTGGCATGCCTAAGGTCACCCTTATGAAACAAGACGTCTCGGTGGGGCTCGAACCCGATTCTGAGTCCGCCACCTAAACCACTGGGCCATGCATGACCCAGTAAGTCGTGAACATGTAATCATGTTTTTTAATGACAATCTTAACATTTCTGAATTATATCACTGCACCTCCACGGCTTAAGACAGTACAACCCCCTTTTTGACATGAAAGTTTAGTTTAGTTTAAACTTATCTATTCTGCATCGATTTTTATTTAGATGAATGAAAGTAAACGTGATGTCGTCTTACCAGATTATTGTCCTTGAAGTCCGTCCCGAATATATTCCTGGTTCCCCGTCCCCCGGGATGGAAGTGCCCCACCCCGCTCCACAGCCTGGACGAATCGCATGGGTCTGGTACCCGATCTCCATTCGGTATTCGCGTCTGGAACTGCTGGTACCCGTACGTAGTCGTCATGACAACGAGGCTAATATATGCGCAAATCTGCATTGTTATCGTCATCTGTAAATATAGAATAACAGTTAGTATAAGTCATGTTTTAGAGAAATGAAGGAGGGTTTCAGCATTTACGAACGGTGATTATCTTCTACTTTACGAAAATAGAAGAAGCAGAACAAGTGTATATGTGAATTTACAATTATTTGTAACAGGTTTTTGGTATTGCATTTAAGCTGTTATGTAACTTAGGAGAGGGACTCAATAACCTTAAAGGCCCATTAAAGGAGATTAATGATATAGCAAACTATTTTATTTGGTAAACTTTTAATCAGATTAAGTTAGTTATCACCAAAATAACCCATTAGCAAAACTTGAACGTGAAAGTCTACCAGAAATAACCTAGATTAGCAAGTTTAATAATTCAGATTGCCTCATTTTTCACCTCTGACCTTGACAGTTGATACACAAATATTTGAACCGACCAATCAGAATTCTTTATTTTGAATATGTAAACAAACAGGTTGTTGATAAACATGATTGAATTGGAGACAACTTTATTTCAAGCACAAAATAACTTATGTTAAAGGAACCTTTTTAATAGGGCCTAAATGCATTTGTAAATTAATTCTCATTACTTTTATGAACATAATAACAGAACTCCATATATTTTTTCATTAATTTATTTGTACTTATCTCCTTTTATGTGCGTTAAAGCTTGCGTCTCAACCCATTTGTAAGCCACGATCTGAGAAAAAGGCCCTTAATTTTCAACGACGTCATCGAGAAATCTGCGTGTAAAGTTACATCATCATTTTATCTATAAATATCGATCGTGTTTACATTTCAAAAGAGAGAGATTTTTGAATTGGCATATTGACTGACAAGAAGGATTTGTTTATTTCAAATCAGGATTTATCTTGGTTTAGTATTCATGAAAGAGGTAAGTGCTCTTTTTTTCACTTTCTGTATCAGTTTTGCCCTGCTGTTGATGAATTTATAAAAAATATCCGCCGAGTCTGTATGTAACAAATAAACTATCCCGCCATTTTTGCAGAGTTCATACCTCAACTCGATAGTCTAGTTCATTTCTGAGTTAGTACCATCGAAAATGTCAATGACATATTATGTATGTATTATATTCTATGTATAAAGTATGTTTAAACTAGATGAACATGTATTGGCATATAGTTCAATCAAAGTGAGTAAAGTTTCTCTTTTGTTTATTATGGTTTCTTTATTGGAACTTATTATCACAATGCATAAAAGGTAGTTTAGGTTGAGTTGTTGGGTATTGCATTAGCTATATCATATGCAAAACATATGCCTTGTTTTATATCCAATATGAAAACCGAAACCTTCGATCAATCATCCTTTTAACGAAAACAGTAATAAAAATTTAATGATAACCGTGTCTGAATGAAATATGATAGATCGAAAAGAAAGAGGCTATACATAATCATTTCTAGACAGTCCGGTAAACTGCAGATCGTTATGAAAGCCTAGTATTTGGAGGACGAGTGGTGCTACATGACCTAGTGGTTAGAGTACAGGGGCCCGTTTTACTAAACAACTTACGCTTAAGATTTGCGTAAGTCTAAAACAACAATTCCTCTGATTTCAATATTGGACAAAGCAATATTGCAAAGTGACACATCATTGGAATCGTCTCTCCGAGACGCTTCCAATGACGTGTCACATTGCAATATTGTACTTTCTTTGAAGATGTTATCCATGTTAATCAATTATGACTTACGCAAACATTTTCCGTAAGTTGTTTAGTAAAACGGGCCCCAGAACTTGAAATCACATGACCACTCTCCACTTGGGTTCAAATCCTCATGAGTGGAAGTCTTTATACTGGCTTACGGAAAGCCGATGGTTCTACCCGGCTTGACAAGCCCATATGGGCAGTTGAGTATGGGGTCTTCCGTCATCAGTAAGAGTCGGGACTCGCTACATAACTGAAATAATGTTGATGCGATGTAATTAGGGATGGGACCGATTAATGTGTATTTTACATCATGTAATACATATAAAGAAATGAATAATAAACCTCAGAATCTATCGTATACAGTACGTGGTAATGCAATTGCCTACATGATACTTCTTGAATTCCCATGGTGAGATTGTTCAAATGAAGGCAATGAGAAATAATATAACATTTCTTTGTTCCAAATTATTAACGACAAACGGAATTTAATATGATAAATATATATTTTTCGAATGTCAACAAAATGACTTTCATCATGTGCAATGTAGTAAACTAAAGTCGTGTGTATATTCTCAGTCTGTATCCAATGGGTGCGAATGTTTTCAGACCAAAAAGCGTTTCAAAGGTTTGGAATTCCATTGCATACTGTCTACAGGTACACACTTATATTTACTGACACATTCTTAATCGGTTTTACAGGTACACACTTATATTTACTGACACATTCTTAATCGGTTTTACAGGTACACACTTATATTTACTGACACATTCTTAATCGGTTTTACAGGTACACACTTATATTTACTGACACATTCTTAATCGGTTTTACAGGTACACACTTATATTTACTGACACATTCTGAATCGGTTTTACAGGTACACACTTATATTTACTGACACATTCTTAATCGGTTTTACAGGTACACACTTATATTTACTGACACATTCTTAATCGGTTTTACAGGTACACACTTATATTTACTGACACATTCTTAATCGGTTTTACAGGTACACACTTATATTTACTGACACATTCTGAATCGGTTTTACAGGTACACACTTATATTTACTGACACATTCTTAATCGGTTTTACAGGTACACACTTATATTTACTGACACATTCTGAATCGGTTTTACAGGTACACACTTATATTTACTGACACATTCTGAATCGGTTTTACAGGTACACACTTATATTTACTAACACATTCTGAATCGGTTTTTAGTTCAGTAGCTATCGTTCATTGAACATGGTACCACAATACAAAAACACTTATTTCAACGACAGTTCATTTTGAATTTCAAATTGTCTCATATATGAACAAGCAACTTTAACGTTCTCTCTGCGTCTGCCCAAGGATGGCTGAAGCCCAATGATGGCTGAAATGTTATATGAAGTGATTTCACAGAGAAGGGCAATTAAATTTCAAGTTATGTACTTAAACCAACCATGGAGACCCTTTGAGCATGGGTAGACAATCAATGGAAAAATAAGGAGCAAGGCTGAATCTTTTCATGGAATGAATCGTAAAGGGGCCAAAATGACAATTTTTGTAAAGAACGAAAACAAAAGACTAAAACTAAAGGGATAAACAGACAGGTCGTAATAAAATTCAAGGAATTGGTCTATCCCTTTCCCAAACACCCCATTTTAGACTGTCCCAAATTAAAAGCGTTTGCAGTCGACATTTCAAAATGTGACGAAATTCAAAAATAATCTTCTGATAAGACAGAAACACATCGGGGGAAAAGGAGAAATTGCTCGTTATGAGCAATTTCTCCTTTTACCACAATGTTTTCCAGAGACGTCTGTAACAAACTGGTCAAATCTCGTTATTGTTTGGTAAAGGGTTAAGCAATAATCCATGCGGAAAGATACCATGCGAAATTACGATATGGATAGCGTAGTAGGCTTGTACGAAATCCAGTTGGGATGAATGCTATGTGTTATAAGTGCGATAAAACCAATTTCCGGTTTGGGATTACGTGTACTTAACCCATTACCAAACAATAACGACTTTTGAACAGTTTGTTGCAGACGACTTTGGAAAACATTGTGGGAAAAGGAGAAATTGCTCTTAACGAGCAATTTCTCCTTTTCCCACAAAGTTTTCTTCCCTATCAGAAGAGTGCATTTCAATTTTGTCACATTTTGAAATGTCGTCTGCAAATTCTTTCAATTTGGGCCAGTCGAAAATGTTGCGTTTTTGGTATAATCCGTTTAATCCAGTCTACCTCACTTTGGAATAGTATTGGTGCAGTAAAGGTGTTTAGAAACCTTTGTGGCAAAAGGTAAAATTCCTCCTTGTGAGAAATTAACGTTTTTACTGTATCAATATTCAAACCAGAATTCCTTTTGTAGCGTTGGGCAACTTTGGAAGTTAATTCGAGGATGGTAAGACAGTATGTTACAACGTTCTAAACCCTCAAAAACAGCACGATATGTGTTCGTAAATATGTTGTTGTTTAAAATTTGAACAATCTATCAGTAAAACATAAGCATAACGTTGCTATAAACATAAAAACATTCATATTAACACAGTACATCAAGATATAAATAAGTTTGGTTATTCAGTGAAATATTAAGCATTAGTGGAGGCCAGAATACCAATATGGCGCCAATTTCAAACTCTTTCTCTCGTCGGATTACTTCGGTCGTTTTCGGTATAGATCGGTCGGGCCGGAACTATTCGCATTAAAATCGAATAGTTCCGGCCCCGATCGCTGTAAACCGAAAACGACCGATATACACCGACAAAGAAAAGAAGTTCCAAATGGCGCATTACGGATATTGTTCCTTAATTCAGTTGGGGTTATGTCATCGCTAGACTCCAAATCGCGGGAGTTACTAAGTCAGTACTCTCTCCAAGTTCATATGAAATACTCTGCAAAAACTTAAAGAATGTTTACACCTTATCGCTTGGATGCTTTGAACAAAAATCGCAGCGTTGACATAAATTTGTACATCATCAATTAAAACAAAGTTTAAAGGTATTCGGTTCTGACCTTCCAGTTCAACACCTTTAAGGAGTCGAGCATGGGGTTTCTTGCATGTTTGGCACTTGGTTCCATTTCGAATAAAATCTTTAAAAGTAAAACTAATTGACCTCGGCCATGATTACTTGGCGATGCCACAATCCTGCATGTTTCATTAAGATTAAAGCAAACAATTAATCAAACAGACAAAAGGGGCAAACAGTATACAGGCGCTGTCGGTGATGCCATTGTGTTTTCTATATCTTTAATGTGGTTTAACATGGCGCCAACCAATCTTTCCCTCAGTGGTCAATGACACGTTTCACTACATGAGTGTTACTTAGCATAAGTGACTCCGTGAAACGTCGACAGTATTTGAGTCCATTCGCGGAGCTTGATTTCATTCAATCGATCGATCACGGACATTGCGGCAATTTTCTGTCGTTCCCCAAACCCGCTGTAAACCGAAAGTTGCGCAACCGATTTCTTCGTCAGCATCATGGTGGTGCGGCAGAACGATCACAAGCCGTGATAGTACACGTTGTAATCAGAACATGCTTTCATATTAGAATGGAAAGAAATTCCACGCACGCATACTGATTATTTTTTCGTGATATCTGAAATACCATTGTATATAAAGAGTGTGGTGTCACTGTGCCAAATCCCAATGATACGCACACTTAGAAACGATGTTATTCCTCTCTCTAATTGTCGGGTTCAATGCAAGTTTTCGTATAATGGCATAGTATCTTTGTCTTCTAATTAGATAATGGAAACGGGATAAAAGAACTGTCCGACCTAACTCTTAGTACACCATTCTTTCTAATCTGAATTCGCATAGGGTTTATCTAATGAACAAACCCCTGAATTAATGTGGAAGCCGCCATATTGTTTCTCTCGAGACTTCTTTCATTGTACTTTCGTTTTCAAATATGGATCTTAAATGTGATATCTAAATAGTTATTTCATTTAATTGAGGAGACAGTTATATATATATACCACAGCTTATGATTTCACTATAATGTATGCATTACCAGTCAAAGATAGTGATTTAAAGCAACGTGGACGCTCTAAGGAAACGGTTTTTCAGTCGGGGACGATTCATCCGAAAAGTGTAACCTTACACTTACGTATGAGGGGTATTTCTCAGTTCACGGAAATACCCGAGTATTAACGATTGCCAATTCTCACATAATGCCTTATTTAAGAGAAGTACTGTAACGAAAGGAAAACTACTTGTTACAAGTAATTTTTCCTTTAGTCACAATGATTTCTGCCTAAAATCACAAAGGTACTGTTATTTTCTATACTTCATGATTTTAGTCTGCTTCTTTTGTGGGGATTTTCCTTTGTCATGGTGATTCCTAAACCTCTGCATCAATAATGATAAAGTTAGGAGTAAAGTGGTCCAGGGGTAGAGCGTCGGCTACCGGACACGAGGGTCTTAGGTTCGAGAAGCGGGTTTTGCCTTGCGATCTTTCATTAATCCACATTCGGCGCTAGTATTGGTTATGTATCCAGGAAGCAGAATCGAGAGTGATTAGTCAAAGTCGAAATAACTTGTTTCACAATCGATGCAAAATAAACAGGCTTAAACAAAACCAAACTGGAGAAGTATGGGGTAAAAGTGCGCCTACGCCATACTGCTTGTGTTAATATAAAGGAGCAATTTAGATAGACCTATTTATATAACAATTTACATTTATTGTGAAACAAATCCTCACAACATAGATTATTCTCTCTAGGTTCTGCCTCATGGATATACAACCAGAATTCGCGCCGAGTATACTCGGGATTGGAACAATACTCGAACAGTCCAACTTGTGTTAAGCAACCATCTTTGAAGCAGCCAACCTGTCTTAAACAACTACTACGGAAAGTCCCATGGTTTGATTCGTAGTGTACATCAATTTGTGTTAAGCAGCCAACCTGTCTTAAACAGCCAATTTTCTCAGGTCCATAGACTGGCCTCTTAACGTGAGTTTGACTGTATCCTAAGACCGACGCTATTCTCAAGCACAACTATAACTGTATGGTGTTTGAAGCTGTGTCGACAATGGTTCCGTTTTTATACGACTTTCCTCGATCCACCAGTATGAGTTAGGGTTCCGAAGTGAATTTACAAAGGTGTTTCCCACCCAGCACTATATTGTGCTTGACTGTCAAGCCAATGCAACAGGACTACAGCTGCTCCCAATTGTATGAACGTCAGTTAAACTTAACCAAATGGTTAAATCCTGGTTAACTGTGAATTTCTGGTTAAAAGTTTGGTAAGCTCTTGTATAAATGTTTGCTAAAACTAAACAACGTTTACAAAATTGGGGGTTGAAAAGCATTATTAGCCCAATCGGTTTATTGAATACAGGCGTCTTAAGTTCGAGTCCTGACTCGTCTGATATTCTTTCCAGTGTTTAATAAAGCCATTGCGACAGTATCTTTTCTCCGCATATAAGTTATATTCATGCGGGAAAGAAGTCAGCATCTTCCAATGAGTAATGTGCAGGCCTTGTAGTGTAATACTACAAACGCTGATAGCTGCGAAATAACTGAAATTTTGTTGAAATCGAACACAATCAAAAACGAACCAACCGTGAAGCAGTGGAATAAGGCAAGTTCGAGCCAAAATATATATAAAAAAAAGACGTTATTTTTCATACGAAATCGTTTGAACATCATATCACATCTGTAACGAGCAAACACACCCG
Organism: Cerastoderma edule; assembly: GCA_947846245.1. Classification (NCBI taxonomy): domain Eukaryota; kingdom Metazoa; phylum Mollusca; class Bivalvia; order Cardiida; family Cardiidae; genus Cerastoderma; species Cerastoderma edule. The sequence goes on from OX401418.1 coordinate 28,529,634, forward strand.
ACTCGGAAGTGTGCCAGCTTTGAGGCTGGAATCCTTAACCCATTACCAAACAGTAACGACATTTGACCAGTTTGTTGAAAACCACTCAGGGAAACAGTGTGGGAAAAGGAGAAATTGCTCTTAACGAGCAATTTTCCTTTTCCCGCAATGTATTCAGCACTTTCAGAAAATCAATTTCCAATTTCGTCACAAATTGAAATGTCGTCTGCAAACTCTTTCAATTTGGGACACTCGAAAATTTAGCGTCTGGTTAAGAGTTAATACTTGCGCATGATAAAGACGTATAGTGCGAATTATCGTTACCGAAACCGTTTTACTAAACAAGTTAAGAAAAAATTTTGCGTAAGTCATACTGATAAACATGTATAGCATCTTCAATTAAGGTACAATATTGTAATGTGACACGTCATTGGAAGCGTCTCGGAGAGGCAATTCCAATGATGTGTTACTTTGTAATGTTGCTTAGCCCAATATTGAAATAAGAGGAATTGTTGTTTTAGACTTACGCAAATCTTAAGCGTAAACTGTTAAGTAAAACTGTACCCGGGAAACCAGGCTTTAGTGTTAAACTTATTTATATTGCATCGATTTTACCGAAGCTTAAAAAATTAAATCAGAGCTTAACTTCTCCCTTAGATTTACACGTATACTGCTTGCATCTTCTATAGTTTATAACGCATTGTAATGTTCCCTAAAGTTCTGCTTTGTTCTTTTCTGTTCTCTTCTTGATATAAAGTATTAAGGAATGATTGAAATGCGGATGGTTTGACCATCCTAATAATTCTGGGCTCTGATGGGCTAATGTTTGACTGAGTCGAATGTTGGCCAATGTTTATGAGAATCGACGAGACAACCTTTATTTTGAACATCATCGGATGTATAATTTTTGTTTTGTATATACCAGATATCATTCAATGTTTAATATCTGTTTATTTGGTAGGGGGAGAGTACATTTCAATATGTTAAGCATATTGGGACCCCCAGTGCAAATCAATGAAGAAATTGTTCCGAATTTAATAATTTTAGGCGGGTTACAATCAATACCATTACACCACTTAGTACGTAGAATACCTCTAATGAAAATCCAAAACTACTGTACCAGAGTTTGAACCCCCGCACAGAGGGGGTCGTGTGCTATGAAGTTCAGTGCTCTAGCCACTAGGTCACGGATCATCAATATGATCGCTGTATAAAGCACCTCCAGAGACCGGGCGAACAGCGGGTCCCCATATGGTTGGATCCAAACGCCAATTGATGTACAAAGGGCAATTGCACTGTTTATACATTGCGGTTGGAGAGGTTAATTGGGTTACTTTGGGTATACTGATGAGATAAATTCAATTCGCATTTGAATCCGAAATCGACAAGAATCTAAATCTGAACTTAAAGTATCAAAGTAGAATGCCCATACTCCGCCATTTTTGAAACTTATTCCTTCATCGGATTACTTCGGTTGTTCTCCGTATATATCGGTAAGGGCCGGAACTATTCGGATAAATACGAATAGTTACGGTCTAAACCGATGTATACCCAAAACGACCGAAGTAATCCCCGAAAAGAATATGTTTCAAAATGTCGGATTATGGGTATTCTACCTTAAAGAGAAGAAAAGACAAACTTGATCTGGAATATCATACAGGATAACGATTAGCAAATGCAATTGCTCAAAACAAAAGATACTATGCTCAACCTTTTTTAATGATTCATCGCTTGAAAACCTAGGACCACTCAGTGTCTTACATAGTTGTGCATATTTTCTATGATAACATAAGGAGATAGTTAGAGATATATTATCTAGGGCGCGGTGCGGCTTTCCTACAGTATCCCGTTATCAAGTGGCGTTATCATATTAAACGTTACTTGTTAACAAACGCATATCACGTGCATATTTATAACGATAAGGTCTAATGTCCGCCCAAACGTCACGTCGACTAATGATGGACGTATTACGTCAAAGATACGACGTAAAATATATTAATAAATTTTGATTTTAGACGGTATTTTTTAGACATCTTTTTAAAGTATGTCATAGAAACAAATGTTTTAACCCGTTTATGATTCTTGTTTCAATTGTAAGAATTAGAATTTCAAGAGCTATTTATCCTTGTCCCACAATCTTTTCTGCTCTATCAAAGGATGACTTCAATTTCATCACATTTTGAAAAGTCGTCTGCAAACTCTTTCAATTTGAGACAGTCGAACATTTAACGTTTGGCAATGGGTTAAATCACGCTGAATGCCCGTCATATTTCAAGAATTTAACAAACCCAATCTCTTCAGGAATGAACGTTATGTGCATAGTTTTCATATAACCTGAAATAACTTACCGTTGCCCCTTTACTATTTTACACAGATCTTTGTTCCTAGGAGACACCTCGTTTTGTTTGTACAACAAGATTCGATTCGGGGGCCCGTTTTACTAAACAAATTACGGAAAATATTTGCGTAAGTCATAATTGATTAACATGGATAATATCTTCAATGAAAGTACAATATTGCAATGTGACACGTCATTGGAAGCGTCTCGGAGAGACGATTCCAATGATGTGTTACCTTGCAATATTGCTTTGCCAAATATTGAAATAAAAGGACTTGTTGTTTTAGACTTACGCAAATCTTAAGCGTAAACTGTTTAGTAAAACGGGCCCCGGTTGTTTAAATACCAATCAACGTAGAGTCCACATTATGTTAAAAGGGGACAAAAATCTCTCACGATCACCAAGAAACACCTACATTAGCAATAGAACAGAACAGAACATACATTTTATTTGACGAGTACATGGTAAGCCTACACAGGCATGTTCACATACAAATATAATCTTGCTTTAACCCATTACCAAACAATAACGATATGTAACTACTTTGTGCAGACGACTCTGGTAAACATAGTGGGAAAGGAGACATTGCTTGTTGCGGGAAATTTCTACTTTTCCCACGATGTTTTCTGTCCTAAACTCCCATCAGAAGATTATTTTTCCAATTTCATCACATTTGAAATGTCGTCTGCAAACTCTTTCAATTTGAGCCAGACGAAAATTTGGCGTCTGGTAAAAGGTTAAGGCTCAAGCTATCAGTACAAGCAGGCTGGCATTTGTACCATGTTTTCTATTTGACTTCTTTTTTCTAACCTCACATGTTTTAAATCGTTTCAACGCATTTGTAGCATCAAACGTGATATAGAAGAGACTGTTACCAAGGCAATGTGACCAAATAGAGATATTGCTCGACAAAGGAAACTGCAAACGAACACTTTCATGTACTTTCATGTATGACCAGCACCGTTTTCTTTGCAATATTTGGGTATAAAATACGTTCGGATAATTTCTTCCTTTGTCACAATAAGTTCCGTTTTTCAAAGATTGCAACAAACAAGCAATATTTTGTACCTTGTACTTGCTATTGTTGTCTATTTGGACGGTTTAAAACAACCGAAATGAGGAAAAGTGTAAGAGAAAACACTAGGTTTACCTCCTTTAAAAAATTGTCTCGACGTCAAAGATCAGCGTTTTCCAACCATACAGTTTGATCCCTAAATACATTTATGACGCCGGTGTCAAATGGTTCTTTTTCCCTGCATGTGTCGCTATGAACGTTTAAAACGGATACCATATGTTAGAATATGTCAAGAAAACAGAAATTACTTTAATCCAGTGAAATCTTGACACGTGACAGAAACAATGTTCGCTAATTAGTAATTAAACCGGGTCATACATTGTTGAAAATCCTTGTGTGTCAATTAGAATCATATCGGAGAGTGGGTTTCGTCTGTATATTGTGGTAACGCCGACCAAAGCGGTTCAATTATGTCTCAAAGTAAGTTTCTTGTTTATAATCAGACAGCATTAAACTGAATGATTCGTGTTCCATCTCTGTTGTTTTTGTATGTACTTGCAAAGGCCATTTTGTTTAGAATCAGACAACATTGAACCGAATGAAAATTTATTTATTTTATTTTGTTTTATCATGTATCTATTTGTGTCTGTCCATTCTATAAAACTGTTTTTGAGATGTTCTTTTAGACGCAAAACTCTAAGTTTCGCTATGATAGCCATTAGACATTTAAAATATAGTAATTTGTTTATAAAACTGTTCATTTTTCAAAATGTACAAAATATCTGGCAAATGTATTGGTTAGCCATTTACCCTTACTGTATATATGTTAAAACTTAGGAGAATAAATGTTTGAACTTTAACATGTAGTAAATTGGCTTGACATTGGAGGAAGAATATAGTTTTATCACACGGTCATATAATGTCAATCGCCAATTTATTCATGCATGCATTTGAGAAATTACTTACATAGAAAGAAAGAAACTACCTACGATGATATGAAGGGTTTTTTTAACTATATGAAAAAAAGTACGAATTACTAATCGTTTTTTCTAATTCGTTGTCATAGCATTAAAGGTATATCTGTTTTCCTTTCATATTCTATTTCATTTTTATTTTTTTTATTATTATTTGTATTAAGTCATGTAACTCTAAGATATGTGGCATTATAAAAACTAAAACCCCTCGTCCTCGGTTATTTCTTCCCTTTTCATCAACACTTTGTCTAACAAAAACTGATTTGTCGGGTTCGGTTACAGTGTTAAAATACAGATGCGGGGCATCAAAAATGCTCGAATGAATAACGTTAAAACTTTAACATGAGTGAGTTCATATATAAGGCTAACAACAGAAACATTATTCATATAATAATTAATACATAACTTGTTAACAATACCAAGTATTACAGAAACTAGTTTTTTACTGCCTCATTCATCTCTCTTTTGTATTTCTTAATTACGTATTTTTCACTCCAAAATCCCATTTTTCTCATTTATATGTTTGTATTGTCATGCTTATGCGTTTTATGCATGTGCATGTTAAATATATGTTTGACGTCGAACTATGTTTAGTTTAAATGTCTTTTTGAAAATTTAAAGGCATATCTGCAAGCAATAAATGGGCAGAATGAAACTATGTTAGGCGCGTTAACACAATTATAAGCACAATTTCTTCATGGTATTAGATAAATCGATTATTACCGAAACCTTATACTATTGTAATACGACAAAGATGTGTTTTAACTGTATACACACTTGATCAAACTAACAATGTACAGAGATGGAGTTAGCCCAGAGACGAAACATGCTTCACCATTTGAAAAATCGTCTAGTGTAAGAAAAACAAAATTGACATATCTCCATTAGATATCAAACACATAAATTACCATGGTAACGCGGCGCCTAATCAGCCACAACGAGATCTGTCGACGAGCTGATAGTTCTTGGACAGATTGAAGAATGACCGTTAGAGATTACCGTAAGAGTTTGTACTTGAACCTTTCACCGTTAACTCTGGTTTATGTTAGTCATTTTGGGGCGAGTCTGTAATGGGGCGATTCTGGAGTGGGACGATTCTGAAGTGGGGCGAAAACAAGGATTTGTAGCTACAACATTCCAATTAAAGTTAGTCCGATTGATCCAGACGTAGATAGTTCATTCTAAACACAGTTTGGATCATCCGAGTTAAATTAAAGTAGAATACCCATGATCCGCCATTTTTAAACGCTTGCTATCGTCGGATTACCGCGGTTGCTCTCGGTAAACATAGGTCTGGATCGGAACTATTCGTATTGAACCGAATAGTTCCGACCCCGTTCGATGTATACCGAGAAGGACCGAAGTACTCCGAAGAAAGAATAAGTTTCAAAATGGCGGGTTTTGGTAATTCTACCTTAACTCATACCTTAGAGTTCATTTAGACTCTAAAACACGAAGAGAATTGCTAAGAATGGAAAACAAGTGTCCTGTGGTTTTGAGCTGACACCATTTTGACAAAAAACAGTTTGTGGTTGGTAAAAGTTTTGTAAAAAAGAAACGAGTTTAAAGTTATCTATTAAAGGCCCAATGAAAGGATATGAGTACAAAATAATATCTGAACAAATATATAGTCTCTTTTACTGTGTTCTTCAAAATGGTCGATGAAATAATTAATAAATGCTGTGAGACCTTATTCAATAAACGTAAGTTATTTTGTGCTTGAATTATAGCTGTCTCCAATTCAATCGTGTTTATCAAAACATTTTGTTGACAAATATTTTTCACAGATCTTTGTTATTTCTCGACGACTTTCACGTTTAAATTGTGCTGATGGGATCTTTTTGTCTTTTTGGTGATATCTCTTAGAATCTGACCAAAAGTTTACCAAATGATTAAGTGTGAACTAGCATTCATCTCCTTTCTTTGACCGATAAAGATTTATTTGACACGCTAACTGTACTATGCAAGTTCAACAAGCTTGTACTTTTATGGGTGCTAAAGAAAAAGTGATAGAGAATAGATGGTTGGTGTCGTGAATCGGAAATGTTATCGGACAAGGCTTTGGAATATTATCCGGTGAGCCGAAGGCGAAACGGATAATAATTCGAAGCCGAGCCCAATAACTTTTCCAATTCAAAGACACCAACTTTCTATTCTATTTATTCTGTAACCTTAAATGTATTCTTTCAAACAAACATAATGTAGATAAAACAGCAGAAAAAAGGACAAAATAAGTAGAGAATGATGTAAACATGACGTCATGTCGTTCTTATGACGTCATGATTCGTCACGTGCATGTGATATATGGTTAGTGCCGGATATCACAAATGTTATACGGCACCTAGTTATCGGTCCCAAAATGACACTAGTGACAGGATAAATGACATTTGCCTTTAGCGTAAGCGGGTATCTATAAGTACCAAACATAACGCATTAAAAAGGAAAACTGCTTTGGAAATTATGTTGGATAACTCATCAACCAATGCAGATATAATCTACTAGTCCGCGTAATAAGCAATAGCAAACAATTTTCAAAGCCGTTGCAAACGAAAATGTCACTTTTAAATTGAGTAACTATGTGTGTGGTAGTCATATCAATTGCTTTGCTATTCGCAAGGAATTCCTGCTTCTATCATTTCAAGGGTTCAGCGCAAGACTATAGTAAATGCTGCACACATGTGAGGCACTTACTATAGTCTTGCATTGAACCCTCGATTTCTTTTATTTCATAAGCAATCTACATAAAGTACATTCAAACGAGTACATTAATCAAATGGTTTAGATATACCAATGTTCGATAAATGCCATTAATTGTGCATTATATAAGTTTTTCGTTTTATTAGACAGGTGCTTGACTAATTGGTGAAAGTAAGGAATGAATTAAGAATGTTTTATTGTTAATATAAGCTTAACGTTGGAATTATCGGTTGAAAAAGGTCATAATGTTCAGAAATCTCGCGTGTCTCAATAATTAGACTTAGACAGGATTTAGCAGTCATCTGTAAAATGTGCAAAGAGTCTTCTTGTACCAATTGATTGTGATATAATCCCGTTTTCAACATATTCATCTCTTTAATCACAAACTAGCTTTTCTTAAACCAAGTAATACCATCATGTTAAACACGAAACTGGTCTCCTAGTCATATGCAGAAATTGCTTGGGTTGGAGCCATTTCTATATCTTTTTAGATTTTACTTTGATATAACCCGATGGTAGGCCGTGACCATGCCCCCACACACACACACACACTCGATGGACAAGAAAGGGTTCATGTGATAAGAACATAAGATAAGACTTTATCAAGTAAATAAAGGATAATGAACTAAACTTATTAGCTGACTTTTAACTCTTAGTCAAAGGTAACATAGTTGTATTCTAATCTAATGGCCATTCCTTTAAGGCCTAATGTGTCATATTTTGGAATTTAGTACAATAATTCAAACTTATTTTATTTACATCGATTGTGGCGGAAGCTTGAAGCTTACTGAATTCACTTTCGATGACTGCTTACTGGATACTAAACCAGTACTCGCGACGGTTTGGGGGCTAGTCTCGACAATTTCTACCTCGCCAAACGAGGATCGAACCCAGGACCCTCGGTACACGAGGCCGACGCTCTACAAGAAGATTGAGTACTTCTACAGCGTTAACACCACAAACCTTTTGTCAGATTACCTACATACAAAACTACACCAGTGCTACATGTGAAAGCATTCAACCTTTATCGGTAGCTAATCAAAAAGGATTCGAAATAAACCACCGTATTACGTTTTCGATAGCATCCTTTTATTGGAGACTATTGATGAGCATTTTCATTATCATTAAAGTTCAAAGTATTTTTTTTTACAAGGTAATTTCTACTAGGATGCACGCGATTAATGTTTTCGTAGTAAAAACAGGATTACGGGTCATAACAATTCCACTGAAAATTGCACTGAAAAATCTTACAACAAAAAATAAATTCCGATATATATATCAATGCCGCCACCGCACAAAACTACCCCGTTTGTAATTCGCGTCAACTTTAACATCAGAGTTTACAATGAACAGTGTGAAAAACAAGCATTGATACCACGATAAAACAAACAGCTAGAATGCTGTTTATTTTAGATACATATGCAAATAAGTTTGTTAATATGGTGTTTAACGCCGTATCATCAGTTTTTCACTTAAACAACAGCAATGCGATGGTCGAATGCAATGCAAGGCTGTAGGCAGTACTTTACAAACGCTCTGCATTGGACCCGACTCTCGAATAGTTTTAGCCAGTTTGATCTAGCCATTTTGGACAGTAGGGAAGTTGTGTTCCCATGTCAACTCAATATTCCTTTGCAGACTTATCATTTGTTCCTCAATACATGTTAGAGCGTAGCGAGATCTTTACTTTGTAAATTTGCACTTATTTATTTTACATCGATTGTTAAACAAGTATTTTCAATTTAGATAAATCACTCTCGATTCTGCTTCCTGGATACATAACAAGCACTCGCGCCGAATGTGAATTAATGAAAGGTCTCAAGGTGTTCCATTTTGCTCGAGTACTTTCTTTACTTTGTTAGAGATTGCTATCAACTATATGCTTGATATTGCATTATCACTAAAGAACTGTTTTTGAACCCAAATGAACGAATACACGAAATAAACTCTACTTCGAAAGGAAATTTATATTCTTCAGAACAGTTTTTGTTCAATCAAACTATTTGCATCGTATCTTCTTGTTTTAAGTGAAGTATTTTCCATATTCTCGATATAAATCAGTTTGTTGATCAGGTGGAATATCCATAATCCGCCATTTTGACATTCTTTTTTTCGTATGATTACTTCGGTCGTGCTTGGTAAACGTCGATCGGACCGGAGCTATTCGGTGTAAGGCGAACAACTCCGACACACACTGGTGTATACCGAGAACGAACGAATTAATTCCGACAAAAGAAAGAGTTTCAAAATGGCGGATTGTGGGTATTTTACCGTAAGAGAACAAGGCGTCCGAACATTATTTAAAACGTTTTGATTCGATGTAATATACTAATTAGATAAACAGATAAACTTGAATTTTGTGTTCAGTGACTTCATTCTATCAGTGCTTGTTTTGTGGGTTGATCCGTTTCGGATAATCCAAAATAACGAAGTTTGTCCAATATTGATATAACGAAAATTCGAACGCTTTTGGTATGCCTTGTTAAGTTTGAAAAGTGCATGCTTACTATAAAATGTTTATGATCTTTGGAATTAGCGCTCTTTTGAACGTCTAGTGTTAATGCTAGTTCTTATTACGTGATAATCATTTCCGTTTAATTACGTCTAATTCCTCCAAGCGCCTTCTAAATGATCCTGTATTACCCAGAGTGATCATGGACCACAGACGCTTAACTAGCGCGGGTCATTTGGTAACGCGGTAAAACTAGGATCAAAGAACCGAGAGTTTTGTGATAAATGCATTGGGATCATTTCGTCTAGTTTTTTAAGAGTTTACGTATCTACGTATCATTTACTCCATTACATATGCGTCAGTATAAAATTTTGAAAAGTTTGTGTTGAAAACTATGACAAAACAAAGTGTTGTGAAGAAATGCAACTTTTGGTTTAACCATTACCAAACGCCCAATTTAAGACTGTCCCAAAATAGCAAAATGAAAGAGTTTGCAGGCGACATTCAAAATGTGATGAAATTGTAAAGTAATCTTCTGATAGAGTGGGAAACATTGTCACGAGCAATTTCTCCTTTTTCCACAGTGTTTTCCAGAGTCGTCGTCAACAAATTGGTAAAATGTCGTTATTGTTTGGTAATGGGTTAATCGCTGTAAGGACTCTAGCGGATATTGGAGCAATTAAACAGATGTTCAGTAGGAAATTACGTCATTTTATGTCTTCAGATATATATCGTGATATGTCGTATAACGCGAACAAACAAGAAGTAATCACAGGAATACAAGAAATAAAGATGTCACATTTTTCTACCCATACCACATGTCTTGCATCAATCTGAACATATCGGGTTTATCGAATGAAAACACCTCTGAAATAATAGGGATGACGCCATATTGTTTCCCACGAGAATGACGTCACTTTACTTTCGATTTTAGAAATAGATCTTAAATGTGAAATTTAAAAAATCGTTGAATTTGATTGAGGAAACAACTATACATGTCACAACAACAAGTTCGCCATTTGGTATGAGTTACTGTTAAAAAATGATTAAAAATGATGCCCAAAACTTCCATACACATTGAACAACGTAACGTGGACGCTTAAAAATGTGTTAATTGCCGGATGCCGATTTACCCGAAAAATTGTAACCCTACACTTATATCCGAGGTGTATTTCACAGCTCACGGAAATACCCGAGTAGTTCCGATTGGTCTTGCATGTCCCAGTATTTGTAATCTCTGCCATGTTGTATAACTTGGTACTGATTTACGAAACGACTTACGGAAATACCCGAGTAGTTCCGATTGGTCTTGCATGTCCCGGTATTTGTAATCTCTGCCATGTTGTATTACTTGGTACTGATTTACGAAACGACTTACGTAAATACCCGAGTAGTTCCGATTGGTCTTGCATGTCCCAGTATTTGTAATCTCTGCCATGTTGTATAACTTGGTACTGATTTACGAAATGACTTACGGAAAATATTCTCGTTAGTCAAAACTAATATACATGAATTGAATATTAGATAGAAGTAAAATAGTGTGATATGGCGCATCATTTGAAACGTCTCAGAGATACGATTCCAATAATGCGTTACTTTGCAATATTGCTTAACTCACTATTGAAATAATTATCTATGTAAGTATTTTTAAAAAACATTTTATAGCTTGAATAGCGTCCAATGCACATCGGGTTTATCCAATGAAAACATCTCTTTATTTTAACGTAATATGGAAGCCGCAATGTTGTTTTTCTCGAGAATCTTTCATTCTATTTTCGTTTTTAAATACAGATTTTAAATGTGAAATCTAAATAGTCGTACAATTTGTTATTTGATAATCAGTTATTTATGTCATAACTTAAGATTACACTATTATGCATGAGATACCGATCAAAAATGTCCATCACTTCCATATAATGTTATGCATTAGTCAAATGAATACATTGAACTACTTAACGTATAGCAAACTCCTCACAGTGATCTCCCCTTGCTACGCTACATCGACCACTGCCACCGCATGATTTTTCATCCAGATTTGGATGAAATTCAAATGATGCTGTTTTGTTAAGAGATTAAGGGATATCTTAGTTAATTTAGTAACAATATCTTGAAAAAAAAAGGTTTTGTTTATAAATAAAGCACTAATGGATTACAATTTTTTAGATTTGCCGCCATCTTGTTATGCCATTTCCGTTTCTAAGTAGGTGGTCACGTGACATTTGTGATGACAGTGATCATCCCCATACAGGGAGATCACTGTGAGGAGTTAGAACGTATAGTGGACGCTCCCAGAAAATGTTAGCTCGGGACGACTCGCCCGAAATTTGTAACTCTACACTTATGTACTAGCATTCGGAACACCTCGGCCATTTCTTAAAATAACCTCGGAGGTAATGGGGAGCCATTTTTGAAAGTAGGTCAGCAACGAAGGGCATATCCGTTTCCAATCGTATCTACTCGGAAATCATCGGCACAAGCCGGGGATTGCCGAAAAGAGCCGATTGACAAAATATGAAACAAAGATGTGTTGAGATGATCATCTTTAATGAAAAGGGTAAAAAAAACATTCATTTGTGATATATTACCAATTTGTGTGTATTCAAATACATATTTGGTGCCTGTGTGCATTTTGCGTTATCCGCCGGAAATAAGGCGAATTACCCCCAGGATTTCTGGTGTATTCATGTACTGCCTACGATGTATATCTACCGACTTGTGACGGGGATTGCCGAGTTGATACGATTGATGTACTAGGTGTATTTGTCTGCTCACGGAAATATCCGAGTTGTTATAATTAATGTACGAGGTGTTTTTGTCAGATCACGGAAATACCTGAGTAGTTACGATTGACTCATTCCGTTACTAGTACGGGTGACATTTCAAAATGAAACAGTATCCGGACATGAAACATGCATAACTTATGCATAAATTATTCCGATAGCAGCACATGAATGGTTACTAATGAACTTTTACAAATGTCAATAGGATCCAAAAATTATACTTCATATTGTAAGATTTCTTGCGTGATGAATGAATATGTTTCAATACGAATACTTCACTCCGAGTTGTCGTTTCTGTACCTTCTTTAGCACATTTGTAACAGCCAAAGCTTCGGTGAAGGTAGAATACCCATAATCCGCCATTTTGAATCTCATTCTCTTGTCGGAATACTTCGGTCGTTTTCGGTATACATCGATCGGAAACGAAACTTTTCGGTTTAACACAACTATTTCCGGTCCCGACCGATGTATAACGAGAACGACCGAATAATTCCGACGAGAGAATAAGTTTCAAAATGGAGGATTATGGGTATTCTACCATAAGTGTGATCGTATTTCAGCAGATCACAGACGCATCTGTGTTGAACTGTTGATCAAATATCTTCAGTTCCAAAGCTTTGGTCCAAGTCTTACTAATGCACAAGCCAACTGAGTAATGTTTCTTCCAAAAATACAGTTTGACACCAATCTGTTAAAGAGATTCTCTCTGAAATTTTAGCTTTGGGAGTAATAAATGTTAAAGATGTCGTAATCTTTTCTGTACAGTTATCGGCAGGGTTGTGAGTGACGTTGTCAGTAGTCTAGTTCTATGTTACGTCGGAAATCTATGTTGTTATTTTTACGATAAAAAATCGTGCACTCTTTGAAAGTCTCTTTTAAAGTGGAATAGGTAGCCTAGTTATGTCATTCTAAATCGTTTCACAAAAGGCTCCGTGAGAGAGGCATGTAGTAACCCACAATGATATTTCATATTGAGGGTTTCGTTTATCCAAGGAGAACAGCAAATGTACGATCATAAATTTCTCCTTTTTAACAACTCCCTGAAGATGGTATAGAAATATATGACATTGGCGCATATATCTCTTATATATTTCTGTCTCGTTGTCGGCGAAAATGAATGCCAGTCTTTTAAGGTCAGTGTAAGCTCTTTTTATTTGGGATTTAACATCGCGTTAACATTATTTCAGTGATGTCGAGATGCCCGACTCTAGATGATGAGGGGAGGCCCCATACTCAACTGCCCATAAGGGCTGGCAATGCCTGTTAGAACAATCTTTATTCCGCAAGACAGTTGGGAGACTGCCTTTCGTGAAAATCCAAATACCGCCAGCGCGAAGAGTGGGTCAGTATACATCTACAACGGTTTTAGTTGCCTTTATTACATGAATTGCTCAGCGTAGGACTAACGTAAGCCGTTCACTAAAAAGAATGACTAACGTTAATTTTGCACAAAATGTAAGAATTTTGCCAACACTCGCTTCAAGAATTAATTTCTGTTCGAATAAACAAGACCTATCAGATCTTCCTCGGGGGTACGTCGGTGTCAGGAAAGGAAATCAGCCGAATACATCTAAGTTCTAGAGGCAAGTAATGTGGAAAGGATGGTGATATGTTCATGAATACAAAACATTCGTATCTATTACCAAGGGTAATACAAAAATTCTGACCAAGCACATTTCATAACCGTCTCAGATTTAAAACAGAATTGGCAGGGGAATACGTCTTACTGGTCTGGTTTGTAACATTAACCCTTATAGTCCTGGAACCGACTTCAAGCCTATGTAAACTGGTTGGATCCAGGTCAACCGCCAAGTTAATTGGCGGCTGACCTGTGATCTAACCTGTTTGCTACTCCGAGTATCTTTCCTCTTAAAGATTGAGCAGAATGTTAAGGTTTTGGAAAGCAGACCACACAAAAATCTGTTTTTAGAAAATCATTCAGTATTCTAAGGGTAAGGAAGTAATACAAATATGGTCATACACCTGTTACTTTTGAGATCTTCCCAATTCCCATTGACTCCAATGTTAAATAAGCTAAAAAAAATTCAAGACTCTGCTGATTGAAGAATAGAGTTTACTACGCTTAGCTATATACAGAAACATCAAGTTGGTCTCAGAACAATAATTACAGTAACACCTCAACCGTCTCCTTTTATTTTCTACGGAGCAAAGTGTCCGAAAACCAGTGCACAAGATGTCTAATCCGACCGATGTACCAACATTTGTGTTCATACATCCCAAACAAATAGTTCTGCAAAAGGTAATCAAAACAAACTTTTGAGAGCTTTTCAGGACTATCATCTATACAGGAAACACATCAGTGTTCTACCAGCTCATCTCTTACTAGCAAAACTATGCATCAGGGTACCGTTTTACTAAACAGTTTACGCTTAAGATTTGCGTAAGTCTAAAACAAGTCCTTTTATTTCAATATTTGGCAAAGCAATATTGAAAAGTAACACGTCATTGGAAGCGTCTCTCCGAGACGCTTCCAATGACGTGTCACATTGCAATATTGTCCTTTCATTGAAGATACTATCAATGTTTATTAGTTTTGACCTCCTCAAATATTTTCCGTAAGTTGTTTAGTAAAACGGTACCCAGAAGTCGAAGCTCACAATTTCAAAAAGGGACTACGTACAGGTACTACGACCCGGAAGTACTCTGTAACAGGTACGAGACCTTCTACAACGTTTCCAAAAACGATAGCAACGACGTCATGTATGTCAGCTCTTTACCGTTCACAGCATAAATAGGTGGGAGAAATAACTTAAAGGGTTGACACGAAAATATTTGAGTCATTGAAGGTCTAGTACTGTGCATTAGGTTACGGTAGAATACCCATTATCCTCCATTTTGAATTTTTACTTCGTCGGAGTACTTCGGTCGTTCGCGTTATACATCGGCCGAGGTCGTAACCATTCGGTTATGCGAAAAGCCCCGACCGATGTCTACCGAGAGCGATCGAATTTTTCCGACGAGACAATTGGTTTCAAAATGGCGGATAATGGGCATTCTACTCTAAACAACATATTTGAAAAATAATGTTTACGTTACCATTACAGTTTGCCTCTCCTTTTTCAAAATCGCTTTTTTCCCTTTTTCTTTTATTGTTATTATTATCGTATTGCACTTTTGATTTAATCTTCAACTTCAAGCAATAAACCGTGAATGATCGACATGATCGTTTTGAAGATCCGGTCATCCCACATGTGGTAAGAGGTTAAGCGGGTTAACTTTGATGAAGTCAGAGATCAATTAGTTCATGTTTAACCCTTTACCAAACACCAAATCTTTGACTGTCCCAAATTGAAACGCTATAATACCATTGTGGCTTGAATCAATGCATATCTCTCAAATCCCTTTATATAAACTACAAAATCGTATATATTATATACATGTATAGAGGGTTTGGTGAGTATGTATTGATTCAAGCTTATGTGTACAATACAAATGGAAAAAAAGTAACGACACCGCACATCATAGGAAACAGTTATCTATCCTAGATTAGACTCGCCCAACGCACGTACCAATAAGGCGTTAATGATTTATCAGTCTGAACACATCGGGTTTATCCAATAGAAAACACCTCTGAAATAATAGGGATGACGCCATATTGCTTCCCGCGAGAATGACGTAATTTTCTTTCGTTTCTAAAAATAGATCTTGAATGTAAAATAAAAAAAAGTCGTTAAATTTGATTGAGGAAATAAGTATACAACAAGTTCGCCATTTGGTATGAGTTACTGATCAAAAGTGATTAAAAAGGATGTCCAACGCTTCCAAACACATTTAACTACTTAACGTGCACGCTTAGAAAATGTGTTAATTGGCGGGTACCGAATTACCCGAAAAATTGTAACCCTACACTTATATCCGAGGTGTATTTCACAGCTCACGATAATACCCGAGTAGTTCCGATTGATGATTTTTGGCCATCTGGGTCAATCGGAACTACTCGGTTATTTCCGAGAGCTGAAAAGTACACCTTTGATATAAGAGTAGGGTTACAATTTTTCGGGTAAATCGGCCCCGCCATATAACACTTTCCACAGGGTCCACATTAAGTAGTTCAATGTATATGGAAGTATTGGACATCCTTTAAAATCATTTCTTATCGGTAACTAATAAGAAATGCCGAAATGATAAGTTGTGACATACAAAGTTGCGTCCTTAATCAAATAAAACGACTTTTTAGATTTCACATTTAAGATCTATTTTTGAAATGGAAATTACAATGAAAAAAGTCTCTCGTGAGACAATATGGCGGCTTCCATATTACTTAGAGGTGTTTTCATCGGATAACCCTGTTGCATTTAGACAGTTACCTATCCAAGATTAGACTCGCCCAGCACACGCACCAATTAGGCGTTAATGATGTATGGCCACCTGGGTAAAACGTAAGACGTCCTACAGTGGCATCAAACGAGCGAGCCATTACGGTGATGCATAAAACCTGTAGTTCCGTAAAAAACACGCGAACGAAAATAACACAACGCTACATGAACGATTGTTCTGTTAACGCTTTCGCTCGAAAGTTGGATTTGTGACTGGTTCGAATTGGAAGTAGCGATTTACGATGGTAAACGAATAAAATATTCATACCATATGGGATAGCTTTAGAAAATTAAATTTCATTTCGAGACATTGGCGTAGCTTCCACTTTAGGCACGTGCCTTCACTTTTATTTCATGAAGTAAAAAACAAGTGAAAAAACAACAAGCAAACACACACCATAACGCAACAGAGAGGGACTCTTTTTCTGTTTAAACGAAATACGTTTCTGTGCTCTTAAATACATGCCAGAACGCACCTGGGCGAATGCAGTTTTCATTTTTTCTTTCAAGACGGAGCAAGCCCTGGGCCCCCCTAAAACGACGTGCCTACACATTTATTTCGGTCAAGCTACGCCCCTGAAAGAAATGAAAACCATGCTACTCATGAAGAATAAAGCTCGTTCTTTTTGTTCATCGCAGTAGGTTTTTTTAACGCATCGTTTTTAAAAAGTCGTCTGCTACGTGCGCATGCGCAAATGCATCAACAACGGTAGCCCGCGTGACGGAAAGAGTTGGAATTGGTTTCACACCTGGTCGGCGGTTCTCCAGCGTCTAATCTTGCAGAAAATTAACAACAGCACGAAACAATGTGGGTCACGTATTATATACGATTGCAATTAATGAGCCGGGTTTTTTCGCCTCCCTCTATTTAGAGCCGTATTCTAGAGAGGTTTGTTTTTACTTAACATCTTACGCCAAGAACTTGCGTAAGTCAAACACAACATATACCTTTATTTAAGAAAAAAGATATTCATTGTTGCATAAAAACATTTTTTCGAAATCGTTTCTGCGAGACATTTCAAATGACATGTCACATTACAATAGTCCCCTTTTGTTTGAAATAATATCAATGCATATGGGAATTAAATTACGCAAATTATTCTTTATGTTGTTTCGCAAAACGCTACCCATGGGCCGGAAGAACTGCCTTCCGCAAAGGTAAAGTATATGGCCACATATTTGGGTGGATGGTGGTTCGATACCTGAGCCGAGACAGACCGGAAATAACGATTAAACAATGGCCGAACTGAACTTTATTTTCTTAAACACTCTTGGTAATGGTAGTCAGTTTGGATTTTGGGAACACCATTTTGGAAAAGGAGACATACCTTCTTAAGAAAATATGTACGGTACAGTGTATAATTTATAAATCGAACTTCAAGTGACTTCATAAAAATGTTAGAGAGATTTCGACGCATAAATGTCTGGAATATAAAGACGTAAAAGTAAAGAACAGATAAGTCGGGACCCTTTATTTCCTTCGACGTATAGACAAGTTTGACAATCAGAAGTTCGAGGTACAGTGATGCCTCGTTTATCCGGACCCCGATTATCCGGATGTCTCGCAATCCGAACGAAATTGCAAGGGAACGGAATTGTTGGACCAGTTTGTTGCTGACGACTTTTGAAAACATTGTGGGTAAAGGAGAAATTGCTCGTGACGAGCAATTTCTCCTTTTCCCACAATGTTTTCTGCCATATCAGAAGATTATTTTTGAATTTCATCACGTTTTGAAATGTCGTCTGCACACTCTTTCAATTTGGGACGGTCGACAATTTGGCGTTTGCTGAAATGTTATAAGAATACACGTGCATACAGACCGTTTATGTCTTAATGTGTAAAAGAACATGCTCTTCTTCATTAGTCCGGATGATTCGGTAATCCGGACATTTTGTTGGGATTAACGAGACCTCACTGTATATATATCCAACTGTAATTCAGCTCGCAATCATTAGTAAGAATTCCTTTTTATGACTCCACTTAATAACTTAATGTTCATTTACTTTATCGCTTACCAAGCTTATCTGCGGCATTATCGAAATGCAAAAACGCCAGCCTTGACATTCCGGAAATGGAGAAAAGACATATTCACAATGATTATGGGCTTTTTATGCTGTGTTTAATTGTTAATGATCGTCTTTGATCAAGCAATGCAGTCTGTAAATGTCGAGTGAGAGTCACGTGGTCCTACGTATGAACCCATTCACCAGCATGCATTGCGGTACGGAAGTAGATTCATTCGTAACTTCTCGGCTATTTTTTTTATGATTTTCATTGGATAAACCCCCGATGAATTCCGATTGAAGTAGATCATTACCATGATGGGAAATGAGAACGAAGCTTAAGTCCAAATAGAAAAAGGCGAGGCGTAATTAGATCGTTCATCGGTAAGATGCGATGTCATTATTCCAAAGGGTGTACGGATTAATGTAGAACACCCATAATCAGCCATTTTGAAACTCATTCCTTCGTCGGATTGTGGGTAATCGACCTTAACAGCGATGAGAAAACGCCCACGCCTGGTTAATTGTTACATGTTTAAAACTTTTAAATTTGACAATACCGCAAATTGAAAAGACAATCCGCTTAAAGGTTATATCACCGATGACAATTTATTGGGGAGCTTAAAATTATTTTTGAATTGAAGGTTGCCTGAGGAATTTGAATTGGCGACATTCCTTTATTGAAATATATTTAAGACATTTAATGTTTCCCTGTGAACTAGGGCTACTTCGTGCTTATGCAAACAGGTTGGATCCAGGCCAGCCGCCAAATAAATTGGCGTCTGGCCTGCTATCTAACCGGTTTGCTGCTCTGAGTATCTTTTCTCATCAAAAGTAAGCAGATATTTAAGGTTTTGGAAAGCAGACGACCTAAAAATCTAATTTTAGAAAATGACCCAACATCCTTAGGGTTAATCTTTCCCTGTGTGCTGGGTCGACCTCTTTAACACATTGCAGTTAAAACAAAAATAAACCGTCTTATTACTCTTCGTGAAAGTATGGTGAAAACTACGAAAGCCTTTGCTAATAGAATATGTTAAGTTATCTTCGTCAATTGAATATTTTGTGTGGATTTACACCATTTGCATTTATAGTGTTGTCATCTCACTTATCTGTTATCCATAGGATGTAAATTGATGTTAAGCTACGAACATGTGTCTCCCCACAAGCCTCCATCCCCAAGGCTCCTTCCCTCCCCAAAAGGTCGCACCTAAGTTTCGAGTGGCATTTACTTCCCTAGATTATTAGATTAACCTTTCTAAGTTTACATCGATTGTGACAGAAGCTTGAAGCTTATTAATGGATGCTTCTTGGATACTAAACCAGTACTTGCACGATTTGAGGGCGAGTCCCAGCAAATTTGCACATGGCCTTACGGGGATCAAACCCGGGGCCCTCGGCACAGATATTGTGGGAAAAGGAGAAATTGCTCGTGATGAGCAATTTATCCTTTTCCCACAATGTATCCAATACTATCAGAAGATTATTTTTCAATTTCCTCACATTTTGAATTGTCGTCTGCAGACTCTTCCAATTTCGGACAGTCGAAAATGTGGCGTTTGGCGTAAAGGATTAATGGGCCACTTGCATTGACAGCCAAGACAGACTTATCGACATTCCTATTGGGGAAGGCTTAGCATATAACTAAAATATCCTCTCGGGCAAAAAGTCCCCCGTAAAAGTTAGTTACACAGAATACAAAAATGGAGAACGAAGCATCAGTCAATAAAACACCGGATCTCCTGAACTCTACAATGCTACACTATCCGTACTTAATATCGACCGGAATTGGAAGGCACTATGCATAGCAAAGAATCGGGAACCAATATGAGTGTGTAAGAGCAAGTATTGGGAGGCAGTATGCATAGCAAAGAATAGGGAACCAATTTGTGTGAAGGTAGGCAGTGTGAGTAGCAAAGAATCGGGAACCAATGTTTGTGAAGGAAGGCAGTCTGAGTAGCAAAGCGTCGGGAACCAGTATGTATGTGAGGAAAGCTGGGATATGTTGACACGTGGGTTTTTGTCAAGCTATTTTATGTTCTTTTTTTTTTCTTTAAATCATCCAAAAGTATCCAAAAAAGTAAAACTATGACAGATCTTCAAAATTGCTTTGTCCCAATCTCTTTGCCCAAAACTGCTTTCTATCTTTCTTTTACTTCTTTTTTCCTGTTTTCTGGGCGAAGAGTTGATTAACAATAAGAAGCACACAGAGAATAATCTTTGTTCGGTTCGTTAGAATAGTAGAAATAGCTCACGGGAGCATCTGTGATAACACCACGCGGTCATTATCTCTACCAGAAACCGATATTTAATTAACCCTTTCCCAAACAATAATGACATTTGACCACTTTAGTGCAGACGACCTTAGAAAACATTGTTGGAAAAGGAGAAATTGCTCGTAACGAGCAATTTTTCCTTTTCCCACAAGGTTTTCTGCCCTATCAGAAGGTTATTTTCCAATTTCATCACCTTTGGGAATGTCGTCTGCAAATCTATCAATTTGGGATAGTCGAAAATTTGTTGTTTGGGAAAGGGTTAACCAATCCCCCCTCGATACGGAGTTCATGAATGGTCCAAATTCAAAGAGCAGACGACATTTATTTACAGAACATGTCGACAGCTACCAGCCACAATACGAACGCTTTCAAACAATCGACTGAAAGACATGCACCATTTCTTATCTTCTTATGTTCCTCTGTTCTTCTTCTTTTTTTTGCAACACTTTACTTCAGAACAAAAAAAACTTATCTTCCTGGCTTAGCTGTATGTTTTCTTTTACTGTTTTGTTATAAGGTGGAAAAGAGGAAGAATCTTATGATATTCAATCAAAAATCATAGAAAAACGCTTCCAACCAGCATTGCATTAAATTAACCAATACACACCCCTAAATCCACGAACACCCACACCCCATCTGGAACCTGTTAAGGCATCATTAATAATGATTTGCGCTCTTGACTGTCGTAAAAAAAATTAAATTCAACTTGCAGTTTCAAGATAAGAAACGTGATTTGCCTTAAAATGTTGAAACTGTTGCATAGCTTGATCCTTACATTGTGTATTATACAACCTACTTAATGTATTTAAGTTTGATGTAACAAATACCTTATCTTCTTTAATATAGAAACCCCGTCCTTGATAAATCTTCTTAATATGTATAGTACTATTCAGAGGTCAAGAAAAGAATCGTATTACCTTGGATAACTTCCTAATAGCATCTTTAAACCCAATGCTGTTGGGACTCATTAGAATACTCTTGACATGACGGTTCCAAAGAAAACACACAATTTGCTGCATGTATGCTTTACTAACTATAAGTATTTCCTCTTACCTTGAGTCTGTTATTATCCCACGATGTCAAACAAAATTCCTCGGAAAATAAAAGTTAATAATTAAAGCACAATTGCCGAACACTGAAATTACATGTGAATGTATTTAACAACAAATATCGCCTTCCTTAACATTTCCTCTATCAGTCGACCGCGTTAACAATTTGGCGAAATATCCTGCACCGAACTAACTCATGTCCTAATCCTCCGCGAAGAATCGTTTTTTGTGAAGAGAGAGAACAAAAAAGAAAGCAGACGAAACGTTTTAACTTGGGCTGGTTTCCCGATAAAATCAGCTCCGCTTACAACCATCCAATACTCGGTAGAGAGCGGTACCATGCCTTTTCTACGAGAAACACATCCGGTTCATCCAATGAGAACGTGTATTTATCGGCTCACGGAAATACCCGAGTACTTCCGATTGTACGAGAAAGTGATCATGTGACGTGTAATTGATCACGTGATGGCAGAGAGAAATATTTCTGAATGATTGCCTTTGTTATGAAACGGACGCTTTTGTCCTCTCTATTCTTAGAAATTGAAAATTTCCCCGATAACACCAATAATATCGTTGCCTCTTTGAGTGAAAGCATATATTGTGCACAATAAACAAATCGAAAATATTGATAATATGATCCAATCACCAAAGTAAAACATGTTCCTAGCCGCGTTTAAATCACATATGCAACAGACAAAAAGAATATAAGAGTCACTTCTTCAGTTTAGTTTAGTTTTGAACCTATTAATTTGACATCGATTGTGTAACAAGTTCTTTCAACTTTGATAAACCACTCTCGGTTATGCTTCCTAGATAGATAACCAGTTGTCGCGAATTATGTGAATTAATGAATGGTCGTCAGAACTCTCTACTCACGGGATTCGAACCAACGACCCTCGTGTCCCGAAGCCGCCGCTCTACCGATGAACCACTGTCCTCCATAATCACAAACTTGCGTTTAGAGGCGAACCTATGGGACTGAGAAAATTGGCTGTTTAAGACAGGTTGGCTGCTGAACACAAATTGATGTACATTGTAAATCCAACAATGGGACTTTCTGTAGTGGTTGTTTGAGGCAGGTTGGCTGCTTCAAAGGATGGCTGCTTAACACAAGTTGGGCTGTACTTTCTTTGCTAAGTGTTTTGCAGTTTATGTATTGAGGCGCTTCTTTAGCGCTTAAAAGGAGAGAACATGATGAGCAATTCCTCCTGTTGTGACCATAGTCTCTTTCAAGTATCACAAAGAAAATGTTATAAATGTAATTCTTCTATTGTTGCTTTCAACTTGGGCCGGTGCCAAAATTCCATTTTACGGAGCGGGGTAACTTGATTACGTTTTACTCTTGAGGTAGACTACCCATAATTCGGGCCAATTTGAAACTTATTCCCTCGTCGGATTACTTCGGTCGTTCCCGATAAAAATCGATCGGAACCGAAATTATTCGGTTGGTGCGAATAGCTCGTGTGGAGGACAGTGGTCCAGGGGTAGAGCGTCGGCTTCTGGTCGTGGGTTCGAATCCCGTGAGAAGCGGGATTTGCCTTGAGAACTTTCATTAATCCACATTCGGCGCGAATACTGGTTATGTATCCAGGAAGCAGAATCGAGAGTGATTAATCTAAGTTGTAAGAACTTGTTTCACAATCTATGTTAAATAAATAAGTTTAAACTTAAGGCTCGTTTATTGCGAAAAGTTTCGATTCAGGCTGATGTATACCTAGAACGACCGTAGTAACCCGACGAAAGAATAAATCTCAAAACGGCGGATTATGGGTATTTTACCTTAAGAACAGAGGATATCGCGGCTCATATGTCGATACGTGTAAGGCATTTTTTGTCAGCTTTAGTAAGTGATTTCATACACGCCCAACCAAAAACAAATTGTGTCAATTCAATTTCAATTGTCAAATCAACATAATAACCTTGTTTAACCCTTTTCAAAACAATAACGACATTTGACGACTTGGTTGCAGACGACTTTAGAAAACATTGTGGGAACAGGAGAAATTGCTCGTAACGAGCTATCTGAAGAATATCTTTCAATTTCATCACATTTTGAAATGTCGTCTGCAAGTTCTTTCAATTTGGGACAGTCGAGAATTTGCTGTTTGGGAAAGGGTTAAGAACTATTTTTGTATATATGTATTTCAAGATCTTGACTTTGAGGACTAGAAAATGTCATTTCCCTTCTCTCTAATTAAGAAATCAATGGACACGGGGCATCTTTTTGAGAAGAATGATTTAGTTGGCACTTATTAAGGATGAGTTAAAAAAACAAGAGGGGGCCTCCGTGGCCAAGTGGTTAGAGTACAGAACTTAAAATCACATGGCCTCTCTCTGCGTGGGTTCAAATCCTGAGAGAATATGATATGGATTTTCATGAGAGGCAGTCTCCCGGCTGACTTACGGAATGCCGATGGTTCTACCTGCCTTGACCAGCCCTTATGGGCAGTTAAGTATGGGGTCTTCCTCCATCATTAAGAGTCGGCAACGCTACATAACTGAAATAATGTTGATGTGATGTAAAACCCATATATAAAAAAAAAAAAAAACAAGAAGCAATTGGCTTATCAAAGCTTTCATAAAGAATTCGTAATGAAATTCCACAATCATTATGATATAACGGAGAAAAGGAAAAATGCTTGATCAACAACCGACTTGGTTTTGTGTTGTCGTCAGAGTTATGGATCCGCTTCGAGTTGAGATTAATGCAAGGTTTACGACAACCTATACGAACAGCGTAATTACATGTAATGGCCTTGTAATTACATTTACGGTGGATATTTCTTGGCTAATATGAGCCGCGACACAACAGAACATAGCTAATATTGACATCTTGAGAGGGAATTCTCCGAATCGGCATACACGTTTGCTGACTAATCCGTCACCACACAGGGGTGAAAAATCTTATTTTGATTGACTTGTCCATAAATGACAATTTTTTTCTATGCACTTGTCCGTAAAAAGGGGATATAGTAAGCCTCAGTATAAAGTCGTTTGTCCGTTAAGGCTTTTGGACAACCTGGACAATACGGACAATTGGTTTTGCCACCTCTGCCACCGGTCAACATGTCACCATAGTAATCTTGATAACAGACAGGAACACATATTGTCAATGGTAACAGTAGGGGCATTGTCGTCTTATAGAAACCATCTCGGCCATGCATACACGTTTTAAAGTATTTAGTACAAAAAATAAATCTCAATTCGGAGATTTTACCACCGAGAGGAAATATTCTAGGAAAAGTAGAAAAATACTCGTGGTCGATCTAATTTCTTTTCTGCGCATAACACTTTCAGAAATCACTTGCAAAGTTCGTGAGTTAAATGGTAAAGGGGTAATCATTTACATTATGCCTAATTGCTATTTCTTACATTGTCTGTGATAGTTTCCCTTGAGGAGGGAACTTAATAAATTAGACGTGCGTTGAAAAGATAAGATAATCCATGTGCCGAAATAGAACCTTTAAATGAATTCCTCTATCAAAACTGATATCCGATAATACAACCAGTCTGCTTACAAGTTAAATACGGTTTTCAGTTGCCCTGCTTTCAAAAACTGATCTTCTGTTATACAACCAGTCTGCTTACAAGTTGAAAACAGATTTCAGTTGCCCTGCTTTACAAAAACTGATCTTCTGTAATACAACCAGTTTGCTTACAAGTTGAATACAGATTTCAGTTGCCCTGTTTTACCAAACTGATCTTCTGTAATACAACCAGTCTGCTTACAAGTTGAATACGGTTTTCAGTTGCCCTGCTTTCAAAAACTGATCTTCTGTTATACAACCAGTCTGCTTACAAGTTGAATACAGATTTCAGTTGCCCTGCTTTACAAAAACTGATCTTCTGTAATGCAACCAGTTTGCTTACAAGTTGAATACAGATTTCAGTTGCCCTGCTTTACAAAAACTGATCTTCTGTAATACAACCAGTCTGCTTACAAGTTGAATACAGTTTTCAGTTGCCCTGCTTTACAAAACTGATCTTCTGTAATACAACCAGTCTGGTTACAAGTTGAATACAGATTTCAGTTGCCCTGTTTTACCAAACTGATCTTCTGTAATACAACCAGTCTGCTTACAAGTTGAATACAGATTTCAGTTGCCCTGTTTTACCAAACCGATCTTCTGTAAAACAACCAGTCTGCTTACAAGTTGAATACAGATTTCAGTTGCCCTGTTTTACCAAACTGATTTTCTGTAATACAACCAGTCTGCTTACACGTTGAATACAGATTTCAGTTGCCCTGTTTAACCAAACTGATCTTCTGTAATACAACCAGTCTGCTTATAAGTTGAATACAGATTTCAGTTGCCCTGTTTAACCAAACTGTTCTTCTGTAATACAACCAGTCTGCTTATAAGTTGAATAAAGATTTCAGTTGCCCTGTTTTACCAAACTGATCTTCTGTAATACAACCAGTCTGCTTACAAGTTGAATACAGATTTCAGTTGCCCTGTTTTACCAAACCGATCTTCTGTAAAACAACCAGTCTGCTTACAAGTTGAATACAGATTTCAGTTGCCCTGTTTTACCAAACCGATCTTCTGTAAAACAACCAGTCTGCTTACAAGTTGAATACAGATTTCAGTTTCCCTGCTTTCAAAACCTGATCTTCTGTTATACAACCAGTCTGCTTACAAGTTGAATACGGTTTTCAGTTTCCCTGCTTTACAAAAACTGACCTTCTGTAATACAACCAGTCTGCTTACAAGTTGAATACAGATTTCAGTTGCCCTGTTTAACCAAACTGATCTTCTGTAATACAACCAGTCTGCTTATAAGTTGAATACAGATTTCAGTTGCCCTGTTTTACCAAACCGATCTTCTGTAAAACAACCAGTCTGCTTACAAGTTGAATACAGTTTTCAGTTGCCCTGCTTTACAAAACTGATCTGGACGTGGGTAACACCCCTTACCTTCTCAGGACGTGTGGGCTAATGCGGAGATACCACACAAAAACACAATGTGCCATCCCTCCCGATTCTCGACTTTTTTCATGTCAAGCAGTCGCTTGCATAAGTTATTGAGGAATAAAGGTGGAGTCCTATAGAACTGTCGCCATAATTGATGCCATACCGTTGGAAAACATATTTGACCTAGCTCTGTTGGATATTTGACGGTTTTCTTGAACCATATACAAAACTGATATTCCTCCATTTTCCAAGAAAAATGACACTATGTCGTCACCAATCGGTTGATTTCAATTAATATTACACATATATTAACACATCAAACGTAAATGGCAATATGAGCTTTCATCATCTAAAATTAACTTACATCAGGGGGGTCTGAGGTTTACCTTTTTGTTACCTTATTCAGCAATCCACCATATCTTCTTTAACCCATTACCAAACAATAACGACATTTGACCAGTTTGTTGCAGACTACTCTGGAAACCATTGTGGGAAAAGGAGAAATTGCTCTTACCGAGCAATTTCCCCTTTTCCCACAATGTGTTCTGCCCTATCAGAAGATTATTTTCCACTTTCATCAAATTTTGAGATGTCGTCTCCAAACTCTTTCGATTTGGGACAATCGAAAATTTGGTGTTTGGTAAAGGGTTAAATTTATTGACATCTGAGGTTTACCTCCTTTTTACGTTATTCAGCAAACCATTATTACATCTTTAAAAGATGACCAGTAATTACCAGATACACTCTTCAGGTAACAATTGATTTTGTGGTGACGTTTTCTAGGTTTTATGACATAGATTGAAACTGAAAGGGGAATTGTAAAAGTAAATAACCATTGTGAACAGCCCAAAAAGTTCGGAAAACAAAAAAATAATTTAACTTAATAGTCCTTTTACCGTGATAATTTTAATTACAGAAAACAAAATCCATGCTATTTCAACAGAAAACATTTACAGAATTATACATCATACAGTGAAAAAAGGTCCGGGAAGCATTCATATTCTAGCTAATTATCGGCTAATCCACACCATTCTAAATGTTCAGCAATTGCAGCAGAAGATTAAACTGGTTTCCCGCTGTCTACTGGATTCATTATGTCTCACAAGATAGATGAGAGACCGGTTCCCAGTCTAGTAGAAGATTTGAAAAGCCACGGTATAAAAGAGAGTTAAGAGACAATGTCCTTATCAAAGGGAGACAACCCTCAAAACTAGAAAATTTTCCTTGAAACAGTGGTTTCCTCCCACTTTTAAAATTTAAGTATACAAGAAAAATTTAAGTATACAAGAAATGTTAAAAACTTGGAAGTTTGCATTTAATCCTTATTCAAAACAAGATGTTCCAACAGGGTGAAAAATAAGCATCTAAGCACACGATACACATGACAATTCTGAAGTTAAAACATGACATTTCTGTTAAAATGTAATATAAGTGTCATGACTGCGAAAACTTCAAGAAATAATCAAGTTTGAGTTGTCTAAATCTAAAATACCTATTATAATGCTCTGACAGTTTTCTAATTTTCCAAAGTATAATTTGTCAATATCAATTGGTTGTTTGGTTTAATGCCTATATATACATGACTATTTAAATAAAAGTAACATGATGAATTGTAGAAATGACACTTTTACTTCCATACAAGTCACAATCTTCAAGTTCTATTCACTGCTTAATCATGAATTATACAGAACAACAAAATAAAAATAAATATCAAACAAGCAAAAATTCAAATTACAGAAAGCAAGAAAACAGACAACATCAAAAGGGGGAAAGAAACAGAGGTTCAAGAAATAATTGACTTAGTAACCCTTTACCAAACCTCAAATTTTAGACCGTACCAAATTGAGAGGGTTTGCAAACGACATTTCAAAGTTTGATGTGAAAATTATCTTCTGGTAGGAACATAAAAATTGTTTGAAAAGGAAAATTTGCTTGTCACAAGCAATTTCTCCTTTTCCCACAATGTTTTACAGAGTCGTCTGCAACATAGTGCTTAAATGTCGTTATTATTTGGTAATGGGTTAAAACAAAATTGATTAATTGAATAAATATACTATTCTGTATGATTTATAGTGATCGGATACAGGAACATAATGCATGTTTAACACTCACCATACTTAAAAAACCACCGGCTTCACTGTATTGACAGTTTGTACATGTATTTCAAATAAAAAAAAACTTCAATCATGTGTATGCTGTTTTTGTTTATTTTTTGTATGCCTTTTACCTTGCTTCAACATTATCTCAGTTTTGTTGCAATGCAAAACTCTTACGTTTAAGAAAGACGCCATACTCAACTGCCAAGAAGGACAGGTCCTGGGTACCGTTTTACTAAACAGTTTACGCTTAAGATTTGCGTAAGTTTAAAACAACAGTTCCTCTTATTTCAATATTGGACGAAGCAATATTGCAAAGTGACACATCATTGGAATCGTCTCTCCGAGACGCTTCCAATGAAGTGCCACATTGCAATATTGTACTTTCATTGAAGATACTATCCATGTTTATCAATTATGACTTACGCAAACATTTTCCGTAAGTTGTTTAGTAAAACGGGCCCCTATTCTCTAACCATTTGGCCAAAGAGGCCTCAGGTTAATACCTGTATTTTGTTTTAAAGGTGTTGAACATAAAATCAACAATTTTTCAGTTATGTAACAGCTTTCTTGGATCAACCAGTACCAGGCTAGGGCTCTGTAGTGACTTGCCAAAGGTAACTCCCTAGAAACCAGGGGTCTCAGTGGGGCTCAAACCCAGTACCCTAGAGTTCTAAGTTCACCAACTTAACCACTTTGCAATGCAGAACCCTTAGTGCTTGTAAAACCAAATCTATAATGCTTATTTCTTTGACAATTCCTATATTGAAAGATTCATCAGGATTAAACTATAACAATTTGAATGCATATCACTGATTTTACTGCTCAATACTTAAAAAGAAAGGTACAGAAAATGTCACTTTAACATCACATATCTGTAAACTACAGACAAGACTAGAAAAAGCTCCCATCCCAATAAAAATCAAAAGAAAAAAAAGTAACAAAAATAGAACTCATTCAAGGTGAATCAAAAGCTCTGTATTAACCTTCAACCAAACAATCTACAGATACCGTTTGTCATTTTCGGGGAAAACAACAGTTAATTCTGCGGCATACAAAATTTAACTTGATATATCTTAGTCAATCCATTAACCTAAAACACAAATGCTCAGCCCAATTCTAATTCAAAACTTTAATTCCATTCACAATTAAAATCAAATAAAAGGCATCAAAAGTTCACATTCAGATATAAAAACTAATATAAATGCGGGCAAGAAATTGTTTAAGCTGAGGTTCCCTTTGAGTCCCAATTAAGAGTTAAGATAAAAAAAAACCTTAAGCAAGTCATAGTGTTTGTATGTAAGTTTGTAATGACAAGAAACTTTAAAAGTATGTATACATGTACATCTGAATAGCATATCAAAGGTTTAGAGCAAGACTATAGTAAGTGCTTCATAAACATTAAGCACTTAATATAGTATTGCACAGAACCCTCGACATTCATGTTCTATTTACTTTTCTTACACTGGGCCTGATATATCATTTTTAGGTCATCTTTATTTTCAAGGCCCTCCTACGAAGTCCCAGTTTCTGAGGAACTGATAGGCATCACACTCTCTCACAGTATTTAACCCTTTCCCAAACAACAAATTTTCAACTGTCCCAAATTGAAAGAGTTTGCAGAGGACATTTCAAAAAGTGATGAACTTTGGAAATAATCTTCTATTTGGGCAGAAAACATTGTGGAAAAAGGAAAAATTGCTTGTTACGAGCAATTTCTCCTTTTCCCACAATGTTTTCTTAATTCATCTGCAACAAAGTGGTCAAATGTCGTTATTGTTTGGGAAAGGGTTAAGTCCCTTTTCTATAGAACACAATAATATAGAACACACATATTTTTTTCTGAACCATCATTTTTTCCTACAGATCATCCACATACCATTAAATAAAGCACTCAGTAAGAAATTGTATCATATGATATTAGATAAATGAGTTGAATCTTTTCTAGTACAAGCAATTTAAATGCATTCACAGCAACCCAAATTAAAATCTAACAGGTCACACAAGCACATTTCTTTTAAGTACAGACTTTCTAAGACTTGTAGCATACCTTATCTGCTTTTGTGACTATTACTTCTACTTCATAAAATATTATGTCTTAACTATTGTCTTTTATTGCTTATAAATCATGCAGGTGAAAAAGTCCAAATGATGTGAATAGGTTAACCAAGCAATTACATACAGCCAAGTACACTCAAAGCAAATTGTAGCACAACTTATAAATAAATATCATCTTAACCCTTTCCCAAACAATAACGACATATGACCATTTTGTTGCAGACGACTTAAGAAAACATTGTGGGAAAAGGAGAAATTGCTTGTCATGAGCAAAACTTTACCCACAATGTTTTCTGCCCTATCAGAAGATTATTTTCCAATTTCATCACATTTTGAAATGTCGTCTGCAAACTTTTTCAATTTGGGACAGTCGAAAATTTGTTGTTTGGGAAAGCGTTAACACATCCTTAGACATTATCACCTCATTCTTTGTATTCACTAGACTTTTTTTCCTAACAGTAGGAGCTTCCTGAATGGTTTGCACTGGCCATATTCTGGGTAACTTTTAAGAGATTGTTTAAGAATGGTTGCTTAAATTGACTGTTATGAGGAGCTGGTAAGTGAAAGTGTCCACCGGTATCTCTTGCATAATTGACACTTTCTTGATCAATTCTGGAGTTTTAGATTTTCTGCTGCAGTAAACATTGGACACCAAATTTTATTGACCACTTTATTTCTCAGCGTTGCCTATGGAGCAACAATCAAGTTGTTTTGCAGTAAATAACTGTTAAGAGCACTGCTTGTTTTCGTCTATAATTGATGTTTTTTTTGTTTTTTTTATCTGGGTTTTACATCACATCAACATTATTTCAGTTATGTAGCGATGCCCGACTCTTAATGATGGAGAAAGACCCCATACTCAACTGCCCATAAGGGCTGTCAAGGGGGGTAGAACCATCGGCATTCCGTTAGTCAGTTGGGAGACTGCCTCTCATGAAAATCCATATCCCTCTCAGGATTTGAACCCACGCGGAGAGGGGCCATGTGATTTCAAGTTCTGTACTCTAACCACTAGGCCACGGAGGCCCCTATAATTGATGTAATTTTAGGTAAAATTGGTTGTTATTTTCTTTATTGGTGGTGCTCCAAATCAAATACATGTCGGATGAATATAACCTCCAACATTTGGGTTAAAAGGAGATCCAATTCTATATGGGATAACTCTTGAGGGCTTCTGCATATCTAAAAATGTTCATTAACCCTTAAAGTGCTTGAACCAACTTCATGCTTATGCAAACAGGTTAGATCACAGGCCAGCTGCCAAGTAAATTGGGGGCTGGCCTGTGATCTTACCTGTTTGCTACTCTGGGTATCTTTCCTCATCAAAATTAAGCAGATTTTTAAGTTTTTGGAAACCAGACTGACACAAAAATTTATTTTTTAGAAAATTACCCAGCATTCTAAGGGTTAAATCGAGTTGCTCTATATGGGAATATTCCAACTTGAAAACAACAGCGGACAAAAAGAAAGCATGTACAAAAACTTTTCTTGTCTGTACTGGGTAGAGTTATTGTGAGAAAAGGATAAAATCCTTCTAAAGAGATATGAAAAAAATAGTTATAAAACAATACATTGGTTCTTGAATCCTTTTGTTACAGTGGTTTCTTTAGATTTCTGCAGCGAATGTACCAAAGTTTGGTATCATGTGTAAGGAGTTCAAAAGAAAGAAATTATTGTGACAAAAGGATAAATTGCTTCTGAAGAGATTTGAAATTATTGTGACATGAGAATACATTTTTTGAGACGCGATTTAAATCCCTTTGTCACAGTGTTTTCCTTAGTATTCTGCAGTGAATGTACCAAAGTTTGGTATCAGGGGCTCAAAAGAAAGAAGAACTGATCACATGATAACAATTTAAGACTAGTTTAATGATCAAAAGAAAACCTAACATGTTTATGTTGTAAAGGATACCACTGTTATCAGTAATTACTATGACAAAGGACAAGAAATGCTATTAACTTTTATACTTTTTAATTCCAGTTTCTCCCCTTTTCACAATGGTTTCGAATTTTCTACCTAGTATCACAATGTAAAATGTTTTTCTATCATACTTTTATAAATGTCATCAGCTATTACTCTCAATCAAATAATGAAATTAATTTCAATTAACATGGTTTTCCTTGAAACCCCTAACTTATATAATAGATGATCCTCAATTCCTGGATATGACCCCTAAAGATTGTTATTTTCCATTCACAATTCCATACATAAGGGGTCAAAAGTCCTACAAATTGGCATTAATCGAGGGGTCAAGGGAAAACCCCGCATCAAATATGAGGAAATTATTAGCGCTTCTTTAGTTGTGTTAACTTGTACATTCATAGAATAAAGGATTGGTGGATGAAACAGCAATGGGATTGGCATCTTATCAATGATCCAGCTCACGCATGCATGCTAAATGGATTATATCTTACACAATTTTTGGCTAACTTTAAAATTTTCATAAATCTAAAAGAACACTTGAGTTACATCAAAGAGAAAAATGGCTTAATGGATATATCTGCGGTAATTGTAAACAAAAATCAGCCCCCAAAAATAATGTAGACTTTCATAAATAATCATAAAACAAATTTCAGCCTCTAAAGAATTTAAACTTTCATACAAATAAAATAAGTATGAGTTAGAATGACAAATCAAGGGTTCAATACAAGACTATAGTAAGTGCTTCATGTTTATGAAGCACTTACTATAGTCTTACATCGAACCCTCCAAATAGTCATTTATGAAGTCAGCAATTCAACATCAGTCCATACTCACACAAATCTGTATGGTCGAATCAAGAACTGATTTGGGATCAATTTTTGGTACTAAAACTGGAGAGTGAACTTTGTCTGTTGACAAACTTTCCACAGTTTAGTTTTCATTAAATTCCTGCACAGATATAAACAAGATTCCTGTTTCACTAAAGAATATAACTCACAATTTGTCAACAGCAACCATTCCAAGCAAGAGCATGACACAATGTCAAGGTGGAGACTTCACAATAGCGACCTTTCATGAAGAAAACTCCAAACTGGACATTCTGGCATGAGAGGTCACCTGTGTTAAAGGCCTGGTATGCCGTAAAGCTCAAACCTACACATCAGGGTACCATTTTACTAAACAACTTAACCCTTTACCAAACAATAACTTCATTTGACCAGTCTGTTGCAGACGACTCTAGAAAACATTGTGGGAAAAGGAGAAATTGCCCTTAACAGGCAATTTCTCCTTTTCCCACAAAGATTTCTGTCCTATCAGTAGATTATTTTTCAATTTCATCCTACTTTCAAATGTCGTCTGCAAACTCTTTAAATTTTGGATAGTCGAAAATTTGGTGTTTGGTAAAGGGTTAAGGAAATTTTTGCGTGTGACAAAACTGATAAACATGGATAGTATCTTAAATGAAAGTACAATATTGCAATATGACCTATATCATTGGAAGTGTCTTGGAGAGACGATTATTCCAATGATGTGTTACACTCCAGAATTGCCAAAGTCAATACTAAAACAAGAGGGTATGTTGTTTTGAACTTGCCCAAGTTTTAATCATAAAATGTTTAGTTAAACAGTACCCAGTTCTTTAACCCTTTGTCAAACACCAAATTTTCGACTGTACCAAACTGAAAGGAGTTTACAGAAGACATTTCAAAATGTGATGAAATAAGAAAATAATCTTCTGATAGGGCAAAAAACATTGTGGGAAAAGGAGAAAATGTTCATTAGAGCAATTTCTTGTTTTCCCACCATGTTTTCAAGATTCATCTGCACCAAACTGGTCAAATGTCATTATTGTTTGGGAAAGGGTTTAAAGCATTAAACGAATCGTGGCTGAAGACAAGTGTGGCTTGGCTGGATTACCATTTTTTCTTGTGTTCGTCCATACTCACGCCGCCTGGACCAAAAGCAACTACAAGTAAAAGTCCCCCTACAACAGATAGTGTTTGAAAAAAGTCATACTTCAGAAAGTCCCTCATCGGCTTGTACGCGGGAATACTCCAGAAAGCGTTAAAGTAAAAATTCATACAGGTTAGCCAAGTGACTAATACTAGGGCAGACAACTTTGTCTTGTATCCGACTGCGATGAGAATGATGAGGGCCGTTCCGACCATGTTCTGGACGACTTGGAGGAAGTCCATCTCGAATCGGAGAAGTGTTAAAAACATGAGTACCAGAAGGATTCTTCCGCTCAGCTGCATGTACTGTTTAGGGTTGTTTTCCCCCGTCGACGGCAGGCCTGCGAACAAACTGCGACCCTCAGCTTTATTCTCCGCTAGCAGCAACAGGACTCCGCCAGCCAATGCTAAATTTCTGAAGAAAATAAAAAATATTATCAGACATAGGTGAAAGTTAAAGAATTTCAAAAACCTGAAATCTATAGTTCGCTATCCTGAAAAAGCATGTTTGCTATAGCATTATAACGGGACAAAAAGTCTCGTAAACCTGAAATTTGGCAATAACCCTGAACACTTTCACCCATGATCTGATTATATCAGTCTTTCCGCAGAATGAAAAAACTGCATGTCCAATGTACTAGCAGTCTTTAAATTGTTGCCGGTCTGAAACCAAAAGTAAGTGTTCAAACTTTCAAACTATAGTGTTTATATGATTGAAAGGTAATGGTCATCAGGTTTGTTAGGAAATAATTCATTGGCTGTAATAATTACTGAAATAGCGGATAAGCCAATCAAATCGACAATAACAACAGACATTGCAAGGGAGACTACTCTTACTTATTAAAAGGCTTACATGTTCAGTGTGCGAAATTTGCACAAGTCTGAGAGCCCGAGACTTGTTGATCTCGTTTCGGGCTATTGTATTCCCCAAGAGTAGTAGCCTGACCGGGCTAGTGATAATAAATGTGCATATCTGTAAGCATTTTACTAGGGAAAACAAATTCCTTTTTAATTCATTAACATCCGCCATAAATGGATAAGATATTTAAATTTTGATCACCAATTCCGTTAGTTTAGACTGGTTACCAGTGTCTCATCTATCAAACATAGTGGTGCCAGTAGACAGCAAGGAACCAGTTTACTGATCTTGACATTGTGATTTATCCCATACTGATTTCCAAGTCAATAGACACTTGGCATCTTCAAGCGTTTGGTTATCTGAGTTCCAAAGACGCTTTTTACTATTTGCAACAATAAGCTTCTGCTTAAAGACAAAATGAAGAAACGAAAGGTGGACATCAGAGATTTTTAGGCCCGTTTTTCAGAAGTGGAGATGAACATTGAAGTTTTTGAAGTGTGCGATGTTTGTTTTGTTTTTCTGCCACCTTCATTTGCGAGATTTTACTGTTAATTATGCCATTTTCTGTGATGTTTTCTGTGACTTAATCTGTGTTGTTTTTTGTTGCTGTCATTCAGAAAGATGTTACAGTTTAAAACTTTTGACTGGATCTGGCATCCAGATAGCTTTACTTACTGCAACAATAAAACTTGGATTCTGTTGAAAAATGCATAAAAAATGTCTGATAAGACAGTAATGTTTGCATCAATGGCCAAACTGTGCAAAATGTAGATGCTTTAGTGAAGAACACAGTTTATACAATAATGCAAAACCTCTCTCAAAGGCATGTGAAAGAAGTCACTAACAATTGACGCATAAAAACATCATTAGTTGTGATGTATACATACCTCAACAAAAACTTAAGGTCCCAAAGAATACTGTAAGCTACGGTCTGAAAGACAAGGAAAAAGACAAAAAATATAAAACCAAGTTTCTAAACACATGTTTCAAGCAATACCATGCAGAAACAAAATTGAATTCATTAATTCATATAATGTAAAATAAATAATCAGATTTGAAAATAGTTTTTTTCTATCATTTTTAATAATGTTAAACCCCTCACCCATTACAAGAATCTACATCTGTGGAGGAAGTGGTCCAGGGGTAGAGAGTCTGCATCAAGACAGAAGGGCTGTGGGTTCAAATCTTGTGAGAAGCGGAATCTGTCTTGCAACCGTTCATTAATTCACATTCAGCACGAGTACTGGATATGCAACCAGCAAGGAGAATTGAGATTGATGTATCAAAGTTGTAAGAACTTGTTTCACAATCCATGTAAAATTAATCAGTTTCCAAACAATAACGACATTTGAACTCTTTGTTGCAAACGACTTTAGGAAAGATTGTGGGAAAAGGAGAAATTGCTTGTAAAAAGCAATTTTTCCTTTTCCCACAATGTTTTCTGCCCTATCAGAAGATTATTTTCCAATTTCATCACATTTTGAAATGTCGTCTGCAAACTTTTTTTAATTAGGGACAGTCGAAAATTTGTTGTTTGGGAAAGGGTTAAACTAAGTATCTGTATCAATGCTTTGCCATTGTAATTAGAAAGGCTAAAGCTTTCCATACATCATGAAAGTTGCAAGGGTTTCCCTTTACCTGTTTTATGCTAATCTTTAGGACTTTTGACCCCTTATATATTGAATAAGTGTATGAAAAATGTTGATCATTAGGGGACCATATCCTGTCATATGGGGTCATTTACTATATGAGTTGGAGGTTTTAAAGGAAAAGTCTGAAGTTGCTGAAAACCAGCCTAACCCTTATAGTGCTGGAACCAACTTCATGCTTATGCAAACAGGTTGGATCCAGACCAGCCACCTTGTAAATTGGCGGCTGGCCTATTATCTTACATGTTTGCTACTAGCTCTGAGTATCTTTCCTTGTCAAAATTAAGCAAATATTTAAGGATTTGGGAAACAGATGACACAAAAATCTCTTTTTTTTTAGAAAATAACCCACCATTTGAAGGGTTAACCATAAACAAGACAATAATTAACCATTTTGTAATGCACTTTATCTAGATCTACATTTAACCAGACATCGAACTAATGAATTCTTATCTTGCTATGACAATGGGCATAACATTTGAAAATTCATTTAAATATTTGCAATAATATGAGCCGATTGTTCTTGTTTAACCCTTTACCAAGCGCAAATTTTCAATTGTCCCAATTTAAAAGAGTTTGCATACGACATTTCAAAAGGTGATGAAATTGAAAAAATAATCTTCTGATAGGGCAGAAAATATTGTGGGAAAAGGAGATATTGCTAGTTAGGAGCAATTTTTCCTTTACCAACAATCTTTTTCCGAGTAATCGGACACAATCGGACACAAACTGGTCAAATGTTGTTATTGTTTGGTATTACAAATGGGTTAAAAAAAAAAGAGTAGTAACCGCTTAAAAAAATGGATTTGGTTCAAGCTATTTTTTAACAGTATTTCAGCAGGGTTCATTCTATGCCTAGATCCTTGACCACTGATCAATCTGTAGGACCAGTAACTTCATAGCCTTGTGGGGTCCTT
Source organism: Cerastoderma edule (assembly GCA_947846245.1). NCBI lineage: Eukaryota > Metazoa > Mollusca > Bivalvia > Cardiida > Cardiidae > Cerastoderma > Cerastoderma edule. Next base: position 28,567,907 of record OX401418.1, read on the forward strand.
GTGACCACGAGAAATTACGGAAAGTTCATATTATCTCTCACCTTTCCATAGACATTTGTCAACAGATTTCAGAAGGAAGGATATTGTTACTTATTCGCTTTATCTCCCATGGAGAAATTCACAATCCTAATCTTAAAATATCAAACAATTGACAAGATGACATCTTAAGGTCCAGTTGAAGTTGTGAAGGACCCATAGATTGAACATTCTACATATATACTATGTTTTAATTGAGAAAAGAATATGTTTAAACTTAATTTAATTGTAGAATTGGATGTATTAAAAAGAAATCTAAGAGTTTACCTGTAATGCTATGATAAAGAAAAGAATCCCACATCCAATCTGGACCTTTTGTCGGCTAAGAATCATGATACATCCGCCTAACTGACCAATCAGATTGATGATGACGAAGACGGTACCCAGGAAGTATCCGCATCCCCAGGAAATATTCATGTAGTCTCTCTGTTCTCCCCACTGGTTCCACATTCGAATACCATCCTCCAGAAATGTGCTGATGAGGCAGAATCGAGCCACATGCGGGAGCACATGCTTAGAATGTCTCAAAACCTGAAAATAAAGGGGAATATGTAATATTGAATCAATCATTTATTGGAAAATGAATGCTCATTTTATTAATTTAACTTTATCATCAACTATAATTTGTAAGCTTCCTTATTTCTTCTTTTTGTCACATGTAAATCATTCATGTCCCAGTGATTATTTTTGGCCCAAAAAAACTCTAAAAATTTTCCCAAAACTCATTACTTTCATTCATTTCAATCATTTTCCTAAAGAAAACCCAATTGATCTTTAAATTATGGTCAAAAAAGCTCATTGATTTAATTAAGAAAAAAATCACAGAATTGACCCCTTGTTTTTTTTTTATAGCAAACCATATACTTTACTCAAAAATGTGGTTCCACAACAGGGCAAGTAGCCTAAAAATTCTAGATTATAGTAAGAAAAGATAAAGCACATATGGTATTAAATAATGAAGGCTTTAATAAGCATGGATTATGTATCTTCTTACAATTAGGTACGATCGCCTATCAAAGTTAAGCATAAGCATAAAAATAAAGGTTTAAAATAAAACAGGCTTGCCTATGGGAAGCTAACAACGCCAAAAAGAGAGCAAATATTAGCTGTCAAATCTCCTTTCATTTAGGTAGAAAATTAGTGGGTGGGGTAATCATGCACGTCTAGGTTCAAGCCGGTTTCTCGTATCAACTTATACGATTGCAACATTCGAAGAGCATGTGGTACAAACCTGGTCAGCAACGTCTTCCGCCTTGTCCATTAATTCATTTTGTTTAGCCATGTTGGCTATTTTCGCCAAAAATCGCGTATCGTTTAGCCACGTACTAATTTTTCCCGAGGATAACCGGAAGTTGTTGTTTCGGCTGTTACATTTAATACCCCCGGATATTTAAATGACGTTAATCAAACTTACTTAGAGCGGATAATTTAAATTCCCCGGGAAGAGATCGACAACTTAGATATATTCTATTTCAATATTTTTTCTCGTAGTAAACATTCATTTTTATTATGTGGACATATTTGGATTATATGAATTCTATAACGAATAGCTAATAAGTTTGTTTGACGAAATGAAGAGCATACATCTACAACTTAGAAATGCATCCAATTTTGTTTCAGTTCAATTTGAATATATGAATCTGGTTTATTTATCATCAACAACTGAATTGAAATGTGTATCCAATATACGTCAGTTCATGAAAGGAATATGTATGCTACTGGTTTGTTTCAACACCGCTATATGACAAAATCTGTTGAAAACGGGTTTTAATCTTAAAATAGCAATCGTTGGTTGAGTACCATTTTCGTGCGTGTGATAATGCAAACAATAGTTTGATTTTCTTCACTCTGAAAAGAAACGATTTTATTAAGAATCGCAATAAATTTATCAGAGGCGCACGTGCACTAACATGTATGTCCGCGTTCGTTGAATTGGTTAAATTAAGTAAACGAGAACCATTGCGACAAACAAAGAAATTGATTTTAAATTTTAGTCAAAATTAACACAGTTTGATGTGGGTTTTTTGAAAAAAAGAGAGAGATGATTCATTTTCATTCTTATAATTGTTTAACCTATTGACGCAGTGGTTTAACTCTACTTTTATTTCGCTCGAAAATGCCTTTGCAATTCTAGTTATATTCGATGTGGTTTAACCCTTTCCCAAACAACACATTTTTGACTGTCCTAAATTGAAAGAGTTTGCAGACGACATTTCAAAATGTGATGAAAGTGGAAAAGAATCCTCTGATAGGACAGAAAACATTGCGGGAAACGGAAGAATTGCTCGTTACGAGCAATTTCTCCTTTTCCCACAATATTTTCTAAAGTCGTTTGCAACAAAGTGGTCAAATGTCGTTATTGTTTGGGAGGGTTAAATGTCTCAAAAAATTAATTTCCATGCCAGTCTTGGATTCGCTTTTTTGCTCTTGTAACCAGCTATTTGATACAAATGACGGTAAGTAATCCGCTGTGATGAGCTGGTCGTTGCTGATTGGTCGCCGCTATAGATATTCCATGTACTGTGTTAAACCGATAACGTTGCTATGGAAAAATAATCAAGCCCAGTGCATAGCAGCGCATACAAAGATACGGCTCACACCAATATAATAGTGACTGCACATTTACACATTTTGCTATGGAAATAATCCAGCCCAGTCCATTCAGCTTTACAATTTCAAAAATACAATAGACACCAATATAGTGACCACTTATTCGCACTGTGACAGCAATTTAGGGTTTATGTATAAATGCTACTTCTACAGCCTTGCTGTGGAAGCCGGCTTTTATGGGCGATTCGGTAGAGTGGTTGGCTTTCTCTCGAAATTAAGCAACGTACTAAGTGGTTAGTACCTGAATGGGTGACCCACGGTGGCTTTGCTCCGAGAGGGACCCGATACACGCTGCAGCACGTTCATCTTATTGATCTACTTTGATGTTGATCAATCTCAGAAAAAAAAACCACTTATAAATGTGCAGAAACTTAAATATGAATTGTACGCTATTGATCAGTTTCTTTAAAATCGTCGTATGTACAATGGAATTTCAATACCACAGTAACTGTTCAATCATTGGTTTTACGGGACGTTATATATTAAGGATGCATCGTATTTTGATGTGATGTCAGGAAAGACAGGAAAAGTGAACGGAATTACAGCTCTTGGCGACCGGAAACCGCATGGGCACTCCTTCAACGGATATCCTAATCGAAACCACTCGGGCATTTTCGTGAGCTGAGAAAAATATTGTTTTCATTGGATAAACCCGGTGAGTTCAGAAAGGGAATATCCACCTACTTTCTCTTAAACTGGTTCCCCGCTGTCTACTTGCTCCATCATATTCGATATATGAGAGATACCGGTTCCCAGTCGTACTTTCGCTGGCAATAAAGGAAAGTGCAAAACCCTGTACATATAGTCAATAACCTTTAAGTTAATACTTATTACCATCTTTTAAAAGAAGAAGCTAGTTTTTGCTAATCCAAAGAGTATAAATCATCCTAAAATGGAACTTAAATTTGGCATGTGTAATGTGTATTTCTGAACTATGGGTATTTCTAAGATTATTATCATACATTTCAAATTTACCTCTTTGGAACAGCTAAAATGTTTATAAAACAAAAAAGTGTAAAATTGAATTTAAGTTGTAGAAATATCCGATTGTATTATTCCGAAGCTGACTCATTGTGTGAATAATGCATAGTGCATCTATGGTAACAACTGTTGAAGATGAATTCCATTTATTTTTTGAATGCTCACAATATGAACATTTAAGATTACAATTTTTCAAAGCATACTGGCTAGGCATTAAAAATAGATTTACTTTAAACGTCATATTATCATTGAAGAATAAAGCAACAATACGATTAGTAGCAACATTCCTAATGGAGGCTTTTAAATGTAGAAAACAATTTCTGGATAGTCCCTGACTTCTTCTATGTTTTATAACTATATGCTATGTCACTCACACTTTGTATTTGTATATGTGTTAATGTATATGGGCCAGAGGCCTAAGATACTTGAATGAAAAATTGAATTGAAAAATTGAATTCAATTGAACTGGTCACTCATTTTTTCTCTTTTATGGATCCACAAATCCCTGGTCGCGTTTGGAAGTTTGCTCGAACCAGTGTTGTGCTGTATACTGTATATTATGAACTTGTTCACAAAAGAGAAAATTTTAAAGTCCAAATAAAATGTCATCTAAACAATTCATTTGTTGTGTTGTTGGTTGATATACAATATAACGTAGCTTTTGAACTCACAATTAGATCAGGAAGCGTCAATGTATCTTAGTGTGTAGGCCTACAGTTTATATTCAGTAGATCTCAAAACCGATTTCACGCTTTTCGATTAAATTACATTTGAATTTACTGTATACATAGTTTAAAGAAAAAAAAGATATAATTTTGCCCTCAATGACTCTTCTTCTGTGCGATCATATGACAGTTTAGCTTTTGTGCAGTTTTTAAGATATTAATTTTCAACTAAAGAAATTTCTTACGTTTGTGAACAAGCACATTCAACACATGGTGTATACAGAATTCTAGTCCGCAATAACGACAGTCTTGAGTATTCGTGCAACATATGTAGTGGTCTTTATATCTTATCGAAAACGTTTTCCTCTGTCCTTCACTTAAAATGTGGCTAGGACGTAAAACTTCTGTCCCCCCACCCCCAAAAGCGGGCTTTTTACAACAATGATTAGTAGACGTCTGCTAATAGTTGTTTTAGTATCGAATCGCTTCTCAGAGGGGTTCTTTAAAACACGAATGACTTTTTGTATGGAATCAGTTTACTATTTGCAGTTTCTCGGTTGAACCCGTAAACGCTTGGCCAGAAGTACACGTTGATATTAATCCACGAATCACGTTTTTTATTTTATTTTTGGGATATAAATTTGGTCATAATAAGACTATCTTTAAGTTTAAACTTACTTATCTTACAATTTTTAGTACTGTGAAAATCGGCTTCCGGGACCCTAACCACTACTCTTGGCGATTAACCCTATAAGTGCTTGAACCGACTTGCTTATGTAATAAGAAAATAACCCAGCACTATAAGGCTTAATGAAGAGTCGCAAAGCAGGTGGATACCGCCAGCCAGGAGAATCGAACACTCGAACCTCGTGTCCCACAGGCCGACACGATACTCTTACAAAGACCAGCTTCAACTCAACCTTTCTTTCATCAGAAACTCACAATATCGTTCCCATCAGAAGCGTAAATTCAATGAACTGTTTGGAAAAAATGTTTTCTTACTTAGGTCCTCTTGGATTCTTTTCGCCAGGCTCTTCATTTTTTTTGTAATTAAGCTATCTTATTTCATTCCCCGGTTCCGTTAATGGGTTTCTATCTGCCATATTTGTGAGCGACAGTGGCAGAGTGGTAGAGCGTCCGACTAATGAACCGGATTCGAATCCTCGTTCGGCGAGGTGAAAATTGCCAGGACTAACCCACAAAGCGGCACGAGTACTGGTGTATTGTCCAGGAGTGACCCACAAAGCGGCGCGAGTACTGGTGTATTGTCCAGGACTAACCCACAAAGCGGCGCGAGTACTGGTGCATTGTCCAGGACTAACCCACAAAGCGGCGCGAGTACTGGTGTATTGTCCAGGAGTGACCCACAAAGCGGCGCGAGTACTGGTGTATTGTCCAGGAGTGACCCACAAAGCGGCGCGAGTACTGGTGTATTGTCCAGGACTAACCCACAAAGCGGCGCGAGTACTGGTGTATTGTCCAGGAGTAACCCACAAAGCGGCGCGAGTACTGGTGTATTGTCCAGGAGTGACCCACAAAGCGGCGCGAGTACTGGTGTATTGTCCAGGACTAACCCACAAAGCGGTGCGAGTACTGGTGTACTGTCAAGGAGTGACTCGAAAGACTTTACTAAGCCTCCTTCACAATCGATGTTAAACAAGTCGATCAAACAAACAAACGGAATAACTTTAATACAAGACCCCCTGTTTACGCCAGTTTTTATATAATTTGTTTTTAAATGAATTTCTTGATGGCGCTGAAACAACCGTATCAGAAAGGCTGTTCCAGACTTTCGAAAGTCTTCTTGCAAATGAGTTCTTTCTGATGTTCGATGTACAATATGTTAGCAGTATCGTACATGAAAACTAGTGGAATATTTTGGCAGGCTTGCTCGCTATGTTCTGTTAAACTCAGCTTTAGCTGCCATTTCTTTATCACAGATGCAAAGGAGCCAATTTTAGTCAAAATGGCATTTTTGAGGGTACGTCGAGATATGACACTCCTTCAACCACTCAGCCACCGAAGCTTTTTGTTGTACAATGTTCATGATCAGGGATATGTTTGGGCTTTACAACAATGCACACGCGTAATATTATTTGACAAGTTGAAATTTTAAAAACGCTAGAAAAAATGGCAAAGCAATCGCCACCGAATGGCTTGTTTGTCTTAAAAAGACTACAATTGCTATTACAAAGGCAAATCTCTTTTATGGGCGCATAGCTAGGCACTGCGTGGTTTTCATGTGGAGCAACCCTAAATGGAGGGGAGAAAATAGTAAACGTCATGTGATCAAGATGGCCACCATGCCCATATTTGGTAAATCCTTTTAGAGAAATCTTCTTTGCAAAAACAACTCGTCTGATTTCAAAATAACTTTGCAGTTTTGCTCTTTTGGGCCCATGTTTAAAGATTGCTATTTCTAATGATATCTCAAATAGCAAGGTCACCAGGGTGCTTGAACTTCGAATATGTCTGCGTTATCACTAGTTGTCACATGTATGGTAGAATTGATAAATAGAGACATCTCCTTCATACAAAACTCTGGGACAGTTTAAATTGTTTTTCATGTAGACTAGGGCATCCCTATGTAGAGGGGAAAAATATTTTGTTTTATATCATATTATACACTTAAAAGTCCCAAATGAATACTAATAAACCGCTATGTCTTTAGTTTTTACTTGAATCTTATGTCATAATGCTACTATCTATACTTAAACATTTAAAGTACTGAATTTAAAAAAAGGGTTCTTACGTATATCTATCATTAGGATGCAACCGTTGGAATTTATCAGTTTGGATGTCCAAATTATAAGCCAAAATGTATTATGATAACATAGGCGTAGGAGCAGGGGGGGCCAGGGGGGCCCGGCCCCCCCAATATCTAGACTGGGGGGGCCAGAGTATACTTTGGCCCCCCCAATATTCACAGTGGCAAATGAAGATATTTGTATAGAAAAATGAAAGAAACGAAATTTAACAGCAGAACAAAAATAAATGTGTATTTTTGTGCTCTATTTAATACCAATTCACCTTTTGTTACGGACAATAACCAAAATCTTTTTGACGTCATCATCGAAAATGGCAATCTGAACACATCGGGTTTATCCAATGAAAACTCAGCTCACTAAAATACCCGGGAAGTTTTGATCGACGGAAACAGTGGTGTAAAACATGTTCTTTAAAAGGTGTCAGACTCTATATTGTCTTCAATTGTTAGCTAAAGCTTAAAGAATAACATAATTGTTTGACTATTGCATATAGTTGGGTCCGTGGCTGTTACAGTCTGGTCGCTGCCACTTTTTATTTAGTTCAATACAACTGATTTCCGCGTGAGATCGAGACCTGGCATATCCTTTTTTTTTTTTTTTCTTTTTCCTTTTTTATATTAAAGATACATGTTTTCATACGCTTTCTTTTAATTCTTATAATGTTATTGAATTTGTACATGCATGAATAGTCATGAAAAAGTTTAGGAACATTTATTCTTAGACCGGTCCTCATCTGAAGTTGCCCCCCAATTTTGAAAACGCTCCTACGCCTATGGATAACCACATATAATGGAAACCTAAGGTCATACTGCACGTCAGTACATGCTGATCTTCGTACACATGATCTGTAAAAGTAAAAATATTCAGTAAAACAATGTTTCTGACTTATACTTCAAATATGTTGTAATCTCAGGTGATCGATTCTCAACATCGTGGTCCTCTTGCGTCCGTCCTCTTGTTTACCAATCTCCCATGCAGAGTTATCGTCCCCGAGATTGCTTGTTTACAAGTAAACAGCGTAAACTATTCACTACTATAGTTCCATTTGCTGAAGTATGGAGTCGACTCCAATAGATCTTAATGCTGCTAAGAAAAATCTCACTGAAGTTCTGGGCGAGGACATGAAATGGTAATGTATTAGATACTCATTCATGTTTTGTTTGATATTGTAACACTTATTTGAAATGAGTTTGTTAAAGTTTTATGTATTTTTCGTACTCAAAATTAGTCGCTCTATCGGTGTTATTGTTCCTTGTTGAAACATAGACATAAATTTGACAACCGTGGACAAAAGCTGCCTTTGGTTTTTTTTTTCAACTTCCTCAATTGTTTTCATTAATGATTATTCACAAGTGTTCATGCAAACCATCCAGTGTGAATACATGCTGATTTTGCTTTTAGCTTGGAAATAAAATGGGCACTTTTTAGAATGTTTTCCCCAGCTATGTTTTTTCTTAAACATAAAGTTAGACTTCATTTTACAGAAATAAACGGATCATTTCGTCAACTAAAAGATAGTCCTGGCTGGCAATTTTAAATGTATGAAAATGATAGCCCACATGATACATGTTAACATATCTATAACACTTCAAATTTTATTCATTCTATGACTGAAAGTAGACAAAAGAGGAAAAGTGCAAACAATGTGGGATGAAGGTTCAAATTCATAACCACTTGTAAATCATTTTCCTTCCTTATAAACTGATTGACTTTACATTGATTGAGGAACAAGTTCTTACAACTAAGATTAATCACCCTTGATTCTGCTTCCTGGATACATATCCAGTACTTGCACTGAATGTGAATTAATTAAAGATCACTAAGTGGACCCTGCTACTTACAGAATTCAAAGTCATGACCCTAATGTCCCATGGCCGATACTCTGCCTCTTGACCACTAAAAATCAAATGATATATAGAGAATAATCAACTCCTTTCGGTTGATATAAAAAATATGTCACGAGAATGGGTTGTTATCAGGTTGAAAAAATGAGTTCGAAGAACGAGTTTTTTCTACATGATAACAACCCATTCAAGTGACATATTTTTTCTATCTATCGAATGGAGTTGATTATTCTATTTATTCTTTTCCACTATATAAAGTAAATTTGCAAAAATACCTCCATAAACGTCAAATGGAACATAAAATGGGAGGAGCAAAGCAGTTAATAACGCCCATGATGTCATTTTTGCAGCCTATGACGTCATTCATGCGTATGGATATATTTTAGAATACAAACATGTTAGTGCAAAAGTGCAGCTATGATTTTACTGCAAAGGAATGGAAAAAAAAAGTAGTCCCGTCAAAACTGATATCGTGATGATATGGCTTTTTGATATCATCACGAGTGACGATATTCACTGTGACAAAATTGAAAATTAATATACTGAGAAATCCCAGTATTTCACTCATAAGAATATAATAAAAACAATTATTTACTCTACCCTTAACTATTTTAGAAGGAAAGAGTATTTTAGTCGGTTTAAAAATAAAAGTAATAGCCACTTAAACATATATTTTTCAGCTACCTACAGAATCTGAAGTCATGGTTTCGCCAAAAGGTAATGAACCAGTCAGATGATTTAAAGATCTTGCTACAATGGTTGACAATTTTTTTTCCCCAATTGTGGGATCCATCACCTATACTATCATTGAACTATTATTATATAACTAATAATATGTATGGTATCTGTTTCATTTTTCATTTAGTTGTTTATCTCATTAGTAAGTGATACACAATTCCTTTAGAAAGACTGTGTTTAGAGAACAATTCGAGTGATTTCGTATTTCTCTCTGGCTTCTATAACTTCTTTCAACCTGGATTCTTTTCTAAAATGTCATTGGGCTACTTAATTGGTTATACTTGCTAACTGAGCAGATATTTTTAGTTTTAGTTAGTTCCAAACTTCTGTATGGTAAAATAATTTGATGCTTAAAGAAATAAATCTGCAGATTATTTTCCTTCTATTGTTTAAGAAAATGTATTTTCTTCTTTGTTTGTCAATGTAAACATGAGCCAAATTGACCTATACTTTGATTCCGTGTATCAAAATAAATGTTATTTCCTTTATTTGTTAACTCTTGCCAATTCATTGCAGATGTCAAAGGAGGACTTTGATGCAGAAGCAAGAAAATTATTGACCTCAGAAACTGGTAAGCGTTTCATCTGATATCTTGAAGATTTGCTCATATTAACCATTTTCCCAATAATAATGCATTTTAATGCGCTTACAGCAGAAGATAAAAACGAAACATTGAGGTGGAAAAAAACCTTGCAAATGATGAGCAGTTTATTTTTTTGTCTAAATGGTTTCTTCTCCATACAACAAATAAAAATTTATTTGACAATACTTACCCGGTAATAATTGTGATCTGCTGCTGCTTTCAATTTTGACCTGTCAAGAAATCCCATGTTGATGTACTATGTGTGAATGTATGAATAAAAGATAAAAACCTGCATCATGATAATACAAAAGATGTTTTTTTTCTGAATTCAGCCATTTCCTCTAAGTCTTTTACAGGCCTGTTTATTTTCAGGCCTGGTCCTGATTTCAGGCTTTGAGACTTTAAATTTCCCTTCTTTGTTCATATTGAAGATGTTTAATATCAGACTTCAAGTAATGATTTTCAGGCTTGAGCATTCCTTAACAATAGCAGGCCTGTATGATGTACTGTTAGTGAATGTTTGAAAATAAATAGTAAAAAAAACATCAACCTAATAATACAAAAGACATGTTTCTGAAACAAGCCATTTTCTCTTCTAGTCAATTTGTGATGAAGACTGTCTTCGTGCTTGTGATATTCTGAAATTAGCATCTGCTAATGTTTTTAATGTAGAGATTCATGGATATACTGCACTGATTTTCTAAAGTGTCATTGCATTGCATATAATGAATTCCTTAATTGCCAATTTTATTTCAGTTCACCTTCACAATGAGTTCTTGCTTGCCATCATCTCAAAATGTCAAACCCTGAGTGCGTCACTAAGTAAGAACAATTTTTATTCTCTTTTTTACATAGACATTTGGTTGCTACTTTTTTGATACAGATATGAACTATTAAGTTCGTCACATTGCCACTGTCTTCTACAAGAAACAGTGAGGCGGTTGCTCTACTTAAAGTGAAGCATAAAGCATTGAATTATTTTATTTCCTGCAAACTCTTTTATGAAACCGATGTTTCCAACACAAGAGGTGTTGAAAGAAATATTTAATTGTTCATTAGTTTAACCCTTTCGTTTATATCCAATCTAATACACCTACTTAAGATGATTTAAAAATAAAACACACACTATGACCAAAGGAAAAATTAATCATTATGTTTCTCCTTTTATCACAATGGATTCCTTTGCATTTTGTATAGAAAATGACAGTTTCAGTATCAGTTATGGTTACATATCCAGTAAGCATAATTGATTGACATCAGTATAGCTATGAGAACTTGGTTTACTATCAATCTAGAATTAATAACTTATGCGACTGTGGTAGAGCATCTGCCTCTTGTACAGAGTGTCCCGGATTTGATTCAGGTTAGTGGCGAGGTAAAATTTGGCCGGACTAGCCAGCAATTTGGCACAAGTACTGGTTAAGTATCCAGGAAACAGTCATTGAGAGGGTATATATTAAGCTTCAAGGTTCCGTCACAATCCATGTTTGATTAATATGTTTAGATTAAAATTGTTAAGTTTAGACTCTGTCCTCATTACCACTTATACTGATGAAATCGACTTCATGCTTTTGCAAACAGGTTAGATCCAGACCAACCGCTAAGTAAATTGGCGGCTGGCCTGTGATCTAACCCGTTTGCTACTCTGAGTATTTTTCCTCATAAAAATTAAGCAGATATTTAAGGTCTTGGAAAAGCAGACGACACAAAAATCTATTTTTAGAAAATTACCCAGCATTCTAAGGATTACTTAAATCTCAACCATAATCTTGTATTTACAGTTCCAAGATCTCCACCAAGTGTTCATTCCAGTTCTGGAAAGTTACCAAAGAAAGTTAAATTGAAAAAGAAACCACAAGTTTTACGCAGCTCTTTCCAGGTAATGATTTTTTTATTAACTTGAAGTATAGACAATCCTCATAGGCTCATTTGGTAGTGTCTCCAACTTGGAAAACAAATGTCCTGAAATGAGAACCAGGCTTGGCTTATGTATGTGTCAATATTTTATTTAAGGTATTCCACCCCTGATATGGGGATAAATCAGAAAAGTCAGAATAGCAAAGTCAAAGATTTAACAGAATGTATGCTGTTATAAAATCAAGATTTTTTTTATAAGACTTTTGTATAAATTGAAATTATTATTTGCCACCTTCCATTCATGTAAATTTAATTTCAATGTTAAATTGATAAATTAAGGGGATGTAATTACTATGGATTTGATAGCAGAATTCATTGTTATTCAATTTGTAAGTACATGTATAAATTTGTTGGATTACTTCAGTCATTCTCGTAATACATCGGTCTGAGCCAGAACTATTTGTATTGAACCAAATAGTTCTGGTCCAGAACAACTAAATTAATCTGACTAAAGAACAGGTTTCAAAATCGCGGATTATGGGTATTCTACCTTAAAACAAAAGTGTTTACAATGATTGAGACAAAAATGTGAAGAGTTACGAAAATGGTTTTTAGCTCGACTATTTGAAGAATAAGGAGAGCTATACTACTCACCCAGGCGTCGCTGTCGGCGTCACACCTTGGTTAAGTTTTTACGTGCAAGTTTGTATCTCATTAACTACTGTATGGAATGGGTTGATACTTCACACATGTGTTCAGGGTTATAATTTAAGGTCCCAGGCCAAGTTTCAAATCTTTTGTATTAAATTTAAGCAAATTATGCGACCTTTTGTTCTAAGAAAAATTTTGGTTAAGTTTTTGCGTGCAAGTTTGTATCTCATGAACTACTTTATGGAATGGGTTGATACTTCATACATGTGTTCAGGGTCATACTTTAAGGTTCGTGGCCAAGTTTCATATCTCTAATTTTGAATTTAAGCAAATTATGCAGCTTTTTGTTCTTAGAAACAATCTTGGTTAAGTTTTTACATGCAAGTTTGTATCTAATGAACTACTGTATGGAATGGGTTGATACTTCACACATGTGTTAAGGGTCAAAATCTAAGGTCCCTGACCAAGTTTCAAATCTCTTGTTATGAAATAAAGCTAATTATGCGGTCCTTAAAAATCTTTGGTTAAAACTTTGCATGCATGCATGCTTGTTTCTCAACAGCTATTGTAGGGAATCATTGTTTGCACCCTCATATTTTAGAAACAATAATATTTCACTGACCTATGCCTGTCTCCAACATTGCCAAATAGTCAAGCATGCTGTCTTATGGACAGCTCTTGTTATACTATATTGTACAATACTTGTTACTTTTCTTACAGCAAAGGTTTGTCCCAGTTAATCCCATGTCATGTGCTGTACTCGCCTCATATAAGAATGCGGAGGAGACAGGTAAGGCATTCGTCTAACATTATATCCTTTAACCCATTACCAAATAATATCGACATTTAACCACTTTGTTGCATATAACTCTGGAAACCATTGTGGGAGCATAACGAGCAATTTCTCCTTTTCCCACAATGTTTTCTGTCCAATCAGAAGATTACTTCCAATTTCATCAAATTTTGAGATGTCGTCTGCAAACTCTTTCAATTTGGGACAGCCAAAAATTTGGTGTTTGGTAAAGGGTTAAAACAGGGAGGGACCTGCGTGGCCCACTGGTTAAGGTGGCGGACTTCGAACCCAGGGGTCCTGAGTTTGAAACATGGCTTGATATTATGTTCTGACATAAAATGAAGTCAATGCAATATGATTTACTTCTTTATTAAGTCACAATGGCAATTTGCCGACGACAGCAGGGTGCTGTATAACATTTTTGATATCCGTCATTAGACTATGTGATGGCTGCGTGCACCTGTCGGTATTGATTTTTCCATTTTGCTTCACATTTTTTCGTGTTTTAATTTTTTTTGTTATTGTTTATTGGAATTCATATAGATTACAGGATAAATAGAAGAGATATTTGGTGTCTTTGAATATGAAATGTTATCTGGCTTGGCTTCAGATTATTAGATTCGCCTCTGGCTCACAGGAATAACCCTTTCCCAAACGACAGATTTTCGACAGTCCCAAATTGAAAGAGTTTGCAGACGACATTTCAAAATGTGATGAAATTGAAAAATATTCTTCAGGTAGAGCAGAAAACCTTGTGGGAAAAGAAGAAATTGCTCTTAGCAAACAATTTCTCCTTTTCCTACAATGTTTTCCAGAGTCGTCTTCAACAAAGTGGTTAAATGACGCCATTGTTAGGTAATGGGTTAAACTGCTACGCCTTGCTTGATGAGATTTCTCATTCACGACACTAACCATCTATTCTCTATCTCTCCCCACTGATCCATTATGTTCATGTAGGTAATCAGTCAGTAGACTGAATGGGATATTGTTCAGTACTGAAGAAGTTCCAGTAGAATGGAATGCATTAAATACAGTCAAACTTGTGTTAAGAGGCCAGCCTATGGGACAGAGTAAATTGGCTGTTTAAGATAGGTTGGCTGCTTAACACAAGTTGATGTACACTATAAATCCAACAATGGGACTTTCTGCAGTGGTTGTTTAAGGCAGGTTGGCTGCTTAAAAGGGTGACTGCTTAACACAAGTTAGACTGTACTGTTGAAAACCATGAAAAATCCATGTTGAACCAACCATCTTCTCAACTTTCTTGTTTTTTATAATTAATTGATACTATGGGTCTATGGAGGTGTGGTCTTAAATATCAGCAACTGGCAACAAGGATTGAGCAAATGCAATGCAAGGGCCGTGCATGGCCCAGTGGTTAAGGTGCCAGACTTGAGACTCGGGGGTACATGGTTTGAGCCCCACCAACACCTCTGATTTTGTGGGCAAGTATTGAACCCTACCTAGTACTGGTCAATGGTGAATCAAGGAAAGCAAGAGATTGATGCAAGTTTTGTTAGTCTGTAGTTGGTTCTAATGTTACCAAGGTGAGAAAAACATGCAGCCAGACTGGGACTGGAACCCCGGACCTCCGCAAACCATACAAACGCTCTACTGACTGAGCTATCCAGCCCGCTTACACATTTGATTCTACCTTCTGAATCGAGACCACTACTACACTAACACATGTAAAATGGCTTCAGGTTTTATAAGTCGAGAGATGTACCTGCCCGATGTAACCATGGTCCATGGAAGAGTGTTAGTCTGTGCATGGGAAGCTGGCCTTACTCATGCCGACGATGGCTCTGTCAAACTCGTTATGCAGGCTGTGGAAGTAGGTCTCCTCAAATCTTGGAACTATAACGTGTCTTAACCCTTTACCAAAAGCCACATTTTCGACTGTCCCAAATTGAAATTTGTAGCCAACATTTCAAATTTGTGATGAAGTTGAAAAATAATCATCTGATAAGGCAGAAAACATGATGAGCAATTTCTCCTTTTTCCCACAATGTTTTCCAGAGTAGTCTGCAACAAACTGGTTAAATGTTGTTATTGTTTGGTAATGGGTTAAAGAATCTTATTTGAGCATGATATGTTGAACTCTGGTCCAAACAATGTATAAGTACTTATTATGTTGAATGTTATTATGGTCACTTTGTCATCGTGCTTGCGGTTTTTGAAACCATTGCCATATGAAATTAAGCTTATTAAGTAGGGATGGATATGGATATTCAAATATTGGGTTTGGCATCTGAATATTCGAATAGTAAATTTTTATTCGAATATTAATTTTAATTGACCTAATATTACGGTTTTTGTGCAATTATACTATTGAAAATCATGTTTTGTTTCATTTCTCTGCATCCATTAAAGTTTAAACAGATCAAATATCAAACACCTTTCTATATGTAAACAAATATTGGCAATTTTAAAGGTTTAAGCAGACAAAGGAGAAATGTACCTTTATATGGTTATGATGCAAAGCATTTTGACATCAAAGCGAGTTGTAAAATGTAATATTTCAATATATTCAAAAAGTTACCAAAAATTCGAATAGTGCTTGCACTTTTCGGTTCTATCCCTATTATTGAGCCTTTTTGTAAGCATATTTTGATATCCTGATAATCTTGGTATGATATGCTATAAAAATAAAATAGATTTGAGATATACCACAAACACAGTTAGATATATTGACGCTTCCGGGATTAACTTTGCTACCTATAACTACTTTTAATTGTATAATTTAACAATTAAAGAACTGCATTGTTTCAACATTTTACTTTGACTTGCAAGTTGTCACATATGTTTACTAACACCTATAAGAGAGCATACTTAAGTCCAGTGCAAGTATAATTCCAAAATTATTTGGATAAACCAGAAATAAACCTAGATTCAAAACCTCTAATGACTCATTGAATCGGACATTTCAGACACAGTTAAAGAATATCATCACACAGATACTGTCCAGAAGGAATGGCTACCGGCTGAGAGAGAATCGATTTAAATTTTACATGGGGACACAAGTTCCGAATCCCTACACAAGGTCCAGACATTTACTGCAGAACAGGGCACCAGAAAGGTAAACAGGGAATTTTGCGTTTGGATGTTGAGATTCTTTTATTCTGTCACTAGGGCAATTTATGAATTTGTTGAGGACAGTGGTCCAGGGGTAGAGCATCGGCCTCGGAACACGAGGGTCGTTGGTTCGAATCCTGTGAAAAGCAGGATCTGCCTTACGATCTTTCATTAATCCACAATCGGCGTGATGACTGGTGAGTTATCTAAGAAGCAGAATTGAGAGTGATTTGCCTAGGTTGTAAGAACTTGATTCACACTCAATGTAAAGTAAAACAAAGTTTAAACTAATTCATGAACCAATAACAGGGTGTCGTTTAACGTTTTTGATATCCGGCACTTGATCATGTGATCCGCATGTGCACCTGTCAGTATTAATTTTCCGTTTTTGTTTTACTTTTTGTCTGTTTTCCTAAGATTCCTACACCAACCATCTATTCTGTATTCCTCATCTTTCAACTATTTTGCTCTAGTACATAGTCATTAACCCTTACAATGCTGGGTAATTTTATAAAAATAGATTGCTGTCATCTGCTTTCTAAAACCTTAAATATCTGCTTAATTTTGATGAGTAAAGATACCCATAGTAGTATTCAGGCTAGATCACAGGCCAGCCACCAATTAACTTTACTTGGCGGCTGGCCTAGATCTAACTTGTTTGCATGAGCAGGAAGTCGGTTCCAGCACTATAAATGTTAACAGGTCTGGGCCTCTTTCAAATTCAAAGAAAAAATGCCCTGACTACATATGTCTACTTTGAGAGCTATTATCAATCAACTGTTTGATCCATTTACCTCTTTTCTACTATCTAACAGTGAAGCTACCATGGTATCAGAAAACGGGCACCATATTCCAAATAAGAGATTACCACATGATTGTAATGAAGGCTATGCAGCGCAAGAACTGTCCACTGCTACAACTCTTCCACAATCTCAGGGACCAATCACATTGTTTCATTTATTGGAAACTTTACAGGTAGGTTAGCGTAGGTGTACAATTTGGACTTATTCGGTTTATGCAATGAAAACACTTCTGAAGTAATGTGGATGCCGCCATATTGTTTCTTGCCAGACTATTTTCATTGTAATTTCGTTTTCAATTATAGATTTGAAATGTCCTAAGCTCCTTTTTGTGAGCCATTGTCGCTATTTTTAGACATAGCTTGAACACAAACAATGAAGTCAAATTATGTGCCACACAATTTGTTAAAATAGCAAATTGAAAAAATTGATAATAAATAATATAGGCATTATATTGTCATGATAATGCAGTGTTTTGCTATGTTTTTAACATGTTGTTTCATAATTTATAAATAATTTTACCCAGTTTTACAGGCTTTTTTTAGTGTTAATATGCTTTTAAAATTTAATAATTTCTTTCAGACATATAAAGGGACGATAGCCTCCCATTCTGTCTATGCGACAGCTGTTGAGAGAATACTACACAAACTCTGGCACCCGAGTCACGATGAATTACAGACAACGCAGGATGGAAACCAGACTAATGCACAATCAAACACAAACTTTACCTCTCAATCTTATACCACACCTGTGAGATGACACCGGGAACCAGCCATTTCTTACTGTTGTTATACATAGCATAATAAAACCCTAGAAGCCACTGCATCAAATTGAGTTGCCTGCTTCATATGAAATAGTGTATTTTTAATTATTATTGCACATGGGGTTGGGTTATCAAAGGGTCCTGTTTGGTCATTAACTGACATAGGTCCCATATGGGTCCTCTTCGTCAGTGCCATTCCTACATTTTTCAGTTCGGAAACGTATTTTCCGGAAAGCACCAGTACTAGGCTAGGGCTCTGAAGTGACTTACCAAAGGCAACTCCAACAAAACCAGAGGTCTTTGTGGGGCTTGAACCAGGGACCCCCTTAAAAAATTGGGGGTCCCAGCCCCATTGACATCTCTGGTTTCGTGGGAGTGACCTCTAGTGACCTTTGGCAAGGCACTTCAGAGCCCTATACTAGTACAGGTTGATCCAGGAAAGCCGTTGCATAACTTTAGAATTGTTGATATGGCATTAAACACCATCCAAATAAAACAAGAGGGCCATAATGGCCCTTTATCGCTCACCTGAGTTCTGTTTGAAAAAGAGGTATATTTAAGACAGAGTGGTTGGTATGTTTCAAACTCTTCTAAGTGCTAATTGCATTGAATACTCTAAGCCAATGCTCTTGCTTGTTAACATTTTTTTATGTGTATTGTATTTGTCTTCTTGAGTTAATGTTCACCAAGACAAAGAGAATTAAGATGAAGGAAATTTAGGTTTGTGAAAGCAGGGACAGTAACAATTGGTTGGGCAAATTAAAATAATAACAATTGGAAAATGTATCTCAAAGTCGTTTATTGGTTTTCAACAGTAAATAAATTTGGAAAATTTTAAGACAGTCAAGCTTATGGTAAATAATCCAATCATTCTGGCCAACTTTCATCAAAATTGGACCATAAATGTGGCCTCTAGAGTGTTCACAAGCTTTTTAAATTATTTGACCTAGTGACCTAGTTTTTGACCCCACATGACCCACTTTCAAACATGGCCAAGATTTCATTTTGGCAATCCTTCTGACCAACTTTCATCAAAATTGGACCATAAATATAGCTGCTAGAGTGTTCACAAGGTTTTTCAAATATTTGACCTAGTGACCTAGTTTTTGACCTCACATGACCCGGTTTCAAACTTGGCCAAGATTTCAATTGAGACAATCATTCTGACCAACTTTCATCAAATTTGGACCATAAATGTGGCCTCTAGAGTGTTCACAAGCTTTTTAAATTATTTGACCTAGTGACCTAGTTTTTTACCCCACATGACCGAGTCTTGAACTTGGCCAAGATTTCATTGAGACAATCATTCTGACCAACTTTGATAAAAATTGGACCATAATTGTGGTCTCTAGAGTGTTCACAAGCTTTTTAAATTATATGACCTAGTGACCTAGTTATTGACCCCACATGACCCAGTTTCAAACTTGGCCAACATTTTTATTGAGACAATCATTCTGACCAACTTTCATCAAAATTGGACCATAAATGTGGCCTCTAGAGTGTTCACAAGCTTTTTAAATTATTTGACCTAGTGACCTAGTTTTTGACCCCACGTGAACCAGTTTCAAACTTGGCCAAGATTTCATTAAGACCATCATTCTGATGAACTTTCATCAAAATTGGAACATAAATGTGGCCTCTAGAGTGTTCACAAACTTTTTAAATTATTTGACCTAGTGACCTAGTTTTTGACCCCACATGACCCAGTTTCGAACTTGGCCAAGATTTTATTGAGACAATCATTCTGACCAATTTTGATAAAAATTGGACCATAATTGTGGTCTCTAGAGTGTTCACAAGCTTTTTAAATTATTTGACCTAGTGACCTAGTTATTGACCCCACATGACCCAGTTTCGAACTTGGCCAAGATTTTATTGAGACAATCATTCTGACCAACTTTCATCAAAATTGGACCATAAATGTGGCCTCTAGAGTGTTCACAAACTTCTTAAATTATTTGACCTAGTGACCTAGTTTTTGACCCCAAATGACCCAGTTTCGAACTTGGCCAAGATTTTATTGAGACAATCATTCTGACCAACTTTTATCAAAATTGGACCAAAAATGTGGCCTCTAGAGTGTTCACAAACTTTTTAAATTATTTGACCTAGTGACCTAGTTTTTGACCCCACATGACCCAGTTTCGAACTTGGCCAAGATTTTATTGAGACAATCATTCTGACCAATTTTGATAAAAATTGGATCATAAATGTAGCCTCTAGAGTGTTCACAAGCAATTGTTGACACACGCACGGACGACGGACATCTCGGTATCACAAAAGCTCACCTTGAGCACTACGTGCTCAGGTGAGCTAAAAAGGTTGTCAAAGAAATGTAAATGTTCATGTTAAACCTTAGTTGTAACAGATTTAAGGGACTAAGAGATAACTGTGATAAAAGGACTGTGCACTTTCTTCTATTTTCATATTTAGGGGTAGCGAAATTGGTTTTCAATTTACTTGAATGTAAAAGGCAAATATTTTTCTTCACTTGTACATATAACGATACACAGTAAATTTCCATTAGGGTTTACTTGTTTGTTAGGGCTTTTGGACAAGTTGAGCAACATTGACAATGGATTTTGCCAGCCTTGAAAGTGGTTTCTTGCCGAGGTCACAAAGAAAAAGTAATTGTTCATACTAATTCTTATATGCTGTTGCTACTTTTAAAAAATACCATATGAAATAAGTCCCCCACACCATTATATCAGACTGCCATTAAATCCTCTTTTGGCAGTGGTCTATGTGAACTGCAATGATCAAAGATTTACGGCCGAATTTTTCTGCGATGAAGGGTGGACATAATCAAGACTTTTCAAGCTCATTTTTACAATGATTCTCGAAACTGATTGGATTTGCGAGAAGTAACCTCTGATGTAAGGTGGAATACCCATTATCTGCCATTTTGAAACTCATTCTATCGTCAGTTTACTTTGATAGTTCTCAGTATACAAACTTGTGTTAAGAGGCCAGCCTATGGGACAGTAAATTGGCTGTTTAAGACAGGTTGGCTGCTTAACACAAATTGATGTACACTATAAATCTACCAATGGGACTTTCTGTAGTGGTCGTTTAAGGCAGGTTGGCTGCTTAACCAGGTGGCTGCTGAACATAAGTTAGACTGTACATCAGTTTGAGCCCGAACTTTTCGGTTTTTAGTTACATCTTGAATAGCAAAGAGCGCTCGAATTAATGAGAGGCGATCACCTGGTTTGAAAAAAACATGGATCACAAGAAAATACTGTCATTTATCCATTATTAACAACGTGAACATTCAAAATGAAGAATTTCTTGGGGTTTATTGGTTGGTTCCCAATGTTTCTTGGGTGACCTTGGTTTTTCGCCTATTGTAAACAAACCTTTTAGTATTCATTTTTTTAAAAGCATCGTGTGAACAAGTTATAATGTCAATTCCTCTGTAAAAGGGAATTAAAAGTACTTATAAATAAATTTTCAAATATGCTAGACCTTTCACAATTTAAGTGTAAATGAGCGCAAGTATGGCTTAGGGAAAATATTTGCACTAACCCAAACCAATAAAAATGGATAGTATATTAAAGGAAAGTACAATATTGCAATGTGACACATCATTGGAAGAGTCTCAGAGAGACGATTCCAATGAAGTGTTGCTTTGTAATATTGCGGGTCTAGATAGAGAAATAAAAGGGAATGCTGTTTTGAATATTTTATCATAAGATGTTGAGTAAAATGCAACCCTGCTGTTTTATCACCAGCCCTGCATCTTATTCTTTCCAAGCCACTTACTGCTTAGTTCTTTGTGAGCATTTTTGATCAGTGGTCAGAGACAAATAAACATATCACATTCACAGTATCAAATGCAGAGAAAATTATTGGCCGAGACAAGTCTCAATCTCAGGACAGTTGTATTAAATCTAACATACTACCAAAGCTCTGTTACGTAGAAGAGTTGCCTGAATTTGGGCAGCATAGACTGTCCACTGTGAGTGGAGAGTTTGGAATCTGCACCAGATCATACCCGACATAAACAGTGGTATTGATATTTTCCACATCATTTTCAGATTATCAGTTCACAGCAGATACTTCCCCATCACATTTACCAAATGCCAAATTTTCGACTGTCCCAAATTGAAAGAGATTGCAGACGACATTTCAAAATGTGATGAAATTGAAAATAATCTGCCAGGGCAGAAAAAATGTGAGAAAAGGACAAATGGCTCCTTCAGAGCCATTTCTCCTTTTCCCACGTTTTCCAGAGTCGTCTGCAACAAACTGGTCAAATAACTATTGTTTTATAATGGGTTATATGAATGGGAACCTCAAAACAAGACACCTAAACATTTATTGCGATATTTAATAGAAAAGACATTTACGACATGGTACTTTCTACAACATCAAGCGTAAAAATAATCTCTTAACAAATCACCAAAATGTTTATTCTGTATGACAATTAATGTAAAAATGACAAATGTTCCGAAACACAGCCCTGTTCCTTAGGCTGTGTTACAGTTTTGACCATCTAGGTTGTGTGTGTTAAGTATGGGTTCTGCATACTATAGAAATAACACATGCCCTCTTCTGAATTTTCATACTGGTTCAAATTGAAAGCAACATCAGATGGCAATTCTATGGCTATTTAATTTTTGTGTTGAAGTAAAAAGAAATTAATAGGAAATTAATATATCAATTGATCCCCCCAATCACTTTTCTTTCCTCATCTGCTACAAACAGGTTAAAAATAAGTGATGTGATAAAAAGGGTTAACATTTCCCAAGCCCAAGCCAACCGGATACTTTATAATTTCAAGTAGTTAATGTTTGATTTGGTCAATAAATCAAGCTTTTTAACCCAGCGCCGACCCTATATGCTCCCCCACCCCCCCTTTCATCTGACAAGCCATAAACTAATCTACCCAAATCTTTGATGTCATAAAATATGTAGGAAAATGCTTGTTTTGATAAAAGAAATATTTTAAAAAAAAAAATGGCATTAAACAACTGTAGATCAATGCCCCATCCATTTCCTTTATTTCGTCAAACGAATCCATAAAGTTGCAAAATATGACCTCTTTTTTTTCTCTTTATTTGAAAAAGGAAAGTCTCCATCATGACCCAATTTGTTAAGCCAAATCAGGTGATATATAAACATTGGAAAATGTGGAAACCCCTTTTACAGGTAACTATGGATGTGAATTTGTCTGAAGAAAAACAATGAAATACTTTTCTAATGGGTCAAACAAAATGAACTTTTAATCAATTTGTTCTTCCACATTATTTTGTTTGTTAAGTACAGGAAAGTCCAGCTTTATGCTTAGGTGCAATATTATTGAAACTTGTAACAATTTTTCAGTTCGGCTTTCCGGGATCCACCAGTACTAGGCTAGGGCTCTGAAGTGTCTTTCCAAATGACACTCCCACAAAACCAGAGGTGCTGGCGGGGCTCAAACTCAGAACCCCCAAAGTCGGCCACCTACAGACATCACTTGGCCCTTCATGTGAAACATAATGAACATAACAGAACCTGTGACATTCTTTTGTTAACCAGCCACCGTTGCTTGTACCTGTAAATTTTTCAGGGTACCGTTTTACTAAACATTTTACACTTAGGATTTGCGTAAGTCTAAAACAACAATTCCTCTCATTTCAATATTGGGCGAAGCAATATTGCAAAGTAACACATCATTGGAATCGTCTCTCTGAGACGCTTCCAATGAAGTGCCACATTGTACTTTCATACTATCCATGTGCATCAGTTATGTCTTACGCAAATATTTTCCTTAAGTTGTTTAGTAAAACGGTACCCAGATCTGTAAAACAAACGCATCCCTCGAGTTTGTCCATATAAGGCCAGGAGACTATTTTTAAGAGTACTAGCAATATAACAGAATAATAACTTTTAATGATGGAGGAAGACCCCATACTCAACTGCCCATAAGGGCTGGTCAAGGCGGATAGGACCATCGGCATTCCGTAAGTCAGTTGGGAGACTGCCTCTCATGAAAATCCATATCCCTCTCAGGATTTGAACTGACACTAATATTAAACATCTGCAATTCCTCCTCTGACCCATACTAATGATGATATGAATTTGAACGAGAAAGGTTCTCCCATTCGATGTGGTTATTTCATGATTTAATGGTTCCGTTCACGTTGATTGAATGCTATACATCACTCTTCCACAGTTTAATTGTCTTATCGTTTTCCAAGGCTGCGGAAGCTATAATGTTTTCTGTAGGGTGGCAGGCACAACACAAAACAACATCTGAAAGGAAAAAATAAAGATGTCAGAAATAAAAGGCATCAGGAAGTGTAAATATTCTCTTTACCCTTTACCAAATGCCAAATTTTCGACGCTTCCAAATTTGCAGACGACATTTTAAAATGTGATGAATTTGGAAAGTAATTTTCGGATAGAGTAGAAAATATTGTGGGGAAAAGGAGAAATTGCTCGTGATGAGCAATTTCTCCTTTTCCCACAATGTTTTCCAGAGTCATCTGTGACAAAAAAGGTTAAATTTCGTTATTGTTTGGTAATGGGTCAATCTTAAATCATCACTCTTCTACTAACTTTGTTTAGAAAATTACTTGAGACTAATTAAACAGGATTTTGTACAGAGAGCAGTTTTGCTAACTTATCTTTATTGAAACAAACAGCTAAGTACATTCCTTTCTTCTTCTTTCTTTATTTATGGTTTTTAACATTGTATCAACAGTTTTTCAGTTCTGCAACAGCTTTCTTGGACCCACCAGTAGTAGGCTAGATCCCTGAAGTGACTAGCCAAAGGTCACTCCCACGAAACCAGGTGTCGTCTTTGCTCAATCTGGGGAACCCCAGAGTTCACCACCTTTACCACTGGGCCACGCAGGTCTGTCTTACTAACTAATGAACACCGTACAGGGGTCTACAGCAAAGTCCATTCATGAACAAACAAAAATGTACTAGATAACAATGATATTTAGAAATGAGTTGTCATGGCACTTATAGCTGTTTTGCAATAAGAATAAACAGAAGAGAAATGATGGCATAATAAAATTTAAATATTTTCATCACCGGGCTTTGCCCATACACACTGGAAACATTAGAAGACAATTACCAGTATGTCCCTGTAATTTCTGCACTATTTCCTTTGTCTGTAAATTCCAGATATAAAACATGTTGTCTTCAGATCCAGACACTATCCACTGAAAATTAAGTAAGATACAAATCTTAGCCATGATGGATTATGATAAATCATTCGAAATATTGATATATCAGCCTGTATTATTTAAATCAACTGTAGAAATCCAGTCAAATTTCACATCTTACATAATTAAAAATCATAATCATAGACAATTAAGATATTAAAAGACGTAAATATTTTTCAAAAAAGTTAAGGCTCTAAATGGATCTGAAAAAAATAATAGAAAGATATTTGGTTAAAGCCAAAAAATGAAAGATGTTCAGTTATCAAAAGCTAATGTTTCATTTTAACACAGATTTTGTTTGTGCCTACCAGATATCTAACAAAAGCATTCTCAAATCATGATTTTTTATAACAGCATACAGACAGTTTAAAAAGACTTTGATACATATATCCACTTCTTCGGATGTATCATTTTAATGTTTATCAGGTTTATAGAAAACTTACCTTTCCTCCTGTAACTGAGAAATTGGCGAATATACAGTATTTCTCATTTTTATGACCAGTATACGTTTTTAAACACTGGAAAGGAAAGTAAGAAATATTAGTGAACAGCATTGAGTCATTGACGCATGTTCAGTTTTATCGCGTTCTATTCAATGTTACAAGACTCGAAACACTGTACAACAAAGTAGTCATACTCTTCTCCCATTATCTTAACCTTTTGTTATAAATATGAGCAGCAATTAAATGGCGAGAGTTAAGTTTGCTCACATGAAAATGTTCCAAAGTGAGAAGATAAGCCATGCCAGCTTATGAGGCCAGAAGTGACTTTAAAAAAGATTCGGCAAAAAAGACATATACATCGTCTCCTGTTATAATATTGAGAATGAAAACCTCAACACAACAAAACAATCTGACAAATTCTTTGGTCCATATGGTATCCTTTTCTTCTTAAGTAAGGACCACAAATGATAATACCTAGTACTAAGACAGCTTTTTGTGTGTGTTGAATTCAGGGCAATACATTTTGAACCTCATGTCTTCATAAGGTCAACATAAATATCTATATAGTTACAAATCTAAAATTAAAAAAAAAAAATCCACTGACTGTTTAGTTTTTGTATGTGTGTTTGCATGTTTGAGTCAGTCTGTGTTTCTGTAAATATTTATGTACTATTCCTGTGATTGAATTGATTGTTATATTCTTTGGTCAACCATAAGCCGTGTACACTTCAGTTAAATAAATCCTTTATAAGTTGGTGACAGAATATTTTTTACACATTTCCTAGAACACCGCAATCCTTAGAATATAATTTAAACGATTCTCAGATTATTTACATCAATCTTAGAATTCTACATTAACCAGTCAATCAATTGCGCAGATTATTACAAGTCATCAATTCATATAAAAATAAAACTTACTTTTCCTTTGCTGTAGTCCCATAACTTTAATGTACTGAAAAAATAAAAAGCATATGTCAGCATATCTTTAGAAAGACATATGTAAGCATATCTTCAGAAAAAAGTTTTAGTTCACCATATTTGTTTTATATCGATTTAAAAGGAAGCTTAAAGCTTGTTCAAAGCCACTCTCGAAGACTTCTTCATGGATACTAATCCATTAAACACTCCAGTTTGTAGGTTAGTCCCGGCAATTTTCACCTTGTCTAACGGGGATTCTAACCCGGGACCCCCAGTGCAACAGCCCGACGGTCTACCATTGCACCAATGTTGCTCACATTAATGAATACACAGCAAAAACACCGGTTAAAACACAGTAATTGATCAAAAGGAGATTTTGCTCTTTCTCGATTTCCAATTCAATGTTTTAAACTTATTTACTTTCATGGCTTGTGAAACAAGTTCTTACACCTTAAAGAAATCAATATTGATTCTGCTTCCTGGATACATAACCAGTACTTGCGCCGAATGTGGATTAATGGCAGATCACAAGGAAGGTGGAACCTGCTACTCACAGGATTTGAACCCACGACCCTTGTGTCCTGAGACTGACGCTCTACCGCTGGATCACTTTCCTCCAACTTGTTAATTCATACATGGCTAAAGCTCATATGTATTCAATCACAATGAATTGAGAAGCAAGATTAAATATGCTAAATTTAACAACCAGATCAGATAATTGTATTTTTGAAACTATTTAGAAACATTTGCAGTTAAGATCAATGTTACAAACACCTGTTGTTTAATCAAGAGGTATATATATCTAGAAATTCTATATTCATCTAGAAATTCCCCATTTTGATAAACCAATGCAATTGACATTCATTGATTTAGGATATATTTAAAAAGAATCTCGATAAGCAAAACTCTATTCATTATATAGAAAACAAATACCTACTTGTCTAGTGTTGCGGCCAAAATATATTTTCCATTTGGTGAGAATTTTACAAATGATACAGGTGGGTTGTCATCGTCTATTAATGTTTTTAAACACTGACCTGAAGCTGTGTCCCAAATACGACTGAAAAATGAATCAATATATCATTAAGGTAGAAAACCCATTATCTATAATTTTGAAACACAAAAAATTGCTGAAAAAATATATAGAGTTGTATCATTGTGTTCATATAAGTCATGAAAATTGATTGATGTATCACGTGACCAGGTCAGAGGTGAAGAATCAGGAAATCTGAATTATTAAACTAGCCGATCTTGGTTATTTCTTTCTGGCTTTCACATTTAAGTTGTGCTGATGTTTTTTTTTCTTGCTTTTTTTCGTAAAAACTATTTGAATCTGACCAAAATGTTACCAAATAATATAATTTGATAATAGCATTAATTGTCTTTCATGTGCCTTTAAGTGGAAAATAAATTCTTGTTATCAAAAAGATTTTACATTCACTGTTATCGAAAATGAATGATTCTTTCCTCATTATGTCAAGCTTTTATTGTAACATTTCAAGGGTTCAATGCAAGACTAAAGTAAGTGCTTCGTAAACATGAAGCACTTACTATAGTATTGCGCTGATCCCTTCATTCGAGATAAATGACAGCTACTGTTCAAAATCTTTACCATAGTCCATCATAGCTGCTGGACACAATTAAGGAACCGTCCCTGTTAAAATTTACAGCAGTCACTGGGTCAGAGTGGGCTGGTAAAGTCTTTAAACATTTCCCTGTCTTCACGTCCCAGATACGAACACTTTCGTCAAACTGAAATATACCACAGATCAGGTTTTATCTTTATTTTCTTTACAAATTTAGTTCAATATCTCTGGTAAAATTACTTTAAAAAGCACTTATAAAAGAACTTAAATGACACTACTCTGTATTTGTAACAATGTTCTAAATTTTCCAGTGACACTAACATTACTTTTTTGTCCCACACATAATGATTACTTTATAAAGTTTAATTAACTATTCAAGTAAGTGGTAGATATTCTACCTGTACATCACTTTATGTGATAATATTGTAAACTGCTCTACATCAAATTCATTTTACCTCGGTATAACTTAGAAAATGTTTGACCAGTATATTTTCCATGTTTCTAGGGACAATACCATTAGTTTTTATTTTTATCTATTTTTTTTTTAATATAGGTTTTATATCACATTTACATTATTTCAGTTATGAAGCGATGCCCGACTCTTAATGATGGAGGAAGACCGCATACTCAACTGCCCATAGGGGCTGGTCAAGGCGGGTAGAACCATTGGCATTCCGTAAGTCAGTCGGGAGACTGCCTCTCATGATATACCACTAGTTAAATCATTACTTCCAAATCAATAAACATCTGAAATGACATTTGATTTAGTTTGCAGATGCCCAGAGGTATTGGTATTTTCATTTTGGTTCACCTTTTTGTGTTTTATATTCATTTTTTCCCCCTTAATCCATACAGGTAACCGGATAAATAAAATAGATGGTTGGTGTCTTTGAATAGGAAAGTTATCGGGCTTGGCTTCGAATAAATATCCGCACCTTTTGCTCACTAGATCTTCCAATGCCTTGCCCGATTATATTTCCAATACACAACACCAACCATCTATTCTCTTTATATAAACTTTTCCAATCAATGTACTATGGATTTTATTCGATATGATACACATTTCTTTACTTACAGATCCTGACACTATGAGATTAGACTGTGGGTTGAAGTTACAACAGAACACATAATTACTATGGCCCTTCAATGTCTTCATACATTTACCCTGAAATCAGAAAGGAAAAGTGTGTAACCAGTGCTAGTGTAGAATTCTGAAGTGTCTTGATGGTGATGATAATTTTGATAAATCAATTTTGTTCCTCAAATTTAGTATTAACAGTAAGATACTGACACACGTAAAACCACAAACCATAAATTCCAAAAAGCAACACCACAATGTCATGACTATTTTAATGTACTTATCTGTACAGGATACATACAATGCGTCAAAAACATTTCTGTTAATTTTCAATATCCAATAAATATAACACAAAATTAAGCAATTTGGCTAACAAACCAACATTCTGCATTACAAATATATTTCGTTATTGACCCTTTTCAAGAAAATAATTATAATTGCTAAATTCAAATAACCCTTTTTTCTATATACAGTGTATACCTCTTTTTTCCTTAAACACATACAGCTTAAGTGTAAAAAGTTAGCTTGGCAAAAGATGAAATTGCAAGGTTATCTTTCCAATAACACAATGATAACATTCTATTTGAACCAATAAAAAAATAATCCATGTAAGAATGGGGGCAAAGAACAGAAAATTATAAGACAAAATACACAAATGCTTCTAACAATCATTTTCCCTGTTATAACATTATTTCTTAAGCCCTCTGGTTCAAAGATTAAAAAAAGTAAAATGGCACAATAGACATATACTGGGCTTTTCCACTCTATATAACAAGGTTCCATGAAAGGCACCTTCCCAACAGAAAATTACTTTAAAATTATGCAGTATTCCCAAAAATCCAAAGTAACACCAGCTGTTTGTTTCCAAATGCAGGAATTTCATAGATACAATTTCCGAAAATTAACAGGCCTAGGCCTCTTCATAATTCAAGGAAGAAAGCGCTGATATATGCCATAAAGTAGTGATTTTTTTTTTAATCTTCTTCAAATGTTTTCAAAAGACAGGTTAAATAAAGAATTAAAAGCAAAATGGAGATGTGATGTAACTTACAGTTGCAAAATCCCATATCTTTAATGTTTTGTCGTCTGATGCACTACACAATAGCTTACTATCTGTTGACCAGGCGACATCGGATATTCCCTGTAAATTAAAAAATTTATGATTTACAGATATAATATGGCTAAGGACAAGGAATAAACAAGAAGGCTATGCCGGTTTTGTTTGTATGGTGTTTAACATTGTGTCAACAATTCTTCAGTTATGTAACGGCTTTCCTGGATCGACCTAATATGGAAGACAATGGTCAAGAAATAAGGGCCCCATGAAGAAATGAAGAAAGATTCTATTGTAAGCCAAAGTTACATAGTCCATGAGCCAATCAAAAATACTGTTTGATATGCGTCAGGGCAATTGGTGACAACCATTATGTGAAAGTTTCATCAAAATCTTTTCAAGAAAAAGGGAGGAGTTGCACTCGGAAGGATTTCCCAAATTCAATCTATTTTAAGCAACAGTGACCCTGATCTTGACCAGATTTTAAAATCCCCACAATATGCATCAGGGCATTTGGTGACACTCATTTCGTGAAAGTTTCATCAAATTCCATTGAGAAATGTAGGAGCAGTTGAGCTCAGAAGTAATTGTTCATGCATATCCACCCACCTGACGTCCTACAGAAAACCTGGTTAAAAGATTCACCCAAAAGAAATGTTTTTTATTCTAAGAACACTTGAATAAAGAAGCTGTTAAACTGAAATGTAATTTGTTTTCTTTAAAAAGGACTCTTCCTGTAAAACATTGTTTCAAAATCTGACAGGTCAGAGAAGTTTTTTAAAAAAAAAAGAAAAAAGAACAAGAACATGCATGTCTGGATATATTTGTACAATTTGAACTTGATTGAGTCATCTCAGAAATGTTCTTACCAAATAGTGTTGAGCTTTAAAGGCATTTTACACTGAGTAGCCTTAACCCATTACCAAACAATACCTACCGTTAACCACTTTGTTGCAGACGACTCTGAAAAACATTGTGGGTACAGGAGAAATTGCTCGCGAAGAGCATTTTCTCCTTTTCCCACAATGTTTTCTGCCCCATCAGAAGATTATTTTCTAATTTCATCACATTTGACATGTGGCCTGCAAACTTTGTAAATTGAGGAGAATCAAATATTTGGCGTTTGGTAAAGGGTTAAAGCAGGTGATGATCAAATGGCTTCATCTCAACTAAGAGCTCAATGTCAAACAGTACGGTTAATATTGGTAGATAGCTACAAGGAAGTGACATAAAACTTCCTTAGTGGATTAAATCTGATTGTTGATGTTATCTATCATCCATACCAGATACAGGGAAAGAGAGAAATGATGATAGTGATTGACTTTTAGAAACAGAAGATGTGGATGGGATAAAATAATGGGCAGACTGATGGAAGATTAATTGAAAAAGGTGGGAAAAAAAGTATCTAAAAACATTTTTTGTCTATATGGGATTTGAAATTGTGTTAATTATTTCAGGTATATAACTCTTAATGATGGAGGAAGACCCCATACTCAACTGTCCATAAAGGTAGGTCAAGGCAGGTAGAACCATCGGCATTCCGTAAATCAGTCGGGAGACTACCTCTCATGAAAATCCATATGCCTTATCGGGATTTGAACCCACATGGAGAGGAGCTGTGTGATTTCAAATTCTGTACTTTAATCATTAAGATAAATATGTAAGGAGACGGTTGAACAAATGAGGTGGAAAAAACAATATGGGCCACGTCACGCGAAAAGGGGCACGCGGACATAAATAAAAACCGCTGACTCAGCTCTTTCTTAGCGCTATTATTCCAGCATCTAGTCACGACAGTTATTTGTATCTATTTAAAGGTAGAACTTGATGTCCTCTGAGATGGCAAACAGTGTAACCCCAGACCAGCCGCTGTTTGCTATGTCCGAGTGCCCCTTTTCCAGTGACGTGGCCCATATGTAAATTATGAAATTCAAGATTTCCTAACAGTCATCAGAATAATTACAGACTAATCCAGCAAAGTAAGGCCTGAGAATCTGTTGTGGTGATAATAACATTCATTCTTCTCTGAAAACATTTAAAACCGTTGTTTGAAAAGGAAACCTTGCTAATACTTACCAATTTATGGCCACTGACTGTTTTTTCGAATTTCCCATCATAGGCACCCCAGATCTTTATTAATTTGTCAGCAGCTGTAATGAATAAACCCATTACAAATGTTACATATCACAGATTTCACTTGAAAATCAAAAATTCTTTATGAATTATACGATTTAGTAGAAATTAATTTCTAAATTCTTGACCAAACAGGGACAAATGTTTGCAAAAGCCATTTTTGGTTAATTATCATGCAACAATAATTTCTTCCCAACAAGAATAATACCAACATCTATTTCATGGTTAATTAAAAACTTGTTTATTACATTCTTAGCAAAGATGGCACAAAAGACAGGACTTTTGATCAGTTTACAATATATCTTTTCAAACCAAATTTTCGGTAGGTTGGGATTTGGTAATTTTTCTTTTGGTTAAGATTAATGGTTTATTTGAATGAATATTTGAGGAAATAACTGTTCTTTATGCTGGACCGAATGTCCTGTAATTTTCTCTTATTTTTGTGAAGACTGAGAAAATAGGTTTAATAGCAAAGGAAAAATTACTCACATGAACTAGCAAGCCATTCCCCACTTGGACTAAATTTGACAGAGGATACTGCTTTGGTGTGGCCAGCTAATGTAAACTTAAGTGTATAATTTGGTTTCTGAAAAGCAAGAAAACATAATTTCAAACTTCTTAAAAATGAAACATTGAAGCTGTCTTAAGGTCTTACTTTATTTAAATAAAGAAACATCTAGTTGCAGAGTTCTCAATAAGAACAGGCCGCAGGCCAAAATGACAGCTTCAAAATCATGGCATGTTAAGAACCCCAATGGACTCCCCCCAATCCCTCCCTTTCCAAGTGACCTGTTCAGATTTTGTTTTGGCCTGTTCAACCAATTCGTATTGAAAACACTGTAGTTGTCCGGAATTTAATTTTTTCCTTTAAGCCAGGTCCAAATAAGATGAGCATCAACCTAACCAAGTTTTTAATAGTTTCTTAACATCATTGCACAGGTTCTCATTTAATTAATCAGTTCTCATTAGTACACACTTGGGCCATTTTTTCTTAAATAGGTAGGAGACCTAGGCCTGTTAATTCTTGGGAAATTTATACATGTATGGAAGATACAAAAAGCTTGGAAATTTTACATTTTGGAATGACTTCACCATTGTTTATCCCAAATTGGGAAGGTGGCTTATGGACCATTGCTCAATGACATGTGTAAAAACCTTACCCACTTGATACACTTTATCAGACTCATTTTGGAAACACTGCGGGTAAAAGGCCCTATAGATAAGTATTTACTGGATGATCCCATAAGGTTGGAGCAACAGCAGGTTCTACAAAATAAAATCTGAGGAATCACTTGTGAAAAAATCATTTGCTTTTTCGTCATAGTGTCTTTGATGTTCTGCTGTAGGTGTTAACCCTTTACCAAACGCAAAATTTTCTACTGTCCCAAATCCAAAGAATTTGCAGAGGACATGTAATGATCTCAAAATGTCATGCATTAGATGCAATTGAAAACCAATCTTCTGATAGGGTAGAAAACATTGTGGGAAAAGGAGAAATTGCTCATTAAGAGCAATTTCTCCAATGAGCAGTTTCTCCTTTTCCCACAATGTTTTCCAAATTTGTCGGCAAAAATCCTATCAAATGTTGTTATTGTTTGGTAATGGATTAAATAACATAACATAACATATTCATGCCAAAGAAGGTTTAAATCAACAGGCTGCTCTACATACCAAAGGTTGTGATTGTGTTTTGGGCGTTGATGATGTGGTCGATGGTGCTGTAGAGAGTGGAGCAGTCATATCAGAGGGCGTAGAAAGAGGGGGTTTTATATCCACACCTTCTGTGGATGCCTTGCTTTGCGTCTCACTGGACATGGCTGATCATGCAGATTTCTTGCACTCTGAAACAGAAGATATCATTACACATTTTGTTACAAAACTAAAACCCACTGGTCCTGATAAAGGGCATATCTGCATCTTTATCACAGTAACTGTAGTTTAAAAAGTTATAGACAAATCCAACTTGTGTTGGTACTCTATAGAAGGGTCTCATCAAGTACCCACAACAACTAGGGAAAAACGTGTTTCATCTGAACCCCTGAAAGGCCTTTATTAAAAGGTTACATTACAGTAAGCTCAATCTGGATAAGTATGATGCACTGCCTTTTGTCAAACTTATGTTCTGGCATGCTTGTCGAGTTAATTTGACGCAGTCAGGAAATATTTACAAAATTTTGCATCTGGCAATATTTACCATCACATCAAACTTTCATACAGTCAATCGACAGTTTCGGATCATCAGCAGTTCCGGATCATCTTAGGTTTGTTGTCAAATTTCTATGAATGCGAAGAAACTCTGGCCTTAAAAACTTCACAGTCATTTAGCATATTCATTTAGCTCTTGACAAAACCAAGATGACATTTCCACTTCTGGTAAAGCGATCACAATCAATTTGGAACGGTTAATTAAGACCGAGACAAATCACCGGAAGTTGACCTAATTTCACCGATATTTTTTTCCGGCGATTTAGACGCTCATTTAAAAAGATAATGTGCACTAAACATTGACATCAGTTGTTAGAAGAATTATAATAGAATGTATTTATGCAAAATTTTCATGCTAAAACGGGTCTGGGATTGTATAATTGCATGATGAATGAAGGCAGGTGAACTCGACAGTTGCGGATCACCTCTTTGATTTATAGGGGTCGTCTCAATATTACTTCCGGTCATTCTTGTACGCTCTTAAAAGTAAAAAGTAAAATAATTCTTTAAAGGGAAATCGCACAAGGCATGTGTTTGATGAAAATAAAGTATTAATTGATGATATTTTCTTCTGTTCTTATTGTTTCTTTGTGAATTAATCCTTTTTACGATAAATGATATGACAATTAACGTGATTCGGAACTGTCACATTTGATCCGAAACTGTCGCGATGACCCCGATCATGATTTCTTCAAAAACTGAAAAATGGAAAATAAAAGCGGTAAATCGTTGGTATGAATAGACAAAGAAAGAATTTTTCGTTAAATTCATATATTGATTTCTACAGTCAATTGGTTAATACTAGAAAAAACGATCTTTTATCTATTAGTGATCCGGAACTGTCGAGTTGACTGTATTATGGTGGAAAAATTCTTTGTCACAACTTTGACCACCGATATTTCCATTATTTCAGTTAAATATCTAATGATCACTATCGGCACACAAGGAGTTTGAATCCCCGTTGGGCGAGGTGAAAAGTTTCAGGGCTAACCCAAAAATCGGCAGACTAATTTCCTTCATTATTCATGTTTCTGAATACCACAAGACAAATCATACGTATCATTCTTGACTCTGAATCTATGATACATCGCGATTGTCCGAGGAGTGGCTCTTTCAACTTTTATTCTATCATGCGACATAAATGATTCGGGTAAACGGCATCAAATGTAGTATTTCTGTCTTGCAAAAACCGGCAACAAACCATTCTGCATACCCCACCCACAATATTGCCATGTACACAAAAGAATTACACGGGATACATTCAGAGTCTGGCGCTATCAAAACAAAGTAGTAAGTTAAGGCTATAAACCTCGTGATTCGTGTAACTTTCTTGGGATGGTTGTACAAAATGTTGCTTGTAGTATCTGTTATGGGGTTTGTTTTGGTCTTTCTTCCCGCATTCACCGCACATGTCACCTGGGCATGCGCAGAAACAATACTCTCAAAGAAGTAAATCAAATGACCAAATGTGAAATTTAAATGAAAAATTATATGTCTCAAACCATGCTCAGAAATAGAAATTCATAGGCTTTTCTTGTTTTTGTGCATTTTATCCATTATGAATTATGATTATGGAGTTCATTAAATATGTAGACAGAATTATCATGTGATCGTTTGTAACCAATCAGAACATAGATCCCAGTCAAAAAGCGACGCTACAGACACGACAGTGTGTCCAAGTATTTCTCCATTTTAAGAGAATTTACTGAACGATTTTCTACAATGATGTTCGAAAAAGATGCATGAACACTTTGTTGATCATATTGGGATTATTTTATAAGCATCAATGGGCGACTTGGCTAGATATAGGGAATAATTATGTGTAAATAAATTGTCATGTGACCTGTTCATCCAATCAGAGAGCTCCGATTTGAAAGCATCTTATAAAAGGTGTACTATTCGTCGGGGGTCATGATAGCTTAGTAAGTGAAGGAAGGCAATGATTTACGCCCGTATCCGTGTGAAATAATGGACACGAAGAGCCATCCAACACTGAAACGGTATCAGCAGCATGCCCCAGTGAGCTACAAATGGTACTATGAGTTCATTTTACTTATTTTGTAGACTTATAATGCTATAATATTGCTATTTTCTCGTGCGTCTAGGGTCTGAACCGCCATTGTTTGCGAGAAAGCCAACTGTATTGGTTTTCGACGTAATATTTCAAATAATGGTCGTAGTACTGAAAATATCATTCCAAAATCATGTAGACAACGATGATAAATGTTCGTTTATTACACATGTCAACATATTGAGGACCTTCCTGTACTATGGTTTTGTTATGAAGTTGTTTTCTTGATCGAGCTCGAACGGCGTCCTTTCTCGGCGCAAATATCGGGATACCTGAAAATGGATATGCATTCATGGTATATACTTCAAGATACAATACTAGTTGCAATTTTTGACAGAAGGATTCACAAGATTCTACATTTGAGAACGATTTGGATCGAATTTGGCGTTTGATTTCGTTTTCCCGCTCAGACCTCCAGGGTTACGGGCACAATGATAAAAGCCGCCATTGTGTTCTATATCGACTGAACGTTGGCTATGAGTCACAAGTCTTGTGACCAATGGAAGAAATTACGAATTACTAAAACTTGTGAAACTGTCTTAATTGCCTATCCTTGAATTTTTGTCATTCTAATGTACCATTGCATGCAGTACTGGCTTGCTTTGAAATAATGCTTACCCCACCCTTTAGAAGCAGGGAATAACATGTTTTATAGTCAAAATAGATTTTGAAGATTTTAAAGACCAGACATGTTTAATTTTTTTTTTATGATCAAGGACCCCTTGCAAATTACAAAAGGGTTTGCATTATTTGGTAAAACTGTGGATACGTGGGTCACAATTATATAGATTTCATGTGTGTAGCAATTTTCAGTCTCATTATTATGTTTAAACATGATATTATGACGGGAATGAATGCTCCTGACGCCTCTTGATACCAAGACGCTTTATGACTACCACATTTCACAACTAATTGAATCGTATGCATTGTATCGGACTTCCCGATACTCTGAGAGCCACTGTAGGACAAAACTTAACTCTTTCTTCTTTGTCTATGTAAAGATCTCGCAGACCTCTGGGCTTTCAGTCATAAAATCTATTGTACCCATTCAATCAGTATGTAAATACACGATATTTCAGAGATTTTAAGTGTCGAGTTTTATAGGTTAAAACACAAAACACATAATTAGCTATAAAAATACATTAGATCTATTCAAACATGGTATGATGCTTAAAAGTGCCACAGACGCTTCTTGGCTGCCTTTTTTGACATCTTGGTGAATCATGCGCATTTTGGAGTGTCTCATCCATTTTTCGCATATTAAAGAGCCACAAAAGGTTCAATGTTGTAGTTTTAGATGAATTATCTGATAAAAGATATTAATGAACATATTTAAGCGATATGATACACTTAAATATGTTCTAGACATTGCGAGACGCTTCTAAACACCGTCTGACACCTTTTACAGGGAGACTGTCTTTTGGCTTTTAAGCATTTTTGCAAAAACAAAAATTTCTGTGTCGAAGCTGAAGTGTTATCTTGTTGGTTTTTATGAGGTTATTTTAAGTAAGGAGAAAATGAATTGCTAATTTAATAACCCAAAAGCTTGAGGGGTAGTGAAATCCTGTAGTCTTTCCGAAATATAGAAAAAAATACCGGAGCAATTGTTGCCTGTCCAAAATCCCAAGTGCCTGTTTAATTTTCAAGCTGCAGTGTTTATGATTGAAAGGAAAACTTCATCAATGATCAGTGCTTGTTTTTTTGGCATCCTAAAATGAATTTTACAAGTTACGACCAGAATTTCTGGGAAAGAGTGATGTAGGGCAATAAATTATTAATTTTTTTTTTACTTCCAGGTAATAGAGCACAAACAGTGCTTTGAATCAAAGCTCCCATATTCGGTGAGACAGAAGTGCAATAATACAATGAAATTTGATACAGTTTAGCAAACCTCATGCGGTGAGTGGTTTCGAAATGATTTATTGAAATGTTATTTTTAGACTTAATTGATATTTTGGCCTTGAATTGGGAAGAGAATCATAGAATTGGGAAACTTTATGCTGGTGACTTAACTTTTGGAAACACTAAGAACAAGAAATCAACAACAATTTGAAATTCTTTAATGTAAATGGTTGATTTGTATAAAGATCATAGATTTTGATGAAAATTATTGATTTGAAATGATCCTTACATTCAACTCGACAACAGTATTTAAGATTGTTTAGATGAAATATTTGAATAATAAAAGTTCTATTTTTAATTCAGGCCCAGAGACTGATCTATCTGTATTATAAGAGCAAGTCAAGAGCTTGAAAATTTGATGATAGATGCTGATCACTACATTATGCCATTCAAATTTATTTGCTGGATGTAGTGACAACGGTTATTAAACTAAGTAGTATGATAGGTTTCCAACATGAAAAGCAAAATACTTCAGGTGTATGATTTATCTGGTTTTATGTTGGTTTTAGTGGTGACTTCAGTGATTCCATGCAGAGTCCAGTACCGCAAGATTCAAATAGTGAATATAGCAATATGAGTGACCCTGGAAAACTGGAGATTGATGCGGGGGAAAGTAAGCCAGAGTTAAAGGAGGATGAAGAAAATGAAGTAAGCAATGTATGTATTGTAGGTAACATTTCCTTCTGTAGCATGATGCACTCAAAGGTTGTTTCAATAACAAATATTTTGTCTTCTCTTTTGGTATACGATGCATCGCAGGGGAGACGAAATAGGTTCTGTTTTCTTTTCTGTAAATGCCACGGGTCCGTTTTACTAAACAACTTACGGAAAAGGTTTGCGGAAGTGATAATTGATAAACATGGATATTATTCAATGAAGGTACAATATTGCAATGTGACACGTCATTGGAAGCATCTCGGAGAGGCGATTCCAATGATGTGCTACTTTGCAATATTGCTTAGCTCAATAATGAACTAAGAGGAACTATTGTTTTAGACTTGCGCAAATCTTAAGGGTAAACTGTTTAGTAAA
This sequence comes from Cerastoderma edule, assembly GCA_947846245.1. Taxonomy (NCBI): domain Eukaryota; kingdom Metazoa; phylum Mollusca; class Bivalvia; order Cardiida; family Cardiidae; genus Cerastoderma; species Cerastoderma edule. The sequence continues at coordinate 28,607,656 of OX401418.1, forward strand.
ACGGTACCCAGATCTTTTTCTGCACTCATCGCAATAATTAAGTAAATTAGTAAATGTCAGTAAAGAATTGACTTGTCCGTTACAGCTTTTGGACAGGCTGGGCAATATTGACAATTGATTTTGTCGTTCCTGCATTGTAGCATCAAAGAAGCAGGTTATATGTGAAATAAATATTATTCAAATGGTTTCTAACCAACCCAAATCTTAATCTTTTATGGTATCAAACAAAGCTGAATAAAGTCTTTAGATTAACCTATTAGAACTTACAAAATGATTCCTGTATACAAATATTGTTTTAAAAGGACAGCTTAACCTCAAAGAAGCCCAAATTTACTTGATGGAAGACCTAAGATCAGATTGTATTGACTGAAAAAAGTGGAATATTGTTGCAAAATTAGGAACATGAAATGAATATTTATCAATTATATTTCATTTACTTAGGAAACTTGAGTTCTTTCTTGCATTGATTTTTGTATTGTTTATTTAATTCATTTTCAGTCTGAGCAAGTTTCGGTAGATGGTGCAAATTCCCCTGGCACTGGATCTGAGCCGAGAAGAGGTCGTCAGACTAATCAGCTTCAATTCTTGTTAAAAAGTGTACTGATGAAAGGGGTATGGAAGCATCAATTTGCCTGGCCATTCCACCAGCCTGTAGACCCTTCCAAACTGAACCTACCGGTGAGAAATTGTTTAGTTTTACCTGTTACACTGTCAATGTGTTCTTAAATGTCATTCATTCTTGAATACTTTTTTAAGAGTCCATTTATATTGGTGCATTTTATCGTAGATTGAAACATTTTCTCATAGATGGCAGTCATTATAAATCGGTTAAGTTGAAAATTAGTCTTATGATTTTTGATTGACCAAATTGCTTTTTATAATGTCGATTTTACATGCATTGCTTAATGATTATTTTTCTATTGCTTAAATAACATTTGTTATAAGAAATTTGAAGGAAAATTTCCTTGGACCTGTGTTGACTATTTATCTTTGGAATTAACAGGGCTTTTTTCTTGAATTGGGAAGAGGCCCAAGTCTGTTGAATTTTGGGGAATCTTATCGATGAAATTGCTGAATTTGGAAGCATAAAAATTAGTAAAGCCCTGAATATATTTACTGAAAATTAAGAGAAAGCTATTTTCAGTTTAAAAAGGTTATCTCTAGTAAAAATGTATGATTGAAATGCAATTGTGTTGTTTTCAGGACTATTTTGAAATCATCAAGAAACCAATGGATTTGGGTACCATAAAGAAAAGGCTGGAGACCAAGTATTATCACTCTGCAAAGGAATGTATCCAGGACTTCAATCAGATGTTTTCCAACTGTTATATCTACAACAAACCTGGGGAGGACATTGTTCTTATGGCACAGACATTAGAGAAGACATTCCTGTCTAAAGTGAGGCAAATGCCTGCAGAGGTGAGATATGGTTGTTCCTAGTTGGGCATTGGCTGACACTGTCAGGGTTTTTTTTTTACTAAGAAAGTGATGCCGATAATCTGTGTCTTCCCCTACCAGAATTTTTTCCCCTAGACATAAAATTTCCCCAAAGTATAGTATTTTCCTCTCAAAGAATTGTTTTTTTCTCCCCTTGGGTCATTAATGTATTAATTTCCGGAAACCTGTCAAATTTTCATTCAGTTTATCATCCTTGCAGTGTCTATCTGCTTCTAGAATGGGCGATTCGCCCCATTTTCAAAGATCACCCGTATTTGCAACATGCATGCGAGAAAATAGTGCATCCGATATCCACATATATTACTAATAATAATTGGGTTGTTAAATTCTATGTGTTGTTAAAGTCTGCTCCGCGTATTTGTTGAAAGCATTTTCTTTTTTTACATCTTGAGTCTATCGCAGTTGAGGAAGGGGTTTTCATCGGCTGGCTTGGGTACACACTTATAGCTATGATGTAATATCTTCGACTTTAGCCACAGTTGTGTAATGAAAACAAAGGAATTTCAATCTGGTCAAAACCAACACATTATGTAAGAAGCGGATAAAACCCTGGGGGGGCATTTGTTTCTTTGGAGATCAAAGTGTTTTCTGATGTGTGAAGGGAGAGCATGTGGATTTTTCTACCCTAATTGATTTCTACTCCCTTTAGCCAGCTTTTCTACATATGCAGACAATTTAAACATGCATACATCTAGTTGGGGAAATATACGGCATTGATTTTAAGACAAAAACTCAGCTTCTGATTGGTTAAATAGAATATATCCAATTAGGAATTACTTAAATATCATAATAATTAACACAATTATCAAGTGGGTGTGGTAATCAGTTACTATTTACCAATTAGCGGTTGCTTTCATCATCTCAAAAATGGAGAATGTAAAAAAAAAATGCCCATTAACAGTCAACTTAAGATGTAAAGATGTGTAGTATGTCAATTAGAAGATATAATCATGGGAGTTAATTTGTTCTGACTTTGGGGAATCCTGACTTTTAGTATAGTGGTTAAATGCAGCAAATATTGTTTATTTATTTTGAATGAGGTTGGTCAAGTATTGAACAAAATATCATGTCTATAAAATCGGACATTAAGAAAAAATATCTATTAAAAAATCGGACAAAAAAAAATAATTGTTTAAATCTCTGAATTTTAAGGGCAATTACCTTTCCTTTAGTTACATCTGAAATTATATATGTTACAATGTTTCAAATAAAACATTGACATAAACAGTTTTTATTTTTACCCCAAATATGTCTTTCGCGATCTATTTTTCCCCTTTCACACAGAATCCAGCGTCTTCCCCTTTTTCTAAAAAAAAAACCCTGACTGTAAGAGCAAAAATGGTTACTGATTACAGGCCTGGTCGTGATTTCAGGCTTTCAGGTTTAAGATTTTCCATCTTTGTTCATATTGCAGATGCTTCAAGTAATGATTTTCAGGCTTGACATTTCCTTAACAATAGCAGGCGTGGACAAATTCACATCACATCACTATGTTCTTGCATATTATTTGAACTGAAAGGGCAAAAAAACATAATTTGGAACAGTAAAAATTAACTTTAAAGGACATGCTAAGCAGCTTAGAGATGTGTGCTCTGGGAGTATCAAATAAATATTAATTAATGTCACTAAACCAAAAACCATTTTCAAATCCTTCTCCTTTTAAGGCACTAAAATCCCAGATGATTGTTAAATGATGTGAAGTGAGCATTTACAAATGACATCATTTCCATGGAAATGTTTTTTTTTTCATTATGACTCGGGATTTTCTTCTTTTTTTTTTTGTCTGCCAGGGTCATGTGACAAGAACTGTTAAATGTTTCCTAAGAACCATGTAATAATGATATCTAAAATACCAGGTTTTAGTTTAGATTGTAGTAAACAGGTTCAAATAGTGATTACTAATAATTGTAACAACTTGTTCCACAATCTATGCTACATAAAAAACTATTTACTAATGAACCATATTACTCTTTATTTCAGGAATATGAGCTTCAGCCAGCTGCCAAGAAAGTGGTCAAAAAGAAAAGCTTACCACCGAGGATGTCTCTGCCTCCGTCTGCGGATGATGATGATCCTCAATTCGACGTCATATCCGACTCGCCAATGGTCACAACTACTACTCAAGTGCCATCCAAAGCTGTCCCTGCTGTTTCATCAACACCATCCGCAACAGAGACTGTCAATTCATCAGCACCTATTGCCAGCAATTCATTGCCCAGTGTGGTAAATAGCTCCAAAACGGAGCCAGATGTTTACCCATCGAGGTCGGACTCTGCTGTTCAGTCGTCCGTTCTACCCCCATCACAACCTACAAAAGTAAGGGACAATCGAAGTTTCTCTTTTCCATCCAAATTTATTGAAGATCATTAATGGCACTTGCCGTGTCCAGTGTGGCCAAGTGTTTAAAGTGACTTAAGACTTGACTGCCCAGTGTTTGAGTCCCACAGACATCTCTGGTTGTGTTGAAGTGACCTTTGGCAAGTCACTGCAGAGCCCTAGCCGGGTACTGGTGAATCCATAAAAGCTGTTACATATTTAAAACTTATTAATTGTTGATACTGCATGAACCTGCATATTTTTAAACAAATAATGGCCCGTGTAATATGTGTTTAATCCTTATTAAGTCATTAAATTAATTCAGAACATACATGGCAGACTCATTAATGTAGGCAAAGGAGTGATTTGAAAGGGACCAATACTCTTAAGGTCCAGCTTTTCCAATTACACTGATATGGAGACAAACTGAGAAGTGGATTGATTTTTATTGCATAAGTGAATTGGCTCACAAAAAATGTGTGCAATCTAAATTTTTAAAGTCAGGCTTTTTCTATATTGTTGCTCCAACTAAGGTCCTAAAATAACTCATGTTATAGACTGGCTTGTGTAGATTGATATAACTCTACTTGGTTGTTTTCAGACAAAGAAAGGTGTTAAACGAAAAGCCGATACCACAACACCCATTCCACCAATGGCTGCTGACCCATATGAACCAGATTTTGACGATGCAAATATATCAAGCAAAGAAACTTCCAAGTTTTCTAAATTGGGATCAGCATCTAAAAACAAATTAACAAATAGTGCAAAAGTGACACCAAATAAAGTGATTCCGGCTAGTGTTGTTACACCCACAGTGAATAACAGTGCATTGTCCACACCTGTGTCGGCTGCCAAAATAACACCGGCCCGGCGAGAAAGTAATAGACAAATTAAAAAACCAAAAAGAGACTTGCCAGAGGATAAAGGCGAGGGGGAAAATGTGAGTGATGTGTGTACACTTTTGTTATGCTTTTTTTCTTTTCTTATTTTAAATATTTTGGAAAATCTGCATAAGACCACAAATATTGTGGCGTGATGAAAAGGGTTTTTCAATAGACAAAGGCTTGGAAGATCTTGGAGCATTATCAGGGCTTAATTTTCCTTAAAATCAGAAGAGGCTGTTAATTTTTGGAAGTTTTTAACTGAACTTGGTAAATTGGGAAACCAAAACGCTTGGATGACTGAATTTTTGGGACAACTGCATGTTTCAAAAGAAATTTACACAATTTGGTAGGTGCCTTTCATAGGCCTCTGTTATGCAATGCTAAAAAAAGCACTGATTATGTTCAAAGATCTTTCAATCCTTGATCTATTGAAAACCCTTTACATGCTACAAAATTTGCAATTATTTTCATTGCAACTTGGATCATTATTTGCTCAATACAATGCCCAAATGAGACTTGTGATATATCTCACTTTGGGTTTTTTGAACAGCAGCCAAGTTTTGCTAACATTCATAGGAATACTAGGTGACAGCTCAGTTGTCGATTATGATACATTAGTTTTAACAAAATGAGGTTGGATAAAACTTTAGTGAGGGGTGCAAGGTCAGATTTCTTTCTTTTTTTTGTCTCGTTGCAACATCATTTACTTTGGCAACAAAATATATGAAATATTATTTTGATACTTATCAGAAGACACATCAAGGGTTCAGCACAATTTTATAGTAAGTGCTTCACATTTGTGAAGCACTTACTATAGTCTTGCGTTGAACCCTCGACATGTCAAGCTCAAGGTAGTAGGTCATTTTCTGAAATGGCAGGCCAAAGTTTACAATAAGTAATAGTCTTTCACCGACAAATTTTGTAGAAAGCAGTGCACCCTATTTTGAATGTAAGGGTCAAAGGATCTGAACTGTCATTATTGTCATTAACATGAAGCCATGTTCGTACATCAAACCCTAATTAAAGAGGAACTGATTCTTTTTTCAACAGAGAAGAAGTATGTTAGTTTTCTTGCACAATTTGAATAAGGGTTATTTTAATTTCAGGGCTACAGCAAAGTTAAAAAGGGAAAGATGCCTGAACAACTAAAGTATTGTCTCAATATGACAAAGGACTTTTTAACAAAAAAGCATAATGTAAGTCAATGGGCATATGGGTTTTGTTGGAAATAGTATCATCCTCAAGCAAAGACTTGTGGAAACCTGGTGGAAATCCCAAGCCCCAGGCTTTTAATTAAACCTGGGCTTTATCTTAAAAAGTCTTCATGATGTTTGTCCTATTTACAGATAAAAGGCCATATTAAGCCGAATGGGGAAATCTTTAAGATAAGTCCTGAAAGATCTTGAAATGCAACAGTTAAAATGTTATTGAAGACTGGATGTGCAAAGTATTACTTTCAATAATATGCACCAGTGCTGATAAGAAAACAGGTTTTCATGTGTTAATTACTACTGATATACAGTGCAGAATAGAAACTTGCAGGAACTTCATTTGACATTAAATGATTTGAGAAAACCTGATAAACTCCTATTATAAGAAACGTCAATAACATGGGTTTAATAAGAGAATAACTTGCTATTTCAAAGTTGTATTGCATTGCAAGCATTATTGCACCAATGTTTGGCTAACTTACCTACCAAATGAATCTGTAAAAGTTCCAATCCGGAGCCAATATAGTCCAGGGCTTGTGCTGGTCATATTCTGAACATATCAATGTTTGTATTTCAGGCATATGCATGGCCTTTCTACAAGCCTGTGGACGCAGCTCTACTTGGGTTACATGATTATCATGACATCATCAAAAAACCAATGGACTTGGGTTCCATAAAGGTAATCCTTGCTTACAGTAATCAGATCAGCTGATTTATTCAAGCGTGAAAAATACTACTCAAGATTTGAATGATATTGGAATTTGATAGATTGGCGAGATATGATGTCCATATTTATCAACATGTTGTTTACACATTTTCATTTGTTTTCTCTAAATACTAGCTGCCTATACTCAAGTATGCGGCTTACACCACATGATTCTGTAAGAGAAAAAAATAAATAGGGATTTTTTTTTTAAATCACAAAAATCTACTTCATTAATGTATCAACTCCTTAATGTATTCTAATGTCCTTATTCTAATATAATATTAAGAAAACGCCTAGAATGCTATTTATTGCACCATTATTTTAAAAATGCCCCCTTAGCCCCTTAGCTTAATTCTGAGTCCAAGGGCCTGATAGTAACTTCGTCAACATAAAAGGTCTTTGCATGATTCTTCCCCACTTATGTGAGAATGAATGTGGTTGATTTAGGAGTCTCACAGGAAACTTTACATTATGATATAACTTAATAAATAGGTACAGTGAATCTTTTCCTTATATGGTTAGTACCATAAAACGCACCCATTCCCAATCAAATTATCTGACCTTTTTTCCAATTTTCCAATAAAGCTCATGTTTGAGTACAGTTATTCCTGTAATAATTCCAAATATTAGAGAAAAACACTGATTTTTCCTAAGTTGTCCGGGATTGGACCCATTCCCAAATTTAAAAAAGAAAATCGCTGAGGTATGTTATTAGATTCTGCTGTCTTTGAAGAGTTCGTTCTACAATAAATGTCATAATGCATTGTCTATTTCAGGTGAAGTTGGAGAACCGGGAATATAAAACTGCGACTGACTTTGCGGAGGATATGCGTTTAATATTCACAAACTGTTATAGATACAATCCACCCGATAGTGATGTGGTAATGATGGCAAAAAAACTACAAGACCAATTTGAAAGTAAATTTGCCAAAATGCCCGATGAGCCAGCATTTTCTTTGGACTCTAGTGATAAAATGAGTGGGCTTGATTCAGGAAGTTCAATGGATGATGATTCTCCCTCGGAAACTGATAATGAAAGTGGAGAAGAGCGGGAAAGGAAACTCAAAGAATTGCAAGACCAGGTATTTACCATTTTCATCTAGTATATTTCTGAGAAAAGACATAGAAAAATATGCATTTTGAAAGTTTTTTGAAACAACCTACCTTGGAATGTACTAACTTGATGTAGTCATTGTAATTATTCTTCTTCAATGTTTCTCTTTATAAGTTGTCGCTACTTGTCTTCTGATGGGGGTGTTCTTGGAAATTTGGTTAGAGTTGAAGCCTTTTGGTGTAATATAACAGGGGCATATAAAGGGTACCTTCCCAAATTGGAAGTTTCTTATAAAAATCATGCAGTGTTTCAGAAAATTTAGTCAAACAAACTTTTTACTTTCCCAAATCGGCAATTTCAGCTATTGTATTCGGCAAATTCAACTGGGCTTTACAGGCCTTGGCCTCTTCCCAAATCATGGGGGAAAAGCCCTGAGAATGGAGCTATAATTATTTAGAATTTTAAGTAATGCAGGCGCATTAAAAGAAACTTACAAATTTAAAAAAAAAAAGAAAAAATAAGCGACAAATGTTTTCATAAGTTTGACAGAATTCAACATTTTATCCACTTCTGAATTTGAGTGATATGATGAAACATCATGCGCTTCATCTGATTTGGTGTGAGATCCTTGATTTGACTTGTATTGCAGTGTTTTACTGTAGTACTAGTACAATCTTGCCTTTCAAACACCAAGGTATGACTTAGAAACGCTCTGATTACTCAATCAGTTAAAATTTAAATTCTCCAACATCTTTTCCCTTGAGTGATATGATGAAACTTCATGCGCTTCATCTGATTTGGTGTGAGATCCTTGATTTGACTTGTATTGCAGTGTTTTACTGTTGTACAAGAACAATCTTGCCTTTCAAACACCAAGGTATGACTTAGAAACGCTCTGATTACTCAATCAGTTATAATTTGAATTCTCCAACATCTTTTCCCTTGAGTGATATGATGAAACTTCATGCGCTTCATCTGATTTGGTGTAAGATCCTTGATTTGACTTGTATTGCAGTGTTTTACTGTTGTACAAGAACAATCTTGCCTTTCAAACACCAAGGTATGACTTAGAAATGCTCTGATTACTCAATCAGTTATAATTTAAATTCTCCAACATCTTTTCCCTTGAGTGATATGATGAAACTTCATGCGCTTCATCTGATTTGGTGTGAGATCCTTGATTTGACTTGTATTGCAGTGTTTTACTGTAGTACTAGTACAATCTTGCCTTTCAAACACCAAGGTATGACTTAGAAACGCTCTGATTACTCAATCAGTTATAATTTAAATTCTCCAACATCTTTTCCCTTGAGTGATATGTTGAAACTTCATGCGCTTCATCTGATTTGGTGTAAGATCCTTGATTTGACTTGTATTGCAGTGTTTTACTGTAGTACAAGAACAATCTTGCCTTTCAAACACCAAGGTATGACTTAGAAACGCTCTGATTACTCAATCAGTTATAATTTAAATTCTCCAACATCTTTTCCCTTGAGTGATATGATGAAACTTCATGCGCTTCATCTGATTTGGTGTGAGATCCTTGATTTGACTTGTATTGCAGTGTTTTACTGTAGTACAAGAACAATCTTGCCTTTCAAACACCAAGGTATGACTTAGATTCGCTCTGATTACTCAATCACTTTTAAATGAATTTTTTTTTACCTTAAATCAATTTTTGGTTTGGAATGTGCCTTTATTGGGCCTCTGTTATATAATTTGACAACCCCTGTAAATTTTTGACCGACATTAGTTTTATTTTTAATGTTTGAATGATGAAGTGTGGGGTTGTCTGATTATTTACATAGCGAATAGCTATTCTGAGAAGTGTCAATGTCATTATTGACATGGGTTTAAAGAAATTGTGCTTCATTCCCAGTGCTTCATCATTTTACGAATGCACCTTAAAGACACAATATTGATATTGGTATTTATAGTTATACACATCCATGAGGAAAATATATAAAAGGAATGTTTTATGTCTGATTATTTTCATACGCTATTCTGAGATGCGCCAAGGTTATTAATGACATGGATGTAAAAAAAAAAAATTGTGCTTATTGTCAAGTGCTTCATCATTAAATTTTCACTTATGTACCTGAGTGACAATATTATCGATCCCAATATTAAGGTTGCCATTTAAAAAGTTATACACATCCATGAGGAAAATACATCATAAAAGGAATGTCTTATGTCTGATAATATACATACGCTATTCTGAGATGTGCCAAGACGTTATCATAAGGAATTTAAGAAACATTTGGTGTTTCCAGCAAAACAATTTTATTTTCATCATTCTAACATAAATCTGTTTGCTATGTACACATCCATGAGGAAAATACATCAAGAAAGAAATGTATTATGTCTGATAATATACATACGCTATTCTGAGATGTGCCAAGACGTTATCATAAGGAATTTAAGAAACATTTGGTGTTTCCAGCAAAACAATTTTATTTTCATCATTCTAACATAAATCTGTTTGCTATATACACATCCATGAGGAAAATATATCAAGAAAGGAATGTATTATGTCTGATAATATACATACGCTATTCTGAGATGGACCAAGACGTTATCATAAGGAATTTAAGAAACATTTGGTGTTTCCAGCAAAACAATTTTATTTTCATCATTCTAACATAAATCTGTTTGCTATGTACACATCCATGAGGAAAATATATCAAGAAAGGAATGTATTATGTCTGATAATATACATACGCTATTCTGAGATGTGCCAAGACGTTATCATAAGGAATTTAAGAAACATTTGGTGTTTCCAGCAAAACAATTTTATTTTCATCATTCTAACATAAATCTGTTTGCTATGTACACATCCATGAGGAAAATATATCAAAAAAGGAATGTATTATGTCTGATAATATACATACGCTATTCTGAGATGTGCCAAGACGTTATCATAAGGAATTTAAGAAACATTTGGTGTTTCCAGCAAAACAATTTTATATTCATCATTCTAACATAAATCTGTTTGCTATGTTCACATCTATGAGGAAAATATTTCCAAAAAAGGAATGTATTATGTCTGATTATTTACATACGCTATTCTGAGATGTGCCAAGTTAACGATAGACATGAAAGATATATCTGCTGGTTTTCTATTTGACAGAAACAACCATTTTGCTTTTGTCTATTTAACATAAATTATATGTATCAGTTTTTCCATTTTCTTTTTCGGAAAAAAGTCTTGAAAGGAATGCCCATTATATGTGTTTGTTTTTTGTTTGTTTTTTATCCCATTTTCTTTTTAAGTTGTATTTGTTGAAACGTGCACTTTGTAGTTTGTCAATAAATGAAAGTAGGAAAGGAATATTGCTATATGAAAATCAGAGGAAATGGAAGATATGATGATTTTCTTGCGTGTCATCTGACTAAGATGATAGGGCATTTTTGTCCTGGATTCTTTGAAAGATTTCAATATTAGAAGCGTTTCTGATTCCATTTCCTGTAAAATTAAGTTTTGATGTCAGAATACTTACATTTTTAAGCATGTTTGAGCGTTAAGAAATGTATTTAACTATTTTAGGTTTCAACCCAGTTCCTATTTAAAAAAAAAGCATTTTTAAATTATTTTTTTTTTATATGTAATAGATACTTCTACACCAGTTACTTATTTGTGACAAAATCTATTGCCAAATACAATGAACATTTCCCAGAGAAGTTTTAATTGTCTGGAGATTTATACTTGAACCGTTATAACCCTGTTTATTTTTCAGGTGAAAGAACTGCAAGAACAATTACAAAGATTAACTCAAGAACATATGAACAGACTGAAAGAGAAAACAGAAAGGAAAAAGATAACTAAGAAAAGACGTGATCGTGATAAAGAAAAAAGTGACAAATTAAACCCCTCAGACACTCCAGCTCCTTCTGTTATACCTGTACCAGTGGCAACAACCACATCAGACTTGACAAGTGCGAAAAAACAAACAAAATCCAAACAAAAACTCAACAAAACTCCCAATGATACTAAGAGAAAACGGACTAGTAGTAAAGGTAGTGGTGGTAAAAAATCTAAGGCAGGTGCAAATAGTGGACCTCTAGGAATGTCATTTGATAGTGATGATGAGGACAATGCTAAACCAATGACTTACGATGAGAAACGGCAGTTAAGTTTGGATATAAATAAGCTACCAGGTTTGTATGAAGAGCTTTTACAAGTTCTTTTCTGTCGTTTTTATCCAGAGCTTGATAAGTTGGGAATTCTCATTTAAAATTTTGACTTTGGCTAACAAATTCTTTTTTTTTTTTTTTTTTTTTTTTTTATAGCAAAATTTATGTTAACTACCTATTCAGTGATAATTTTTGGGCCAATAAATCTCATAGAATTTCCAAAAAACTCATTACTTTCATTCATTTTAATCATAAAAACCCATTGATTTTTAAGTTTAAGTCTAAAAACCCATTGATTTAATTTAGAAAAAAATCCCTGCCTATTTGGAATTGAAAGTTTTGTGTATACACTGCAGATATTTGTAATTAAACATCAAGAATATAAAACTGCAGGTTTTTTTTTTCAAATTAAAATATGCCTTGATGCATATTTAGATTTATTAGTGTCAAGTCAATACTTTATATCCAACATATTGAGCTCATTTATTTTTGTTACAATAGAGATCAACACCAACAGGGTCTTTTGATTGAAACTTGTTAGGAAGAGATGTTTCTTATGCAAAGTGTTGATTCCATTAGGTTAAGAGTTTATTCTCACTAGAGCTTGCTTTATTAATAATGTGAGCTTTTGAGATCATTTGGACATATAGTTGCAAAATAAGTAATTTAAAATAGTTGTCATCCAAAGTACAGGAACCATATCAGTGATTTTTTTTCCTTAATATATTCGATGTATACTGTAAAAATGTCCAATTCTCAATCAATTTTTCCAACTTGCTACTAAGCTTATGTTTGAATTTAGTTATTCCTGAAAAATGCCATGATTTTTCCCAGTTTGTCAAGTTGTATTTGGGAAAAAATGGTAGCTCCAATGTCTCCAAAATGGCTGAAGATAAAAAATAGTCAGTTAGTTTGATTGGAAATGGGTCCGTGTTACTGTACCAAACATAAAAGTATAAAAAAAAAAATAACGGCATCGTATCCTAGTTCTATTGTTATGGGGATTAATCTGTTATTAGCCAATCTTTTAACTCGTGATCGTTCAATCATGACTCCTGAAAGAATCTGGCATGCTTTGATTTCTTCGCAATCTGAACTACAAGGGTATTTCTGTGAGCTAAGAAATACATTGGATTAAACGGGTCCGGGATTTACCTGATGAGTTGAGATCAATATGGAGAACATCTAAGATTTCTTTGGTTAGTGATGTTTATAGGCTGACCTTATTTCATCACCATTTGTAAATAAGCTTTATCATATTAACTTTTTTAGTTGTTATCTTAGTGTCTTTTCGAGCAATCTAAAGAATGGGGGGGAATTCCCCCTTCATTTTGAAAATAAGAGGGGTGGATTTTCTGAAATTAGGGGGGGGGGGGCATTGTCAAATACCATTTTTAAACAAATCAAGCTTTAATGTTTTATGTATATATGGTTTAAGTCACATGGATTCGAAGTTACGGTTCCTTAGTTGTAGTGGCTATATATAAAGGGATATAGCCATCACCCTCAAAGAACCCTAACTACGAATTATTATGGTATTAGTCTTTTTATGTGTATGCTTTACTAGTTTACAGTTAATATCTTTTATATCATATCAATAATCAAATATCATTATTAAAAGATGTTTGCTGATGGTTCAGGTTTCTTAAATAAGTCTTTAATTTGCTTCCTCGACTTGCTTGATCAAAAACGTCTGCAGTGCGTAAACAAAGTGATTTATCAGAAGATTCACCTCACTCGCTAAGTTAGGACGTAATTTTCGTATCTGTCTCAGGGCTTTTTACGTTGTCTAACAGACTCCCATAAAAGGCACCTTCCCAGTTGGAAATTTCTTTAAAATCATGCAGTTTCCCCCAAAAAATCGGTCAAACCAGGTTTTTGTTAGGCTTCCCAATTCAGCAATTTTAGCGATAAAATTTCCCAAATGCAACAGGCTTGGGCCTCTTCCCAATTGAAGGAAAAAAAGCCATGTGTGACGTCTATAAGAGTTGGCTCCTTATACCCAGGGCTTTTTCTCCTTGAATTATGAACAGACCCAAGCCTGTTGAATTTGGGAAATTTTATCACTGAAATTACTAAAATGTGCTCAGCGTATTCAGGGGCTTTTTTACGTTAGATAACAGACTCCCATAAAAGGCGTCTTCCCAATTGGAAATTTCTTTAAAATCATGCGGTTTTCCCAAAAATTCAAATTCACGCCAGCTTTTTGGTTCCCCAATTCAGCAATTTTATTGATACAATTTCCCAAATTCAACAGACTTGGGCTTTTAAGGAAAAAAAGCCCTGTTAAAGCTTAGTGCTTTCATTTAAAATAGGTAGTTATCAGAAATGCAATAAGATAATGATTTCAGTAATTGAAAACATTAAACAACAGTAGGTTTTAGTTATGAAAGCAATTGTTTCATAGAGATATTTTATGTACAGCTAGACATGTTTTTGAATGATAATGATCTAACCAATTATAAATTTCTTAACATCATGCAGATTTCACCAAATTCAATGAGTCATTTTTTTGAACAAATTAACACCTTAACACAATTTGAAAGTCTGTTGAAATGGAGATATAATTACCTGTATGGAACTATAAAAAACAAATAACAACATTGATAATAGACTTATTCAATTTTTTTAATGTGGCATTATTTTTGTATTAAATTGTATCACAATTCCCTGTTAAACCATTTCTCCACATGTTTATTAACAAATCTCAAATTGAAAGCTAAGCACAAGATCGGAATAATCCAAAATAATGTTTTCTAAATGGTATTTGGTAGAAAGTCTGTCAAAATGGTGACCTTGGTCTGCTGCTGCAAGTGTGTCTGAATAAATTTAATATTAAGAAAGGGTTTTGAAAAAAAGTAATGTGCAAGGAAAAAGCAGCATATTCTTAATTACTATTTTGAGAATGAATTAAAGGCTAGTCTTTACAGCAACAATGTTTAACCCTTTACCAAACGCCAAATTTTCGACTGTCCTAAATAGAAAGAGTTTGCAGACAACATTCAAAATGAGATGAAATTGAAAGTCTTCTGAAGGAGCAATTTCCCCTTTTCCCTCAATGTTTTCCAGAGTCGTTTGCACTAAACTTGTCAAATGTCGTTATTGTTTGGTAATTGGTTAATGTTTTACTTGATTTTTTTAAAGAGACAAGTTAGGTCAAGTGGTGCACATTATTCAGTCTACAGAACCGGCAATACTTAATGTGTTTTACTTGTGTTTTTCAGGAGACAAGTTAGGTCGAGTGGTGCATATTATCCAGTCCAGAGAACCGTCCTTGCGGGATTCTAACCCAGACGAGATAGAGATAGACTTCGAAACACTCAAGCCATCTACGCTGCGAGAGTTGGAGAACTATGTCATGTCTTGCTTAAAGAGAAAACCTAGAAATTATAGTAGTATGTTCACCAGAATTATTGATTCTCTTAAAATTTGCATTCGATTCCATTTCAAACTAATCTAATTTCTAAATGCCTGAAGTGTTCAAATCATTTCAACTCAGAATGACGTCAGGGCTTTTTCACGTTATATAACAGGGGCCTATAAAATGCAACTTCCCAATTGGAAATTTCTTTAAAATCATGCAGCTTTCCCAAAAATTTAGTCTTACCAGCTTTTTGGCTTCCCAATTCAGCAATTTCAGCACCATTCATTCATTCAGCAATTTCAGCGATAAAATTTCCCAAATTCAACAGGCTTGGGCTGGGCCTCTTCCCAGTTCATGGAAAGAAAACCCTGGACATACTAGCACATGCAGTGAAAATGTGTACATTCATTTAATTCTCTTAATAACTGAAATGAATATTGGATCATTGTTCCTTATTTGGTTCTTGACTGTATTGTTCCTTATTTGGTTTTGATGGCTTTGAGAAATTTTACCCGAGAGGTCTCCAGCCGAAAATCATCTCCTTTTAACATGTTTTCAACGAAATGAAATTGCATATAAGAGTGATCACAAAAGGAAAATGAATACACAATGTTGAAGAATTTTAGCTGCAATAAAAACCAAAAAAGTCATGGATAATTCTATTTCTAATTCCAAATTGCATAAATTTAAAGAAACATGTTCTATGAACATCTATAATGTTTTCGCTTTCAGCCAAAAGAACTCCTGGCAAATCAAAGCAACAAGCGCAGCAAGAAAAACGGCATGAGATAGAGAAGCGGCTGCAAGATGTAACGGGACAGCTTGGTGGACCGAAAAAGACGGGTGCAAAGAAAGGTGAGCATTAGAGATAAACAAAAGAAAGTTAATTCCCAATGAAATATACACAGCTTATTGTTGACATAGGCTTTAATAATAAATTAAGGTCCTGAATGGCCAAGTGGTTAAGGTGAAGGACTTAAAACTCGGGTTCCGGGGTTCAAGCCCCATCAACACCTTGTGGGTTTTGTGGGAGTGTATTTGGCAAATCACTTCAGGGCCTTAGCCTAGAACTAGTGGGTTCAGAAAAGATCTTCACACAAATGCCTGAACTGGTAAACATGACACCAGAGCACACACATACACAAAATAAAACAGTTCCCTCTCGTTAATGTTGTTTTGAAATATAATCTTGGATGTCTTATTAACTTGTCACCTTTGGAAGATTTGGCAGATGTCCTTAAAAGGTAGTGTGTTAGTGTAATTGATTGTTCTGCTTTCTTGCCAAATTCAGTTCATGCATTTAGAAGGATTTGGTGAAGGAAAAATAATTGATTGTTTTGTTAGGGTATTATATGGATGAACAAAACAAACCTTATTCAAGGAAGTTGTCTATCATTATGTTGTAAGGCTATTGCTAAAAGTAGTATTTTAGGCCTTGACCAGCCCTTATGGGCAGTTGAGCATGGGGTCTTCCTCCATCATTGAGATTCGGGCATCACTACATAACTGAAATAATGTTGATGTGATGTAAAACCCATATAAAAAAAATAAATTAAGTATTTAGGGGGTCCTGCATGGCTCAGTGGTTTAGTTGGTGGACTAAGAACTCGGTCGTTCTGGGTTTGAGCCCCACTGACGCCTCTTGTTTCGTGGGAGTGACCTTTAGCAAGTAATTTCAGAGCCCTAGCCTAGTACTTGTGGACCCAGGAAAACCCAGATAACTGAAAAATGTTGATACAGCATTAAACACCATACAAACAAAGAACTTGGGACAAATTCCGGCCTGGTGTATATTTGAAAAACCTTTTCATTTTAGATGGGCCTATTCATTCATTGTGATCAGTTTGATGTATAAATGTAAATTTCAATTGTTTCAGATGAGAAAGGTGAGAGGGATCCAGCAGGGGGAACCAGTCGTCTCAGTTCGAGCAGCAGCAGCGGGTCTGATAGTGAATCTTCTTCGTCCACGAGTTCGTCTAGCTCTAGCTCATCCGACTCCAGTGACTCAGAGTCAGGTTAGATCACTCTGACTTAACCTCATTTTTCACTGAACAAACAAGTTATACGGTTTTACTTTCGAGGAAAAACCAGTTATGATTTTCCATAGAAACATGCATATTCATAATTTATGAAATGAGAAAACCTTGCAAAGGTTGCAGTAGTATTAGATCATTGTACTCCAGTGTTTGTGATGTTTTCATGTTTTGAGCAACAACACATTTTATGTAAGGCCTTTGTTTGGGTCAATTGCATTTCATTCAAACTAATGAAAACCAGTTTTCTTTGCAAAGCAGGTTAACCATTTCCATGGAATGTCCTTAGATCAGTTTGATTTGCCTTCATTCATTTCCATATATTCTTTTGCCATAAACCCCTTGGTGACAGAAGATATGCAAGTTGTGAAGTAGACAGACCATTTGTCTGATGGCATTCCATGCAATGAAAAAAAGACTGGAAGTTTCACCTCATTTGTCATGTTCATGCTGTTGTTTGTCTAATGCTTGCATGTTTTAATAATGAGTTGGTCAGGAATCTTTTAGTTCATACAAACCTTGTTCAAACATTTCTTCCCCCAAAGGCTATCTTAACCCATTGCTACCTTTAGCAAGCCACTTCAGAGTCCTCGCTTAGTACTGGTGGATCCAGGAAAGCTGTTACATCACTGAAAAATTGTTAATACAGCATTTAATACATAACAAATAACCCATTGTTCCAATCACGTGTAGTTTAGGAACTGGGAAGCCATTGTAACAAGTGAAGAAATGGCATGTATCAAGTAAATTTCATTGCCCACAATGATTGTTTCTATCTCAATGTTCTTTCAATTTGGGCTTGATCAATATGGTGCATGGGTTAATTTATAGCTATTTGTGTCATTAAGGACATGTTAGTCTCTAAGGTCATTGTTTGTGTTCAAGGCAGTAAATCCATTTAGTGTTACTTTTGGCATTACAAGGTTTGACTGAGTGTATGACATCAGTTACTAATGTTAACAGTGAATGTTCAAATATCTCTGTATGGTTAGCATAATGATGCCTCTGTCCCTTTTCAATTATACTTTTGTAATACTTTTTTTTTTCTATTCCACTCTCCCAATATGTGTCTGTGATGAACCAGCTTAAATGGCTAAAAAATTCAATATAAAGAAAAATTCTGAATGTTTAGCAAATAATGTAAACGGGTTGGCTGGTCCATTGAAAGTTTGCTGGAAACACTTCTTGTGCCATCTGCTACTCAAAATCCTATGCATCTTGGTGGTCATTTTTATTTATCCAATTTTTGCCTACATTCTGCCGTTTGTTGTTGGGGTTTTACGCTAATAGTTTGGATAATATGCAGTCTTGGTTAGATTTTTGTATGAAATGGCACAATGTCTTCGGGAGTTTGGACTTTTGAATGTGTGTCTGAAGAGAGTGAAGCATTGGACAAAAGCTGTCCTCATTCGTAAAATAGCAATTGAGCAATTATTTTGGCAAGATCTGACTGTTAATTTTATTATGATGTTATCCAAGTTTATAAATATGAATTATATGCCTGGCTTTTGTATGAGCTATTTCTCTAGAGGAAATGGTCCCAATCAAAATAAGATTTTATTATCTTGGCAGCCTTTTTACCAGAGTATGGCATATTGTGTTAAAGGGGTCACTAAGCTGTGTGCTTCTGGCTCAAGAGCAAATTCTCTGTGGCATAGACTTTCTTTGCAGAAATCTTTCTGCATTTCCTAAGCATGTTTTGGCTCTTACAATAGTTATGTTTATATAAGAAACAAAGGTATGTGAAGTTTTAAGTTTTCTGATATGATGCATTCTTATTTGTGTTAGTAGTATATCCTTCAGGCAAACAAGTCTTGTGAAATGAAGAGAGAAAATAGATAGGCAATCATAAACAGGTCATTAACACATTTTATGGTTTGATTCCTGAATGGAATAATATCGTGACTAATTAATTTGCATAATTCTTTAATGGAATAATATTGTGACTAATTAAGTTGCCTAACCATGAAACGTCTATTTAACTTAACTCAAACTTTATGTCCAAGGTAATCTGTATTGGACAGATTTATAGTGTTACAAACTCAACCAATTTGTTACCTCATTTAATCAAATGCAGTAAATGGCATTGTTTCAGGGAGTACATAACTTGTCTATAGTGTTAATAAAGTACACTATAGGCATTATATATCTATATAAATTTTCTTTGATGTTTCATCATTGTATTATTATTATTGTGGTCATTTATTGTGTTTGGATTAATGAGGATGCACTTGTATGATTGATGCCAACATGACCGATTTCCTATAAAGCCTTGCCTGGAGAATATACACAGTGTATGATGTTAAGGTTAGTATTCATAACTCCTGTAAAGCCAGAGTGCAGAATGTGTTCTTACTTGATTGAGTCCAGCCAATAAAGGGGCTGGAAAATGGCATCAACTTGACAACTTTCCCCGTTAATACAGTTCATATGAAATCCCTGCAGGGTCTTGAAAAAAAAACTACAACTTTTATTGTAAGTCTTTAAGACTGATAACTAAAAAAAAGTGCAAAAAGGATAACAATGTCTTGCATTGGACATATTCCACATGATTTAGTTACAGAAAACCCATAACCAATCATTTCTTCATTGATTGCTTTTCTGTGCAACTCAAAAAGATGGTCTTTGTGTGAGATGGAAGATAGTGTCTGTTTGAATTTTCCAAATATTGTTGTATTCCAGAATTTGAATTTTGGTCAAGCATTAATGTTAAATTAACTAAAAATATTATGGTTAAGACCAATGTCACTCTCATTCGTTTACCAATTTGTTGAAGTAGGAATTTGAATGGTTCACTCAACTTAAAAATCATTGGCTCACCTGAATTATTGGCTGGTCTCAATACATGACACGAAATGCACTCTTCAAGGCTATAGTACTGTGTGTAAAAGGAAATTTGGTAATGGTTAAAACCTCTATGCTAATTGCCAACAACATGCTATCAGTGTGTATCAATATGATATTGTTAAAGTCAAAGAGATGAATTAAACATTTTAGTTTCAGTCTGCCATTAATTATGAAGACGAAACTGTTCAAAACTTTACTTTACTTTTTTGGAATCAGATTATATAACTGTATACATTTGTTTTGTTCTTGACAGTTCCTTCTTTGTTACTGTATGAATGAGAAGAAAAGAAGAGAGAGTGTGAAGCATTTTTTATGTAGCTTTGAATCTTTTACGTGTACATGTGTCATAACAAATCATGCGTGTCTTATTTTTTGAGTTGTACAGAAGAAACAAACTTAATACATTTTTGTAATGTAGGATTTTTTCACCATTTTGTATCGTATCATGGAAGTAGTCACTGCGTTTTCTGTAAATAAACATTTAGAGATATACATAGATCATGAGTCTTTGGACTGACCAGCATTTTTAATCGTAAATCTCAATAAAAAATTACAAATACAATAAAAACCATCGTATTTCTTGTATATTATTCACCATGAAAAGAAAGAACACATTCTGCCCTCGATATACTTTTACTTTTGCAGTGCTGAATTACAATGCTCCATGAAGTATGTTGAAGTACTTACAATTAGAACAGGAAAACATTTCGTCTTCGATATTTAACAAATAATGATATCGAAGACTTAACTGTCAAATTCTTTGTTTTGGCTTCATTGAATGTGACACTACTTGAATCACCTTTATACCGTGTTATATGACGGGTCCAGTAAGCTGAAAGCAAAAAAGATGGTTATGCTTTTATCTTGAAACCATTGCGACAAAAGAAGGAATTGTTCCTAATGTGCAATTTCTTCATTTGTTTCTTGAGCCATCTGCTATAGATGTTGAAATATATTTATTGAGGCAAAGGGATGATACAGTGGCCAAAGTGTTGCAATTTCTTCATTTGTTTCTTGAGCCATCTGCTATAGATGTTGAAATATATATTTTTTGAGGCAAAGGGATGATACAGTGGCCAAAGTGTTTATCTGTAATGATTAAGTACTGTATATCTGATAGATCTGGTACAATTTGAGCACTGCAAAGGTAAAAAAGAATGCGCATTGTCATGCATGAAGAGGTCCTTGAAACAACATGCATTAAGCTGCTCTCATTTATCTTCTGATGCAGTATAAGACTGTTGTGCAATGATTTGAGTTGACTTATGTCTGACCATCACAAGGTGTATAGGACCTTTTCTGCATGAAATTGCTCATCTCCAATCCACATTACAAAAGGTCCCTATAAGATTGGTCCCTACAAGGTTGCTGCATCTATCCACCATCTTTTCTGACATGACATCTTGTGCAGTGAGTGGATTTGTCTCGGGTTAATTGGTAAGATAACTGGGTACTGTTTTACTCGTCATCTTATGCAGAAAATTTGCTCAAGTTAAAACAACAATACCTCTTGTTTCAATATTGGGCTTGCCATTATTGCATAGTAACACATCATTGGAATCGTCTCTCCCGAGACGCTTCCAATGATGTGTTGTTACATTGCAATATTGTGTTTTCATTTAGATGATATCAATGTTTATAGGTTTCAACTAAAGCAATTTCGTTATGTAAAACGGTACCCGGCTGAGCTTGAAACTCCAAGGCATCTTCGGTTTAAATCCCTGTACTGGTAGTTATTGATTGCTGATGTTTTGATCCAGCCCTTATCAGTAGATACCAAAGGGGGAGGGATGTTCCTCATGGTAATAGCAAGACAATACGGAAGTGAAACTGTTGATGCAATATAAAACTGCAACTTATCACTTTGGTTATCCCAAGTTATTCACTGCACACAGTTGAAATAGAAGTGAAGGGTCTTGCAATGGCCTAGTGGATAAGACAGTTCCCTATAAATTCTGGGGAACCTGTTTAAGTCATCTGGTTCTGCTGGCTTTGTGCGAGTGTCCTTTGGCCAGGCACACAAGAGCCCTTGCCTAGCACTAAGGAATCCCAAGAAAGCCATTTATAACTGAAATTGCTGACAGTCTGGTAAAGCCATATAAAAATGAAACTTTATCACAAGTTATATCAATTTCGAAATGCTATCAAGTTTCTAGCTTTTTAAACATTGTGTGAAAGGGTTTCCTAGCAATTAATGTGCAAACTTGCCTTAAAACACTGGCTAAATGCAAGGTGTTAAATTGTTAACAAAAGCCTATATGAAAAAAAAGTTTCAACCCTTAGATTGCTGGGCAATTTTCATAGAATAGATTGCTTGATGTCTGCTTTCCTAAACCTTAAATATCTGCTTAAGTTTGATGAAAAAAGATACTCAGAGTAACAAATAGGTTTGATTCCGGGCCAGCTGCCAATTTACTTGGCCGCTTGCCTGGATCCAACCTGTTTGCATAGGCATTGATCCTGTTCCCGCACTATTGGGGTTTACATATGATTAGATTTGTGTAAGTGGAATTATGATCTCCAATTCAGTCAATCACGTACTATATCATGTACTTGAGTTAAGCAACCATCAGCAAAGGTACAAGTACTACTGTGTCAGGTGGGGGAATCACATGACCAAAATTAATAATCTTGTGTTCAAACAAAATGGCTGCGCCCATGACACACCAGGTATTTTTGCCTTTTTCACCTACTTTATCCAATGAAAGCCACATTGTGTACCCTACATGAGTTGAACCATCGACTTTCTGGTTCTGGTGGAATATTATAACCCATGCTTTATAACAACATTACATAAACACTCTCATGGGAAATCGCAGTCGACGGGGATATTTTTAAGTCATTCACACATGTCCACTGCAATTAACACTGCCATCTTGTTTGGACATAAGATGGTAAACATTGGTCACATGATTCCCCTGCCTGTGTGTTCAGTATTGAAGAATGATAAGATTTTGTTGGGGATGGTAAAGTGACACCCTATGTTACACTAAGTAACTTCCTCCCTCCAGGATCGCCGAAAAAGAAGACCAAGAAACAGAGGACCCCAGTCAAGTCCATGAAATCTGTCGCACAGGTATGTATAGACCAACACAAACAAAATCGCCTATCTTGTAAGTGGGGTTGTCACTATTTTTTGGAGCGAGAGGCCAACTCTTGCTTTGAGGAGGCACATAAAGCAAACATCCAATAAGAATTTAGGTGTCATAACAACTTCTAATAGCTCATTTTTTTTATATTTAAGCTGACCTAAAAGTGATTTGAAGTTGTCCAATTGGCCCGTGGTCGACTCTTAAACCCTTTACCAAATGCCAAATTGTGACAGTTACAAATGGAAAAAGTTTGAAGACAACATTTCAAAATGTGATGAAATGGAAAAATAATCTTTTGCTATGGCTTGAAAGATTGTGGGAAAAGGATGCTTGCTAAGAGTAATTTCCCCTTCTCCCACAATGTTCATTGTCCTTGGGAGAGACACTGCAGAGCCCTGCCTGAAATTTGGGAAGAATTCAAAGGTGTTTGTCCACAGATGTGAAGAAATTTGGAAGTTTAGAATAAATTTCTTTGAAACTGCACATCAGGGTACCGTTTTACTAAACAGTTTACGCTTAAGATTTGCGTAAGTCTAAAACAACAATTCCTCTTATTTCAATATTGGATGAAGCAATATTGCAAAGTGACACATCGTTTGAATCGTCTCTCCGAGACGCTTCCAATGAAGTGCAACATAGTACTTTCATTGAAGATACTATCCATGTTTATCAATTATGACTTGCGCAAACATTTTCCGTAAGTTGTTTAGTAAAACGGGCCCCAGGTGTACTATTATATGATTACCACTGAAGAATAGTACATATAATTGGAAGCAATATTAAATCACTTCTAACAATAAGTATGTATACAGTGCAGCGACATATATTTTAATCCAAAAGTGTGATATCATTTTAGAGGTTTATCGCATACAAGAAAATAGTCATATTCTTTGAGCAGTACATTGTAAATATTTTTCAAGTCTGCTGAGATACAGTATATGCTTCTTAAACATTGACATTAGGTGAACTTAATGTAATAATGATGTCATTTCAAGATTATTCAAGTTTTTAACGCAGCATAATCAAAACCAAAAACGTCAAATTTTCCCTAGATAACAAAGTCACTTCAGAGCCCTAGCCTAGTACTGGTGGACCCAGGAAAGCGGTTACATAACTGAAAAATTGTTGATACTGCGTTAAAGATTATACATTAAAAACCGTGTGTTGATTGTACTTTCATCTTGAGGATAAATGGTTGGTGTACTGAATAGGAAATGTGCTCTAGCAAGGTGTAGGAATATAAACTGAAGCCGAGCCCGATAACCCTTCCTATTAAGACACCTAGCCACCTCTTCTATTTATCCTGTTACCTTTATGTATTCAAATAAACAAACAAAAAAAGACAATAAACACGAAAAAGTAAAATAAAACAGAAAATCAATACTGACAGGTGCACTCAGAAATCTTGTGAATTAGTTACAGATATCAAAAATGTATGACACTCTGATATTGGTCCTTAAATTTCCCTGGTGACTGGATAATATCAAAACTAACGCTGATAAAGAAAGTAGTCAAGCGATACAGAAAATGTATGGATGCAGTTTTACAACATCTTGAGTGAATAACCCTACTTTTGTTAATTATTTATCCAAAACTCTGTGGAATTTTATTGTTGCTACCTGAATACTACCATTTGGCATTTCCCATCATGGTTAATTTTGACTCTCAATAAATTGAAGGGCTTAATGCCCTGCTATATCTTTGACCTTTCAATACTCACGATTCCTTTCATATTACCTAGCTGTAGCAGTTGTCTCATTTCAAACTCAGTTTGTTTCTTCTTTTTGTCTCAATACTTTCTCCCAAGTGTTTCAAATGAACTTACTTAATCCTGAATTTATTTGACATCTGCTGTGGGAGTCTCAGTCTCTGGTGTGGGCAGCAGGTGGCTAGATTTTCTTGTACCCAATCTCAAATTTGTTCTGTCTATTGGGCCGACACTGACGAGGTTGCATTCCTTCCTATCATAAACAGTGCAGTCCAACCAGGTCTTTTTGAGTCTGCCTCGTCTCTTTGCACCAGGAATGGCCATGTCGAGAAAAAATAGTCTTAAAAGAAGAATTGTTTTTCCGATGATGGTATTATTCAATTGATTAAACGGTACAAATCGACAATTTTAGGAAAATGGTATTACCTCTCCCAACATGAAGTTTACAATCGGCAATACAAACACGGTGAAGGTGTCTCAAGGACAAGGCGTCGGTGGTAATACAGCCATGACCGACGCCTCCAAGAACTTCCCCGCATCCAAAGCTGGAGCAAAGAAGGGACCTGTGGCAGAGAAGAAAGTCCCCCAAGTTGTTCCTGAAGCTACAGCCGTCAAGGTGCCACCTGTGTCCGTTCACACGGGTGCCGTGCCTCCCCCAGTCAGCATACCTGTACTGAAAACGGAGATCAAGCCAGAGATAGGTAAGGAATCATTGGTACTACAGTCATCATTGTTACCAAGTAACTTTTCAATACAAATCAAGTACAGGGTCATTTCCAGACCTTTTAAGGGCATACCTGTACTGAAAACGGAGATCAGGTATGGAATCGATACTGTTTAGATTTGCCATTTTCCGAGGTTAACTTGGCATAATACCTGTATATTGAAAAGGACGAGGGAGGACAATTTTCTAAGCCCTTGCTCCATAACGCCTCGCCCTGCTTCAGACCTTGTGGAAGTTTGGGGATATGTTAACCCTGATAATGATGGAACCGACTTCATGCTGAATATCTGATACTCTGAGTATCTTTCCCCATCAAAATTAAGCAGTTATTCAAGGATAAGGGAAACAGGGGACACAAAAATCTATTTTTATTTTTAGGAAATTACCCAGCATTCTAAGGGTTAGGGAAAATCCATCATGTTTAATACAGTCAAACTTGTGTTAAGAGGCCAGCCTATGGGACAGAGCAAATTGGCCGTTTAAGACAGGTTGGCTGCTTAACACAAGTTGATGTACACTATAAATCTAACAATGGGACTTTCTGTAGTGGTTGTTTAAGGCAGGTTGGCTGCTTATAAGGGTGGCTGCTTAACACAAGTTAGACTGTACATGCATCATTATTAGTGATGTCAATCCACATTCTGGTTGAGATAATGGGTAGATTTTCAGGAAAAAGGATTGAGAATCGTCTTCATGTAAGCAGCCTTCTCCCTCATAATGTTAACTTCGAGGGTTCATTGCAAGACTTTAGTAGGTGCTTCACAAACATGAAGCACTGACTATAGTATTGCATTGAATCCTTGACTTGTATACAAAGTAGATGTTGTGCGCTGCTTGGTTAACCCTTTCCCAAACAACAAGTTTTTGATTGTCCCGAATTGAAAGAGTTTGCAGAAGACATTCTAAAATGTGATGAAATTGGAAAATAATCTTCTGAAAGGACAGAAAACATTGTGGGAAAAGGAAAAATTGCTCGTTATGAGCAATTTATCCTTTTACCACAATGTTTTCTAAAGCCGTATGCAACAAAGTGGTCAAATGTTGTTATTGTTTGGAAAATGGTTAAGGTGGCAGGAGGGTCCTGGGTGTCTCAGTGTTAAAGTTTGCGAACTAAAAACTTGGAGCCCCATCGACGCCTGGTTTAGTAAGTGACCTTTGGCAAGTCACTTCAGAGGCCTAGTACTGGTGGATCCGGGAAAGCTGTAACATAACTGAAAAGTTGTTTACCGTTCAAGATATATTGTTTACGAAATAGATGTGATTTAAATCGGAGAAGTATGACATCAATAAGGATCTTTTAAACGTTTGGTTTCAGTGACGACCCCTGCACGGCCGGTCACACATTCATTACCTCAGCAGCCAGGCAGACCCAGTGATGTGGCAGTACCCAAACCACAGGTCAAACCCACAGGTAAAATTGCTTATCAGCCTTTACCTGATGAAAATATAAGGAAAACTTCTCTTTCAGCTGATATTTAGAGGTCCTGTATGGCCCATTTGTTAAGGTGTCGGACTAAGAACCCTGGGGGTGTGAGCCCCACCGACACCTGTTTTGTGGGAGTGGCCTTTGGCATGTCACTTTAGAGCCTTAGCCTAGTACTGGTTGAACCAGGAAAGCCATAACAAAACAGAAAAATTGTTGGCACACACCTAAACACCATACAATCTCTTTCAGCTGATATTTGAAAAACGAAAGATTCTTCATGGATTACTTCAAATTAGAATTTTTGAATAAGACAAATGTTTAGTTTAGTCCATTATCAGTCTAACAGCCTTGTTTAGGATGATCCTCTTGTAAGGTCCCCAAAAATCCTGATTGGCTTCGAGGATATGCGATGTTCATATAATGTCTGTTTGTAATGGGTTGGTCTCAATACTTCTAAGGCGGGGTGTTTACGTCGAGTCTACGAAAAAAACTTATGATTGGTTTAGACTCTATTCATCCTCCAATTGGGGCATCTCTGTTTTATCTGTCAATAGCATCGTCTTTTAGATGCTTAGGTTTAACTCTAGCACAATTTGAAGATGATTATTATGCGTCTGATTGATAAAGATTATCACCATAAGCCCAAATAAAAAGAAAGTGTAATTGGCAGATCGAAATAAAAAAGGAAAAAAACAATGTGAAATATCAGTGAACCCAAACCTAGAAAAAGTTGTTTCAGGCCAGTCTGTAAATGGCAGTAGGATTTTACCAGTGTTGTACCTTAGATAAATAGAGAATAGATGGTTTGTGTCGTGAATCGGAAATGTTATCGGGCAAGGCTTAGGAATATTATCCGGTGAGCCGAAGGCGAAACGGATAATAATCCGAAGCCGAGCCCGATAACTTTTCCCATTCAAAGACACCAACTTTCTATTCTATTTATCCTGTTACCTTTATGTATTCTTTCAAACAAACAAGATATGAATAAAACACGAGAAAAAAAGAAAAAAATAAGTAGAGAATGATGTAAATATGACATCATTTCGTTCTTATGACGTCATGATTCGTCACATGCATGTGTTATATGGTTAGTGCCGGATATCACAAATGTTATACGGCACCTAGTTATCGGTCCCAAAATGGCACTAGTGACAGGATAATTTTGTTTATTTGATGCATTCCTCTTTAGTTTGGACAACAATAAAGTGGTCAGGTATCAATTACGACGTTCAAATCTTCTGTTTAGTTTGATTCAGTTTAAAAAAAGTAAATACTTTTAATTATTCTGGTTACTTGTTTGTTATATTTTGTTATTTCATTGTTACTTATTGAACTGCACCATGGAAAAAGTAATAAATTTTAATGTGTAGTATGCCTTTCCCTGGCTTTAATATCTATTTAGATGTCGGAGAGAAAATACTTAAGGGAGCATAGAAAACTTATAAGCTTCGTTAACACTAAAACCTGTAGAATTGCTTTCACTTAATTGAAACATGATGTTGGTAATTGACTCTTTGAAAAACGTTGCTATTGCACTTTATTTAGGCAAAGTGAATATATGCTTATTCAATTATTTCATTATCTTCTTTTTAAAAAGAAGTACTGGTGGATCCAGAAAAGCTGTAACATAACTGAAAAATTGTTGACACAATGTTAACCCTTCACCAAATTTAAAGTTTTCGACTGTCCAAAATTGAAAGAGTTTGCAGACGACATTGCTCGTTAAGAGCAATTTCTCCTTTTCCCACAGTGTCTTCCACAGTCGTCTGCAACAAACTTGTCAAATGTCTTGATTGTTTGGTAATGGGTTAAACACCATACATACAAACAAATCAAAATATTTTTTTCATGATGCAGTTGAAATGAGTTAACTTGTTGAGTGTTTGAAGTTTCGATGTTTTTTGTTTGTGTCCAGTTCCGATCACGGTGCAGGAGCAGTTTCTGCCCGACCCCCTAGATTTCCCGGACTTCACCTCCGAGGTCCCCCCTCCACAAGCTCTTCCTGTTCCCATGGCAGCCCCACAGAGACCTGTTCCTATGCCAACAAACATTGAACCGACACATTCCAACACAAACTTCATACAAGCAGCTGGGCCCTCCTTTTCCCCACCGATCATCGTCAGCTCGCCAATCAAGGTACAGCCGGAGAAAGAAATGATGCCAATCGCCACGATGGTGCCAAGCTTTGAGAGGAAGATGTCGGAACCTCTCCCCTCGTTTGACATGGAGGGGGAGGGAACTGACCTGATGGACTGTATGATGGACTACAGTCCGAAACAGATGAAACCCCCGCCGCCTGGGGCCACACATTGTAAGAATTTTGTACTGCTGTAACAGAGGCTAGATGGATGTTTGAGTACATAATTACATGGGTGAAAGGGATCAGGATTCCGATTGTTCATGATTTTCAGGATGTTTAGACTGTTTGTCCCTATGTAATGATACATGCCTTTTCATTCAGGTTAAGAACAACAGAATTTTGGGTTTTTGAAATTCTTCAACTTTCACCCATGTAATTATACTTTGAAGGAGACTGCATTCAAAAGCATTATGATGCACTTGTCTTAAGGGGACTGCATTCAAAAGCATTATGATGCACTTGTCTAAAGGAGACTGCATTCAAAAGCATTATGATGCACTTGTCTAAAGGGGACTGCATTCAAAAGCATTATGATGCACTTGTCTAAAGGGGACTGCATTCAAAAGCATTATGATGTACTTGTCTAAAGGGGACTGCATTCAAAAGCATTATGATGCACTTGTCTAAAGGGGACTGCATTCAAAAGCATTATGATGCACTTGTCTAAAGGGGACTGCATTCAAAAGCATTATGATGTGCTTGTCTAAAGGGGACTGCATTCAAAAGCATTATGATGCACTTGTCTAAAGGAGACTGCATTCAAAAGCATTATCATGCTCTTGGTCTTTGAAAACAAATGGACACAGTCTCCTGCTTGGCCCAGTGGTTAAGGTGGTGGACTTAGAACTTGGGGGTCCTGGGTTCGAGCCCACCTCTGGGTCCGTGGGATTGTTATTTGAAAAGACACCTTAGCGCCCTAGTCTAGTACTGGTGGATCCAGGAAAGCTGTACTATAACTGAAAGATTTGTTGACACTGTGTTAAACACCATAAAGAGTTGTTCTACAACTGGAGATAGATGAATGTTTGATAACATGAAGATTGGCTGCATTCCAAAGCATATTGACATTAACCCTTAGAATGTTGGGTAAATTTCTGAAAATTGATTTTTGTATCATCTGCCTTCCAAAACCTTAAATTTCTGCTTAATTTTGATGAGGAAAGATACTCGGAGTAGCAAACAGGATAGATGACATACCAGCTGCCAATTTACTTGGCGGCTGGCCTGGATCTAACCTGTTTGCATAAGCATGAACTCTGTTCTAGCACTATAAGGGTTAAGTATTTGAAACAATTGGACACAGACTGTCGCATATATGTGAGAGATTAACTAAATTGTTCAGTTTGATTTATACTTATTTACAGAATCTGTTAAGGAGTTTGTTATACAGTTTTTGAAGTTTTAAGTTTATGGTTTTTGGAATTTCAAAGTATTACTGTTATAAAAGCATTTGGATGAAAGTGTTCAGGATTAATCCTGAATTACAGGCTTTTGAGACTTTTCGTCCTTATATAATGCTATTGCAAACATGCCGTTTCAGGATAATGAACTATAGATTTCAGGTTTTTGAAATTCTTCAACTTTCACCCATGTAAAAGAAATGAAAAAAATTGAGGCCCTTTGTACAAATTTAGTACATGTATCTAGACAAAAGAATCTATCTTGTAGAGGTTGTGAAGACACCTAATACAGGTGCTGAAAAACAGGGTCTTTTAAATGTAAGGCTTAAAAATAGCAGAAAATCCTTTTTAATGTGTACTCATTAAAGTTGATAAGTACCCACACTATCGGGTTTAGAGATAGAATTTTAGAAATAAGCAATGGACAAGGAATGATTCTTATTTCTAAATAATTCCTTTTGGAATAAGTCTTGTTAATCAGTTTGTATTTTATATTCATTCATGGCACTTTTTTTCAAGCAAATTCGCGATGACTTTGTATTTTGAAAGAAAGGAACATTTGCTTTAATCGATTGTCACTCTGAAATGAACATTTTAAGTGTTTAGGAATAAGATTCTTGTGAAGGTACAGTCAAACTTGTGTTAAGAGGCCAGCCTATGGGACAGAGTAAATTGGCTGTTAAAGACAGGTTGGTTGCTTAACACAAATTGATTAACACTATAAATCCAACAATTGGACTTTCTGTAGTGGCTGTTTAAGGCAGGTTGGCTGCTTAAAAGGGTGGCTGCTGAACACAAGTTAGACTGTACTTCAAGGAGTCCCGTGTTGCCCAGGTGGCGGACTTAGAACTTAGGGGACCTATATTTGAGTTCCACTTACACCTTTGGATTGGTGGAAGTGGCCTTTGGCAAGTCACTATGAAGCCCTAACCTAGTACTGGTGGATCCAGGAAAGCTGTCACATAACTTAAAAATTGTTGACACAGCATTCAACACCATACAAACAAAAGGTACTACTGTGAAGTCTCGTTAATCCGAACACGTCCGTTCCCAACAAAATGTCCGGTTTACCGAATAATCCGGACTAATGAAGCAGAGCATGTTCTTCTACACATTAAGACATAAACGGTCTGTATGCACGTGAATACTTATAACCCTTTATCAAACGCCAAATTGTCGACCGTCCCAAATTGAAAGAGTTTGGGGACGACATATCAAAACGTGATGAAATTCAAAGATAATCTTCTGATATGGCAGAAAACATTGTGGGAAAAGGAGAAATTGTTCGTCACGAGCGATTTCTCCTTTACCCACAATGTTTTCAAAAGGCGTCTGCAACAAACTGGTCAAATAATTCCGTTCCCTTACAATTTCGTTCGGATTGCGAGTCATCCGGATAATCGGGGTCCGGATAAACGAGGCTTCACTGTACTTATTTCCGTGGTGAATTCATCAAAACCATGTAATCATAAACTATTATCTTACTTTGACAGTGTCAAGCGGTGTTGGTGTTATGCTAAGTCAGAGCGGGGGCCTATCAGCTAATCAGCTTGAATTAAGCAAAAAGACGGAACTGGCAAAGACCCCTGTTTCACAGAATAAAAAGGTAATGACTTATAAACAACGCATCATTCTTCGTTCATTTTAATTTTAAAAAAGGTTTAATCAACAGCTGTCTTGCATGCATGTCTTTGTTCAATTCAAAGTCCTTAACAGTCGAGATAAATGATTTATGAGTAATGGTTCCAGAACTGTATGTAATAGAGAGTTGCATATCTCAACACTGAATGGCGGCAACTTTGCCACATTGAAGATCTTCACAAATGAAAAGGTTTTACCAAGAAATGTTTCCATTATAATTTCAACTAGGGGAGATAATCAATTCAGAATTATCATTGAAGCCTAAAGGAAATTTAATCTTTCTGTCATGACCATTATTTTGTTCGTTTTTTTAGAAAAAACTCATGGTAGAATGATGCATTACACAAATCTCATCAAGATTTCAAAAAGAAATCCAAACTTTACCATAGAAACAGGAGAAATTCAAATTTTTCAGATTTCAGGGAAAACTACTCATGGAAGAAAATGATAAGAAAGGCGGGGGATAATAACAATAATTTAAACCATAACATGATGTGACAACATGGTTATTGTCTGTCTACTGCGTTATTTTATAGCTATTATATTCGTTTTATGTATAGCCACTGGATTTTCATGAGAGGCAGTCTCCTGACTGAGTGTGGGGTCTTCCTTCTTCATTAAGAGTCGGGCATCACTACATAACTGAAATAATGTTGATGTGATGTAAAACCCATATAAAAAAAAAAGTATAGACACATAGGAAAATGATTGATGTTACAGTTTCATAACCTTAAGAATTTGGTTTGTCATAATTAAAGAATACCTTTAATAAAGCTAGGGTTTTGTTAAGGTCCTGTGTGGCCCAGTGGTGAAGGTGATGGCATAGAATGTTCTGGGTTCGTTGGAGTGGCCTTTGGCAAGTCACTTGGGAGCCCTGGCCAAGTACTGGTGGATCCAGTAAAGCTGTAACATAACTGAAAAATTGTTGACGCGACATTAAAAACCATAATAACAAGCCAAGAATTTTGTGACACATAGTCCTGAAAAAATGTACAGTCGAGCCTCGTTTATCAGAACACTTTCGTTCCATGGAGAAATGTTCGTATTAACGAATTTTTCCGGAATAAAGAATATGCGAGTCCTACAGCGAAATGTTTACCTTTACACGGTGTCGGTGTACCATGATAATTACTATGAAGTAAGAAATACACAATTCTTATATTTTTTTTTGGAAGGGAAATATAAATTGTGTTAAGGAAGTGTTTATTTGGTTAAAAAGGATTTTAAAAAAATGACAATTTGAAGCGATGTCTTTGGAGAAGTTTAATTTCCTGAAGATAGCTCTGAAGGAGCATATCG
Source organism: Cerastoderma edule (assembly GCA_947846245.1). Classification (NCBI taxonomy): domain Eukaryota; kingdom Metazoa; phylum Mollusca; class Bivalvia; order Cardiida; family Cardiidae; genus Cerastoderma; species Cerastoderma edule. Next base: position 28,641,093 of record OX401418.1, read on the forward strand.
GTTGAGTAATATTTGAAAATGATTGCCAGACATTGTCTCCTGATCGCTGTCTGATCAGCCAATCAACACCTTTTACAAACTCAACTATTGACATGCGACCGTAATTACAATTTTGTAGGACCAATCAACTGACAGAATGACGGATTAACAAACAATCAACGCCTTCCAGTACACTACACTAGGTGACATGTTATGGTCAAGCATACATGCCAGTTTGCAAAACATGTGAATGCCGTTTACAACAGAAGACCTATCCCTTCATTCGCAACTGTAACCGCAAAATAAATGATTATACTGGTTTCCGGCCATACGCATATACTATGAAAAATGACTGTTCCCTAAAAATTCTGTTCGGATGGTGAATAATCCGGATAAACGACATTCGGACTATCGCGGGTCGACTGTATGCCAGTATCACTGTGTAGACAAATTATTGTAAAAAATGTTTGTTCCAATATAACATATCGCATACATTTTATATTTAGATTTGAACTAATAGTATGTTTTATTTGCTAGGATGTGAAGTTAAAAAATACAGGTTCTTGGGCAAGTTTGGCCAATCTCAGCTCAACAAACACGCCGAGTTCAACAAAGAAGAAAGAATCCACAAAGAGTTTTGAGCTTTTCAGGAAACAAGCAAAAGAAAAGGAAGAACGGGTAGGTGTTTATTTGGGGTTTCTTTACGGTTTGATTGTTTCTTTTACCCACCATGTTGTGGTGTGGTGTTTCACATTGAGGTGAAATATCCATAATCCGCCAATTTTAGATTAATTCTTTTGTTTGGTTACTTTGGATGTTCCCAGCATACATAGGTCTTGATGAGACCTATTTGCATTAACCCATTACCAAACAATGACATTTAACCAGTTTGTCGCAGAAGACTCTAAATACATTGTGGGAAAAGGAGAAATTGCCCCATTCGTTCCCAGCAACTGATTGCATTTACATTGCAATATATTCATTCCATGAATTTGATGTCAACAGGAAAAGGCTTTGAAGCAACAAGAAGAATACAGAAAAGTCCAAAAGGAGAAAGAAGAGAAAGAGAGAGTCCGAATGGAGAAAGAAAAGCAGAGGTATAGTAATTTTTTTTTTTTTTTTTTTTTTAAATTTTGGGTGTGCGTAACTGGACAAATTAAGGAAAATCACAGCATTTTTCTCTAAAATTGTAATTTATCAGAAGTAACATATAGATCCAATTGAATGGGTAGGTCTTATATGGACAAACTCGAGGGATGTGTTTGTTTTACAGATTTGGGTACCGTTTTACTAAACAACTTAAGGAAAATATTTGCGCAAGTCCTTTTACACATGAATTGTATCTTCAATGCAAGTACAATAATGCAATGGGAGACATCATTGGAAGCGTCTCAGAGATTCCAATGATGTGTTTCTTTGCAATATTGCTTCATCCAATATTGAAATAAGAGGAATGGTTGTTTTAGACTTGCACAAATCTTATGCGTAAACTGTTTAGTAAAATGGTACCCTGGAGAGCGTGGGTCAGTGGTTTAAGGTCAGGTCACAAACTTAAAACTCGGGGGGTCCAAGGTACAAGCCTCACTGACACCTGGTTTCATGGGAGTGACCTTTGGCAAGTCACCTTCAGAGCCCTAGCCTAGTACTGGTGGATTCAGGAATGCCGTTACATAACTGTACATAAAAATGCTGTAAATAGATCTTGAGGTGCTCCTTACCTTTTGATTTAAAAAAAACGAGATAAATTGGGCCACGTCACAGGAAAAGGGGCACTCGGACATAGCAAACAGTGTAGCCCAAGACCAGCCGCCACATCACTGACTTGGCGGCTGGTCTGGGGTTACACTGTTTGCCATCTTAGAGGACATCAAGTTCTACCTTTAAATTAATACGAATGATAACTGTCGTGACTAGATGCTGGAATAATAGCGCTAAGAAAGAGCTGAGTCAGCGGCTTTTATTTATGTCCGAGTGCCCCTTTTCGCGTGACGTGGCCCAATTGAGTGAATTCTATTGTGTTTGTTGTTTTTGCTAGGGAGAAAGAGGAGATGGATGCGCTGGATATGGCGCGGCAGGCCCACTTGATGTCCGAGAAGGAACAGATCAACAATAAGGAGCAGGACAAGCAGAAGGAGAAGAGGGAGCGGGAACGACAGAGAGAACAGGAACGGAGGAGAAGGGCTGCAGTAAGTGTCATATACAATTCAATTTTAATTCAATTCAATTAATTTTATTTAGTATAAAGCACAAAGTACTTTTTACAAAAGAAAATAAGTAAATCAATGGATGAACATGATAATAGTGTTGGCGAGAAGCTATGCAAGTGAATACGTACATGATATTTGAGTATAGACTTCAATTAATGATAGACAATCTAAATGTGCCTGCATGAAAAATGAACTTTAAGAATAGGATTTCTCTTTTATTTTGAGTCATCATAAGCATAGAAAACTTTTGACTGTTTCTCCTTGCTTGTTCAGACGGGGGAATCACATGACCAATGTTTACGATCTTATGTCGAAAAGTATGCTAAATGAATCTAAACAACATAACTTTTGATAGAAAAAAGTGTGTTCTTCAAGAATATGTAAACCTTTCTCATGTGTTATCTTCTGTTTGCTTACACGAATGAGTTTTCAACTGAGACATTTAATGGCAGTACCGTATAGATTCCGGATGTAGCGGATTCTGACAACTGTCCCCATATTAGGGCGATATTCTCAAGCTGTCTGAACATTGTATATTTGTAAATTTGACCCTTTTAAATCTGATGTTTGTTCAAAAGTAAAATATACGAATATAACGAGTGATAAAAATGGTATGATTTGTCAACTACTGCCTTTTAAAAAAAAACCTGTGTTCGGCTTTACTTTAATTTTTGTTATATTCACAGCTTACTGTTGTTTGTGCAACTTTTTTCACTTGTTTTCCCCAAATTTCTTCAAAATCGTTTAGTTCATACAAGTGACGAGTTTCCCTTGCCAAAAAGATCCACTTTAATCCTTTTTGATTTTGTCCTCTTGTTATTTATTGCACTATCTGTTACTGACTGAATCCTATGCGCTTGTATTTTGATATTTTTATGTAGTCATAGTGAGTTTTAAGGCATGTGCTTCATGACAGTGATAGAAATGACAACTGGTTATGGGTACATAGTGAAAAATTGGTGAGATTATCTTCTCCAAAAACATTGTTGAATTGCGAAACAGGATATGACCTTGATTTGAATCTAGGTCAATTATAGTCTCCTTTTCATTGCAAATTCACGCAAATTTCACAATATCGCAAATTCTATTTCATCAAATGGTAAAGTCAAAACATTACGATAATTCGTTTTGGTTGTCCAATCTCAGCTCAAAGTCAGTTATCCGCTATTCACTAAAATTTGTAACTGCCGGACTAACTGTATATAAAAAGGTTTATTGTTCTGTTCTTTTCAGATGTCCAATCAAATTGATATGAATGAACAAAGTGCACTGATGGCGCAGTTTGAGACAGGACTGGGTTCCTGACCACATCTGAGTGTGGCCTGAAAGGACATGCTCCGTGTGATACGACCATTTTCACAGCAGGTATCATCGTCATTACGTGGGACGATGCATCAACTCCCAGGGGGCAGGATGGAGTACAGTGAAGCCTCGTTAATCCGGACCCCGATTATCCAGATACAAACCAAACTAAATTGTAAAGGAACAGAATTATTGTGCAGTGAATTGCCTAACCATTTACCAAACAATAAAGACATTTGAACAGTTTGTTGCAGACAACTTTTGAAAACATTGTGGGAAAAGGAGAAATTGCTCATGTTTAGCAATTTCTGCTTTTCCCATGTTTTTTCTGCCAAATTGAAAGATTATTTTGTACTTCATCATGTTTTGAAATGTCGTCTGGAAACTTCCAATTTGGGATGGTCAAAAATTTGGCGTTTGGTAAAGGGTTATAAGTATACACATGCATATAGACCATTCATGTCTAAATATGTATAATAAAAGGCTCGGCTTCATTAGTCCTGATGATTTGTAAATCCGGAAATTTTGTTGGGAACGGACGTCTTGGGAGGAATGAGACAACACTGTATTACACAAACTCTTCTCGATTGGGTGTGTCTAGTGGGAACATTGCCTCACAGAGACGTTGTTATTCGACTGGAGGATAATTTATTATGATACAGAATGGACAGAACGCATGTTATATATTGAGTTTGTAAACAGAGGGTGATATGTCTGTTGAATTATTTATAAAAAAAACTGCTAGTGTGAGTATGTGCGGGGCTTTAAAAAAAAGTTTGGGTCGGAAAAATTTACATGCAAGTCGTGTGGCATGTTATTATCGTGAGAAAGGGATGACAAATGGAATGAATGCTATTCCTTGGTAATTTGTGTGCCATGAGATGTTTCTTTTTATTTTGTAAATTCTTTTTATTGTTTTGACCCATGTTTCAAACCTAGCTGCTGTGAATCTCCTTGAATGTGGAAACTTATTTATGCAGGGTTTTGTTTATAACCACCAGTACATTGCATGCCATTTCAACACAGGAGGCTTGAAAAAACTGACCAAGGTTATACATGCTTTGTAAGATAACAAGTGTCCCAGTGGTTGAGGTGGTGGTCTTAAAACTCAGTGGTCCCGGTTTGAGCCCCACCAACACCTTTTGCTATCGTGGGAGTGTTCTTTGGCAAGTAACTTCAGAGCCCTAGCATAGTACTGGTGGATCCAGGAAAGCTGTTACATAACTGAAAAATTGTTGATATGGCGTTTAAACACCATTAAAAAAAATGATAGCTTGAGTTTCTGTCATTGAATCTGAGTTTATTCAAAATGTGGTCAGATAGGTCTTTTCATAACTGTGACAGTTCCTTTTCTTTTTCTTTTTTATTTTCTCAAACTCAAATAATTACATACTGCTTCTTGTAGAAAAGTTTGTTAATTTTGCTAACATGGATACTCTCTTCTTTTGAATTAATCAGAATGGCTCTGCTTTGGTGTAAAGAAAGAAGAAAGTCAATTGAGTAACATGCTAATGCTATGATTAATGGGTGTCATATCATTTTATCATTTTTATCAAAATATTGATAGCAGTTCATCGCAAAAACTGCATCAAATGTACGTAAACATTGAAGCCTAAAAAATGAATTGAGGCATTTTCTGCTTTGATGAATTATTTAACAGCTAGTTTAATAGCCTAGTTCAATAGCGTTATTATTTTTTTAGTACAATTATTTAAGAGGAAAACCTGACTTTACCCTAGTTGATGATGTATCCAGTGTTTTTCTTTGATCCCTTGATTTGTGCCAATTTGGGGGACTTTTGTCCCCTATAAATATATGGAACTGTGAATAGAAAATAATGATCTTTAGAGGTCATATCCAGGAGTTTACGGACAATTACCTGTACTTCATAAATTGGGAAGGGGCCTCCTTGGCCTAGTGGTTAGAGTACAGAACTTGAAATCACATGGCCCCTCTCCGCGTGTGTTCAAATCCTGAGAGGGATATGAATTTTCATGAGAGGCAGTCTCCCGACTGACTTACGGAATGCCGATGGTTCTACCCACCTTGACCAGCCCTTATGTGCAGTTGAGTATGGGGTCTTCCTCCATCATTAAAAGTCGGGCATCGCTACATAACTGAAATAATGTTGATGTTATGTAAAACCCATAAATTGGGGGTCAATGAAAACCTGGGGTATTTGAAGGGGCCTTTGTCTTTTGAAAAGGCAAGGATTCAAGTTTTCTACCCTCCTTTTGCATAATTTCATTTGTATTATTTGTAGAAAGTTTGTTTATCAATTATCATTTTACCATGGGTGTGTCTTCATCATAAGTTTGATATTTCTGTGCTTTGACACACATGCAAGGCTTCATATGTAACCCTTTACCAAACAACAAATTTTTGACTGTCCCAAATTGAAAGAGTTTGCAGACAACATTTTAAAATGTGATGAAATTGAAAAAAAAATCTGATAGTGCAGAAAACATTGTTGGAAAAGGAGAAATTTCTCCTTTTCCCACAATGTTTTCCAGAGTCGTCTGCAACTAACCTGTCAAATTTCGTTTATTTTTGGTAATGGGATAAAGGGGGAAGGACTGCAGAATCACATTGCCATTATCTTTTTTCACACATATATTCATTTTGATCTAACTTCATTCACTCATTTATTTTGAACTTGTTTGATAATGCTTCATATGTTTGCAAATCTCAATTAATATGTGTCTTATAAATCGCCATTGACTTTGTATGAGGATATAAACAGATTTTATTTCTTCTTTGAGCAAAAGAAATGCAGTTGTCAAGTATTCAATATGTAACGCAACAACCATTTTATAATTCTCTTTTATGCTTAACAATATAAGTGATTTCTAGATCAGGTAGTCAGCTCTCACAAAACAAAGATTTGATGCAATTTTGGAAATTATTCATTATTTCGGATTGATAGTTCTGAACATCTGTTGGAAGAATACCAAGAGCATGGGTGTGTGCACTGATTGACGCAAAATCATGGAAGTATTGTTGAAAGCAGCGTAACCCTTATAGTACGGACTTCATGCTTATGCAAACAGGTTGGATCCAGGCCAGTCACCTAGTAAATTGGCGGCTTGCCTGTGAACTAACCTGTTTGCTACTTGTAGTATCTTTCCCCCATCAAAATTGAGCAGATATTTAAGGTTTTGGAAGGCAGATGACACAGAAATTTACTTTTAGAAAATTACCTAGAATTCTAAGGGTTAACTCTCCATTTCATTGAGAACTGTTTCATATGCCAGAATAAAGGGGAAAATGGAAATGTGAAGATTACTAGGATGAAATTTTTAATGAGTAATTGAAAATACATGTACAGAAAGACAACATATTGAGGTTGCTGTACCAGCAATAATGAATTATCTAACTGGAAGTTGGTTAAATACCTATTTGATTCAGGCCAATGTATGTTTTACTTAAATCTTTACCACCTGCAGACGAAATATTTTTTACTTGAAGTAGACGACTTCAGAAAAGCTTAGTAAACATGTAAAAGACCATTCAGTTCTGCTGTTGTGATATGTGAATTGATTGAAAAAGCATTGTGACAAAAGGAGAAATTGCTTGTGACAAACAATTTCTCCCTTTGCCACAATGCTTTTTGAAAGTCGTTTGCTGAAAGAAGAAAGAATGTGGCGTTAAATGGTAATGTGTTGAATTGAAATATGATTCTCGGTTGCTTAAGCCAAGCCGGAGGGGGTGCATTTGTATGAAGCACATTTGATTTGATTGCATCTTGTTTGTTCCCATGGTATTTGTACTTGATTGTTCGTCATATGTGTTTATCATAATGTTTATGTATTGTATGGAGTATGTGTAAATGTATGAATGTCGGGTTGTCATTTTATGTAGAAATAGCAAATTTATACTTTATTCACTTGTTATTTGTTACCAATCTTTTCTATGACTATAGATAATACATTTTTTCCCCATCATGTAAAATAGCAATTAAAAACTGAAACAAAAAACAATTGTCATATATGAGTGTCGATGATTACTATCGTCAAACTCATGGTTCTGTGTTCATTTATATTATAAAATGTCGAAGATAAAAAAGACAATAAAAACGTATGTGTATGAATGGAAAGTCTTGTATTTGATAAAAAAATGTCCCTTCACCCATTTCACCCATTAGTAAATGAAACAAGTCAATAAATAAATGGACAACAGTGGACCAGGGCTAGGGCGTTGGCCTTTTGATACGAGGGTGATGGGTTCAAATTCAGTGAGAAGAGGGTTCCGCCATGCTACCTTTCATTAAATCAAATTCGCAGGGAGTACTGATTATGTATCCAGGGAGCAGAATCAAGAGTGATTAGTTTTTTTTTTATATGGGTTTTACATCACATCAACATTATTTCAGTTATGTAGGGATGTCCCACTCTTTAATGATGGAGGAAGACCCCATACTCAACTGCCCATAGGGGCTGGTCAAGGTGGGTAGAACCATCGGCATTCCGTAAGTCAGTCGGGAGACTGCCTCTCATGAAAATCCATATCCCCATCAGGATTTGAACCCACGTGGAGAGGGGCCATGTGATTTCAAGTTCTGTGCACTAGGCCACGGAGGCCCCTAGTGATTAGTCTATGTTGTTCAAACTGATTCCACAATTGATGCAAATTGAATAATTTTATCAACTAAAATTGACTGTAAAAAAAAACCTTGCATCTTTCAGAGACCACAGCAGTCTTCCTTGGCCAAGTGGTTAAAGTGGCACTCTTAGAACTAAGTTTGAATGAATATTTAGATACATTTGAAGAGATCAAAGACATGAATCTTTATAAATCAGAACTTGTCACCTGCTGAAAGCTGTCAAATTCATAGATAAGTCAGCTTTACTGCCACATAGGAGGATATTGCAGACGATTTGCCCTTGTTGATAGGGGAAAAAACCCAGTATCAACGCTCAGGTAATTAAATTAGTTTCATTGTATTGTCAGAGCGAGCAAACATGCGCATTTAAAAACGAAGATGAAAAAAGGTGGAATTGATTCAAGTCATCATGCAGTTTTGGTTTGAGTCCAAAAGTTGTGTGACTGCTTTTTCTGTTGATGAACTTTTTAAGTCATTCTCCATAATCAATTTAGTTAAAAAGTCTTTATTTTACATCGATTATGAAACAAGTTCTTACAATTTAGATAAATCAATCTCAATTCTGCTTCCTGATACCGACACATTAGCCCTGGACTGCTCCTTAACCCATTACCAAACAGTAACGACATTTGACCAGTATGTTGCAGACGACTGGAAATCATTGTGGGTAAAGGAGAAATTGCTCTTAACGGGCAATTTCTCCTTTTCCCACAATGTTTTCTGCCCTGTCAGAAGATTATTTTTTAATTTCATCACATTTTGAAATGTCTGCAATCCCTTTCAATATTGGACAGTCGAACATTTGGTGTTTGGTAAAGGGTTAAACAATCGGTCAATAGCTAGCCTGGACTGGAATGCTACAATGGGAGGCCAGAACAGAAGCAAGGTCTTGTACTATAAACCCAACCTGACATTTCATAACTGAAGGAGACAGAACATTGAATGCGTAGGCCTTAGGTGGACAAACTCAAGGGATGTGTTTGTTTCACAAATCTGGATAGGGGTCCTGCATGGCTCAGTAGTTAAGGTGACAGACTTAGAAGTCACAGGTTAAAGCCTCCGCTTTCATAAAGGGTCCTGCGTGGCTCAGTGGTTAAGGTGGTGGATTCAGGGGTCCCGGGTTCAAGCCCCACTGATACCTCTGGTTTCGTGGGAGCGGCCTTTGGCAAGTTACTTCAGAGCCCTAGCATAGTACTACTGGTGCATCCAGGAAAGCTGTTTCAAAACTTGGTACGGCACTGACGAAGAGAACCCATATGGGACCTGTGTCAGTAATTTACTATAACTACAACTATGAGAGTGACCTTTGGCAAGTAAGTGCAGAACCCGTAGTAGTTGATTCATGCAAGCAGTTACATAACTACTTATTCGGCTCTTAACACCATACCAACTGTTCTTTAGTCTGGATGACCTGTCCCTTTAGATTATAGTACGACGGGAACCAGACTTACAGGTCTAGGGAAATATTGGTCGTTTTATAGGTGTGTTACGTCGTTTTCAACATACCCTGTGTTGTATTGGGATGCCCAGTACACCATGGATGGAAGAAGACACTTTATTTATTTGCCCAAGTAAGGACCTGTCAAGATGGATATAATTATAAGCATTCTGTTGGTCAGCCGGGGTTGGGGGGACCCTTTAAATTGGCCCTTTGTTTGGAGAAGAGGGTTAATTAACCCATTACTAAAAAACAACGACCTGTGACCAGTTTGTTGCAGAGAACTCTGGCAAATATTGGGGGAAAAGGAGAAATTTCTCTTATCAAGCTATTTCTTTTTTTCCAACAATGTTTTCTGCCCTATCAAAAAATTGTTTTTCAATTTCATCACCTTTTGAAATGTCGTCTCCAAACTTGTTCAGTTTGGGACAGTGAAAAATGTGTCGTTTAGTAAAGGGTTAAATCAGCAATTCAGAATTTGTTACTCATAGAGCACTGTCCCTTTTAATGCTATTTCGTCAGTTTTAAAGCACTGCGTAGGAAAAATATTAGCCCTTCTTGTTTTCACTTAAATCATTTGTTTTTAGAAAAGACAATATAGAATCGAGAGCTCAACGCTATATAGGCATACTATTTGCGAAAAAATGTATTGATAAAAAATGTATTGATGTGTGTCGATATTCAATGCCATGGCGAAATGAGTTTAATTGTAAAAGGGCAATAACCCAAAGTAAAGGTATGAATTATTTCAGTATGGGTTATTCCCCTTTGATCATCACTGTACTTTGATGGGTGAAAGGAGTTGTTTCCTTGAGGGGAGGAGGATGGAATACTGGGAAAATGGAAGAAAGATCAATACGCATGCTCTACTTTGCATAAAATAAAAGAAATCCAACAACAACACTAACACACAAAACGCCCCCAAAGAAAACACTTAAACAAAAAAACAACAAGTTAAACACGACTTCTTAAACAATTCTCCAACCCAGTCCTCTACGAACCATTGTGTCAACAGACATTTCTCAACATTCATCATTGTTTTACATCTTTTATGAAGGAAGCTGGAAGCTTGTTAAATTTGCTCTCGACTACTGCTTCATGCATAATAAACCGATCCCCGCCCCAACTATGGATTTGTCCCGCCAATTTTCACTGCGCCTAATCGGGATCGAATTAGGGACCCTCATTAAAAGAGGCATGGTAATTAGGGAATACCGTAATTAGCATACCGGAGAGCTTTTTTCCCTTGATATTATGATTTCCATGATCTTACTTCACATTGAGATGGGAATCGTTGTTTAAATGGGGAGGCGGGGTTGTCGTAATGAGAAGGAAAAGGAAAAGAGTCGACGATTTTTTCACACAAACCATTTTCAAACAGTTGCCTCCCTTAGTATACAGTACGCCATTTACTTGAAAAGTTTGCCTCGGTTTCGTCTGCAGGATAAACCAGATTTAGAAGTTAACCGAAACCTTGCACTGATGATTGTTAGCGACATACCCCTGTCTACAATGTTAATGGGAGTGCTGATAAATAAAGAACGGACAATGATGAGAACTAGCTTAACCAATCGACATAGACTATTCTGCTTGTATTCCGACTCCATTATAAGCATAGACCGGGAACCGATCCCTCATCTGGAACATGGTGGAGCCAGTTGACAGCGGGGAACCAGTTTATCACAAAGCACGTGTACCGGAACAATGCAGATTCATCAATATTTAATTCATAAGGTAAAATGGTGGGCAAACTCTTATAGAGCTCTTAATGATAGATCAATAAAAACATTTTATCAAAATGATTAAGAATCAGAATAATTACCATATTGAATTGGTCTTTCCAACAATCAGACATGGGAAGCTTTGACTTTGTGACAATACTTTCAAATGCAATGCCTTCACAACGTGACAAGCTTTTATTATCAAGCCTTTTATTTTTATCAAAAAAATGGAAATGTGAAGGAAAATGAAGATATTGCTCTTCTTGTAAGGATCAAATTTAATTTTGCAGGTGTATAGTTATTTGTATTTATAAAGTACTCAAAGATTATGTTATGGTATGGTGTCATTGATTATAACCCATCATCACTGATACCTGATAAGGCGGTTTATTTAAAATAAGTCTAATTGGCAGAAGAGCCCCTCTTTCAACTGTTTATGGAAAGATAAACATTGAAACTGGTAATGTTCATTTCTTTTCTGACAATGAAAATGATTAAATTGTATTAACTTCTGCCGAACGTATAACAAAAAACCACAAACAGAATTTTCAAGTGCCTACCAATTTAAAATATCAGTTTGTTTCTCCTCCAAATTAACTTAAATATTTTATTTGATCAGTATGGATTGAAGATTGTATGTTATTAGGTCATATTAAATGCTGGTAGAGTGAAAACAAGGGACACAATTCTTGAAATGATATTTACAAACAATGTTACCATGGTACTTGAGTAGACTCCCTTGAAAGACCTTGCCCCGACCCTCAATACTAGTGATGTTAAACAAAATTAAAAAAAAAAACATATTTTTTGTGCATTTAGACAAACACTTTACATTTATAGAAGATCATTTCAGTTGGTGAGTTTTTGAGCTTTTTTAATTTAATCATCTGTCAATTGTTGTCATAATACCGCATTAAAATTATATATAGCGGTATCAGCAAGGACCTACCTTTGAATAGTATGCAGCTGTTTACACTCTACACTTTCTTAACCATTTCGCTGCCAAATATATAGCAAAAAGTTCATCTCAGCGCCAAATATATTCAGCGCTTTCTAGGAATAAAGTAGTACGCTGTACAGTCAAACACTTCTACTTTTTTCCTAGAAAGGATAGTTAATTTAACTTGTGTTAAGAGGTCAGCCTATGGAAATGAGAAATTGGCTTTTAAAGACAGATTGATTTACACTATAAATCTAACAATGGGACTTTCTGAAGTGGTTGTCTAAGACAGGTTGGCTGCTTATAAGGGTGGTTGCTTAACCAAAGTTGGACTGTATTTATTACTGTTATATGTAATATACCACCGTATTTCGAGTAAAGTCACCTTTGGTGGTCAACTGTGCTGTCGACTTAAATCGACTACAGCGGTGAAAGGGTTAAGAATACTCAAATCTAAAAATTGCAAAATATAATATTTATCCACAAATTACCATTGTTTGGTAATGGGTTAATGTCCTACCAAGACAACTGGCTGTATTGTGTATATGTTTTTCAATTTTCTCAGCTAGATGAACAAGCCTGTTGAAGGATGACTCACTAATACTCTAGACAAACTTGGGTCTGCACCATCTGTGGGATATGAGTCAGAGAATGTTGGAGGTCTGGATAAGGTAGGTTAACTGACAGTCTCCATCATCATGTCTCCTTAAAGGCACATGTAAGGAGATGAGTACAAATAAATTACTGAAAAATTATACTTTTATTGTCCATTCTTATTTCCCAGTATTTCATTTTGATTAGATCAAATAAAAGTTGCCCTAAACTAGTACTAAAGGATCCAGGAAATCTTATAACACAACTGAAAAATTCTTGACATGACATTTGACCCCATACATAACTATGTCAAATTACAGTTTGTTAATCTTTATTTTTCCACAAGCATGCATTACTCTTGTTTACAGGTCCTCCCATTGAAGCAAGCAAAAAATTCAATCAACATTTCTTTTCTCACACTGCTTTTACTTATTTAATCCTTTACCAAACGCCAAATTTTCGACTATCCCAGATTGAAAGAATCTGCAGACGACATTTCAAAATGTGATGAAATTAAAAAAAAAACAATCTTCTGATAGAGCAGAAAACATTGTAGGAAAAGAAGAAATTGCTTGTTAAGAGTTGCCTGATCAAATGTCGTTATTGTTTGGTAATGGGTTAAGTACAATGAGCACCAATCCAATGACAAACCTAATATTAGATGAACAGGAAAGGGTTGATGTTAATTTATATCCAATTAAGAAATGCTGAATCCTTTATTGGTAGATGTAATTAACAGCCAAACAAAGAGCTTATTTTGGAAAAAAACTTAGATTAATTGGGAACATAAAGTGGACTCTAGTATTTCTATGGGGCTATTTGAATAGACAAATCTGTTGCCAGGTTAAGTATAGAATCCCATTATTTGACACACCCTTCAGCCAGATAAGTTGTGGGACAAACATGAATGTAGACTTTGCCTATGGAAAAAAGTTATACTTGCGCTCAGTTTCAGTAGAATTGTGTAAGCTCTAGAATACATGTGGTAGTTGACAATTAACTAAGAGATATGTTTAATTCACTTTTATAGAGTAGCTAGTTCCATAACATGTTCATATAATATTTTGAAAAGAGCTAAGACGATATGATTTGTTTACAATAAGAGATAAAAATGAGGTTGGCCAAGAATTGCCTGGATAATTTACGTAAAACCTCTGAGTTCAATGAAATTCTATCGTTCGAATTTTCGTTTTGCTGTGTTTGATAAATGACAGTATTTTTGTCTATATTACGGGACTTTTCTAACCAGGGGACCGCCACTTCTTTTCCTAACGATCATTGCTATTTTGAGACATAGCTTGAATATTAAGAATGAAGTCAAATTTGTAAAAATAGCACTTTTCTAACAATGTTTTACGGACTCGTCTGCAACAGACTGGTCAAATGTCGTTATTGTTTAGTAATGAGTTAACTCATTTTTGTCAAATACTTTGTCTGTTTTAGGTGCTTTGAACTCTAATTGGAAGATTATGCTGCCATGCTGCCAAAAAGACAAGGTTGCCCTTGAACCATGGAAAACCATGATGGCATATTGTCATGGGGGAAAAATGAAAAGTTTCAACCACAAACAATTGAAAGCAAGGCAAAATACAAACAACAGTGGAGGAGCTTTGTTGCTGCTCTACATACCAACAGGCATAACAGGCTTTGTCATCTGCCATGGAGACAATGTCTTTGGGTATTTAGGACCAGTGTCCATTCTAAAGGTTTGTATCAAAGAAAATATTGATTGGACCATGTTGATTAAGTCTCAAAGCATACACTTTCACTTAAGCCAACTTTATGTAGAAGGAGGTGCAAAAAAGTTGCATATGGTTTTATTATCAGAGGCTCCAATGTTGAAAACTTTGTGACAGAAAGAAAAGTTTGCCTTAGTATTAGCAATTCATTTTATGCCCTATGGTTTAAGGTATAATTAATTGCTGTCTAATGTTAAACACAGTTTTAATGACTTACCTGTTATATCATTGTGTCTATATGCAAGTATCCATGGTTCAAGGCAAAACTGGGTAAAATGAGCCATAAATTATGAAAAAATATGTATAAGCATAGTGAAACATACTATCATATAGTTATTACACAACACAATCAATTCCTGGAGTTCATACTAAAAAAGGTTGTGATACGGTGCGCAGGCACACAAAAAGCCATATCGCACTGTAATGCGAGGTAGTACAGGGGTCTGTCGACGTAGACCCCTGGACAGGATGGCTGGCTGCTTTCTTCACAGACTTAATAATGAATAACTCATGTCAGATAGCTTTTCCATCAAAAAAGAATATTGGCAGAGCCATATTTCAAACTAGGGCACTTTGCATACCAAGTTGAAATTTTAACTCAATAACAGATTTTTTTTTATATCTTTATTTTTACGCAGATTTTTTAAAACATCTTTCACTTTTTTCTTGTTTATCTTACCTTTTATTCTTATTTACATTTCATTTCATTCTTGTTTATCTTCCATTTTATTCTTGTTTATCCCACATGTAGACAAAAGGGTAATCTCTTAGAATGCCATCGTGTGTAAGTTTTGGACAAGATCGCCATTAATGTTTGGCATACCAAGATGGAATTTTAACTTTGACTCACTAAATGAAATCTTTTGGTATCTCTTCTTTAACGCCAATGTTTTAAAACATCTTTCATTTTATTCTTGTTTATCCCGTTTGTAGACGAAAGGGTAATCTGTTATGATGCCACCATGTGTTTCCAGTTTGGAGCAAGGTTGCCTTTTAATGTTGTACGATTTATGGGACATTAATTCATCTGTTACCCAGATAAACACTCCCTTCAACATCCTGACCCCAAGGCTTTTATGGCAGATAACATTAAAATCGATAAGTAAAGGGAACAATATTAAAACAAGTTTTCATTTTGTTTGTATAGTGTTTAACAACATGTCACAATTTTTCACTTATATTACGGCTTTCCTGGATCCACCAGTGCTAGGCTAAGGCTCTGAAGTGACTTGTTAAAGGACACTCGCAGGAAACCAGAGGTGTCTGTGGAGCTCAAACCTGGGTTCCCCAGAGTTGTAATTTTGCCACCTTAACCACTAAGCCATGCAGGACCCCTGTGATAACATAAAAGATAAGTGAATACCACTGTGAAAAGAGATTTTGAAAATATTCTGTCTTTTTTTTCTCACAATTCTGCCATACTTTGTCTAGATTGTTCCCTTATTTGAAAAGAAGCATCATTTTCTCTATACATGTTCTTTGAATCTACATCTGCTTATGTCTTGAAATTGGGTTGGTATTAGATTTGATATAAGAAATGTGTAAAACTAGAGTTAAACCTGGACAGAGCTTTAAGATTGATTGGCGAAAAGTTTGCTTACCTACTTTGCTAATGTACCTCCCACAAAATGCACATTTTCTTTTGTCATACCGACCTTAGAAATCTTTTCCTGAAAGGTTCACCAGTGTCATCTGTGACAAATGATGGATTAATTAAATTCAAACATATCTAGAGCTCTGTGAAAATTTGATAAAATGTTGACCCTTACCAGCTTAAATGTAACTTTGGTTGCAACTGCAGCATGTGGACATACCATGTGACGAAAAAGGCTGTGGAACCAAGTCCATGTCTTTATTTCTTATATAACTGCTTTCATTTAGCTCTTGAAATAATTCTGTTTCATTCATCATGTTTTTGAGCTCATCTTCTACATATGTTAAAATTGAAACCCCCTAGATATTTGACAGGTATACAAAAGGAGAGAAAGATAAAAGTTTAGTTGCAGGCAACACAGCTGTTATTTCATCAATATATTTACACAGAGACTGTTTGGGCCAGTTTTGAATGTGACAGGCGTGGTTTCTGTGTGTTGCAGGCGAGATGTAATTACCTTATCAACATGCTGGATATCGTGACCAAGGATATATTAGAACTCGGAACACGCAGGCACCCGAGATTCAGGACATCTTTCTGGGATTTAATTGGTAAACTTTTAGTTTATTTTAAGTTTGTTTGTTGGTAGATTTTCTAAAATACAGGCCTGCTGATTTTGAGATCTGGTCCTGATTTCAGGCTTTGAGATTTTAAAGTTCATAAATTTTCCTTCTTTGTTCATATTTAAGATGTTTAAATTCAGAGTCCAAGTTATTATTTTCAGGCTTGAGCATTCCTTTACAATAGCAGGCCTGGAAATGCAAAGTGTATTTGATATTGAAGGTAAAAGCTCTTGAAATACCTTATGAATATAATTCCACATTTTCAGTCTTCATTTTAAGCAATATTTTGAAACTTCATCCAGACTTTCATACTTATTTAAAAAATGTGTTTATTGGCAAGCTACTTTGGATTTTTGGTTTTGATAAATAGAATAGATGATTGTTGTCTTTGAATAGGAAAGGTCATTAGGCTTGGTTTGGCTTAAGGCTCACCGGATAATATTCTTACACCTTGCTCGATAGCATTTCCCATTCACGACACCAACCATCTATTCTCTATATACCAGCTTATCTAGAAGTCATAAATTCAGAAATACGGGACAAAGATTGATGGAAAATGAACTAGTTATAATTTAATTCCTATTTAAAGATAAGGTACTGCCATAACTGTCCAGCTATTTATTTATGACCAGTTGTGTTCAAAAATAGAAATACACTATAAAAGTCAACTCTATTAAGCTTATCATTTTCTTTAAGAGGTATTGTGTCATGTTCCGATATTGTGGTATTGGTTATTATTTTAAATGAACCCCTATACTGCTGTCATTTTTTATGTCATACTTATGCAAACAGGTTAGATCCAGGCCAACCGCCAAGTAAATTGGCAGCTGGCCTGTGATCTAACCTGTTTGCTACTCTGATTAATTTCTCTCATCAAAATTAAGCAGATATTTATTGTTTTGGAAAGCAGACGACACACAAATCTATTTTTGGAAAATTACCCAGCATTCTAAGGGTTAATCCATTCTTTCATATTGGTTTTTGCTTCTAATTGAAAGCAGATTACAAACAAAAAGCAGGAAAGATATATATATAGATTTTAGATTACAGTTTGGTTTATGGGAAATGATAACCTGTGTGAAGCATTACTTGAGTATTACAAACAAAAGTGTGAAAATGAGTTTATTAATAGCAAGTAATGTTCACAAGGGGAATAAATTATTGTATCAAAAGGAGAACTTGTTTGGTCCATGCGACCATGCAATTCCTTCTTTCGTTACCATTACCAAACAATAACGACATTTGACCAGTTTGCTGCAGATGAGTTTGCTCTGAAAAATTTTGTGGGAAAAGGAGAAATTGCTCTTTACAAGCAATTTCTCCTTTTTCCCACAATGTTTTCTGCCCTATCAGAAGATTATTTTTGAATTTCATCACATTTTGAAACGTCGACTGCAAACCATTTCAATTTGGGCAGTCGAAAATTTGGCGTTT
Organism: Cerastoderma edule; assembly: GCA_947846245.1. Classification (NCBI taxonomy): domain Eukaryota; kingdom Metazoa; phylum Mollusca; class Bivalvia; order Cardiida; family Cardiidae; genus Cerastoderma; species Cerastoderma edule. Next base: position 28,659,267 of record OX401418.1, read on the forward strand.
GGTAAAGGGTTAAGATACATGTACTATCTATGTTTAACAGTTTTGACTCATGCAAAATAAAATTTTCTTAGGTTGTTTTGTAAAACTATAACCAGATCACAAACACCCATTTAGAAACAAGTAATATTTCACTGACCTATACCCCTCTCCGACATTATGGAATAGTCGAGAATGCTGTCTCTCCGACATTATGGAATAGTCGAGAATGCTGTCTTATGGACAGCTCTTGTTTGAGATACATTGTACTATCCATGTTTATCAGTTTTGACTTGTGCAAAATAAAATTGTCTTAGGTTGTTTAGTAAAACGGGACCCAGATCCTAAATCCCATTATGGCTGAATAATCATAAACATGAAAAGGTTAAGGTTAACTCAACCTTAGCATTATCCTGAGGGTGTAAAAATAATATGAAGTATGCTTGATTAACTGTGTTTATTATCATTCCTTTAACTGGTATGGCTAATGAGAGTGATAATTGGATATGAGTAGTTTGTAATAATTGGATATGAGTAGTTTGTAATAATTGGATATGAGTAGTTTGTAATAATTGGATATGAGTAGTTTGTAATAATTGGATATGAGTAGTTTGTAATAATTGGATATGACAGTTAACTGAAATTGACAGGTAGCCACTGTGCCTACTAATATAACCCTTATCCCATTTCCAAACGCCAAATTTTCGACTGTCCCAAATTGAAAGAGTTTGCAGACAACGTTTAGAAATGTGATGAATTTGTAAAATAATCTTCTGATAGGGCAGAAAGCATTGTGAGAAAAGGAGAAATTGCTCGTTATGAGCAATTTCTCCTTTTCCCACAATGTTTTCTAGAGTCGTCTGCAACAAACTGGTCAAATGATGTTATTGTTTGGTAATGGGTTATAACATTTTCCTATTGTAAAGGGGAGAGATAGATGCTTATTTAAGATAGATGCTTATTTACTTCAACTTTTACAAGTTTCTCGTTATAACATATATATATATATATATATAAAACATAATATATATATTCAAATGTTCATGGCATATACGAGTTAACGTCACAACATTGTTTAACCAAATCAAGATGGATAATCAAACCAATGTAATCACACAAAGGAAGTTTATCAGGAGCAGATAATTGTCACCTAGTGTTAATTAAATCGTTCTTTCAAAGTTAATTTGCATAATACAGACATGTTAAGTGCATGGATTGATTGAAAAAGGATTAATTCCCAACTGTGAGTAAAATGATTGGATAATTCACAATAACAATGGAAATATGGGTCCTCAAATGTTGCGACAAGAATTTTGTCACGACACGAAAGTGGCCACCATTGAAAGAATGGTTCTAAAGTTTGACTTTACGGGTGATATTGCCTGATACAAAAAGTTCTCAATATTTCCTGATCACGTCAAATTAGTTTGACTATGACAGGTACTAGCCATGGATATGGCATGTCTGATTTTGTTGTGCTTTTTATAACAATATCAGGGGAACTGCTGATTACGCAACATCTGTAGATGACATATACAGTAAAATCTGTGTACAACGGCCAGTGAAGGGAAGTACACAAAGTGGCCGCTGTGATTCATTTTGAGTTTCCTATCATTGCCGATCATGTAACAAATTTACTCTTCAATTTAAGACATCATTTTAACAGCCAACCATAAAACCATTGAAAGTCATATTCACCGGAATTATTCGCATATGAAGCCACGTTTATCCGGACCCCGATTATAGGCATATCTTGCAATCTGAACGAAATTGTAAAGGAACGGAATTATTGTGCAGTTATTTGCTTAACCAATTACCAAGCAATAACGACATTTGACCAGTTTGTTGCAGACACCCCCAGAAAACATTGTGGGAAAAGGAGAAATTGCTCTAACGAGCAATTTCTCCTTTTCCCACAATGTTTTCTGCCATATCAAAAGATTATTTTTGAAATTCAACAGGTTTTGATATGTCGTCTGCAAACTCTTGCAATTTGGGACAGTCGAAAATTTGGCGTTTGGTAAAGGGTTATGAATATACACATGCATATAGACTGTTTATGTCTTAATGTGTATAAGACCAGGCCCTGCTTCATGAGTCCAGATGATTCGTTTATTAGGAAATTTTGTTGGGAATGGACGTGTTTGGATAAACGAGACATCGCTGTACATGTTGGTTGTATGATTTTGCTCTTAAGTTAGATTTTCTCTCTTGGGTGCGTTTCATCAGTTTTCGCTCTTAGACTCTAAGAGGGTGCATTTAACCCTGAGAATGGTGGAAAATTTGTACAAAAAGATTTTTGCATTGTTTGCTTTCCAAAACCTTAAATGTCTGCTTAATTTTGATGAAGAAATACTCTGAGTAGCAAACAGGTTAGATCACAGGCCAGCCTCCAATTTACTTGGTGGCTGACCTGGATCTAACCTGTTCGTTTAAGGATGAAGTTGGTTCCAGCATTATAAGGATTAAAACCCGTATATAATGAAGGAATTGGTTTTAGATGATAACTTGAATCAGATTACCTTATTATTTTCCTTAAGGATATATAAAATAACTGACCTGGTATATAGAATTTACCTTCATAGTTACGATTTAATTTTCATGATGAGCTTTTGTGATCACCTGTTGTCCGTTGTGGGTCAAGCAACATGTGCCTTCAATAACTTCTTTAACCCTTTACCAAACGCCAATTTTTTACTGTCCCAAACTGAAAGAGTTGGCAGACGACAGTTCAAAATGTGATGAAATTGAAAAATAATCTTCTGATAGGACAGAAAACATTGTGGGAAAAGGAGAAATTGCTCGGTAAGAGCAATTTCTCCTTTTCCCACAATGTTTTCAAAATTCACAGAAATATCTGTTTGGTGATTCTCTTCAAAAGTTGTTAAAAAAATTGACTCCCTAAAGACCTTTGTTGCTATGGCATCAAAACAGGGGGCTTTCCGTAATGTAATAATTGTAATGTCCAAGAATAGCTAAAAGTGTATCCTGGGACATCTGTCTAGATTCATTCTGTTTAGGGGTCTATGTCATTAGGTACAACAGACCCATGTACTACGACCTATCACAGCACAATGTGGCTTTTTGTGTACCTACGCACTGCACAGTAGAAACATACGCAAAGAAATAGTTTTTTTAAGTCAAAGAAATTGGTTGTGATTTGTTAGAACTACTAAACATTTATCATTTGAATCAATGTCTAGCTAGCAAATAGAAAAAATGTACAGGAATTTTTCGTAGAAGAATAGTACACTGAGGGTTCAGCGCAATACTATGCGATACAAATGTGAAGCACTTGCTATAGTCTTGCGTTGAACCCTCAAATATCTGCAAAAAGTGCACCTGTGAGTTTGAGTGCTAGCTTGTGAAGTCACGTTACAACGAAAACAATGACAACAACGTCTCCATTTATAGATTTATTTACATACAATCCTTTATGGGATAGTACACAGGTAAGTGCAAACGCGCACCTGTCAAACACAATGCGGTTTGAATGCTAGCTTGTGACGTCATGTTGTAACAACAACAACAACAACAACAACAATGTTTCTATTTATAGGTTGATTGACCTACAATCCTTTATGGGATAGTACACAGGTTGGTGCAAACGCGCACCTGTCTAACACGATGGTCTAGCTCATCATTCATGGTAAAACCTGTACAATCAGCACAAATGGATAAATGGAGCACAAACAATGCTTCCTACGACTCTACATAACAAAACAAAGATGAACATCTTGAGCCGGAAATCGTTTGTAAATGGGATTCCTTGAAGCTGACTTTATGTTACAGAAATCTTGATATACAGTCAAACTTGTGGTAAGAGGCCAGCCTATAGGACAGAGTAAATTGGCTGTTTAAGACAGGTTTGCTGCTTAACACAAATTGATTTTCACTATAAATCTAACAATGGGACTTTCTGTAGTGGTTGTTTAAGGCAGGATGGCTGCTTAAAAGGGTGGTTGCTTAACAAGTTTGACTGTACTCAAACCGACAGGTGCATGTTTGCACAGATGTTGTTCTTCTGCATGAAACAACATTGGTTATTAAAATAATAGTAATAAAAATATGCGTCATCTGCTTTCCAAAATCTGAAATATCTGCTAAATATTTGATGAGGAGAGGTAGCAAACAGATTAGATTACAGGCCAGCCACCAAATAAATTGGCGGTTGGCCTGTGATCTAACCCGTTTGCATAAGCATGAAGTTGGTTCCAGCACCATAAAGGCTATTACCATTTTGTATATCAGGTGAATGGCTATCTTACCCTTAGATAACCTTGTGGTTGAAACCAGTCATATTCACATACAAGGAAAAAACATAAATCTGAAATAATATGGTAACAGCTGTAATGAACACTTTGCTTCATTCACAGATATCTATATTTCCTATTGCAAATCACATTTAAGCAAATGATGATAGGGAAAGAAAAATGTGCCATGTAAGTACTGTATTTGTTTTCTTATCATTTTTATAAAGAAAACACAATTAGAATGAATAATTGTATTAATGAGAAACCTTCTCTTTTGGAAATTTTAATAACCAGTGTTGTATCATGCAAACCCTCAGCAGAACACATAAGAATCACTGGGACTAAATGACCTCTTGTACCGAGGGCGCTCAGTTCGATCCCCATTAGGCGAGGTGAAAATTGTCGAAACTAGCCCTCAGTTCAGTGCAAGTACTAGTTTAGTACATGTATCCTGGAAGCAGTCATCGAGAGTGAATTTAATAAGCTTCAAGCTTCCATCATAATTAATGTAAAATAAATAAGTTTAAACTAAAATGGCATCAAGAGTGTTTTTTACAAACATTCAAGTTGTAGTCTGCCATTGCTTCTAATCAAGATTAATCACAAAATCTGATAAAAGGTTATTGTTTAAAATGGACAGACTGATAATCAAAAGGCATAGAAATTTAAATGATGATTTGGTTTCAATAGCAGACTTTCTCGTTGACCATCCCATATGGGTAGGGACCAATGTTATTTAGCCCATTACCAAACAAAAACAGCATTTAACCAGATTGTTATAGAAGACTCTGGAAATGATTGTGGGAAAAGGAGAAATTGCTCGTTCCAGTGTTTTTTTCTCTATCAGATGATTATTTTTCAATCTTATCACATTTTGAAATGTCGTCTGCAAACTCTTTGAATTTGGGACAGTCAAACAATTGGCGTCTGGTAAAGGGTAAATTAACATACGTATATTATCATTGTATATATTGATAATATAGGTATCTTAAACAACATTGCTCCCATGACCATATGTAGGTAAAACCTATTAGGATTAGCATAATTAACACATAGCGTTATACATGTACATTTATTATATTGGGTCCATATTCAAAACATAATATCTAATAATTTTTATGGCATTTTTTATTCTTTTGCTGCTTGATCAGTCTGGGGGCTCACGTGGCCCAGTGGTTAAGGTGGCAGATTTAGATCTTGGCGGTCATGGGTTTGAGCCCCACCAACACCTCTGGTTTTGTGGGAGTGACCTTAAATGCTGAAGAAGTCTTGTATAAACCATTGGGACAAATTTGCTCCTAAAAAAACATTTTTTTCACAATGGTTCCTTCCCTATATAAGAGTACTGCATGGCCCAGTTGTTAAGGTGGTTGACTTATAGTAGTACTGGTTGGTGCATCCAGGAAAACCAAAACATAACTGAAAAAATTGTTGGCACAGTGTTAAATACCATACATAAAAAACATTAGGACAAAATTGCTCCTAAACAACAACTGGTCCTAAAGAACAATTTATGCTTTTGTTTCACAATGGTTCCTTCCAAATATCATAATTTTTTTATCTTGCTGTGCTTTGGCATATGAGGTTACTCTCCATTTAGAGCTGTTAAAAATCAGGGTTTTCCTTGACCTCAAACTTATATTGTTAATGACCCCAAAATCCTGGAAATGACCCATTAAGATCATTATTTTCCATTCAACGATTCCTTATACATAGGCTCAAAAGTCTAACAAATTAGCATAAATCAATGGGTGAAAGGAAAACTCTGAAGGATGTCTATTTTAGGAATTTGTTCTCATGACTGCATGAGTGTCTATGAAGGAAAGGATTATTAACGGATTAACCTCCTATGTGTATTGGCCTCGATGGAGATGTCCTACAGAAGACAATGTTCCCAGGTCAATGACATTATCAAGATGACACTCCTAACATTGTATCTATAGCTCCCAACTTTGTATCTATCAATCTGAAATACTGGGTTTATCCAATGAAAACACCTCTGACATAATATGGCAATCTGAACACATCAGGTTTATCCAATGAAAATGCCTCTGACATAATATGGCAATCTGAACACATCGGGTTTATCCAATGAAAATGCCTCTGACATAATATGGCAATCTGAACACATCAAGTTTATCCAATGAAAATGCCTCTGACATAATATGGATGCTGCCATATTGTTTCCCACGAGACTGACGTCACTTTAATTTCACAGATTCTAATATGGGGGAGATTGGTTGATTTAACCTTTTATAGTACATTTTCACAAGGATTTATAAAGTTTTAATGAAAAAATGAATCTCACAATTTTGAAAATGCCTGGTTCCCTATTTTTTCCCCTACGTGTCATAGAAAGGGCCATATCCAGTGTTAATAAATATGCAAGTTTTTAGAACTACTTTTTGGACTCAAAAGGTTTGGAATTGCCCGCCTTACGAAAAATAATGTTTGCAGCTTCTATTCCAATGCTGCATTAGTAACTATTTCATGAAATTCAAGAACATGTTCATGAACACCAAGAACAGGTTCATGAATTAATTCATGAACCCTTTCTTGATGTCCATGAACATTTTATTGGCTTTCACAAACAAACTCTATGTTCATAAACATTCATTGGTTGTTCATGAACAAGCATAAAGCTTACAAACAAGTTCTTGAATCCTTCGCAGTGGAGCTGTGTAAAAATCATTTCTGTATGCGGTAAAAGATAAATGTTTTGTCAATGAAAATCAGGCGTTATTTTGCGAATGTCTGCATGAAGCTTTGGTCATTTCCCTGATGGCCCCTAGGCTCAACCTAAGCTGTCTCTAACATACAGGTCCAAATAAAGTTACCAACATTTCAGCTGATAGTGTATCGAGGATTCAATGCAAGAGGATAGTAAGTGCTCCATTAACATGAAGCACTTACTATAGTATTGCATTGAATTTTCCTAGTATTGCATTGAACTCTCCATATCATTGTAAGGGGTTTACAATGATGATTAATACCTACAGAAGTTAATCCTTTCCCGTTTTATCAGGCTTTATGGGATTCCTCCCATCTCATCACTTTGCCTTCTTTATCGAAGGCACAAAGTCCCGTCACATAACCCATTCCCCCTATAGGAGGTTTTTGGGAATGGTCCAAATTGAAAGTAACGGCAGACTACAACAATTGCATGAAAAACAAAACCTTAGATATCTGCTTAATTCTGATGAGGAAAGGTACTCAGAATAGCAAATAGGTTTGATCACAGGCCAATGGCCAATTTACATGGCAGCTTGCCTGGATCTAACCTGTTTGCATAAGCATGAAGTTAGTTCCAGCCACAATGCTCCTCCCTTATCTGGACAAGTGAATTAACCCTTTACCTAATGCCAAATGTTCAACTGGCCCAAATTGAAAGAGTTTGCAGACGACGATTCAATATGTGATGAGATGGAAAAAAATCTTCTGATAGGGTGGAAAACATTGTGGGAAAAGGAGAAATTGCTGGTGACGACCAAGTTTTCCTTTTTCCCGCAATGTTTTCCAGAGTTGTCCGCAACAAACTGGTCATTTGCCGTTATTGTTTGGTAATGGGTTATGACAGGTAACCAGGTGTCTGGAGGGGCAATGGGGTCACCAGACAACCCTTGTTGACTAGGGTGCAGCTAATTGTTTACCTATATGTTTGGTACCGTAAAAAGGAACATTTCCAAATTGAATTAACTTACCATTTCCCCAAATTCCTAGTACAATATTTCCAAATTGACTCTTAAATGATTCAGGTAATGAAAGATATGTCTCTAAACAGCAAAGCAAGGATTTAATGCAAGAGCATAGTAAGTGCTTCACAAACATGAAGCACTTACTATAGTCTTGCATCAAACCCTCGAAATACTATGTAAAAAAGCTGAAACAATCCTCAACAACTTCCTTTAAAATAGAAAAAGGTCTGTTTTAATTCAGTTATTACTGAAAAATTCCAAATTTTAAAGAAAACATCGCAACTTTTTCCAATATTTCTGGTACCAGACCCGGCCATTTCCAAAATTAAAAAAAAACCTGATGTGTCGACTGGTGGTCATTCCTGGTCAGTACTTGAGAGTTAACCTGTCATGGCCACCTGCCATACCAATCACTGGACATGACAACTCATGCTGTTATAACATGTTTCTCTGACAATTACATCAAAATATCTATAAACCTATCCAAAACATAACACAATGTTACCATGTCCAAAATATTTCATAACTTAGAAATGACCGTCTTTTTTTGGGGGGTGTGTGTTTGTGTTTGTAAACAGCGTTTAGTTTAAACTTATTTATTTTACATCAATTGTGCCGGAAACTTAAAGCTTATTGAGTTTACCTTGGATGACTGCTTCCTGGATACTAAACCAGTACTTGCCCCGACAACAACAAGGGTTTCAGTTAATGCTCAATCGGAACTACTCAGGTATTTCCGTGAGCTGTGAAATACACCTCGGATATAAGTGTAGGGTTACAATTTTTCGGGTAAATCAGCATCCGGCAATTAACACCTTTTCTAAGCGTGCAAGTTAAGTAGTTCAATGTATATGGAAGTGTTGGATATCATTTTTAATCATTTTTTATCGGTAACTCATACAAAATAGCGAAATTATAAGTTGTGACATGTATAGTTGTTTCATTAATCTAATTAAACGACTTTTACGATTTCACATTTAAGATCTATATTTAACAACGAAAGTGAAGTGACGTCATTTCCACGGGAACCAATATGGCGTCATCCCTATTATTTCAGAGGTGTTTTCATTGGATAAAGCCGATGTGTTCAGATTGAGTCAATGCTATGTCGGGTGCATCATCTATGAAGGAATTGTTGTTGTTGGTTTTTAATGATAATGATAATGAAATAATCAAATTCTTTGAGAGAGTGTTAACATTGAAGTAATACTTGATCGCAGTTACAGTAAGATTGTGAAAGGTCTAGAATAGTTATAAATTAAAATAGAAAAACATTTAATTCCCTTTTTCATTGGCCCTTGATGTTGTAAAATATTCATATTATGCTTTTAAAAGACTTAAGATAATAAGGTTTGTTTACAGTAAGCGATAAAACTAGGTCTGCCGAGAAGTGCTGGGGTTATTTTTAGTAAAACGTTGGGGACCAATGAAAACAGAAATTCTCCTTTTTGATTATTCGCGGTGTTGTGTTGGATAAAAGGCAGTTTTTTTGTGTGTGTTGTGTGACTTTTCTTACCAAATGACTGCCACTCTTTTTTCCAATCTTTCATCACCTTTTTAAGACATAACCTGGATGCAAACAATGAATTCAAATTGTGTGGTACACAATTTGTGAAAAAAAAAAGCACTTTGAATCATCGATTATAAATAATACAGGCATTATATTGTCATGCTAATGTGGTGTTTCTCTATGTTTTAACATGTATTTTCATTATTTATAACTCATTTTACCCAGTTTTGCAGTGTTTTTTTAAATTATTAGTACGCTTTTAAGGTAACATGATTTTATCTTTCGTTTCAGCAAATGAAGCTGAATTCGGCATATGGATTGGAAAGGTGTATCAAGTGGAGAGACCAACTTCTATGACGTTTGCGTAACTGTTGCAGTGTGGAAACCCATTTGATGATTAGATCTTCATACATTCACCATTTTAATTATATCTACACGCACAGTGATTTGTGTGTGAAACTCTGATTATGGTGGGGATTCATAGAAACTTTGAAACGTGATTTACACAGTCAGATCTACAAAGATGGCAGTTGGATGAGTGTATATTATAGCAGTTGAATTGTTGAAGAAAATCAAGATTGATTATTAACAAATACTTGCTAGGAAACTGTCTTCATGTCTTTAGTGGGGATTCATACGAACTTTGAAACGTGATTAACACAGTCAGATCTACAAAGATGGCAGTTGGACGAGCATAGATAGAAGTTGAATAAAGAAACTCAAGTTTGAATTGATTATATATCTGGTACTAGTGTCTTGATTTTCTTTGTCACATGGGAGGATACCAAAGGGAGCTAATTCTAAACTTGTGCTCAGAAAGGGATGTAACTCTAGACTGCTGACTTGTTCCAAGGGAGGTAATCGTATTTGAGCCCCACGAAGGGAATACTATCACAGACCCAAGATGTCGGGCTGGCATAGTTTGTCAGGCTACCTACACTACAAGTCTGGCAGTAATGGTATGATCTTAATTGTTCTTTTTCTTTGTCGTTTTCAGACGACATTTCAAAATGTGATGAAGTTTTGCTCGTTGAGAGCAATTTCTTCTTTTCCCACAATGTTTTTGAGAGTCGTCTGCAACAAACTGGTCAAAGGTTGTTATTGTTTGGTCATGGGTTAACCCATACCCCTGTTTGGGATATTGAGAATGGTCCAAAATGAAAGCAACAGTTGGATGTTCAGTGTCGTTATTTGTCAAGAGATCAATTCCCAATGGCATTTATTATTTTAATAAGGTTTTGGAAAGTAAAAAAAAACACAAAAATCTTTTTTGTAGAAAATTACCCTGCATTCTAAGGTCTTTTCTCCCTATATAGCAGGGTCCATAAAAGGTACCTTCCCAATCAGAAATTTATTTAAAATCATGCAGTTTTTCCAAAAAATCAAAAAGGCACACCAGCATTTTGGTTTCCCAATTCAACAATTTCAGCGATAGATCTTCCCAAAATAAACAGGCCTAGGCCTCTTCCTAATTTAATGAAAAAAGAAAAGCCATACATGGTCTTTATCTATTAAAAGTGACCGAAGCATTGCATAAAAACTGAATAAATACTATTAAAAGAGTTGTCAAAACCCATTAATAAATGCGGAGGTGAAACGATGATCACATTAGATTTTCTCTAAAATATATGCAGGTAATTCACTCTGACAACAGAAGTAGTTTGCCAGACTTAATCTAATTTTGACAACAGAAAAAGCTAGTAGTAAACAAACAAGTAAAAACAAAAAAAAAGTTATAAACAGAAACAATTTTGTTAGCATTGTTAAACTTGCAGAAAGGGAATTTTATTTACATTAATTTGAAAAAGTTATTTTGGTTTCTTATGAGGCATTATATTTTCTATAGCTATGGATTCATTATTCTTTTGACAAGGAAGATGATCTTCTTGATGGGAAAATTGTTTTTAAAGAACAAACAACATATAAAACTACAAGAGTACAATGAGGTTTAATGGAAAAAGAAATTGTTGATACTTTGACATTCAGACAACTGTAGTGCGCAGTGTAAATAAACAGGAAATAATAATCTGTTCCAACTGATTTTGTACCAAAAATTAAAAATCTTTTAACATTCATGAGGACCAACAAACTTTAATTTTTACCAGAATAAAGTGTTTTTCACCGGCCATGACAGATAGTCAGGTAGCTTTTGTGAAGACTGCAGTTTTTATGTTTGCAGTTTGATCAGGTTATTACACACTCAACAGCTTTAGGTTTTTTCTTATTACATCATATTTCCATTCCCCAGCTTTAGGTAGTTTAATTAGGTAACAGGTTTTACTACATGCCCGCTGACAGTCATTTGATCACATTATATATCCCATTTACTAGCTTTAAGTTATTTGATCAGGTTATATTTTCCATTTACTAGCTTTAAGTTATTTGATCAGGTTATATTTTCCATTTACTAGCTTTAAGTTATTTGATCACATTATATATCCCATTTACTAGCTTTAAGTTATTTGATCAGGTTATATTTCCCATTTACTAGTTTTAAGTTATTTGATCAGGTTATATTTTCCATTTACTAGCTTTAAGTTATTTGATCAGGTTATATTTCCCATTTACTAGCTTTAAGTTATTTGATCAGGTTATATTTCCCATTTACTAGCTTTAAGTTATTTGATCAGGTTATATTTTCCATTTACTAGCTTTAAGTTATTTGATCAGGTTATATTTTCCATTTACTAGCTTTAAGTTAATTGATCAGGTTATATTTTCCATTTACTAGCTTTAAGTTATTTGATCAGGTTATATTTTCCATTTACTAGCTTTAAGTTATTTGATCAGGTTATATTTTCCATTTACTAGCTTTAAGTTATTTGATCAGGTTATATTTTCCATTTACTAGCTTTAAGTTATTTGATCAGGTTATATTTTCGGTAGCAGGTCAATTCATACCCAAACCAATTCGTACCCACCTTTTTTTGGCTAATTCGTACCCACTTTTCGGTCAATTCGTACACATCCTAATTTTTAACATGTCAATTCGTAACCATCCTATACATCAGTATTTTAAGATCATTTTTTTTACGTTGTTCATGTTTTGTTTTTGTCTATTGTGTTTTAATTGTGAGGGAAGCATTGTGAGTAGGTGTATGTGTGCTTTGTTTTACGTAAAATGGTGTTTAAAAATTAAATAAAATGATATAGCGTTTCCCTTCAAGTTATATATGTTTTCTTCATTTGATATCCAGATTTGTTTTCTTGCTTTTCACACTTACCTCATTTTAACTAACTGATATGGATTCTTTTCATCACGTGCAAACCGAAGAATGGTCGCAGGAGATGCCGCGACAATTGTCATTAATTATTCTATTAATTGGTGTCATTAATTACTAGGCTAATCATAAGCCAGTTACAACAAAAGGGGTGTTACAAAATTATAGCAAATTAAAACAAACTGTTATCGATTAATTTATGATAAGTTACTTTCAAATCAAATTGAGACCGACATATGTTGTTAATGGCTAATCATAAGTGTATAGATAACATCATAATACACGTGCGCTCGTGCCTTATAAAAATAAACTTAATGTTTGTGGTATATTTTCATTTACAAATAATATCTTTCTATTTGTCCCTACGCGAATGCTAACACAAAAGGTAAATTTGCCGGCACGCGTCTTCATTAATGGTTTATCATAAGTTTACAGATAATCTATATGTATATGTTCTTTTTATATGTTGTTGTTTTGTTAATTCTTTGATTAAAAGTTTCTTTCGGAAATTCATTTATATGGCCGTCTATTTACGAAAATTGCCTATTGATAGCTAACTTACATGCCTCAAAGCTCAAAGTTTAAAAAAAATATAATTCATTTATTATGTACTATAATTCGTTTCAAAATATGTAAGAATTTTCATGTAATATGTGCTATAATGTGTATCAAATTATAGACTGGTTACGAATTGACTTCTTAAAATTAGGATGGGTACGAATTGACCGAAATGTGGGTACGAATTAGCCAAAAAAGGGTGGGTACGAATTGGTTTGGGTACGAATTGACCGGGAAGCATATTTTCCATTTACTAGCTTTAAGTTATTTGATCAGGTTATATTTTCCATTTACTAGCCTTAAGTTATTTGATTAGGTTATATTTTGCACTTACATTTGATCAGGACTTTTTTCCCCACTTGCAGGCTTAAGATTACTTGATCAGGTTGTGCTTCCAAGTTAAGGTTATTTGATCACATTTTTTTTCTATTAACAAACTTAAGGTCATTCGATCAGGTTACATTTCCACTTGCAAGCATTTAATCTATTTGATTAGGTTATATGTTATATGTCACTTACTAGTTAGCTTTTGAATTGTTTGATCAGGGCTTTTTTCCCACTTGCAAACTTATGGATATATGATCAGGTTGTAATTCCACTTTAGGTTGTTCGATCATGTTATATTTCCAATGACCAGCTTTAGGTCGTTTGATTACATTATATTTCCATTTACCAGCTTTAGGTCATTTGATCACATTATTTTTCCACTTATTAGCTTTTAAAAGTTATTTGATCACATTATATTTCCACTTGCCAGCTTTAGGTAATTTGATCCCTTTATATTTCCATATACCAGCTTTAGGTCGTTTGATCATGTTATATTTGATCTCATTATATTTCCACTTGCCAGCTTTAGGTAATTTGATCTCATTATATTTCCATTGACCAGCTTTAGGTCGTTTGATCTCTTTGTATTTCCATTTACCAGCTTTAGGTTATTTGATCACATTATTTTTCCAGTTATTAGCTTTTAAAAGTTATTTGATCACATTATATTTCCATTTGCCAGCTTTAGGTAATTTGATCCCTTTATATTTCCATATACCAGCTTTAGGTCGTTTGATCACAAAGCGTAAGGTATGGTGCGTTTTGGAAGAAAGTCAATGCCAGCTACACTACTACAAGACGGAGGAGGACTTCCACAAACAGCGGGCTCCCCTCGGCCACCTGGATGTCAATGGTGCTGCCATCTCTCTTGACCTTGAACATCAGAACCAGTTTGCCCTCATGTGAGTAAGCTGACCTGTTTGTATGTTTGTATGCTTAACCCGTATAGTGCTGGAACTGACCCTGACCTGTTTGTATGTTTGTATGCTTAACCCGTATAGTGCTGGAACTGCCTTTGTGCTGATGCAAACAGGTTAGATCCAGGCCAGCCTTATAGTGCTGGTACCAACTTCATGCTTATGCAAACAGGTAAGATCTAGGCCAGCCGCCGAGTAAATTGGCGGCTTGCCTTTGTTAAAATATGTTTGCTACTCTGATTGCATCTTTCCTCAACAAATTATTAAGTAATCCTTTGATCTTTTGTCATGTTATTTTTGATGGCTTTGAACATGCTGTAGTAAGTCTTAACCCTTAAAATCCTGGGTAATTTTCATAAAATAGGTTTTTGTGTTTTTTGCCATTCCAAAACCTTCAATATCTGCATAATTTTGTTGAGGAAAGATACCCAGAGTGGCAAACAGGTTAGATCACAGGCCAGCTGCCAATTTACTTGGCGGCTGGCCTGGATCTTACCTGTTTGCATAAGTATGAAGTCGGTTCCAGCTGTATAAGGGTTAAGATTGTTGCCATTTTTGCAGACTTTGATATTTCTTACAAACAGATTTTAACATCTGATGTTACCTTAGCATTTATCCAATCTGTATCTTTGACTCTTGGTTGAACAGCCTTTTATCATTATTCACAAACAGCATTTGGCATTTTATCTTGATGGCCGCCAACATGTTGCTTTGATGATTTAATCCTTTCCCAAACGCCAAATTTGTGACTGTCCCAAATTGGAAAAGTTTGCAGACAACATCTCAAAATGTGATGGAATTGGAAAATGATCTTCTGATAGGGCAGAAAACATTGTGGGAAAAGGAGAAATTGCTCGTTAAGATATTTTCCAGTGTCGTCTGCAACAATGTGGTTAAATGTCGTTATTGTTTGGTAATGGGTTAAGACATGTTGCCCTGATTTCAATGTTGTGTTGCCATGACAGCTCTTTGCATGTTGCCATATCAGCTGTTGATATCTTTGTTTGAAATCTGTAGGCATTTTGTGGACTTGGGCATGGAAGGATATGATAAAAAGAGCATTTGGTGAACAGAATCTACGGGTACCATTGAAGATAAAAAATGCTGAAACCCATTTCAATGATATGCATGTCATAAAGCATCATTAGAGCAGAAAACATTGTGACAAAACTGTTTTGATGTCTTCCAAAATTGAAAGTGTTTCGTTTTCTATATCACACTGGTGTGTAATATAGATTTCAGTGTAATATAGATTTCTTGCCGGAACTACTTTTTTAGGCAATGCAGATAGTACTTTGAACACCTTGCTTATATTTATGATCACATTCTGTTCAATGAATTGATTGAAACACATTGAACACATGTTTAACCACTAATCCAGTATCTATAGCTTCTAGTTATTTTGTACTGTATTGTTACATATGAGTGTTATCGTGTCAAAAACTTGTCCCTTTGGAACTCGTTTTTTGACCTGATAACACCCATCCTTGTGACAGATTTTTTATATCATCAGATCCCAGTTAACCCTTTACCAAACGCCAAATTTATGACTGTCCCAAATTTAAAGAGTTTGCAGACGACATAATAAAATGTGATGAAATTGTAAAATAATCTTATGATAGGGCAGGAAACATTGTCGTGACGAGCAATTTCTTCTTTTCCGACAATCTTTTCCAGAGTCATCTGCTAAAAAGTGGTTAAATGTCGTTATTGTTTGGTAATAGGTTAATAAATCTTTGTATTCTTAATAGTGTGTTTTCTAGTGCTGCTTTATAACTGAATAAGTGACAGAGTCCAGTAAGGGGCAATGGTCAATGTCTTGTGTTACAGAGGGGAACTAACTAATTAGGATTTATATGGAAATTCCGTCCAAGAGCTGAAAGGTCAAGAGATTGCCTCTTAAGATCTGAAAGGTCAAGCGTCTGCCTTGTATGTGGAATCATGAAACTGGGATTGTTTTTGTTCCCAGTGAGAATTGTCCGTGCCATGAGTAATGGGAGAGCCTCATTCTGTCAACCCATTCCTTCATAGTTATGAGATTTATCAAAAGGGAAAACAACAGCAGACAATAATAGTAGCAACATAAAAACAGATACATTTTGTTTACTTGAAGTACCAATTGAGATGAGACAATGAATTTTAACCCTTGTAATGCTGGAACCAACTTGATGCTGATGCAAACAGGTTAAATCCAAGCCAGTCGCTTAGTAAATTGGCCGCTAACCTATTTGCTACTCTGAGTATCTTTCCTCGTCAAAATAAAGCAGATACTTTAGGTTTTGGAAAGCAGACGACACAAAAATCTATTTTTAGAAAATTACTCAGCATTTTAAGGGTTAAGAATTTTATCCAATGTCACAATGGTTTCCAAATTTTTCTATCTCAGACTTGGCATCAAAGCGCATTATGATGGAGTAAGGGGATTAACCCATTTCCACATGCTACATTTCATAGAATTGTTTAACCCATTACCAAACAATAACAGCATTTAACGACTTTGTTGCAGACAACTCCGGAAAACATTGTGGGAAAAGGAGAAATTGCTCATACTGAGCAGTTTCTCCTTTTCCCACAATGTTTTCTACCCTAGCAGAAGATTGTTTCTCATTTTTATCACATTTTGAAATGTCGTCTGCAAACTCTTTCAATTTTGGACAGCCCAAAAAGTGCCGTCCGGTTAAGGGGTTAATAGAAAGCAGCAGCAGGAGACATTCATTAACTCTTAGAATGCTGGGTAATTTTCTTAGATAAGATTTTTGTGTCGTCTGCTTTCCAAAACTTTAAATATCTGCTTAATTTTGATGCAGAAAGATACACAGAGTTGCAAACAGGTTATATCTAAGGCCAGCTGCCAATTTACTTGACAAATTGCTTTTGAGTCTGTCAGCGTTGATCTCATTTTTTTCTTTCAATAGATTGGGCATATGACTCGCTTATCTAAAATATCTTTTTTCCCAAGGACAACTTTTGTTCTACCATGAGAATTTGTTCCGCTCTTTTACAATTTTAAAATTTGCAATTTTTTTCTACAACCATGCATTGTGCCCTTTGATGAAGTGATCTCCTTTTATAATTCAAGGAAAACAAGCAGAAAAAGATATATCTCCAAATCTTATTAGAATTATTACATTAGAAAATGGTTTCAATTCTAAAACTGGTCTCGGGCACCTTTTGTCCCTTCGAAGAATCATGCATTGAATCAATGAAAGTAAACAAAACCTGCCTCTGTATTCAAACAACCATTGACTTAAACCCTTGTTATGCTGGATAATTTTTTTTAAAAATAGATTTTTGTGCCTTCTGCTTTCCAAAAACTTAATCATCTGCTTAATTTTGTTAAGGAAAAATACTCTGAGTAGCAAACAGGTTAGATCACAGGCCAGCCACAAGTTTACTTGGCGGCTGGCCTGGATCTAACCTGTTTGCATAAGCATTCAGCACTATAAGGGTTAAGAATTATTTTGTCGTAGAGTGTGGAATAACATAAGTAAGGTTTGGCACAAGTTTGTTGAACTTAGAACACATCTATATGTTTATGTTTACAATAATATGCTAATATGTCTGTTTGTAAGTTTATATTGTGTTTCTGAACAAATTGGACATGTGATACATAAACATCCCAGTCAAAAAGACAAAAAATAAGACAAAAACAAGTCTGATGATAGATTATGGTGAATAAGACTGCCTGAAGGTTATTTTTTAATTAAAGTAATCAGGACCAAGATGGAAAGCTCTGTCAGAATATTATCGCCTTCTGTTAACCCCTTCTCAAACAATAACGACATTTAACCAGTTTGTTGCAGAAGACTTCAGAAAACATTGTGTAAAAAAGAGAAATTGCTCGTGACGAGCAACTTCTCCTTTTCTCACAATGTTTTCTGCCCTATTAGAAGATTATTTTCCAATTTCATCACATTTTGAAATGTCTTCTGCAAACTCTTTCAATTTGGGACAGTCCAAAACTTGTTGTTTGGGAAAGGTTTAATTAACCAAAACACAAATTGAAGAACTGCCTTCAGGCCCAAAAGCTTAACCCTTTACCAAATGCCAAATTTTCGACTATCCAAAATTGAAAAAGTTTGCAGATGACATTTAAAAATGTTATAAAATTGGAAAGTAATCTTCTGATAGATTAGAAAACATTGTGGAAAAAGGAGAAATTGCTTGTAACAAGCAAATTCTCCTTTTCCTACAATGTTTCCCGAGTCGTCTGCAACAAAGTGGTAATTGTTGTTATTGTTTGGTAATGAGTTAACCTTTATCGAAAGGCTGAAACTGACTTCATGCTTATGCAAGTTAACAGGTTGCATCAAGGCCAGCTGACAAGTAAATTGATTTACTTGGCGGCTGGTTTGTGAGCTAACCTGTTTGCTACTCTGAGTATATTTTCTCATCAAAATTAAGCGGATATGAAAGGTTTTGGAAAGCAGACGACACATAAATCAATTCTAGATTATTACCCAGTTAAAAGTGTCTTTTATTCTTTTCAATTCATTATTTGTCACTTTAATTTCAGTTGTCACAACCGCTACCAAATTCTCAAAGAAATCATTTTATTTTAAAATTCATGAATGTGATTTTTCTAGTACCTTTAATTTCTACTAATTAAAGAACCCGTTATATTACATTACATTATTCTTTATTGCAAGAACAGTTACAGTTTATAGCAATTTTTATATTATACAAACATTCCATGACAAAGAACATATAAGAGAACATATAAAAGCATAGATGTTAGCTGAAGAAGTTATAAGTGGGAATAGGTTCAGAATAATTCTGTTGTGTCTAATTGACGTTAATTGGGACTCATTCCCAGGGTGTACTGATTGGTCTGGCCCATAGTTTTAAGAAAAAAAACGAAAAAGAAAAAAAACATCTGCAGACTCCAGTAACAGCATCATTAACCCTTAAAGATGTGGAACCGACTGCATGATTAGGTAAATTGGCAGCTGGCCTATGATCTAACCTGTTTGCCACTCTGGGTATCTTTCCTCAATAAAATTAAGCAGATATTAAAGAATTTGGAAAGCTTAACCCTTATAGTTGTGGAACTGACTTTTTGCTAAGGCAAACAGGTCAGATCACAGGCCAGCTGCCAAGTAAATTGGCGGCTGGCCTATGATCTAACCTGTTTGCTACACTGGGTAGATCACAGGCCAGCCGCCAATTCAATTTGCTACTCTGGGTATCTTTCCTCAATAAAATTTGGCAGATATTTGAGGTTTTTGAAAGCAGACGACACAAAAATCTTTTTTTAGAAAATTACCGAACATTCTAAGGCTTAATGGCTCCCTGTCTGGTTATTAAAGGATGACATCTGATCTTCTCTTGGGAGTTGCTGGATATTTTATTTTCAAACCACAATTCTAGGATCTGCCTCAGAATCTGACTGAAGAGCTTTCCTTAACCCTTTACCAAACGCAAACATTTCAACTGTCCCAAATCAAAAGAACTTGCAGACGACATTTTCAAAATGTGATAAAATTGAAAAATAATCTTCTGATGGGGCAGCAAACATTGTGGGAAAAGGAGAAATTGCTCACAATGTTTTCCAGAGTCGTCTGCAACAAACTTGTTATATGCCCTTATTGTTTGATAATGGGTTAATATTCTTTTATTTGAAGTTGATACTCCCAAAGGCATAAATGGGATGTGCCATTAAGTCTGCTACACCACTGAGTGCTCTGAAATGGCGATGAAATGGAGGCCTTTTTTCTCTTAAAACAGATCTAACAATGATATTGTCACCACACTGCGTTAGAGACTGATCCTTCGAATGCTGGGTAATTTTCTAAAAATAGATGTTTGTGTCTTCTGCTTTCCAAAACCTTGAATATCTGCTTGATTTTGATGAGGAATGATACTCAGAGTAGCAAACAGGTTAGATCACAGGCCAGCCACCATTTTACTTGGTGGCTGGCCTGTGATCTATCCTGTTTGCATAAGCATGAAGTCGGTTCCAGCACCATTAGGGTTAATCCAGTCCGTTATCGTTTCTAATGACACACAATCGCTGCGGCATTGACTCTTTACACTTTGCATGCATAAACATTTGCACATATTCTTGTTCTGTCTGTATTTCCAATTCAAAACGTCATTGTGCAGTCTGAATTTTTCAGAATGATGTTTCAACCTGACAATATTTTTTGAAACTTATAATTTCTATTTGATTCCCAGGTTTACTTTGTCTTAATAAATGGTTGGGAGCAATAAGCACTTTGTCATCAGTGAATTGAATATCTCCTAGTTGAATTAAATGTAAAGTTTTACTTCTTTTTACAGAAATTACTAGGAAGAGCATGCATAATTTGCAAGACAGTTGCAGTAATGTTGGTTCTGGATTCGATTGAAGGTATTTCAGAACAATTCCCACATCCCATGAACAGGTATATCTTGGCAAGGCTGGGCGTGCATTGAAGACACCTTTCATGAATCTGGTTATCTCTTCATAATTGTTGATGTCAATGTTGCTGCTTCAAACAGTTGGGATGCATTTTGGTGCCAGAATAGTGGATCTGAAAATAAACTGTTTGTTAAAGGCTTATAAGTTGTTAGATATCAAATATTAACAATGAAAAGAGTCAAATGAAATATTTGCCAGAATAGTGGATCTGAGAAAAACTGTTTGCTAAGGGCTTATGAATTGTTGGATATCAAATATTAACAATGAAAAGAGCCAAATGAAATATTTGCCAGAATTGTGGATCTGAGAATAAACTGTTTGCTTTAAAAGGCTTATAAGTTGTTAGATATCAAATATTAACGATGGAAAGAGCCAATTCCTTGTTTCAGTTTGACTCCCATACACATGTACACCTGAAGAAGGAAACTTAACCCTTTGCCAAAAGCCAAAATCTAGACTGTCCAAAATTGAAAGAGATTGCAGATGACATTTCAAAATGTGATGAAATTGAAAAATGATCTTCCGATAGGGCAGAAACCATTGTGGGAAAAGAGAAATTGCAAGAGCAATTTGTCCTTTTCCCACAATGCTTTTCAGAGTTGTCTGCAACAAACTGCACTGTTAAATTTCATTATTGTTTGGTAATGGGTAATAAGTAGCCAATGTAACAAAAGAAGAATTGCTTGTTTTAAGTAATTTCTACCTTTATCACATTGGTTTTCACTCAATTTAAAAAAAACTGCAGCATGTCCCAGTGGTAAAGGTGGCATACTTTGAACTCAGGGGTTTCAGGTTCGAGCCCTACCAATACCTTTGGTCGCAGGAGAATGGCCTTTGGCAAGTCACATCAGAGCCATAGCCTAGTACTGGTGGATCTAGGAAAGCTGTAACATAACTAAAACTGAAAATATCGTTGACAGTGGTGCAGAGATAGAGTTTCAGCCTCTTCTTCAGAGAGTCCTGGGTTCAAATCCCTGTTTGGTGCGGTGAAAATCACAGGCACTAACCCACAAATTGGCGCAAGTCCTGGTTAGTTTCCAGGAAGCAGTCATCGAGAGTGACTTTGATCAACATTTTAGCTTCCTTCATGATCGATGTCGAACAAAACAAAAACTGTAAAAGGTAAATAGGCTAAACACCGAACAAACAAAAAGCGGCAATTCAATTTTGACCAGTTACAAAACCAGGCCAATATATTGGGGGGAAAGAGTGAATGTTCTGAGATTTTCAATCATCTGTGAGACTGTTGTATTGGGATTCATAGACACAACACTGTAGTCTGATGGAGTTTCTCATGGATTATCCCTTAGAATGCTGGGTATTTTTTCTAAAAATAGATTTCTGTGTCGTCTGCCTTTCAAAATTTCTGCTTTCTGCTTAATTTTGATGAGGAAAGATACTCAGAGTTGCAAACAGGTGAGATCACAGACCAGCTTATTTGGCGGCTGGACTGTGATCTTACCTGTTTGCATAAGCATGGAGTCTGTTCCAGCACTGTAAGGGTCGTAGTAGCTATCTTTGTCATTGTGTCTTTGTTCCTTTGACTTGTCATGCTTAACCCATACAGACAGTTTGATATTCTCTCTCCTCATGAATGTACCGTGAACAGGCCTAGACTCAATAATGAGCAATGAACAAAGCTTTTTTAAACATTTGGACATTCAGGAATGAACTGTGTACAGAGGTTGTCGCAATGATGAAGAATAAACGAAGCTTTTTTCAACATTTGGACATTTATTATGCTTCGAAGGCGTTTGTCAGTATAGCAATTGCCTTCAAGATCAGAAATCTGGACTAGTACAGACCTCGTCTTATATTCTAAAGGGTGGACGCTATATTAAACACTCACAATTGTTCGAACAGGAGTTAATGTTTAGTTGTGATACTATGTTAAGACTAGAAGCTGTACTAGCTTATGTCAATCAAATTTGTTTATGTCTATGTGTTTTTCACTAACTGTTGTGGGATTTTTCATCGTTTGAGAGTACTGGAAGTGTACAAGGCAAGTATTTTTCTTTCACCATTTAACAATTGCAACAGACTTTTTAAGATTTTTTTGTATGTGATTCCATAAGGCTGAAATAGAATGAAGAGCATTTTAATATTGTTTATCGTTTTAATTATTTTTCACCATTAAAAAAAAAGAATTATTGTTAAAAGATTTTTTGTTTGTATTTGATTCAATGAGGTAAGAATACAATTTAAAAGCATTTTAATATTGTTTATTGGTTTAATTATTTTTTCACCATTGAAAAAATGTTTTGTTAAAAAAATGAATCATGAGGGTCATGGAATCAAATACAAATTCATTTTTTTAACAATACATCTTATTTTTTAATGGTGAAAAAATAATTCAATCAATAAACAATATTGAAATGCTTTTCTTTCTAGGCTGAAATAGAATGAAGAACATTTCAATGTTGTTTATTGGTTAAATTTAGATTAGTAAGAAGCTATGTCCAACTTTAAGTCACAAAACAATTCGCTCATCAGGTTTTTTTTTTTTTTTAATTTTGTTGGCATCCACTGAAAATTTGAAAAAGGTAATAACGAGTCATTTCTCATTGAGGCAAAGTCAATGGGTATTGAATCTGAGATTGAATTCCTTAATGTTCGTAGAATGAATTCAGAAAGAGAATTTACTAATTGGAAATACTGGAGAATAGCTATGTTATGGGAACTTATTTAATTGTTTAGAAATTTAGAAGGTTTATGATGATTACTTTGACAATGGTTGTGTATTAATAGATTTTGTGACAAGGCATAGGCGTAGGAGGGGGGCAGGGGGCTGCCCCCCCCAATATCCAGACTGGGGGGGCCAGAGTATACTTTGGCCCCCCCCAATATTCACAATGGAAGATGAAGAAATTTGGAAAGAAAAAATGAAAGAAATGAAATTTAACAGCAGAATTAATATAAAAGTTTATTTTGTGCTTTATTTAATACCAACTCGCCTTTTGTTACGAACAATAACCAAAACATTTTGACGTCATCATCGCAAATGGCAATCTGAATACATCAGGTTTATCGTATGAAATCTCAGCTCACGGAAAGTAGTTTCAACTAACGAAAACAATGATGCAAATCGTACTCTAAGAAGTCAGACCCTATATTGTTTTTAAATATAAACTTATTTTTTACTATCTATTGTAGACGAACTCGTGGCTGTGACAGCATGGTGGCTGTTACTTTTAGTTATTATCAGTACAATATGCTTTCCAGGTGAGATCGAGTCTTGGCCAATCCTATTTTCTTTTTCTTTTGGTTATAAGATACACATTTTTATACACTTTCTTTTAATTCATTTAATCATATTGAATTTGTAGACGCATTATTAGTCATGAGAAAGATTAGGAATATTTATTCTTAGACCGGTCTCATTTGAAGTTGGCTCCCCCAATGTTGAAAATGCTCCTACGCCTATGTAAGGTTGTGAAAATTGTTTTGGAGGCATGACTAAAACCTATTTCAAACTAAAAGAGAAGTTTCATAGAAATATAAACGCATTTCATCAGATACATTTGTAGAAGAAAATTCAAGAAATCAATAAGAGAAAAGGGAGTCATAAATTGTGATTGGCAATCTCCCTTAGTCATAATGGTTTCTATCCATATTTCTTAACCCTTTCCCAAACAACAAATTTCGACTGTCCCAAATTGAAAGAGTTTGAAAGAGTTTGCAGACAACATTTTGCAATGTGATGAAATTGAAATCTTCTGATAGGGCACAAAACATTATGGGAAAAGGATAAATTGCTCGTAAAGTCGTCTGCAACAAAGTGGTCAAATGTCGTTATTGTTTGGGAAAGGGTTAATTAAATGTGATCTATATTCAATAATGACCGCATGCTGTGGCTTTGAATTTGGACATATTAAAAATGTCCACTATGAATACAAGGATTCTCTTATTAATTCTTAGAATGCTAGGTAATTTTCTAGAAATAGATTTTTGTGTCGTCTGCTTTCCGAAACCTAAAATATCGGCTCAGTTTTGATGAGGAAAGATACTCTGAGTAGCCAACAGATTAGATCACAGGCTGGCCTGGATCTAACCTGTTTGCATAAGCATGAAGACGGTTCCAGCACTATAAGGGTTAAATAATTTCCCATAGTGCTTTTGTGTTACTGGTCCTAATTTAAAGCAACATCTGCAGTCAACCAATTAAAACGCTTCAGAGCCGTAGCCTAGTACAGGTGAATCCTGGAAAGCAAGTAAATTGGCGAATGGCCTTGATCAAACCTTTTTGCATAAACATGAAGTTGGTGGTTCCAGCACTATAATCATTAATGGTTAATACAATGCTGTTGGATATATTTCATGATTGTAAACCAGGGTACCGTTTTACTAAACAGTTTACGCTTAAGATTTGCGTAAATCTAAAACAACAATTCCTCTTATTTCAATATTGGGCGAAGCAATATTGCAAAGTAACACATCATTGGAAGCGTCTCTCCGAGACGCTTCCAATGAAGTGTCACATTGCAATATGGTACTTTCATTGAAGATACTATTCACGTTTATCAGTTTTGACTTACGCAAATATTTTCCTTAAGTTGCTTAATAAAGCGGTACCCTTGGTAATAGGATTCTCAATAGATCAAGGTTACTCAGAATCCTATTAGAATCACATTGATGGTAATTACCACATCTGATAATGTTGGTGTTTATGTAACAATGATTGATGATTTTCTTGTTAACTGTGTTGTCAAGGACTTTTTTTTGTCCTTTTATACCCTTAGAATGCTGGGTAATTTTCTAAAAATGGATTTTAGTGTCGTCTGCTTTCCAAAACCTTCAATATTGACTTAAATTTGTTGAGAAATGATACTCAGAATAGCAAACAGGGTAGATCACAGGCCAGTCACCAAGTTACTTGACAGATCGAACTGGATCTAATCTGTTTGCATAAGCATGAAATCGGTTCCAGCACTATAAGGGTTGAAAAGCTTATTTGTTTTGGAGTACCGGTAACCTGTTTGGTAATTATATGCTTATTATCGTTTACAAACATTCATAGGATTTTTTTTTAATACACTGTGAAATGGATGGAGAAGAGTGCATTGTATGGTTTTGAGTAATGATCTGTGAAGAAGCTTTTTTCAACATTTGGACATTTATCTTGCTTTGAAGGCTCCAACCAATATAACGATAGCCTATGAGACCAGAAATCTGGAATACGTTTTGAGAAGTGGGAGTTTGGAGCAATTTCCTAGGATGTTTCAGTTTGCACATACATAAGAAAAGACTTGGTAAGCAATCGGGAAAAACTACCAATTTTACCATTAATCACAAAATTAATGTTCTTTGCTTAATTTCTTACCAAAGAAAAAAAAAGCATTTGATAAATAAACCGTCTTCAAAATGTCAATATGTCACTTAGATTTTAAACAGAGCTGTTTTTTTTATACCTACCATATTAGGATATGATATTTCTTTTAACCTTTACAATGCTGGGTAATTTTCTAGAACATGATTTTTATGTTGTCTGCTTTCCAAAACCTTAAATATTTGCTTAATTTTTATCAGGAAAGATACCCAGAGAAGCAAACAGTTTAGATCACAGGCCAGCAGCCAATTTACTTGGCGGCTGGCCTGGATCCAACCTGTTTGCATAAGCATGAAGTTTTTTCAGAAACTTCTTATGTTTCAAAGTGCCAAGGTCTTGTTCATTTATTTCGATTTCTGCTGATGAATTTTAGCTGTCGATTGTTGGAAGATTTTTTTCAAAGAAGAACTTTCAGAACTTTCACAAGCTCAGTGTCATTTACTACCATATTGAACACTTTCTCAAATGAATTACTTTGACACATTTTTGCTGCCATCATAAGTCATAAAAGAGTTTTTACAAACTTCTAATTTTGTTTACACAATTTTCTGAAGATAAATGTCTGATTTCCATCTGATAGACATGCATTATTAGCCCTTATAGTGCTGGAACGGACTTAATGCTTATCCAGGCAAGCTGCCAAGTAAATTGGGGGCTAGCCTGTGATCTAACTTGTTTGGTATTCTGGGTATCTTTTCCTCAACAAAGTTTAGCAGATAAATTTTAAGGATTTTGAAAGCAGACGACACAAAAATCTATATTGAGAAAATTATCCAGGATTCTAAGGAATAATGAGGTGTTTGGTGACAGTAACGCAAACATTGTTGTTCGACCGGGCATTCTCAATTCATTACAGTGGTTTTTGTCAAGCTTTATGGTTAATATGACTTATTATACTGATTAATTGATCTATGTTTATGGTTCAATTTCATAGATCAGAAAATTTAAAATGGCTAAAAGGTCAAAAGCAAAGCTAATCTCACAAACAGTTGTATGTATTCAGATTTTTTGTTGTTTTACTGCAAAGCGTCTCCTTATAAGAGAAAATATGATATCCTTTGATAGGATAATTGTCACACTTCTCCTGAGAGTATTCATGTTCGTCTGGAACATCAATCTGAACGCATCGGGTTTATCTAGTAAAAACGCCTCTGATATAATATAACAATCTGAACACATTGGATTTATCCAATGAAAATGTCTCTGAGAAAATAGGGATGCTGCCATATTGTTTCTTGCGAGACTTACATCGTTGAACTTTCGTTTCCAATTATAGTTCTTTAATTTGAAATCAAAATAGTCATTTATTTTGATGAAGGAAACAGTTATAACATATAACAATAACATATAACACTACTTATCATTTCGTTACCAATTAAAAGGATGTCCAACACTTCCATATACATGGAACTACTTAACGAGGACGCTTAGAGGAAATATGTTATATGCCGGGGACGATTTACCTGAAATATTGTAATCCTACACTTATATCAGAGGTGTATTTCTCAGCTCATGGAAATACCCGAGTTGTTCCGTCTGCTGGAAAATGTGCGTTATTTGATCTATTGAAAGGGTACATTACAAGGGAGGGTTTCTTGGAAATTGTCTGCGAGACTGCAATTAGTCCATAACAATAACCGTCTTCTAATTATGCCAGAGTCTGTCTGACTAATGAAACTGATTATCATCATTGAAAAAGTGCAATTTAACTAATTGATGAGCTTGATTGGTTTTGAAGAAACAGTCAATATTTCTTTTTATTTAAGTTCTGGAAAATGAATGAGTTTTCAACCTATATTTTGACAGTTTCATTTTCTTTTTGTCAATCTTGTTTTAAGCAACCAATCATGAACAGTATATAAATGTTTTTTTCGTGCAAGGCTTTCTTAAAACAGCAACCAGTCATTCAGAAGGCTCCTACTGAAGTTTTTTGAAAAGCTGGCATCTGCTTTTGGCCATTATTTGTCTTCTACGTGACATGGATGGTAAACAAAAGTTAGAGGGTTAGAAACTGTACTGTTTGATTGATTCACAGTAACATGTATGCAAGAAGGTTACAAACAGTACTGTTTGGTACACAGGATAAAATGTCAGGATAAAATAACTAGAAGAACTGGCTGTTGCTAAATAAAACCACAATACTTTTGCAATTGGTGTGAAACATGATCTAAACAAGTAGGAGACAAGCATTGTTCTAACGAGAGTGTGAGAAACCAGCGTTATTGATTCTTGTTCTTCTACACTAGTCTCCAGCTATTATAACCCTTGGAATGCTGGGTAATTTTCTAGAAAAAGATTTTTGTGTCGTCTGCTTTCCAAAATCTTAAATGTTTGCTTAATTTTGTTGAGGAAAATACTTGAGTAGCAAACAGGTTAGATCACAGGCCAGACGCCAATTTACTTGGCGGCTGGCGTGGATCTAACCTGTTTGCATAAGCATGAAGATGGTTCCAGCACTATAAGGGTAAAATCATTCCCCATTGTGTTTTGTGTTTCTGGTCCAAATTGAAAGCAGCAACTGCAGTGAAACAATTAAAAAAGCTTCAGAGCCCTAGCCTAGTACTGGTGAATCCAGGAAAACCATAATGACCATTATCAGACAATAACCACATTTGACCACTTTGATGAAGACAACTCTGAAAACAATGTGGGAAAAGGAGAAAATGCTCATGATGAGCAATTTCTCCTTTTTCTCACAATGTTTTCTACTCTATCAGAAGATTACTTTCCAATTTCATCACATTTTGAAATGTCATCTGCAAACTCTTTCAATTTGGGACAGTCGAAATTTTGGCGTTTGGTAAAATGTTAAAGAATCAGTATTAAGCACGCCCATATATTCATTCATTTCAAACCTCATTTGTTTGCTATTTTAGTCATGCTCAGTATACGTTAGTCCGGGCTGGAACTTTTCCGTGTTAATTGAATAGTTCCGGTCCAGACCGATATACTGAGAAAGACTGAAGTAATCCGACAAACAAAAAAGTTTCAAAATGGGGGATTATGGGTATTCCTCCAAACTGACGATGAGTATATAAAATAACCTTTTTTATTAGAAATTGTGATATTATGAAATTAGAAACTTGAACAGGTAATTTTGAAGGACAAGAAAGAAAAATACCCCGCAACTCCATCTTGCCTTTATTTTGTTATGTCTTTGAACCGAAGCTTTGTATGTAGCATAGTGTAATATGAATACGATATTGTTTGATGTTTTCAGACAATAGAGGTCTGTCATTTTCTGATAAACAGATGTTTCATTATGTAAGATTAGAATATGTTTTGATGTGTAAGATAAGAAGCTGTTTCATGTTCTATATGTTAAGAAAGATGTTCCTTTGTCTTGTTTTTAGATTTAAAGGTTCTTGTTCACAGATGTGTTGAAATTTGGAAGTTGAAATAAAATTCTTTTCAAACTGCAAAACAGCTGTACTGTTATATGTCGTGCACTGGAGAATAGTCATTGGAAGCAATATAAGGTTGTTTCTAATTCTTTAAAAGTGTGTTTACAATGAATTAAAATACATTTTAATCGAAAAGAGTGACATAGCTTTTAAGTTCTACATCATATAAACTGTACAAACTTTGAAAAAGCTTTCTGAATTTTTTATGCTTTCAATAGCTACAACGCATATCAAAGAACAATACAAACACTTTATTGTTTTGACGACATTTTGTTTTGACATTCAAAACTCTGAGGACAAGCACCTTTAACCTTTTACAAAATGCTAAATTTTCGACTGTCCGAAATTGAAAGAGTTTGAAGACGACATTTCAATATGTAATGGAATTGAAAAATAATCTTCTGGATAGCTCAGAAGGGCAGAAAACATTGTTGGAAAAGGAGTAATTCCTCCTTTTCCAACAATGTGTTTCAGAGTTGTTTGCAATAAACTGGTCAAATGTCGTTATTGTTTGGTTATGGGTTAACTTACATGTAAATTTATTTCAGATGTGATGGAAAGAAGCATATGGGGCTGATGGTGTTTTTTTGGTGATAACTAACATAATCTGACCAAAAGTTTACCAAATAATATATTTTGATATAACATTTCTCCTTTTATGAGCCTTTTACTTATTTGTTAATTTATTTCAGATGTGATGGAAAGGAGCACATGTTCACCGCGGAGAACCATGAGTCTATGATGATATGGTTGCTAGGGTTACAGGCCAAACGGGACATCCATTGCAGGAAGAACACGGCCAGTTCGAAAGACAAAGATGACAGCTTTAAATCAATGGTATGTTGCTATTTCTTCCTAGGGTTATTCTTTTTATGGGATTTTAGATATTGTAGTCTATTGGTTAGAGTAAAGAACTTGAAAGGGCTTGTGCATGGCTTTTATGATATAAGGTAGAATATCGAAAATCTGCTATCTTGAAACTCATTCTTTCATTCCAATCTTCGGTCCTTCTCAGCATTCATCTGTCAGGGTCGGAACTATATGGTGTTAAAAGCATACTTGCGCTCAGAAAAACTGAAAAACTGGTTAAAATGAGTTTAAAATTATGATAGAAGCGGTTGAAACATAGCGAAAGAACACATGCTCATGACAAAATAACGCTTGCACTATTAATTATCTATTTTTTAAAGAGATTTTTTCATAAATTTGGTGCCCACCAATTTAACTTCATTGTTTACATTCGATTTACATCTAAAATAGGAAGGAGGGCTCTGATTGATAAATGCCGATCACCTGGTTTTGTGAAAGACATATAAATCCTGTCATTTATCTAACATTAACAATGTGAAGATTCAAAATCTCGGGTTTTATTGGTTCCCGATGTTTCTCTGCTGACCTTATTTTATCGCTAATTGTAAACAAACCTTATAGTATTCACTCTTTTAAAAGCATCATGTGAACATGTTACAGTCGCAATTCCTTTGTAAAAGGGAGTTATAAGTACTTTTAAGTTATTTTTGAACTACTCTAGAACTTTCACAATTTTAGTATAAAAATGAGCGCAAGTATGGAGAACTGTCGAAGTAATCAAGCAAAAGAAAAAGTTTTAGGTTGGTAGAATATGGGTATTCTACCTTAGAACACATCTTAATCGCTGTGATTATCTTAGATGTTTGATAATGGTACCTACGATCATGAAAAACTTTGGCATAATTAATCTTTATATGACTGCATGATACAATGCTTTAACCTCATTTTGTTTGAAATAAACCGTTTATGACTAAATTTGAAATAGTTATGGATGGATGGCTGTCCTTTGATAGTCATTAACCCTTAGAATTCTGGGTGATTATCTTAAAATAGATTTTGTGTCATCTGCTGTCTAAAAACTTTTATATTGGCTTAATTTTGACGAGGAAAGATACTCAGAAAAGCAAACAGTTTAGATCACAGGTCAGCCGCCAATTTACTTGGCGGCTGGCCTGTGATCTAACCTGTGTGCATAAGCATGAAGTTGGTTCCAACACTATAAGCGTTAAATCATTCCCCAAAGTGCTTTGCATTACTGGTCCAATTTAAAGCAGCATTTGCAGTCGAACAATTGAAACACTTCAAAGCCGTAGTCTAGAACTGGTGAATCCATAGAAGCTGTAACATAATGGACAAATTGTTGAATCTTACACGTTTACATAAGCATGAAGCCAATTCCAGCACTATATGGGTTAAGGACAATCTGTGGAGGACATTGGTCAAGGGGTAGAGTGTCGACCTCTGGACAAGAGAGTCGTTGGTTCGAACCCCGTGAGTAGCCGGATTTGCCCTGCGACCTTTCATTAATCCACATTTGGCGCGAGTACTGGTTATGTATCTAGGAAGCAGAAATATCTAAGTTGTAAGAACTTGCTTCACAATCGATGTAAACAAATAATTTTAGACACTCTGTATGGTATTGTACATTTTTCAGGAAGCTGACCTGGTGAATCATCGGCCCAATCTCTTCATGACATGTGACTTGCACGGTCCCGAGCTTCTGGTGACACAGAACCACCAGTCGTCGCTGTCCGCGAACCGGCGGAAATATTTCTGGGAGAAAAACGACTATCAAAAGTGGGGAGAGTCTGTAGATTCTGGTATTGGCACCTACAAAAAACGTAAGAAATTTTCGCCTTTTTCAAAATCCAAGCAAATAGAAGAGACCTGTTGAATGGAATAAATGTACATTGTATCTATTTAAGATGAAAAGCTCTGGCATGTGGTTCTATAATGAATCGCCTAATGAAATAAAAACAAGCCTAAAAAGCTTTACATTTTACATGAACAAAGATTATTATGCAGTACATTTTCTTCCCATTATGAATTGAAACATATATTATATGTGCAATGTCAGTCACTTTTTTCGTATTAGCAGTTTACACTTAAAAACTCAATTAATACTTTGTGTATTTTACTCAGAAACCATAAAAAACATTTACTTTTCTAAATGGAAATTTCACAAACTTCCTATCTACGTTATTATCATTTACCTTTAGCTTCGAATAAAAACATTACATTTTGGAAGAAAATTACATTTTGGAAGAAAATGTAACAAAAAAGTACACATTCTGCAATTTTTGTTATATCCTTCAAAGAATATTAGCTGCCTACATGACAATCAGTGCTTGAAAAGGGCAGAATGAGGGCTGTAGGAAAACGTCATAACATTTTGTCTGAGCAGGTTTACTTGTTCTGGACAGGTTGTCCACCATTTTGCATTTACGACAAATTGCCTTTTGGAAATCTAACAACTGAGATCAAATTGAGTTTGTGAATTCATAGCCCATCACATAAGAGCTAATTTTAGAAAGGAATTTTGAAGATAAAACCTGATTGGACAAGTTCATTATAGATTTTCTGCTAGATTCTCCTTTTTGATACAGCCTTGTTATGTTTTTTTTCCATATGCCAACTGTCACCTTCATACTGGCTTTTTCAAGCACATTTTAAGGGACAGCACTGTCCTTCATGTAGGCAGCGAAAGGGCTAATGTTGTCTCACTATTTATACACCTTTGTCAGATCTAGTTGTCTCACTATTTATACACCTTTGTCAGACCTAGTTGTCTCACTTTTTATACACCTTTGTCAGATCTAGTTGTCTCACTATTTATACACCTTTGTCAGATCTAGTTGTCTCACTATTTATACGCCTTTGTCAGATCTAGTTGTCTCACTATTTATACACCTTTGTCAGATCTAGTTGTCTCACTATTTATACACCTTTGTCAGATCTAGTTGTCTCAGTTTTTATACACCTTTGTCAGATCTAGTTGTCTCACTATTTATACACCTTTGTCAGATCTAGTTGTCTCACTATTTATACACCTTTGTCAGATCTAGTTGTCTCACTATTTATACACCTTTGTCAGATCTATTTGTCTCACTATTTATACACCTTTGTCAGATCTAGTTGTCTCACTATTTATACACCTTTGTCAGATCTTGTCTTAGTCTTATACTTTATGTACGGATTTCTTAGATTTTGTTTTACTTTACATACACAAAATTTCTGAATAGAATATAATCAAGTGGTTTATGATGAGATCAACATTTTGAACTCTAGCATTGTATAAAGGTGAGTAAGTGTTTCAGACAATATATAGATAGACCTAGCATAATATGGCATACTAGATCATTGGGAAGGGGGCTGGATAGGGATATGGCTTTTAACCTGTTACCAAATGCCAAATTTTCGATTGACCGAAATTGAAAGAGTTTGCAGACGCCATTTCGACATGTGACGAAATTGAAAAATAATTTTCAAAACATAATGGAATTGAAAAATGATCTTCTGATAGGGCAGAAAACATTGTGGGAAAAGTAGAAATTGCTCGTAAAGAGCAATTTCTCCTTTTCGCACAATGTTCTCCAGAGTCGTCTGCAACAAACTGGTCAAATGTCATAATTGTTTGGTAATGTGTTAACGTAGACATAGAAAGACATATTTATTCAAGTACATAGGCCATTGGCCCATAGTACAGCGTACAGTAACAAGATATACACACAATAGAGTTACAATCCACAAACAAATACATATACATTAGAATAGTTCTTCATTTATGTTTAGACTCTTGGTTCAAAGGCTTTTACAAGGAATGTTGACACTTTAGTATGAATGACTTATTATTACAATCAAAATAAATAAATTTAATAACATGTTCGCTGATTTACATCAAATTTTCAAAGCCATGAATTTTCAAAGTACATGTTGTGTAGCCTTTTGTAACTTTTGCATTTTAAAAAGAAATGGTACTCGTCCTCATTTACTTTGTAGTTGAGTTGTTTACAAAGTTTGCTGTATCTCTGCTCTCTTTCTATCTTTAAATATCTACCCTTGTCTACCATCAAATCATGTGATGAACACTAGAATAAGTCAATGTTTTTTTTCTGTATTAAGCACAGCTCTGTATAAAGATACAACTCTGGAGTTAACATAGATTTGATATATTTAAATTGCAATGCTTTTTGTGACATATTTAGATTAGCAAACCATTCCTTAATTCTCTGAGGAAAAGTTTTTAAAAAGTCAATTTTTTCCGCATCATGTAATATCCAAACGTATATAAAGCCATGGGAAAATAAAAGATTGTTTACATAATTGATTATGTAAACCTATCCTAATATGACAATTGTGAAGAGGTAATATCTGGAGAGGCGGCTTTTAACGGTTTTAATGGCGTTGTTTTCAAAATACACATTCTTCAATCTTGTTTCAGTTAGAATAATGGGTGTCCGTGCGTTACAGTCCATGTGTTTTGGATCAATTAGTGCAACGTACCTGAGCTTTGTTTGTATAGGTTTTTGAACTGCGTATTCCTTATTATCATCACAGCATATTGCAATAGAATATAGCCTATGTAGAGCATAAATTTCATCTAAAAAAATGCTTTTCACAGCAGCAGCTGCATGGTATCTTGCCATCAATCTTTCGTTAGCTTTGTTTGATAGTTTGGGTTTATGTTAACCCATTACCAAACAATAAAGACATTTGACCAATTTATTTCAGACAACTCTATAACTTTGTGGGAAAAGGAGAAATTGCTCGTAAGGAGCAATTTTTCCTTTTCCCACAATGTTTTCTACCCTATCAGAAGAATATTTTACAATTTCATCACAATTTGAAATGTCATCTGCAAACTCTTTCAATTTGGGACAGTCGAAAATTTGTTGTTTGGGAAAGGGTTAACCCATTACTAAACAATAACGACATTTGAC
Organism: Cerastoderma edule; assembly: GCA_947846245.1. Taxonomy (NCBI): domain Eukaryota; kingdom Metazoa; phylum Mollusca; class Bivalvia; order Cardiida; family Cardiidae; genus Cerastoderma; species Cerastoderma edule. Next base: position 28,694,607 of record OX401418.1, read on the forward strand.
CAGTTTGTATATACATTCTTGGTGTACACTGGTCTTGAACTTATTCGTATAAAGCCTAATAGTTCCGGCCACGACTATTATATACTAAGAAGGACAGCAGTAATCTGACAAAAGAATGATTGCGAAAATGTTTGACTATGGGCATTCTACCTTAAACCGTTACCAAACATTAACACAATTCAACCAGTTTGTTTCAGACGACTCTGGAAAACATTGTGGGAAAAGGAGAAATTGCTCTTTCCTTTTCCCACAATGTTTTCTGCTCTATCAGAAGGCTATCTTTCAATTTCATCACATTTTGAAATGTTGTGTGCAAACTCTTTTGATTGGGAAGAGTTGAAAATTTGGTATTTGGTAAAGGGTTAAGAAGCAACAGCACACTTTTGTAGATAATTTAGGTAAAGGTAACCAAGTTATTGTCATAAAATATGTCACAAGATTTGATTCTTTATTTGTGTAATGGTTAGAATTTTTCTAAGTGTGTTTACTTGATCCATCCAGGTTTTCCCGAGTTTGGCGAGCACAATAACTGTGCTCGGTCAAGGTCACTACCACCAGTGTTTGAAGGTAGTTTGTTCCCATAGTAACCATTTTTTTGGGTTTAGATTAGCATAACCTTTATTTTTTATCAAAATATCAGTTCTGTCTTGATCTAATGGTTCTTGAGTTATAGTTAAAAGCATCAATAAGTAGACCCATTGACGGTTGAATGTTCCCATGGTAACCAACTTTGTTTTCTTGTTTTCTTCAAATATCAGATCTGTCTTGATCCACTGGTTCTGGATTTATGTTAATGGTTATAGTGGAAAGCATCAGTAAGTAGTAACAAGGGACTGTTGATTGAGACAAATGTTAGATTAATTTTTAAATTAAGATTTTGATTAAAGGTAGTTTCTCCTTATTCCACACAACTTACCTTCTGAATGCATGTCAGTTCAAGGGTGGCAAATCTGGTTTTGATTTACAGTCTAACTTGTGTTAAGCAGCCACCCTTTTAAGCAGCCAACCTGCCTTAAACAGCCACTACAAAAAGTCCCATTGTTAGATTTATAGTGTACATCAATTTATGTTAAGCAGCCAACCTGTCTTAAACAGTCAATTTACTCTGTCCCATAGGCTGGCCTCTTAACACAAGTTTGACTGTACTTGTCCATAGATGCCAAATCTTTTTCTGCACTTGTTTGTATAATGGTGACTTACAAATGTTGGTAAAAATTCACTTGTCCGTTAAAGCCTATGGACAAGCTGGGCAAAACTGATAATTGATTTTTGCCACTTCTGGGGCCCATTTTACTAAACAACTTACGGAAAATGTTTGAGTAAGTCATAATTGATTAACATGGATAATATCTTCAATGAAAGTACAATATTGCAATGTGACATGTCATTGGAAGCGTCTCGGAGAGATGCTTCCAATGATGTGTTATGTTGCAATATTGCTTTGCCAAATATTGAAATAAAAGGACTTGTTGTTTTAGACTTACGCAAATCTTAAGCGTAAACTGTTTAGTAAAACGGGCCCCAGATCATGTTATAGTTGCAAAAGCCTAGAGCTTCTTAGAAATAACCCCTTTATTATTTGGTATGTGACCTACATATTTGACATATTCACACTAAATTTATAAAGTTACAAACCTTTGTTTGTGGTTAATGGGTAAAAATCATGTAACATATAAGAGAATTGTTTATGCTGTGCTATGTTGACCAGTTTGTTGCAGACAATTCTGGAAAACAATGCGGGAAAAGGAGAAATTGCTCTTAACGACACGAGCAATTTCTCCTTTTCCCACAATGTCTTCTGCCACAATTTTTTCTGCCCTGTCAGCAGATTATTTTTCAATTTCCTCACATTTTGAAATGTCGTTTGCAAACTCTTTCAATTTGGGACAGTCAAAAACTTGACATCTGGTAAAGGGTTAATTGAGTAAAGAATGAGCGTAAAATCATTTAATAGCTGCTGCAGAAGTAAGCCATGAGAATCGGGAGACCTTATTGATTTTTCTGTCAGAAGAACCCATGTCGTCAATGATTTGGCATAACAGGAAATTAAATGGATGCTCTTTAAGTACAGTAACAATCTCGTACAGTGTCTTTGACTCTCTACCTTGTTCACATAACTTATCCATTGTAGTGCTGGAATCTACTTCATGCTTATGGAAACAGGTTAGATCCAGGCCAGCCGCCAAGTATATTGGTGACTGGCCTGTGATCTAACCTGTTTGCTACTCAGAGTATCATTCTTCATCAAAATTAAGCAGATATTTAAGGTTTAGGATTTAGAAAACTTTTTAAAAAAGTAAATTGGCAGCTGGTCTGTGATCTAACCTGTTTGCTGCTCTGAGTATCATTCTTCATCAAAATTAAGCAGATATTTAAGGTTAAGGATTTAGAAATCTTTTTAGAAAAGTAAATTGGCAGCTGGTCTGTGATCTAACCTGTTTGCTACTCAGAGTATCATTCTTCATCAAAATTAAGCAGATATTTAAGGTTTAGGATTAAGAAAACTTTTTAGAAAAGTAAATTGGCAGCTGGCCTGTGATCTAACCTGTTTGCTACTCAGAGTATCATTCTTCATCAAAATTAAGCAGATGTTTAAGGTTTAGGATTTAGAAAACTTTTTAGAAAAGTAAATTGGCAGCTGGCCTATGATCTAACCTGTTTGCTACTCTGAGTATCATTCTTCATCAAAATTAAGCAGATATTTAAGGTTAAGGATTTAGAAATCTTTTTAGAAAAGTAAATTGGCAGCTGGCCTGTGATCTAACCTGTTTGCTGCTCTGAGTATCATTCTTCATCAAACTTAAGCAGATATTTCAGGTTTAGGATTTAGAAAGCTTAGAAAAGTTAATTGGCAGCTGGCCTATGACCCTACCTGTTTGCTTCTCTAAGTATAATTCCTGATCAAAGTTTTACAGATATTTAAGGTTATGGAAAGCAGATGACACAAAAATCTAATTTTAGAAAACTACCCAGCATTCTAAGAGTTAACTATAGACTCCTGTTTATAAAACAATTTTGAAATATAGTCTAGAATTGTTTGGAGCATAAAAATTTTGAATTTAAGAGATACATCGTTAAGATTCTCATGGTAAGAATACTGGGTTTGTATAATTTTATTATATTAACAATTTTTAAGTTAAGCTTCTTGTACCATTTATTGGTGCATTAAGTTTGAATGAAATATAAGAGCAGTAATATTAATACTAATATTGTTTCTTACTCATTCAGGATGAGAAAATATCTTGTCTTTCATTGACCAGCTGAAAAACAGCCTAACCCGTTACCAAATAATAACAACATTTGACCAGTTTGCTGCAGAGGACTCTGGAAAACATTGTTGGAAAAGGAGAATTTGCTCGTAACGAGCAATTCCTCCTTTTCCAATAATGTTTTCTGCCCTATCAGAACATTATATTTCAATTTCATCCCTTTTTGAAATGATGTCTGCAAACTCTCTCAAATTGGGGCAGCCGAAAATTTGGCGCTTGGTAAAGGGTTAACAGATGATACATGTATACACATAAGTTATCATGTCTAATCTGATTCTTGCAAAAAAAACAATTTTCTGCACCTGTACTTCGTTGGCATGATGCTTTTGCATTTCATGGGACAATCCTTATATCTTATATGGTGCGTATACCTAGTACCGTCGTATATGTATAACCGACAATTCCAGAAATTTCCAGATTTCAGGCGCATGCACCCACCAATCAGATAACTTCCGCTGCGATTAGTTTGTTGTTTTCACGGACCATTGCACAACGTCTTTTTAATGGATAAATGACAGTATTATAAAATACTAATGATAAAGGCAGGGAAATGTTAATTTTCAAGGTAGATTTCTTTATCTGATTATAATTTTAATTTATGTGTAGAAACTCAATAAAGAAATTTGCAAAAAATGTTTCGAATACCATCGCAGACAGCTCTTGTTTACATATTGACCTCTGACCATTTTTTCCAGATGGATAAACAAGGTGAATTTATACAATCATAGGTAATTGGGAGTTTCTGTGCCGTTTTTAAGCCTCAACATTGCAAACTTAAAATATGTTTTATATGGAAACAACCAGTTTATTTTACTAATTTATGATAGTGATTAACAATAATAAGAAGGAATATTCATATTAACCTCAAAAATATTTTAATATTTAGGATTGGAATAAATATACTTGAAATTTGCTTCTCAGGCAAACGGTATTTGGTATACCCAGTATAGTATTTAATACAGCAACATGTGAGTATATGATAGCAGTGGTTAATGTAGTATACATAACATGACATACATGCTATACCAATGAGTAGAAGATTGTCCATGGAAGCCCTGTTGAAGGGACCGGAGCTTTGTGTGGGAGTGTTTATGTACTTTCATAGGATTAACTGATTTCCAAAGTTCTCTCTTGGGAAAAGCATTTGTCTTATTTCTAGGATATCCAATTTTGTCCATGTCTCCATAAATATTAACATAACCCTTTCCCAAACAATAACGACATTTAACCACTTTGTTGCAGACGACTCTGGAAAATATTGTGGGAAAAGGAGAATTTGCCACTAACGGGCAATTTTACCTTTTCCGACAAAGTTTTTTGCCCTATCAGAAGATAATTTCCTAATTTCATAACATTTTGAAATGTTGTCTGCAAACTCTTTCAATCTGGGATAGTTGAAAATTTAGCATTTGGGAAAGTGTAATTCCTTTGATAAATTCAGTGCAGTAGAATTTTGAGGGTTCAATGCAAGACTATAGTAAGTGCTTCATAAACATGAAGCACTTACTATAGTCTTGTATTGGACCCTGGACATAAACATGAAGCACTTTCTATAGTCTTGTATTGGACCCTGGACATAAACATGAAGCACTTACTATAGTATTGTATTGAACCCTCGCCTGTCTGACATAAACATGAAGCACTTACAATAGTATTGCATTGGACCCTCGACTGTCTGACATAAACATGAATCACTTACTATAGTATTGCATTGGACCCTCGACTGTCTGATTACATTTGAGAACATTGGCACAATAGGGTAATAGGATCATTAATGAGTAAAGTTGCCTTGTGAACACAGGATTGAACTTTTTATAAACCAACAGTATTATTTCAAAAATGTTAAAATAAGCATTTTCTACAAGATTGTTGGTAGAAACTATTGTAATAAATCAAGAAATAGCTTATCTTAACCCGTTTCCAAACAACAAATTTTGGACTGAGCAATGCCTCCTTTTCCCACAATGTTTTCTTAAGTCATCTGCAACAAAGTAGTCAAATTTTGTTATTGTTTGGGAAAGGGTTAAGGGAGTTAAGTTATTTTTATATGTGTATCATCTGTCTTCTATCACAGGTGTGGTATAGTGAGGGGTCCTGCGTGGCCCAGTGGTTAAGGTGTCGGGTTTCCGGGGTTCAAGCCCCACCAACACCTGGTTTTGTGGGAATGACCTTTGGCAAGTCATTTCAGAGCCTTAGCCTAGTACTGGTGGATTCAGGAAAGCTTTTACATAACTGAAAAAGTGTTGATATGGCGTTAAACACCATAGAAACATATGCTAAAGTGAGTTAAGAGAAAGGAATAATTTTGGAAATTTGTTCACAAGGCTGGCTTATCAGTTTAAAAATGAAGGAGACAATTTTTTTTAATAAAAAAGAAATATCAAGGGTTCAGCGCAATACTAAAGTAAATGTTATAGTCTTGCGTTGAACCCTCAACTTATAGCCATTGTGTTCTTATTCTTTCAAATAAAGCCTTTCTATATAAAAATGAAAAAAGTCCATATAAAGGGGAAACTAGTGTATAGTCTGTTACATATTGTTTTCTTTCACAGCACTAGAATCATCTCGAAGTTTTCCATTGTCTGTTCGTCAACAAAAGTCTGGGATAAACAAGCAGATTTCCTCGTCGCACGCCATGTTGTACCACGACAGTGACAGGTAGGGCCTTTCTTTCCCCTTTTTCTTGTTTATAACTGTTAAATAACCCTTTCCCAAACAACAAATTTTCGACTGACCCAAATTGAAAGAGTTTGCAGACGACATTTCAAAATGTGATGAAATTAGAAAATAATTTTCTGATAGGCTGGAAAACATTGTGGGAAAAGGAAAAATTGCTCGTCACGAGCAATTTCTCCTTTTCCCTCAATGTTTTTTAAAGTCGTCTGCAACAAAGTGGTCAAATGTCGTTAATGTTTGGGAAAGGGTTAATTAACATACCTCTTCAGATGGAATAGAATTTACAATAAATTATGATTCCTTTCTCATTTAGAATATTCAATATCATTAACACTTTACAAACTATTTATTTAATATCACACATTCATTACAAATTATTTATCTACTATCATTAACACATTACAAATTTTCTTTCTACTATCATTCATTCATTACAAATTCTTATATATTTTTTATCAGCCAAATACTATTTAGCATGTAAATAATTTAATATATGTTTATCCACATCATCATAATGCTGGTAAATCACCTAAGATGTCGATGCGCCATAAAACACCATTAATTCATTCATTCTCCTGATGAAATTCAATACACCTTTTGATTTATTAATTCTTTGTTAATGGAGAAGAATTCTGTATTTGAAAAAAAAAAGGCATTTGTGTGTATTTTGTGAAAGTATGAAAGTTTCTTTTTTTTTTTTTACTTCTACATTTTTTTTATAACTCCTTTACTTGTAAGTATTTGAGATTCCAAAGTTAAAGATGAGTTTGAATTTCTGAAATTTGTCAGTATGGTGTTTGCTGTTGGGCCTCCGTGGCCTCGCCGTTAGATTGCAGAACTTGGAATCACATGGCCCCTTGCTGCTTGTGTTCAAATCCTTGTGATGGCATTTGGATTTTCATGAGAGGTAGTCTCCAAACTGACTTATGGAATGTCGATGGTTCTACCTGACCATGACCAGGGTACCGTTTTACTAAACAGTTTACGCTTAAGATTTGCGTAGGTCTAAAACAACAATTCCTCTTATTTCAATATTGGACGAAGCAATATTGCAAAGTGACACATCATTGGAATCGTCTCTCCGAGACGCTTCCAATGAAGTGCCACATTGCAACATTGTACTTTCATTGAAGATACTATCCATGTTTATCAATTATGACTTATGCAAACATTTTCTGTAAGTTGTTTAGTAAAACGGGCCCCAGGCCTTTATAGGCACTTAAGCATGGGGTTTTCCACCAACATGAAGAGTTTGGTATCCCAATTTAACTAAATTGATGTTGAAGCAATGTAAAAACCCATATTAATAAAATTGTTAAAAGTGATATTAAACCTCCATATATTCTTCTTCAGTCTTCTGGCGGTTGTTTGGTTAGAAATGTCACATGATACACACAAAAATAATGTCACTTATCCAACACAACACCCCAAATATTCAAAATGGAGAATTTCTCCAATTTGATGAGTGCCCAACTTTGAACAACCCATTAAGATTAGATGTTAGATTATTACTTTTAACAACTCAATAAAATGTGTATATCTTGATATGCATATCTTGTATATTGTTTTAATAGGGCCAAAGGCCTTTGTCCTCAAATAAACGTTTCAATTCTTTTCTTTTCTATATTCTTCTTCAGTGATGATGTGTTTGGAGGGGAGCACATTCACAGGTCTAAAAAGGCAGCCATAAGCATGTCCCACTGGAAGAAGCTTCAGTCCGCCGTCATGGGTCATGTGTTACAGAGCAACGCTAAACCCTGCTCAGAGTCCACGGGTATCGAGTCTGCGGGAGACAGACATAGTCTAAGGTATGCAGTTATATATGCCAGTAAATGAGACTTTCGGCCCAAAGTCATCGAATGATGTCATGGAGAAAAACGCTATAAAAGATGACATCATAATTTTACCAACTGCTCTACTTATTGAGCAAAGTTCACTCAAATACAATTGATAGCTTTTTTCCACTGAAACTGACAAGCACCCACCACTGATGCCATTCGAAATGTAATGTATGAATTTTATAAATTCTACTTATCTTAAAAAGAAATGTCAGAAAGTGTGTGTATCTTGTTGCCTTGGTGTTGCTATGCAAATAGCTTTAATTCCTCTAAAAATCATGTTCCACAGACCTTTAAGTGTCTAGAAATGATTATAACTCAAGTCCGCCCATGTACCCACTTAGGGCCATTTTTCTCAGACAGCGCCACATATATTGAGGGTTCAATGCAAGAGCATAGTATGTGCTTTACATTTTTGAAGAACTTACTATAGTTTTGCATTAAACTCTTGATATGTCCTGTTGTATATCGAGGGTTCAATGCAAGACTATATAGTATGTGCTTTACATTTTTGAAGAACTTACTATAGTTTTGCATTAAACTCTTGATATGTCCAGTTGTATATCAAGGGTTCAATGCAAGACTATATAGTATGTGCTTTACATTTTTGAAGAACTTACTTAAGTCTTGCATTGAACTCTTGATATGTCCAGTTATATATCGAGGGTTCAATGCAAGAGTAAAGTATGTGCTTTACATTTTTGAAGAACTAACTTAAGTCTTGCATTGAACTCTTGATATGTCCAGTTGTATATCGAGGGGTCAATGCAAGAGTAAAGTATGTGCTTTACATTTTTGAAGAACTTACTTAAGTCTTGCATTGAACTCTTGATATGTCGTGTTGTATATCGAGGGTTCAATGCAAGAGTATAGTAAGTGCTTCACATTTGTTTACCCTATCCCTTTTGGAAATACTTGTGTTAAACAACAGATTGTAGAGAAAATCAATATGAGTTTAATCAACAGTTTGTTTTTATTCTATGGGAAATAATTTTACGAGTGAAAGATTACTTGCATGTAACAAACACAAGAGTTTGATAAACACAAGTAATGTTCACAAGGGGAAAAGTTTCCATAAACTAAACAAACTGATGAGTAAATTCTGTATTACATATACCATCAAAATGTGAAAACATACTATTAAAAACGAAATTTGTACCCTCTGGTAAAAAGGAAAATGTTCCAAAGACATGCATATCATTAACTTGAGTTTTAGCCTCGTGGGAATGTCTTTTGGCATGTCACTTCAGAGCCCTAGTAAAGTACTGGTGGGTCCAAAAAAGCTGTTACAAAACTAAACAATTGTTGATACAGCATTAAACACCATACCAACAATGAAAAGTTGTTGACACAGCGTGATCATATGATGACATATGGATATCGAAAAAAAGTTATACTGCGCCCGTTACCGGTCAATAATTTACCCTGGTGACAGGATAAATGATTTTATTTAGTTTATAAAGAAGTAGATTTATATATCATACACATAGAGTTATGTTATTTTGCCTTTTTTTCCCTATTTCTTTCATCATGTTAATTCAAAGGTATCTAGTAGATACTATCTACAGGATGAAAGCTGAATGAACAATAAAAGGATGTTCTGTCAGGACATTGTCACCTATCCTAATATAATAATTCCCTTACTCTATAAAACCCTTTACTCTATAAAACGCCAACTTTTCGGCTGGCCCAAATTGAAAGAGTTTGCAGACGACATTTCAAAATGTGATGAAATTGAATAATGATCTTCTGATATTGCAGAAAACATTGTTGGAAAATGAGAAATTGCTCGTTACGAGCAATTTCTCCTTTTCCCACCAGGTTTTCCAGAGTCACCTGCAACAAATTGGTCAGATGTCGTAATTGTTTGGTAATGGGATAAACCCTTTTTCTGTCATCTCTGATGCTGAGGCTAATTGGGGGTCCTGCGTGGCCCAGTGAATAAGGTGGTAGACTTAGAACTCGGGGGGTCCAAAGTTAAATCCCCAGCCACACCTCTGGTTTCTTGGGGTGTCCTTTGGCAAGTCAGAGCCTAATACTGGTTCATCCATTGTTGATACTGCATTAAACACCATATAAACAACTGATCTACAAACAGAACTATGTTGCATATGATGTTGAAGATAGAACAGAGGGGCCTCCGTGGCCTAGTGGTTAGAGTACAGAACTTGAAATCACATGGCCCCTCTCCGCGTGGGTTCAAATCCTGAGAGGAATATGGATTTTCATGAGAGGCAGTCTCCCGACTGACTTACGGAATGCCGATGGTTCTACCCACCTTGACCAGCCCTTATGGGCAGTTGAGTATGGGGTCTTCCTCCATCATAAAGAGTCGGGCATCGTTACATAACTGAAATAATGTTGATGTGATGTAAAACCCATATAAAAAAAAAAAAAGAAGATAGAACAGAGATCTTCTGAAATGCTTAAGGGAAGGATTGCTCCATTTGTTCCCATATATTTGCTTAACCCATTACCAAAGAATAACGACTTTTGACCACTTTGTTTCAGATGACTCTGGAAAACATTGTGGGAAAAGGAGAAATTGCTCGTGATGAGCAATTTCTCCTTTTCCCACAATGATTTCTACTCTATCAGAGGATTACTTTCAAATTTCAGCACATTTTGAAATGTCGTCTGCAAACTCTTTCAATTTGGGACGGTAAAAAATTTGGCGTTTGGTAAAGTGTTAAACTTGATTGTCCCATTCACCAATTTGTTCATGACAAAGGATTACTTTAATTCTGTCTTTTATTTTTGCTTTAACATCGCAAACCTACTCTGGGTAACTTATAACTCGTACAAATTGATGCAACAGCAGAAGACAACAGCAGAAGACAAATAATAGCAAGTTAAAATGTCTTTGATACATGATTGATATCTTGTAGTGTTTACCGTTTTGATACAGGATAAAGGCCTCTGCCTGTGACTCCTTTATTTTTCCTGGCTCCACCAGTGCTAGGCTAGTGCTCTGATGTGACTTACTAAAGGCAAGTCCCATGAAACCAGAGGTGTCGGCGGGGCTCGAACTTGGGACTCCCGAGTTATAAGTCCAAAACCTTAGCCACTGAGCCACACAGGACTCCTAGTGCAAACTAATGTGACAAAATAAATAAATTGCTCAATAGGAGCATTTTTTCACTCTGTTTTCTAAAATCTTAAGTAGAAGCATTGAAACCATTTAGGTAAGGTAATATGTTATTGGTTAACCCTTGGAGTGCTGGGTAATTTTCTAAAAAAAAGATTTTTGTGTTGTCTGCTTTCAAGAATCTTAAATATCTACTTAATTTTGTTGAGGAAAGATATTCAGAGTAGCAATCCGGCTAGATCACAGGTGAGTCGCTAATTTACTTGGTGGCTTGCCTGGATCTAAACTGTTTGCATAAGCATAAAGTTGGTTCCAGCACTAAAAGGGTTAGTCATACCAGGAAAAGAATAGTTGGAGCAGCTGTTACAAAAACCTTATTAGCAGATCTAGCACATTGAATAAATAACCGCTAGGGATTCAATTATACAGTATACATTCCTGTCAATAAGGTTTGATATAAGTATAAAAGCAAAACTGGTCAACAAGGCCGAATACAAATCAATGGTCATTGAGGAATAAAACAGGATTTATAAATGCACATTCATTCAATTGGAGAAACATGATAGCTTTTGATAACAACATTAACTTTACAGTTGCAGGGTTGTCATAAATCTTTAGAGTAAGGTTTTTGATTTGAGGAGGCCAATGAATCAAACACCCAACAAAAATTAGGTGTTACTTGTGACCACCTATCATATTTTTTGTTATTTGAGCCAGCCAAAAGTCAATTGAAACAATCTAATTGGCCGGCAGCCGGCTCTTAATGACAACCATGCATACAGTTGTTATTACCGTACATATGAAGTATTTAACTAATCTAAGCGTTTTTAAATCTTGAAAGCCTTACTTCAAAATACCTCTATTGTTGTAATAGAAGCAGGAGATTTTACTTGTACAATGCAATTCATGCTTAAGTCCTTTATAATAACTTTCCAACATTACACAATGTTATTTTTCACAAACCCATTACCAAACAATAATGACACTTGACCACTTTAGTGCAGAGGACTCTGGAAAACATTGTCGGAAAAGGAGAAATTGCTCGTGATGAGCAATTTCTCCTTTTCCCATAATGTTTCTGCCCAATCAGACGATGATTTTTAAATTTCATCACATTTTAAAATGTCCTCTGAAAACTCTTTCAATTCGGGACAGTCAAAATTCGGCATTGGTAATGGGTTAAATAAAGTTCTGTTCTGTTCTGATAAAAACGGAAGCTACTCATGATGACATGCTCATCGATGTTTGTTGTGAATTTTGACATATTTTAGCTCTAGGTCAATGTCAAGTGACTCGGCCATTGAAAAAGGGGAGGGAACTCCACGCGAGCTTACTGCTCGTCTGACAGAGCTCGAGAAGGACCTGATGTAAGTTACCATGGTAACGATTGGGTGCTTGGTTTAATAGCTGCTTAGAATTTGGTTCTTTTTGTTCTTTGTAGCTGCTTGAAATTGGTTATTTTGGTTTGTAGCTGATATACAGAAATTTGGTATTTGGTATTTGTAGCTGATTAGATATTGGTACAGCTTTTATAATTTCTTGAATATGCATGCTTTATATTTATTGCAGCAGCTGAAAAGTTGGTCTTTTTAATGCTAAGAATGGTTAGTAATTTTCTAAAAATAGATTTTCCTGACGTTTGCTTTTCGAAAACCTTCAATATCTGCTTAATTTTGTTGAGGAAAGATACTCAGAATAGAAAATAGGTTAGATCACAGGCCAGCTGCCAATTTACTTGGCGCTGGCCTGGATCTAACCTGTTTGCATAAGCATGAAGTCGGTTCCAGCACTATAAGGGTTGATAAATGATTGAAAATTTTGCATGTTTGGTACATTGACCTCTTATGCCATAGCCAAATGTATATGCCAAATGTTGGCTACCTTAAACTTCTCTAACAAAGACAAATGTTGATATCACCAAATTTAGTGTAGAAAAATGCTAGCTACCTTCACATGTTTTTACATGAATATATATTATACTGTTGAGTGTTAGCTACTATAACTTATTATTACATGGCTATTGTTGATCAACAATCGATATCTGTTGACTTGCTTGATTAGCATGAATTACATGCTATGCTGAGTATCAAAAAATATTCTCGGAGCCGTCCGTAATGTTCGACCACATGGTTTATAAGGCGGACACTGTTACCATGAGAGCATGGACACTGTTATACAAATGGTTGTGTATAAGTGTTATATTGATGTTTTAGGGTTATGCGACATTGCTCATACCTCAACTCAATCTGTTGAAAATGATCATTAACAATAAAGTAGTGAACAATTACAGTCCATCAAATTAAACTTTATTTCCTATGGGTATTTTTGCAATTGAAAAAAAAAATCAATTGTGATGGACTTTGTCGAATAGTCTCGACTGTGTTCCGAAGACAGTCGAATAATGAAAGTACCGCGTAATAATTATTCACGCATAGAGGACAACAGACGGCGAATTTTGGTCAACATTATAGTTATTATTACATGGATGTTTGTCAACAATCTTGTCCTTTGATAACAGGAATTTACATGTATTACACTCATTATATAGGCTGGATATCTATTCTTTTACAATACTAATATGGTGTACTTTCTTTCAGTTTGCTAACCAACTTATTTGTTGTGTCTGTACATTCTTGACATATTTTGCAAATAATTCTATTTCAGTTTACTCATTTGTTTGGTTTTTTAGTTGTTTGACAAACTTGCTTTTTATTTAGTTGTAGATTTATCTTTTGTTGCTTTTGTATGGTATAAGACTACCAATATTATTTACCTTTTTTATATTATTATAAAGATTAATTAAAATAAATCAGGAAGAGAAGGAAATTGGTTTGATCTTTAAACAAACTTTATTTGACTCATGACTTAACCCTTTCCCAAACAACAAATTTTCGGCTGTCCCAAATTTAAAGATTTTGCAGACGACATTTCAAAATGTGATGAAATTGGAAAATAATGTTCTGATAGGGCTGAAAACATTGTGGGGAAAGGAAAAATTGCTCGTTTCGAGCAATTTCTCCTTTTCCCACAAAGTTTTCCAGAGTTGTCTGAAATAAACTGGTCAAAAGGAAAAATGGCTTGTTACAAGCTTTCTTCATCAAAATTAAGCAGACATTTAAGGTTTTGGAATGCAGAAAACCTGTTAACATGGGCTTGAAGTCACTCTAATGGTTAAATCAGTCTCTACAAATCATATAATTCACTCGTCCTATTTTTGTGTTTATAATCAGGGTGACTTTGTTAGAATTGTTGTCATGGAAATGCATTGTTGTTTCCAGGAAAATGTTGGGCACCCTATCATAAAACCTGTCTAATTCTAGTTTATTGCACAATTGATTTATTACGGCTGTCATACCTGTACGAACAGCTATCCCTTACCCCCACAATGGTATGGTGTGGGGGCCTCACATGGCCTAGTGGTTAGAGTACAGAACTTGAAATCACATTGCCCCTCTCCGTGTGGGTTCAAATCCTGAGAGGGATATGGATTTTCATGAAAAGCAGTCTCCCGACTGACTTACGGAATGCTGATGGTTCTACCCGCCTTGACCAGCCCTTATGGACAGTTGAGTATGGGGTCTTCCTCCATCATTAAGAGTTGGGCACCGCTACATAACTGAAATAATGTTGATGTGATGTAAAACCCATTTAAAAAAAAATAATATGGCATAGTCACATTTTTAAAACATTTGCCGTGACAATGGATCTGAAAATATCTTAAACAGAACTTTGTAATTGCATTATGCTGTGTTTATGAAGATTTAACCCTTTCCCAAACAACAAATTTTCGACTGTTCAAAGTTGAAAGAGTTTGCAGACGACATTTCAAAATGTGATGAAATTGAACAATATTCTTCAGAAAGAGCAGAAAACCTTGTGGGAAAAGGAAAAATTGCTCTTTACAAGCAATTTCTCCTTTTCCCAAAAGGTTTTCTAAAGTCGTCTGCAACAGAGTCGTCAAATGTCATTATTGTTTGGAAAGGGTTAAATAGGAGACATATTCTCCTTGCTTAATTTTATATGGGCCGCGTTACGCGAAAAGGGGCACTCGGACATTAATAGAAATCGCTGACTAGGCTCTTTCTTAGCGCTATTATTCCAGCATCTAGTCACGACAGTTATCATTTGTATTTATTTAAAGGTAGAACTTGATGTCCTCTAAGATGGCAAACAGTTTAACCCCAGACCAGCGGCCACGTCAGTGACGTGGCGGCTGGTCTGGGGCTACACTGTTTGCTATGTCCGAGTGCCCCTTTTCCCGTGACGTGGCCCATATTACTTCTTGTAACCTTAAATTGTAGGTACTTATTAGAATCGTCTCATTGGGACCCTTTCAATAGGTACCTACAAAACAGGATTTGTTTTTTAGTCTGGAAATATTGCATGTCAAGGATCAATGCAACTTTGCTTGCCTAGACCACGGCTATCCTGTAATATAATTAACAAATGATGCGAATTAGTCGGCATGCCACTGTCTGCTTGCCAACGGAACTTTTACACAAAATAATGACCAAAGTTTACATTAAAGCCATACATGCTCACATATACACTTAAATTCTGAAAGTTATAGAATAATTGACAATAAACTTAAAAGTAATTAAAATCCCTTTTACACAAGAAGTGGAACTTAAATCACATTCATGTGATGCTAAAAAAAGAGTGAATATGATAAGGTTTGTTTACAATTAGCCATAAAACAATGTCAGCAGAGAAACATGGGAAATCAATGAAACCATTTTGAATGTTCATGTTGTTGGTATTAGATAAATGACGGTATTATTATGTGTTGCACATGGTTTTTCAAACAAGGTGATTGCCACTTGTTAATCCGAGAGCTTCTCGCTATTTAAGATGCTACTCAAATGTAAACAATGAAGTTTAACTGGTGGGTACATTATTTGTGAAAATAGTACTTTGAAACCTAGATAATAAATAGTGCAGGCATTTTATTGTCATGATACTGTGGTGTTTTGCTTTGTTTTAGCATATTCTATCATAATCTTTAACTCATTTTACCAAGTTTTGCAGTTTTTCTGAGCGTTAGTATGCTTTTAAGGTTTATCACTAAAATATGTAAAAAAGCATTTTCTTACAAACAATATCCTTCTAAGGGTAGTATTGTTTACTTCAAATAATACTCAGAAAAGATTTAATGAGCAACCTTTGATCACAATGTTTTAGACTGATGTCTATAAAGCAAAGGAATGATTATTTATTTGTATCAGGAAGAGGCTCAAGAAAACTGAGGCACAACCATATATTGTTGGCACATCCATACATAGTTGGCATACCCTTATATAGTTGGCACAATCACATATTGTTTGCACATCCATACATAGTTGGCATACCCTTATATAGTTGGCACAATCACATATTGTTTGCACATCCATACATAGTTGGCATACCCTTATATAGTTGGCACAATCACATATTGTTTGCACACTCATATTTAGTTGGCACACCCATATATAGTTAGTCAATGTGTACTTAAACCCTTTCTTCATATATTCATCTTTAGTGAACCTGCAGCAAAATATTAAAATGAATACATTGTGGAAAAAGAAAAATCAACTGGATTTAGCTTATTCTCCATTTGAAAAAATGTTTTTTTACCAATTTCCTCATTTCAAATGCGATTTACAAGACTATTAGGTTATTACCAACAACTGCTTTTTGTTTGGACTAGTCATTCAGGGATAATTTTTGCTGTGGGTTTTTCATCTTTTACTCATTAAAATCTCAAAATACCCATTGTTTCTTTTACTATGCATCCCTCAGGACCCATTGAATGAAAGAAAACCCAAACTTGTGTCAATGGCTGGAATCACTTGTAAAGCTTTTACTTTCATGCTTTTAATCACCTACCTATTTCGAGAGGTTCTTTTTCCTTATGTGAGACAAAGAGTAAAACAAGTGTCTTTAACCAAGTGGTCAGAGAAGTTGGAATCATTGAGTTAAGTCTGATTCCAAATGAAGTTTGAAAAAAAAAAGGACCCATTATTTTCCAAAAATACTCATTTTTTCAAAAATACTCATTTTTTTCAAATCAGATGCATCCCCAAAACGCATTGTTCTGAAGTTTAAAAATTATCCCTGGTCATTAAAACCCTACATGAGGTGATGGTATACCCATAAAACATTACCCTTGTTTGTAATTAAATGGTATAAATCTGCTCGTTTCATTATTGGCGCAATGAGACTGTCAATACAATCTGTTGCAAGGGCCAATATTCATCTATTTATAGAGGTAAATCTACTAATAAGTAATCTGCAAAACAAAAGCTGCATCAATGTTAGGAGTGGTATATAATAATAATACCAGAATACAAGGACATAACGTCACATAAGCAATTTGATCCTTTACCTAGAGATACCTTAACCCTTTACCAAACAATAACGAGATTTAACCACTTTGTTCCAGACGACTCGGAAAACATTGTGGGAAAAGGAGAAATTGCTCGTAACGAGCAATTCTGCCTTTTCCCACAATGTTTTCTGCCCTATCGGAAGATTATTTTCAAATTTTATCACCTTTTGAAATGATGTCTGCAAACTCTTTCAATTTGGGACAGTCGAAAGTTTGGCGTTTGGTAAAGGGTCAAAGCCATACTTGCACTCATTTACACTTAAATTGTGAAAGTTCTAGAATAATTGACAATTAACTTAAAAGTACTTTAAGTTACCTTTTACAAAGGAATTGAGACGGTAACACGTTCACATGATGCTTTTAAAAGTGTGAATATGATAAGGTTTGTTAACAATTACCGAGAAACGTCGAGAACCCTGAGAAATTATCCATTTGGAATGTTCACATTTGTTGTTATAAAAAAAAGGGCAGTACACTGTATTTTTATGTGTTTGGGTTGGTTTTTCTTACCAAGTGAACGCCACTTGTTAATCTGAGCGTTTCTTGCAATTTTAGATGCAACTCCAATGTAAACAATGAAGTTAAATTGGTGGGTACATAATTTGTGAAAAAAGCACTTTAAAACATAGATAATGAATAGTGCAGGTGTTATATTGTCATGATCCTGTGGTGTTCGCTATGTTTCAACATATTCTATCATAATTTATAACTCATTTCACCCAGTTTTGCAGTTTTTTCTGAGCGCTACTATGCTTTAAAGATACCTTAATCTTGTATCTCGACTGAAGTTATCAATGAAAATGAGTTCAGAAATGGATAGAGCTAAAGGTTTTCAATGAGTCAAGCAGGAATATTACCTCTCATGAAAATTCAAATATAACGCTAATTTGAACCCAAGGGGAGAAGGCAATGTGAGTTAACATTCATTTGCTGGTAATGCAATCGTTAAACTATGAGGACCTGTTGGGAGGAGGGATTGATTTGGACCAACCATGGGTTCTGCTTGACCCAGTGGCTAAGATGGCTGACTTAGACCCTCGGCGTCCACTGTTCAAGCCCCACCAACACCTCTGTTTTCCTAGGAGTGTCCTTTGGCACGTCAATTCAGCGCCCTAGTCTTGTCATGGTGAATTCAGGTCCAGGGTACCGTTTTACTAAACAGTTTACGCTTAAGATTTGCGTAAGTCTAAAATAACAAGCTCTCTTATTTCAATATTGGGCTAAGCAATATTGCAAAGTAACACATCATTGGAATCGCCTCTCCGAGACGCTTCCAATGACATGTCACATTGCAATATTGTGATTACGTTTAAGATATTATCCATGTTTATCAGTTTTGACTTGCGCAAATATTTTCTGTAAATCCTTTAGTAAAACGGTACCCAGGAAAGCTGTGACATTACTTAAAAATTGTTGAAAAAACGTAAAACACCATACAAACAATTGGACCAAACACGATGCAAGCTCACTGGTTAATGATGAATATGTTTATGATGAAAAGTCTTCATATTGTATATTGTATATCGAACATGTTTTTCAGTTCAACAAAGTGTGAGTTGGCCAAGGTGCTCAATCGTCAGACGGGGTACCATGAGCTGCTTCAGCACAAAGATGAAACCATCAAACAGCTGGAAGTGGGAACCGGCGTGGGAAACTCTGAAACAACAACAACAACTAAAAAGGAAACCAAAAAAGTCAGGTACGCAAACAAAATGCTTTCCCAAGAGATTAATGTTCGTGTGTTCAATAACAAAGTGTTGGCCATGAGACGAAGCTTGCTATACATATTTTAATTGGTGGTCAAAATGATTTAAAAATGAAGTATTGATTAAACTGTTTATTAAAATCTTTGGATAAATTTAAGTCTGATAAAAGGTTGTCTGCTTAGATTATTGCAAAACAATGATTTAGGGAAAACCAGTTTAACTTCAGCCATGGAATTAGTTAGTGATACTGAGAGAACTTATCTCAAGGTCATCTTCTTTATCTTTAACCCTTAAAGTGCTGGAACCAACTTCATGTTTATGCAAACAGGTTGGATCCAGACCAGCCGACAAGAAAGTTGGCGGCTGGCCTGTGATCTAACCTGTTTGCTTCTCTGAGTATCTTAAGCTGATGTTCAAGGGTGTGGAAAAGCAGACGACACAAGAATCAATTTTAAGAAAACTGCCCAGCATTTCAAGTGTTAACATGCACTTTTGAGGCAGCATTAATATAAATGCAGATTAAGAAATAATAAAACAGCTGTTACATTTTGGATTGCATGTGTGCTGCAAATTCCCTACTGACACAAGAGAGGGGATAGACCAATGCAAGATTATTTTGGTTTATAAGTTGCACATCAGGATTAGGTCTTGCTCCAGTTTTGATCCAATTTATAAGGTCTAACTGCTAATAGGGGTCCAATTGACATCTGCTAGTATATAATAACAATTTGAGAAAAAAAGTAATTTTTACAAAGTCATGCACAATCTCAAAGGCTATTTATGCAGCTGCAGGCTTGTACTTAACAAATGAATTATCATGAATGATTTATTAATGATTTATAATCATCATGCAGTTCTGTAATGGTTAACCTTTAGCATGCTGGGTAATTTTCTAAAAATAGATTTTTATGATCAGACCAAAGATGTATGATTGACATGCATCTATAAACATGAAGGACAAACAAACATCTAATCCAGGCACGCACAAACATTTACATGAGAACACGGCTGAATCCACATGATTCTATAAAAAAAAAAAAATGGGGAATTTTTTAAAATCACAAAGATCTACTTCATTAATGTATTAACCCTGACGCCTTGATGCCTTAATGTTTTTTATATTACCCTGAAAATGCCTAGAATGCACAAGATTGTATCATTATATTCAAAAATTGCACACCCAAGACCTGTAATCTTCAAAATTTAAAGGTTCTGGCCATGCTTGTTCTTTTTTATTGCCTTTGTTTTTTTTAACAGAAGATTATCAGAAATATGCTATAAATTACAACTTTGAGGTTAAGTGCAACAATAATGTAAGTGCTTCACATTTGTCCATTTGGAAGCACTTACTATAATTTTGCATTGAACTCTATAATATATGTCTGTATGTTGCTTAAACTAATATCTTTTTATTTATCTTTTTGTATTAACCCAGCCTGAAAAGACAGAAGTCTGAGAAAGAATTTAATGAGAAGATTCGAGTTCTGCAGAATCAGAATAGATTCCTAAATGAGGAGGTGAAGAAACTTGCAAGGATAAGACAAGACGAACATGGTCATTTCCAGGAACAAAACAGGTACGGGGGACGTCTATGAGTAAGATGGGAATTACAATTTGGGGACTTTTATGTGTACAAAAGATCTTGTTGCAATACCAGGAACAAAACAGGTACAAGGACTTTGATGAGTAAGATGGGAATTAAAATTTGGGGACTTTGATGTGTACAAAAGATCATGTAGCAATACCAGGAACAAAACAGGTACAGGGACTTCGATGAGTAAGATGGGAATTACAATTTGGGGACTTTTATGTGTACAAAAGATCATGTTGCAATACCAGGAACAAAACAGGTACAGGGACTTCGATGAGTAAGATGGGAATTACAATTTGGGGACTTTTATGTGTACAAAAGATCATGTTGCAATACCAGGAACAAAACAGGTACAGGGACTTCGATGAGTAAGATGGGAATTAAAATTTGGGGACTTTGATGTGTACAAAAGATCATGTTGCAATACCAGGAACAAAACAGGTACAGGGACTTCGATGAGTAAGATGGGAATTACAATTTGGGGACTTTGATGTGTACAAAAGATCATGTTGCAATACCAGGAACAAAACAGGTACAGGGACTTCGATGAGTAAGATGGGAATTACAATTTGGGGACTTTGATGTGTACAAAAGATCATGTTGCAATACCAGGAACAAAACAGGTACAAGGACTTTGATGAGTAAGATGGGAATTACAATTTGGGGACTTTTATGTGTACAATAGATCATGTTGGGATACTAGAAACAAAACAGGTACAAGGACTTTGATGAGTAAGATGGGAATTACAATTTGGGGACTTTTATGTGTACAATAGATCATGTTGGGATACTAGAAACAAAACGGGTACAGGGACTTCGATGAGTAAGATGGGAATTGCAATTTGGGGACTTTGATGTGTACAAAAGATATTGTTGCAATACCAGGAATAAAACAGGTATGATGGCTAGAAATGGTTGTGCCAAAGGAACTTATAACTAAAAAAAATGGTATTTCAGCCTTTATTACAATGATTTTTACCACATATTTCTATATTTTTTTTATACTCAAGATTTGTCATCTACTGCTGCTTTCAACTTGATCAAATAACATTTTTCTTTTAACCCATTACCAAACAGTAACCACATTTGACCAGTTTGTTGCAGACGACTTAAGAAAACACTGTGGAACAATGAGGAATTGCTCTTAACAAACAATTTCTCCTTTTCCCACAATGTTTTCTGCCCTATCAGACGATTATTTTTCAATTCCATCACATGTTAAAATGTCGTCTGCAAACCTTTTCAATCCGGGACAGTTGAACATTTTGCGTTTGGTTAAGGGTTAATGAAGAAGTGGGTTTACAATTGCCTGCACCAAAACCATTTTAAGACTAGACTGAAAAGAGTATTGTTTGCAAGACAACAATAACTGATTGCTTATACAGATTACCATGTATGCAGAAAGCATCAAAGAGAGCTCTCTGCAAGACTAGTGTTCTATACTAAAATGACAGCAGATATGCATTACTAAGAATGTCAGCGCACTAAACTATTGACTGTTCAGCGAAAAAGATACATATAATTGTTGAAAGGTTTCCAACCTTTTCTTTACAGTAGATTACAGAGCTTGGAGGCAGAGATCGAGAAATGGAAAATGGACTATGTTTGCCTGATTCAGTCAAGTATCCGGTACCCAGGCGAGGAAGGAGTTGAGGATCTTGAACTATGTTTGTATGGTGGAGACAAGGTACTTATACTAGTTGTTCTAGTTTATATGGACTAAATTTGCCTGATATTAACTCTAGTTTTTATGGATTATGTTTGCCTGATGTTAACTCTAGTTTATATGGATTATGTTTGCCTGATGTTAACTCTAGTTTATATGGACTATGTTTGCCGGATGTTAACTCTAGTTTATATGGACTATGTTTGCCTGATGTTAACTCTAGTTTGTATGGACTATGTTTTCCTGATCCAGTCAAATATCTGGTACCCTGGAGAGGAGGGAGTTGAGGATCTTGAACACTGTTTGTATGGCAGCGACACTTTACTGGCACAAACAACTTTACTTTTGTAAATGAGTTTTGAAATGTGTGTTTTATATATAAAATGCACCCATTACAACTAAATATATCTTTATTTTTATAGCACAAGAAAAGAGTACAGACACTGTTGGAGGAAGCCAGAAAGATCAACCCACGCCTTCCAACTTTTGAAAGGTAGATGTATATGCAGTCATTATCTTATATTTCATTATTGCAAAGCTTCCTTAGTCCATTTCCTTAACCAATTTTTCAATTTCATCACATTATGAATGTCATCTGCCAAATCTTTCAATTTGGGACTGTCGAGAATTTGGCGTTTGGTAAAGGGTGAAATTTGGTTTTGGGACTGGATTGAATTTAATGTATCTGCAGCTGATACTTATAGGTTATGGAAATTTGCATTGTATTTGTGATATTTAGGAGGAACACAGGTAGTATTTTACTAAACAACTTATGCTTAGTAAGTACCATACAACAGTCTTTCTCATGTCAATCATGATAAATGTCCAATATTGCAAGTAACAAGCCATTGAGGTCCTATTTAAAAGACGCTTCTGATGAAATGTCACATTAAGTTTCTCTGTATGCTGCTAACATCGAAACAATGAATATTACCTTACATCAAGCAGATTCAAGTTGAACTTCTGGATCCTGCTTGACTCAGTGGTTAAGGTGGCGGACTGAGGACTCGAGGGTCCCAGGTTCGAGCCCAACTGACACCTCTTGCTTTGTGGAAATGACCTTTGGCAAGTCACTTCAGAGCCCTTGCCTAGTACTGGGGGATTCAGGAAAGATGTTACAAAACTGAAATATTGTTGATACGGCATTTAACACCATATAAACAAACATGTTGTACTTCACTTTCATTTATTTTCACTATCATTTATTTTCACTATCATTTATTTTCACTTTCATTTATTATCACTATCATTGATTTTCACTATCATTTATTTTCACTATCATTTATTTTCACTATCATTTATTTTCTCTATCATTTATTATCACTATCATTTATTTTCACTTTCATTTATTATCACTATCATTGATTTTCACTATCATTTATTTTCACTATCATTTATTTTCACTTTCATTTATTATCACTATCATTGATTTTCACTATCATTTATTTTCACTATCATTTATTTTCACTATCATTTATTTTCTCTATCATTTATTATCACTATCATTTATTTTCACTTTCATTTATTATCACTATCATTGATTTTCACTATCATTTATTTTCACTATCATTTATTTTCACTTTCATTTATTTTCACTTTCATTTATTATCACTATCATTGATTTTCACTATCATTTATTTTCACTATCATTTATTTTCACTATCATTTATTATCACTATCATTTATTTTCACTTTCATTTATTATCACTATCATTGATTTTCACTATCATTTATTTTCACTATCATTTATTTTCACTTTCATTTATTATCACTATCATTTATTATCACTATCATTTATTTTCACTATCATTTATTATCACTATCATTTATTTTCACTATCATTGATTTTCACTATCATTTATTTTCACTATCATTATCATTTATCACTATCATTTATTTTCACTATCATTTATTTTCACTATCATTTATTTTCACTATCATTTATTTTCACTTTCATTTATGATCACTTTCATTTATGATCACTATCATTGATTTTCACTATCATTTATTTTCACTATCATTTATTTTCACTATCATTTATTTTCACTATCATTGATTTTCACTATCATTTATTTTCACTATCATTTATTTTCACTATCATTTATTATCACTATCATTTATTTTCACTATCATTTATTTTCATTATCATTTACTTTCACTATCATTTATTTTCACTATCATTTATTTTCACTATCATTTATTTTCACTACATTTATTTTCACACTCATTTCAGCCTATCCAACAATGAAGTCCATGTGGACACGTACGGGTTCAAGCATGTGTATTGCAACACAGGGTTACTGCTGCACTATTTGTGTACAGAACTCACCAATCATTACTTGGTGCAGGCAGGGGTGTATGAGGAACATCAGAGGAAATGGACAATGTTTATGAGGCAACATGGAAAAGATCCCATGCTTCGTGTAAGTCAATTTATATATTTAACCCTTTACAAAACAATAACAACATTTGATCAGTTTGTTGCAGACGACTCAGGATAGCATTGTGGGAAAAGGAGAAATTACACTCAACATGTGGCATAAGAGGGGATAACTCCTTTCCCTGTCGTTTATTTTAACATGCATCTTAAAATGGCAAATTTTTATGTATCGCTTTGGAACTAAAAGATAAAAAAAATAAGAATACTCTTTTTAAAACAAACACAGTGTTCCAAGTATTGTCAAAAGAAAGTAGACTGGCCGTGGACAAATTCTAATGAAAGTCGGATCAACTCAGGCGCCGGGGGAGTTCTAATTTTTAAATTCAGCCACTGGAGTAGGCACCACAGTGCTTAGCAGGCCTGGGGAAAGACTCTGAAGTAGTAACATACTGATAAATTGCTGACACGATCATTAACCCTATCTAAACTATCTTCTCTTTACAGCCTGTAGAACTGAAGACTTTGTGTCGTGGAGGGATACCAGATCGTTTCCGTAAGCAGATTTGGCACCACCTCGTACATTATAAAGTTCGACATATCATCAAAGAGAAGGGAGACTACTACTACAGGAATCTCTGTAATTTACTCCCAGAATCCCCGGTAAGTATCGGAATCAGTCGGCAGAGAAATCACAGTCAACAGGCGCGCATGTCCAAAATAATCTGTCTTTGACGGCGATTTATCTGTAAAGTGTTGGACGTAAAGCCTTTATAAAGCATGGGTTATCATAAACCACCAGAACAAGCTAGGGTACACAATGTGGCTATCATTACGATTACTCTGCCGAGAGTTAGACGTAACACCTTTATAAAACAGGGGTTATTATATACCACCAGAATCAGCAAGTTGATGTTCAACCCATGCAGGGTACCCAATGTGGCTATCATTGGAAAAAGTAGATCAAAAAAAGCAAAAATACCTATTTGGTCACTATAGATCCATCGGGCTTTCGTGCGCTGTTTATGTTTCAATCGAACGATACCATACCTGAGATAATGGGTGATTGGAATATGCAGGGTTATCTACCTACCGCTGCACTAAGTCTATATCACCTGTTTATACTTGTTTACTCATCAATTAACTGCATTGGACTTATAGTATTGCCATCTTGTTGGGATATAAGATCGTAAGTATTGGGCATGTAATTCCCTGGCCTGAATGGTTGATGTATTTATTAAAACCAAACAAGGTATGAGATGTATTTTCACAAAAAAACCTTTGTTAGCTGAATTTGATAGATTGTAATTGATATATTGCTACATTGATTCGTTGAATATTTTACAAATTTCTCTATTTTCAAGATACATAATATGACAAAATATTATACAATTACATCATTACATCATAGATTTAAATTTTTTATAAAAAAACAAAGTTAAAAAAAGGGTCTAAAACATTTCTTATGTGTCACAATGTCATTAAATGACCAATGTGGGATGATAATTCAAAGACAGCAACTGTAAAACCTATTGATTGAATTCCCTAGACTGCAACAATAACTATTTATACCTTAACCAGAAAGGGAGGTAATAACATTGTAGCCACTAATGAAATATCTAATTGATGTGGTTGTCTCCCTTTGAAGATGATGAACATAGACAATTACATTTTAATGAAGTATTTTGTATTTAATTCCAAAGTGAATGAGGTTAAGTCATTGAATTGTTTCTTAACAACTTGATTATCTTTTTTTTTTACATACACAACTTGAGATAATGTTTGGATTTGATATATTTGATGTCTATAATCTGCTATTTTGGAACTCATTCTGTCGACAGAAGATTACTGGTTGTTCTCGATAAACTTCGTCAGAACCGTAACTATTTGGTTTGATGCGAATAGTTCTGGCCCAGACTAATGTGTACCTAGAACAACCTAAGAAATCCTATGAAGAAATGAGTTTCAAAATGGCGTAGTATGGGTATTCTACCTTAACAAAGAAAATTTTATCATTAATGTGTTATAAATGTGTGTTTGACAGCTGGCAGCCTGTTACAGAAAGCAAGTCTCCCTTGATCTAATGAGGACTATGCCAACTAACACAAAATTCTCCACCATCGGCTCAAAAGGGGTAAGTGCCTGTGTCTATCAAAGATCAACAGATATCTGTCCTCAATCCAGTTTTGGCTCAAAAGGTTTAAGCTATGTGCAGTGTTCTCAATAAGAATAAAAATCTGAAGAGGCCACTTGGAGGGGAGAGGGGTTCATGGGGGTTCCTAACATCTTGAATTTTAACCTGCCAAAACATAATTTGAAGCGGTCATTTTGGCCTGAGGCCTGTTCTTATTGAGAACACTTTATGTGTCTGATATCTGTCCTCAATCCATTATCTCAAATCTAAGACAAGCTTAGGGATGAAAGTTAAATATTTAGTTTCCTGGTTTCAATGGTTAAAGGCAGAACATTGAATGGGGCTTCCATGGCCTAGTCGTTACAGTTTATTGCATAACAGGTTGGACAGTCATATTGCACTTTGATACTCATACTGACGTTATGTGCTGTAGTTCAATTTTAAACGTCCGGTATAGGTATGTTGTAAAGATGCTGTTTGCACTTCGCCCTTAAAGCTGTCAAGTCGAGAGTTCAGTGCAAGACTAAAGTAAGTGCTTCATGTTTATGAAGCACTTACTTTAGGCTTGCACTGAACCCTCCAAGTGTAGGGCTGCTGATGCCTAACTTAGGGAAGCCCAGTCATTTTTTCATTTCAAATATCCTTTATTTATATTCTTTACTTTCAGATAATGGATCTACAGGATGTGTTGCTCTCCTTTTGTGTCCACAATCCCACAATAGGTTACTGTCAGGGTATGAACTTTATTGTTGGAATGTCCCTGCTGTTTATGGAACCTGAGGATGCTTTCTGGTAAACACTTTTCTTTATTACTCATTTATAGTAGGACATCCTGTTCAGCGGTGTACGTTATTGGTTACTCCAGACCCCTGTTCTTTGACACGTCACAGGGCGATATGACTTTTTGCACCAGTTCACAATAGTAACTTATGTAAGGAAATAGTTTTTTTTTTATAACCCCAGGAATTGATTGTGATGTGTAATAACTACAAAAGATATTAATTTTACATTTGATTCAACATCAAGCTAGCACATAGAAAAATGTACAGTTTTTAGTAGAAGAACAATATCTGTTCAATTGTGCACCTGTGGTACACAATGCGGTCTGAGTGTTAGCTTGTGACGTCATGTCACAACAACAAGGTCTCTATAGATTGATTTATCCGCAATCCTTTAAGCAAAAATTCACAGATTAGTGCAAGCACACACCTGCTGAACAAATTGATAGTAGGAGAATTGAAGAATTACATTTGTATTTGTATTGGTCCTAAATTTTACCATTATTTTCTATGGGTTGTGAAGCCCCGAATTCAAGGCGCCCGTTTTACGCTTAAGATTTGCGTAAGTCTAAAACAACAAGTCCTTTTATTTCAATATTTGGCAAAGCAATATTGCAAAGGAACACATCATTGGAATCGTCTCTCCGAGACGCTTCCAATGAAGTACCACATTGCAAAATTGTACTTTCATTGAAGATACTATCCATGTTAATCAATTATGACTTATGCAATCATTTTCCGTAAGTTGTTTAGTAAAACGGGCCCAAGGTCTTTAATTTTGGAGATATTAACAATGTAACTGGTAGGAAGCCCAGGTAGTGATGAATTTAATGCTTGACCTCAGAAAAATGGTGTTCCTTGTTCTTTAGTTTTGTTTTTGTTAATGATATTTTCACCAATTTCCAGAAATATTCCCATGTTCTCAGGATAAAGATTGGTGCTACCTTTTCCAAACTGTTTTTATTTTCAGCCATAATGCTACAGCAGTTACACCTTGTACCCAGAATGCCATGGGAAGAAGCCATTACAAACCATTGATATTCTGTCTTTGATATAATCCTTATTTATCCCTACCTTCTTTACTCTAGGACTCTGGTGGCCATAGCTGAGTGCTACTTTTCCCCACATTACTTTGACCACAATCTGATTGGTGCGCAGTCTGACCAACAGGTGTTGAAGGATATGGTCAAGGAGAAATTACCACGCCTCTACGAACACCTGGAGGGAATCGACATCGAACTGTCCACCATCACACTCAACTGGTTCCTGGCAGTGTTCTTTGACGCCGTCCCATTCCAGGTAGGTTAACCCTTATATTATAGTGCTGGAACCGGCTTCATGCATATGCAAACAGGTTAGATCACAGGCCAGCTGCCAAAAAATCGGCGGCTGGTCTGTGATCTAACCTGTCTGCTACTCTGGATATATCTTTTCTCAACAAAATATATAAATATAATAAAAAAAAAATTGTAAATTCCCTTACCAAATTAATAAATGCAGTATGTTTTTTTTTTATATCACTGAAAAAATGTGATTTGTGTCCATTGATATCTGTATGCCATATTCCATTTGTAATTCATTTTGGAAAATTAATTAAACTTTCAATATGTATGTTCCTTTAAACTTACAATAATATATTTTTAAAATTGGCTTCAAGGGAGTTACGATGTAGCACCATTACTCATTTAAAGCCAATCTTACAATGATTTAAAGAAGAGAACTCTTACTTAGGTAAGTCATATCAAATGCTCCTATACCTTTTTGGATAAACATGCTCTCCAAGACTGGCCAAATCAAAATGCTCTTTTTTTTTCTCTACACATTTTGATCTGATGCCACATTTTTGCTTATTGCAGTAAACGACTTTAAAAAAGCATTGTGGCAAAAGGAGAAATTGCTTGTAACAAGCAATTTCTCCGTTTGCACAATGCTTTTTCAATCTAGCACTTACCACAACAGCAAAAACGAAAGGTTTTTCACATGTTTACAAAGCTTTTCTAAAGTCATCTGCTTCAAGGTAAAAAAAATGTTGTCTGCAGGTGGTAAAACAAATGTACGATATAAAGCAAATATAGAACAAATTTGAAATTTAAGAGCTTTTCATCAATTTATCGATAATTGATCAGAGAATAAGGCACTTAAATGAAGCTACACTTTCAAATATGAACCATTATTGGCTACATAATTCTCCATGGAGGAATATGTTTTTCCATTACTCAACCTTTACTCAATTGAACTTACCTTTCAAAGGTAACTTTACATAACCTCTGTCACAAAGGAACAAAGACCTTTTGACATGTTAAAGGTTAAAAAGCTTATTTGACAAAAAATAAATGGCTTTAGATACTGGAACTGCGTCTCACATTCAAGTGTTTAGTGTTATTCAATACCTGTAAATTAACCCATTAAATCCTTTACTCAACGAGCATTCCTTTATTTGCAATGGCACATTTTCATTAACTTTATTGTAATTTTGAATTCTTTAACCCTTTTTCCAAATATGCTATCTCACAGTCCTGCATTGCATATTGGTTAATGTGACCTTTGGCCGACTTGAAACTCGGAGGTCTAGGGTTCAAGCCAAACCAACACCTCTGGTTTTGGCAAGACACTTTATAGCCCTAGCCTAATACTGATTGTTCCAGGAAATCCGTAACATAACTGAAAAAAATGTTAATATGATGTTAAACACCATACAAATAAAAATAGTTTTGTTGTCTTTTGTGGACATGTAAATGCTTCTATTCCAACCGATTTCCTATGGAAATTTGTGATTGATCCAACCTTTAACCCTTTACCAAACACCAATTTTAGACTGAACCAAATTGAAAGAGTTTGCAGACGACATTTCAAAATGTGATGAAATTGAAAATAATCTTCTAAAGGGGCAGAAAACATTGTTGGAAAAGGAAAAATTGCTCATCATGAGTAATTTCTCCTTTTCCCACACTGTTTTCCATAGTTGTCTGCAACAAAGTGGTTAAATACCATTATTGTTTGGTAATGGTTTGGGCAACAGCATTTTAATACCGGTAATTTGAAAAATAACAATGATAATGCGACAAAAGGATAAGTTGCTTGTTAGGAGCTATTCGTCCTTTTGTCATATGTGTTTCTAAAGTAGTTTGTTGCAAGTGTGTCAAAGTAAAGTATCATGGGGCACAATGTTAACACAACTGCACCACAAAGGTTGATGAGTAATATGATAGGTGAAATTCCTTCTCACAAGCAGTTTTAGATTTTGTCATGTTTTCTACTTTCATTGAATTGCACAATATTGTAAATCTCAAGTAACTTCACATCATCATTTGCTGATGCTTAAACATTAGACTGCTATCAAAATATGTGGGAACAAAATGACATCTACTTAATTGTACTTACAACACAGACTCAAGAGATACTGAGTTCAATCTAACAAATATCTGTTCTTCTATGTCGATCTCTTCTGGATTTAAAACAAGCATGTCATTTTGAGGGTTCAATGTAAGCATGAAACACTTACTATAGTCTTGCATTGGACCCTGGATTTGTCACACTTAGATATCATGGTCTGTAAATGCTTTCAAACTTAACTGGTATCAAGCCTCTGTAAAGTAGGGGTATAAAAAGCCAGTCCTGACACTTGAGTAGTCTAATTGACTTTTAATATGTTAACCCTTATAGTATTGGAACAAATTTCAAGCTTATGCATACAGGTAAGATCCAGGCCAGCCGCCAATTTACTAGGTGGCTGGCCTGGATCTTACCTGTTTGCTACTCTGGGTATCTTTCCTCGTCAAAATAAAGCAGATATTTAATTTTTTGGAAAGCAGACGACACAAAAAATCTATATTTAGAAAATTACCCAGCATTCTAAGGGTTAATATGTTAATAGCCTGAAAAGGTCCCATTAGGTTAGACACCCCACATCATTTCACATCAATGGGTTGGGACCAATTAGTGTGGCTCTCTTGTTGGATGATGAATTACCCCATATTTACAAAAATGTCTGTTTAGATAGAAAAATATTGAAACATTTTCTGACTGACCTTCTGAATTCCTAAACCAGTTACAAACAGTTAGGGTCCTACATTTCCCAGTGCTTTAAAGGAACATGAAAGGAGATGAGTACAAATAAATTACCGAAAGAATATATGGAGTTCTTTAATAATGTTAATAAAAGTCCTAAAAATTAATTTAAAAATGCATTGCTACCCTATTAAATAGACTCCTTTAACATGAGTAATTTTGTGCTTGAAATATAGTTGACTCCAATTCAATCATGTTTATCAACAACCTGTTTGTTTACATATTCAAAATAACAAATTCTGATTGGTCAGGGAAAAAATTTATGTATCAACTGTTTAGGTCAGAGGTGAAGAATCAGGTAATCTGAATTATTAAACATTCTAATCTGGGTTATTTAACATTGGCTCTCATGTTTAAATTGTGCTAATGGACTTTTTTGGTGATACTTGTTTGAATCTGTCCAAAATTTTACCAAATAATAGTTAGATATAGCATTAATCTCTTTTTATGAGCCTTTAAAAAGTGGTTTATTTGTAACTCTTGGGTTCAGAGTTGGTCCACAAGCATGAGTTGCTCTGTGTAAGTGTCCTTTGCCAAGACATTTCAGAGCCCTCGCCCCTAAAACTGGCTATAAAGCCTAAATAATCCTCCCTGTATTGAACGATTTTCTGATGACGGCATTTTAGTCAAGCACAAACAATTGGCCAGTAAA
This sequence comes from Cerastoderma edule, assembly GCA_947846245.1. Lineage (NCBI taxonomy): Eukaryota > Metazoa > Mollusca > Bivalvia > Cardiida > Cardiidae > Cerastoderma > Cerastoderma edule. The sequence goes on from OX401418.1 coordinate 28,726,818, forward strand.
CAGTCCAATTTGGAAAACAGGGGTTCAGAGTTTGAGACTCCAGCTCGGCCTTTAGGCAATCTGACATTTAATTGAATATCAAGGGTTCAATGCGAGACCATAGTAAGTGCTTCACAAATTTGAAGTACATGTACTTACTATAGTAATGCCCTGAACCCATTACATGCACTACTCATCGCTTTTCAAGAAACAAATCTATTCATGTTAGAAGGCAGTCAGTGTCATGGTTAGAAACCCAGTGCAATACTTATAAGGAAATAAGTATAACAAGAGGGTCATGATGGCCCTAGAGTCGCTCACCTGAGATTACAACATATTTGAAGATGGAAACATTTTTTTATCTTTAAAACAAGATTTCTTATGTTTTTTCCTCGTGACATATTTTTTCATTCCCGTTTTACAAGATTGACACTGTACAAGGAAATAAGTATGAAAAATGGTCATGGATAAAGAAAATTTTCTGTTGATGAGCAAAAGTTTTGAACCTTTTTTGTAATTATTTACCTTCATCTGGAACATCTAAAAGTCTATGTGTTAAGAGGAGGTTAAAAAGTGGCAAGAAGCCAAATATTTGGAATTTGCCACTGTGACCTTAAACTTGTGATGAGCAAGAACTTATTTTGTGCAATGTAGTTGGTTTATAATCCTTTCATACATGTATAAATTTATTTGTCAATGGTTCTAGAAACAAATGAGAAACTTAGAAATTGGTCATTTTGAGGGTTTTTCTTTTTTTATCACTTTTGTTTTACACCAATATCAAAAAGCAAATGTGATTTATATCAATTGCCCTACTAACTTTGTCATATCATTGCTTTTACTTTCGGCAAATCTCAAAATCACGTAAGAGAAAATTGGTTTAACCCTTTACCAAACACAAAAGTTTCGACTGTCCCAAATTGAAAGACATTGCAGATGACATTTCAAAACATGATGACATTGAAAAAAAATCTTCTGATAGCGCAGAAAACATCGTTGGAAAAGGAGAAATTGCTCTTAATGTGCAATTTCTCCTTTTTCCACAATATTTTCCAGAGTCACCTGCAGCAAACTGGGCACATGTCGCTATTGTTTGGCAAGGGTTTAAGGTAGAATACCCATAATCAAACATTTTGAAAATAATTCTGTTGTCTGATTACTTCAGCCCTTCTCAGTATACATTAGTCGTGGTAGGAATTTTTCTGTTTTAGGCGAGTAGATCTGTTCCAGACCAATTTATACAAAGAATGACCAAAGAAAGATTTTCAAAGTGGTGGATTATGGGTATTCTTCCTTAATTCAGCAAAAGCTGCTTCAAAAGAACGCTACATGAACTAAGTAACCCTTATAGTGGTGTAACAGAGTTCATGCTTATGCAAACAGGTAAGATCCAGGCCAGCAGCAAAGTAGATTGGCGGCTGGCCTGTGATCTTACTTGATTGCTACTCGGAATATCTTTGCTCATCTAAATTAAGCAAATATTCAAGGTTTCGGAAAGCAAATGATACAAAAACCTATTTTTAGAAAATTACCCAGCATTCTAAGGGCTAATACTGTTTGTCATCAAGTTGGAATTATCTTCATGGTTGAGGCAGTTAGCTGCAGCCACTGGCTGGTCTCCATGTTAAACCACAGGAATCCAATGGGGTAGCGGCCATTCAAGTTACTGTTCTGACAGTGTTTGTACCACCATCCGGCTGCATAGAAATAGGCACAGTTTGTGCTACTGGCATCGTTGTCCTTGTCTGTCGTACTAAAACCCATGTTATTGGCGTAACTCAAACTGTCAGATATGTTACCATGGAAACCGGACAGTGACAGTGTGGATTTGTCGTTCGGAAGCGACACGTGGAATCTTTTGTAATTAGCTTGCCACTGGTTTCCATCGGTATCTGTCATATCAATGCGTAGAGAATAGTTTTTGTTTGAAGTAAGGAGGTAGATTACATCATTGCCGATCCAGTATTCAGAACTGGCGTTTCCAAAGCCTTCCCTATAGGCAGTCCAGTTCATGTTGAAGTCTTGGATCCCATTGAATCTTTGTTGGAGGACAGTCCAGCCTCCTGATTGGTCGAAATGGCATGTCACCTGACTAGATTTGGCCGCTCTGATTGGATGAATGATATAGACCCCTGATTGGCTGTAACCCCTCTCAGAGTACTCCTGACAATCTGAAAAATCAATGTGTTTTAAAAATCAAGTTTTTTGCCTTTAACTATATACTTTTGAATAGTTTAAATTTATTTATTTTACTTCGATTGTGAAACAATTTCTTGCAACTTGTATCAATCACTCTCTATTCTGCTTCCTGGATCAAAACCAGTACTTGCACCAAATGTGGATTAATGAAAGATCACAAGGTGGAACCCACTTCTCATGGGATTGGAACCAATGACACTTGTGTCCGGAGGCCTACGCTCTTCCTCTGGCCCATTGTTCACTTCATCTACTTTTAAAAATTCATGACAAAACAGGCATTGTATATATCAGTCATTTCTTTGTTTGTTTTTTCAATTTAGAACCTTATAGATTTCATTGATGAAATAGCCAAACAAAGAGTTTTCATTAAGTTCAAGGTAAATAAACATTCCATGTCTTTTTTTTATGAAATAATGAATATTAAAGCATTTCGTTCATGAGAACCAAATTTATAAAAAAAAATAAAAACTTAAAATGAATAATTAGCAAAATTTGGACATTAATCAACTGCTATCATCGCAGACATTACCTGACGGCAGATAAAACAGGAAGTTTTGAACCTCCGTTCTCAGACCCACAATGATTGGTGCAAGTTGTTTGAGTGTTCCGATGTTTGCATAGTTGGTCCTGAGCCTTCTGTATGCAACCCTTACACTGTCATCTAACTCTTTAACGACTTTGTCCAGATCTCGGACAAAACGATGGATCAGGCTCAAGCTCTTTGTTGTGGAATCCATCAGGGTTTCAAGCTTGGCAATCCTTTCGTCCTGGTTATGATAAACAGGAAATATAATATTATGTTAATTTATTTCTTTACTATAGTGAGGGTTCAGTGCAAGACTATAGTAAGTGCTTCATGTTTATGAAGCACTTGCTATAGTCTTGCATTGAACCTTCGATATATAGTTTTTGTATCATACGTGAAAACACATAAGAATTCCTCTGAATACCCAATATCATAAGGATGTTTGGCCAAATCCCAAAATAGATTATATGATATAAGGATAAGGCTTAACCCTTTCCCAAACAATAACAACACTTAACCACTTTGTTGAAGACGACTCTGGAAAACATTTTGAGATGTTGCCTGCAAACTCTTTCAATTCGGAACAGTCGAAAATTTGATGTTTGGTAAAGGGTTAATTGATTATTATTTCAAACCAGCTTAGACACTCATCAATAGAAATGCTGCCAGTCTAAATCCGAAAACTAGGAAGCTCTTGGTGTTTTAAAACCCCAACCTAAATATCTTATATGGTTCTTTGGATCTTGAAATAAAGGAAATCTATAATGCAATTTAGTATTATTTTTTTCATTATCTTAATCAAAACTTACTTTTTTTACATCGATTGTGAAACAAGTTCTTATAACTTAGACTAATCACTCTCAATTCTGCTTCCTGGACCAGTACATGTGCAGAATGTGGATTAATAAAAAGGTGCAAGGGGGAACCTGTTACCAACAGGATTCGAACCCACGACCCTCGTGTACAAAGAATGACCCCCTACCCCTGGACCAATGTCCTTTACAATAACAATTTATCTTGTCTAAACATTGGGCTGATGGAGCAGCTCTAGGTTAGTACTTAAAGGCACATGAAAGGATATGAGTAAAAATAAATTACTGAAAAAAAAATTATATAGAGTTCTTTTATTATGTTCATAAAAGTCATGAAAATTAATTTATGAATGTATTGAGTCCCTTTTTATTAATCTCCTATAAAATAAGTTATTTTGTGCTTGGGTAGATAACTATTTGAAATATGAGAAAAAGATTTACAGATAATATTGTTTGATATAACAATAGTCTTTTTTTCATGAGCCTTTAATTTACCTGATGGAGGTCTATGTTCTGTTTCCTGCACTGGTACAACGTCTCGTTAAGGACTTTGACTTCCAGGTTACCCAATCTATTCTGGTTGTAGACTATCTGAAGTCCCAACTCGTCCAGTTTGGCCATTAATGACTCGAGGCTGTGTTGGTCTGTACCTGTGGTTGGGTCTTCACCAGTTGTCTCCCCTGTTGCCCCGGAACTTGGGTAGTATGACCTTTGGTAACCATAGTAACTAGGCTGGTACCCAGGTCTTCTGTTGGTGTTGGTGGTACCCATCTTGAGGTTCAACTGCTCTTTGATATCCTCTACGGTGTTGTTTAGTCTCACCACGTGCATTCGTAGTATTCTGAACTGCTGGTCACCAACGAGTTCCGCGTTTGAAATTTCCCACTTAAGATCCTTTAGTTTGTCTGCATTTTCCAGGATCATGTTGGTCAGTTTGAATATTTGATCCTGATTGTTGAGTGTGGAGTTGACCATCTGTGTACTGGACACCTTCCACTGGTCAAGGGTGATAACGTTCTGCGTGAAGTTAATCAACGAGTCCTGTAAACTCCGCATGAATGATCCGACCTGAATGGACGAGAGTCTCTCCTCTAATGTCAGCATCTTGGCTGTCAGGTTTTGGTTCTGCGCTAGAAGTGCCTGTATGGTGTTGTCCCGAGTCATAATCTCATCCTGAAATGCTGTCACTTCCATGAACCGGCTCAGATCCACTACTGGAATCAGTTCGTCTCTGTCTAGAGCACCACTACCAAGTTCACCACTCCCTTCTTCGCTTTTGTACACTGTCTCACCACTCCCTTCAGCTTCAGCTTTATCTCTACCATCTGCATGAACTCTTGTGTTAGAATGGACATCCTTATTCAATGTGTTTGTTTCCTCTTCAAAATGAGATAAATAATCATCACTGGTTTCTCCCGAACCAAAATCAATAATCTCAATTTCATTTGACACTTTTGATTTCAAAATTCCTGAGTTAGATTTAGATTGTGAGTATCCTCCATGTTGATTGGTTGATTGTTGGTCATGTGATCTTGAAATGGTCTCTGAGTATCCTCTTCCCTGATTGGTTTGACTAGAGTCATGTGACAGACAACACGATGATGTAAGATTGATGGATTGATTCACAGTGTCATTGATAGATGATGTTATATCCCTGAGTTGTAATTGCTCGTTTGTTAAACCTTTTATTTCCTGAGTAACATTATTGAATCTATTGAAGACTTCCTTATCATATTTTTGTAGCTTTTCTACGTGATTCTCAAGCTGATGAAACCTCTTGGCTGCTTTCTCTTTGTAATCTCTAAATCGACGTAGATCTCTATTGGTTTCCTTCTGGAATATTTCAACACTCTCCAAGTAGACGCTGAAATGAAACAATTAAAAGTATACAAGTATTAGACTAAAGACATAATTTAGTTTAGCGTTAACTAAATCCTGTTTGGCAATTTACTGATTGACAAAACGCCTCAACATATTTCATAACGTTTAAAGCAATGACAGTGTGTTTATCTAAAACCTGTTTGGCAATTGACTGATTGACAAAACGCCTCAACATATTTCATAACATTTAAAGCAATGACAGTGTGTTTATCTAAAACCTGTTTGGCAATTGACTGATCGCCAAAACGCCTCGACATATTTCATAACGTTTAAAGCAATGACAGTGTGTTTATCTAAAACCTGTTTGGCAATTGACTGATTGACAAAATGCCTCAACATATTTCATAACGTTTAAAGCAATGACAGTGTGTTTATCTAAAACCTGTTTGGCAATTGACTGATTGACAAAACGCCTCAACATATTTCATAACGTTTAAAGCAATGACAGTGTGTTTATCTAAAACCTGTTTGGCAATTGACTGATCGCCAAAACGCCTCAACATATTTCATAACGTTTAAAGCAATGACAGTGTGTTTATCTAAAACCTGTTTGGCAATTGACTGATTGACAAAACGCCTCAACATATTTCATAACGTTTAAAGCAATGAAAGTGGGTTTATCTAAAACCTGTTTGGCAATTGACTGATTGACAAAACACCTCAACATATTTCATAACGTTTAAAGCAATGACAGTGTGTTTATCTAAAACCTGTTTGGCAATTGACTGATTGACAAAACGCCTCAACATATTTCATAACGTTTAAAGCAATGACAGCGCGTTTATCTAAAACCTGTTTGGCAATTGACTGATTGACAAAACGCCTCAACATATTTCATAACGTTTAAAGCAATGACAGTGTGTTTATCTAAAACCTGTTTGGCAATTGACTGATTGACAAAACACCTCAACATGAATATTCATAACATTTAACCCAAATAGTTCCAGCCCTGACTGATGTATACCTAGGACGAAGTAATCCGATGAAAGGATGATTTTCAAAATGGCTGATTATGGGTATTCTACCTTAAAGATATATTTGTAACATGTTGGATCTGACTAGAAAAAAAATTAACTCTGTCATTGAAATGAAACTCAAAAATCGTTTCCTTCATAGAGAAACTTTCTTAAAGTTTGAATTACAGCATAAACAGTTTAAAGGTTTGGCATGTAAATTATACTAGGAAAAGTCAGGAAAGATAATGAAATGATATGTTATTTAGCAATGTCTCCTTTTGTCACGATTAGTTATTTAATTGAAGGTGTTTTAAACCCTTTCCCGCTTGTATACACAATCATTTAAAAGGCTCCCATACTAGATCAAATAAAAACTCGAAGGAAAGAAAACATTTCTCAAATCAATCAGGCAACAGTGGTGTAGAGATAAAGCGTCTGCCTCTTGTACCAAGGGTCCCAGGTTCGATCCTCGTTAGGCAGGGTGAAAATTGCCGAGACTAGCCCTCGATTTGGCAGGTGCACTTGTTACGTATCAAGGAAGCAGTCATCGAGAGTGAATTAAATAATGTTCAAGCTTCCGCCAAACTTGATATAAAATAAATAAGGCAATGATTTCACATGGGAACATTAAATCAATCAAGTCTATAATAAAGTAATTAGTTAACCTTTGATCCTGTGCCGTGTCGTCGAGTGTTCGAATGTTATGAAAGTTTTCAGATACAAGTTGTCTAATCTGTACAACTTCAGCATTACTGATGATTGTCTCTTTGTGGTTTCCCTCAACCTTCTTCTCCAAAAGTACCAGGGCTTCCCTAGAAAACAACGTGTACAGATGAAAATGAAGGCATCCAGTGTCTATTCTAGACATGCAATATTGCGCATATTGCCATATACTGTCAAACTTGTGTTAAGCAACCATCCTTTGAAGCAGTCAACCTGCATTAAACAACTACTACAGAAAGTCAAATTGTTGGATTTATAATGTAAAATAATTTTTGTTAAGCAGCCAAACTGTCTTTAACAGCCAATATTCTCAGTTCCATAGCCTGGTCTCTTAACACAAGTTTGACTGTATATAAACAATATGGCGGCTTCCATATTACTTCAGAGGTGTTTTCATTGGATAAATCCGATGAAATTAGATTGGGTTACTACGGGAAAGCAGTAACTACCCATAAGGTTTAAGATACCATCTGCTTCAAAGACAATGAAGTCTTTTTTTTTTTACAAGATAAAGGTAAAAACTCAAGTTATTTTCAATCTTCTTGTATATTGTATTTACTTCAGCATTATGTCTTTTTTTAAGACAACTTGCAAAGTTTTTACTATATCAAAGCAAAGTTAGTCGATTTGCAGCGGTTTAATGACCTTTTCCTCTTTACTCTTGATGAGAACATGTGTTTGGGAATCCATCTAAAATTAAACTGTGGATAAGAAATCACTGTGACAAAAGCCTTATTTGCTTCTATAAAGGAATTCCTTTTTCAATTCTTAAAAAAGACACAATGATTGCTTTCCTGCTTAAATTTGTTGTCCGCTGCTTTGAATTTGGAACATTCAATGATACTCATATGTGGGCATGGGTTAAAAGATGGTGTTTAAGTTACTTTTCTTCTCTAGCAAAAAAGCAAACTTATTTTTTTCTAGGAAAGAGTTCAAAGTAAATGATATGGAGAAACTGGAGTGAAGTTGAATCAGGAAAGGGACTTTGTAGTGTAGATCAAGGTTGCGTAATGGCGTTATATTAGTGATAAAGAACTTGACAGAAGTCCACTGATTTCCAGGCACAGGAAAGGTCTGATGCGCCTTTGCTGGGGATTTTTTGTTTGTAATTGTAATCGTAAACAGAAAATGTTTCTAACAAACACTTCAAGTGAGACTTCCCTTACCATTATTGTACAGCCAAACTTGTGTTAAGAAGCCAGGCTATGGAACTGAGACTATTGGCTGTTAAAGACAGGCTTAACACAAATTGTTGTACACTATAAATCTAACAATGGGCCTTTCTGTAGTGGTTGTTTAAGGCAGGTTGGCTGCTTCAAAGGATGGTTGCTTAACACAAGTTGGACTGTACCTTGAAGTCTTTTTATTATCTTGTACAATTTTTGGTCTATCATCACAAAAAAAGAATTTTTGTCTGGCCAAAATGAAAATCTGGAACAAATATATGTAGCAGTTCATAAATCCAGGGTTCAGTGCAAGAAATTTATGTTTGAGGACTTTCTTTTTTTTATTTTTTTTTGTTGAGGACTTTCTTAACCCTTTCCTAAACACCAAATTTTGGACTGTCCTGAATTCAAAGAGTTTGCAGATGACATTTCAAAATGTGATAAAATTGGAGAATAATCTTCTAATAGGGCAGAAAACATTGTGGGAAAAGGAAAAATGCTTGTTCCGAGCAATTTCTCCTTTTCCCACAATGTTTTTTTTAGTCGTCTGCAACAAAGAGGTCAAATGTCGTTATTGTTTGGGAAAGGGTTAAGCCTTGCATTGAACCTTCAAAATATTAACTGTAAGTCATATTGTTTTGAGTAATTAACTGAATTGGAAAACATTTAAAACTTTGGCAAGGGTAGAATATTTTATTATTTTCATTTTGTCAGTCAGTTTTTCAAGTCCTACATGTTGAAAGGTTGTTTAATCATCTATCTAAAAGTGAAAATACCTGAACCCTTTACCAAACTCTAAATTGTAGACTGTCCAAAATTGAAAGAGTTTGCAGACGACATTTCAAACTGTGATGGAATTGAAAGATAATCTTCTGATAGGGCAGAAAACATTAAGAGCAATTTCTCCTTTTCCCACAATATTTTCCAGAGTCATCTGCAACAAAGTGATCAAATTTCGATATTGTTTGATAATGGGTTAAATAAACAATTTTTAGCTGTATCTGTTTTTCAAAGGTTGCTTTTTTTTATTTTCAACAAATGCTTACTGTATTGAATGTGCCTTCAAAAGAAATATGTACAAAAGACTTGTTATAGTTTGTTATGAAGCCGAGCACCAATTGAGACTGATTTATCGAGCATGATGTTGATTTTGTACCACATTCTCTGACCTTGAGGGCAGAGTTTTCTGAGAATTGTTGGCTTCAACAAGCATTACTAAAAGAACATGGTGACAGACGCTTGTAAATATTTAAAGTCTAAGTTAAACAGTTCCCCGTTGAAACGATGGGATTAGCTGCACCCACCCAAATCTTGTTTATAAACAGATTAATGATCTTGTCTGTTTGCAGTCTGTAACATGCTCAGTTCTGGGCTGTGTCTGTCTGCGGGTTTACAGATAGTTTAATCCATTACCTAACAATAATGACATTTGACGAGTCTGTTGCAGGCGACTCTGGAAAACATTGTGGGAAAAGGAGAAATTGCTCTAAACTAGCAAGTTCTCCTTTTCTCACAATGTTTTCTGCCATATCAGAGGACTGTTTTTCAATTTTATCACATTTTGAAATGTTGTCTGCAATCTCTTTCAGTTTGGGACAGTCCAAAAGTTAGTGTTTGGTAAAGGGTTCAAGAAGAAAATGCTTCAGACAAACAATTCTTCCTCCTGTAATGATGGTTTTTTTTTTCGTTACACTATTTTTATTTTGAAATTTATTACTTCCAACTGCTGGTCAAAGAACAGTTAAACCCTTATAGTGCTGGAACCAAATTCTTGCTTATGCAAACAGGTTAAATCCAGGCCAGCTGCCAAGTAAATTGGCAGCTGGCCTGTGATATAACCTGTTTGCTACTCCAAATATTTTCCTCAACAATATTTAGCAGATTTTCAGATATTTAAGGTTTTGGAAAGCAGACAACACAAAAATCTATTTTTAGAAAATTACCCAGCATTCTTAGCGTTAAATGGTGTAGAGAAGGATGGCCAAGACCCTCACATACCTATGAACATGGATATCAAAGAATTACACACAAAAAAAAAGAAAAAAAAAAGAGAAAATTTTAATGACCATTGGTATTGTTCACCAACATTTGCTGTCTGTTGCCATCTATGCATGAATAATTATGACGCGGTAGATTTAATACTCGACAGTCTTCCGAACACAGTCCAGACCATTCGACAAAGTCCGTCATCATTGATATGTATTTTCAATTGCAAAAATACCCAAACGAAATAAAGTTTTATTGATGAACTGTTGTTCACTATTTTATTGATTTTGATAATTTTCAGCAGATTGAATTAAGGTATGGTTAATGTTACATATCCCTATAACATCAAAATAACACTTAAACACACAACCAGTTGTATAACAACAGAGTCCATGCTCTCTTGGTAACAGTGTTCTCCTTATAAACCACATGGTCAAACATAATGGATGACTCCGAGGATATTCTTAGATACTCAGCATAGAATGTAATTCATGCTAATCAGGCAGGTCAACAGATGGCGAACAATACTCTAATGAGACCTTTACGTACCTGTCTTGTGTCTGACTTCTCTTCATTTCCAGCAGCTCCTTCCTGAGATTCTCAATTATATCATAAAGGTCAAGTGTGTGTTTGTCTTTCCCCTTGTCATTCAAGTTCTCAAGAAGTTCATCCACTTCTACATCCTCGTCTTCCAACGGAACTATTTGGTCAACGAGTATTTCGTCTCTGCTAAGTTGAAGATGTTTGTATCCAACATTGTTTCCTTGACAGCATGTCAGATGTACGGTTACCAATAGCAACATGAGGAAGGTCACATTGCCATGGTATTGAGGGTCACTAAACCCCATGCTTTGGGTGTTATTCAGTTGTCATGGGAATTTGTTGTTTTTTTGTCCATGGTTACTAGGTCATGATCCTGAAATGAAAAAAAAGTAATGAAATGTTTTCAGTATTTGATAGTCAATGTAAGAATCGTTCATTATAAAGCTCTAAATAGTCTTTTTTATAGTATTCCACTCCTAATGGAGAAAGGTCAGAATGACGAAGTCAAAAAGATTTGACAGAACAAAATGAATGCCACTATAAAAGAATTTTTTTATCATAAGAATTTTTTATGGATTGAAATTTTTATTTGCCACCTTTCATTAATGTTATTTTAATTTCAAAGAAAAAAATGATAATAAAAGGGAGGTAATTATTATGGATTTGATTACAGAATTCATTGAAATTCAATTTGTAAATTTAAATTCAAAATCAGACAGATTCGGGGATATAGTGGTTTGGGGAATGCCTTTGAAATGTTATTATACTTTCATGATTTACATCCCAATTTACTCTTTAACCAAAGCAAACACAAGTTTTCCATCAGGGGTGGACTACCATAAAAACTCCTCCATAGTTAAAACATTGTTGAAAGATTTATTTCACCAACGTACAAGTTGTCTTGAATTTTTTCTGTTCTTTGCTTTTTTTTACCATGCCTGTTTGTTCCATCAGAACCAACAACATTAAGATAGTGTCAGAATATTTTGTAGAAAATACAAGACATCTGTTAATTAATTACCCTTTCTTTTACAAATTAATCCTCTAACTAAGATATATCAAGCATGTTGTCAAATAGCTAAGGTTGGGGACAGTGGTGCAGAGGTAGAGTTTCAGCCTCTTGTATTGTGCTGAGGGTCCCAGGTTCGATCCACGCTAGGTAAGGTGAAGAAAATTGCCGGGACCAGCCCTTAAATAGGTTGAAGTATTGCTTTGGTATCCAGGGAGCAGTTATTGAGAATGAATTAAATAAGCTTCAAGCTTCCGTCACAATCAATGTAAAATAAATACGTTTAAATTAAAAAGTTAAAACTATTACCTCATATTGACTTGTCCGAATTAAACCCTTATAGTCCTGGAACTGAGTTCATGCTTATGCAAACAGGTTGCTATATATAATCTAGGCCAGCCGCCGAGAAAATTGGCCTCTGGCCTGTGATCTAATCTGTTTGCTACTCTGAGTATCTTTCCTCATCAATACTTATCAGATATTTACGGTTTTGGAAAGCAGACAACACAATAAAACTATTTTAGAAAGTTACCCAGCATTCTAAGGGTTCATTCAACAGCAGACAATACGTTACACACACTTAGTTTTTATGTTAACCTTGCTATTAGAATCATACTTTTTGACAATGCCGGTATTGGGTTACCTGTTCAAAGGTCACAATGATTGACTCACATATTTTCTAGCCAAAATTGCCTTAGCCCTAAGAATGCTGGGTAATTTTCTAAAAGTAGATTTTTGTGATGTCTGCTTTCCAAAACCTAAAATGTCTTCTTCCTTTTGTTGAGGAAAGATACCCAAAGTAGAAAACAGGTTATATCACAGGCCAGCCTCCAATTTACTTGGAGGCTTGCCTGGATCTAACATATTTGCATAAGCATAAAGTCTGTTCCAGCACTATAAGGGTTTTAATTTTACACTCGAAAACTGGTATTTCTGTAAAGGGGATTGAGTTTGTCTTTAAAAAAAAACCATTTTCCTTTTCCTTCAAAATTATCTAATTAAAAACGACTGTAGGAGAAGATTTCTGGTACAATTTAAAAAAAAAATAGAATTTCATAACGAGCAATTTATCCTTTTGTCATAATGGTAACTACCCAATATCACACATAAAATGATTTTTTTCTCTGTTGTACTTATAATCTGCTTTGGCTTTTAATTTGGAAAAGTCCGGTATAATTTAGAAATGGGCTTAACCCTTTCCCAAACACCAAATTTTCGACTGTCCCAAATTGAAAGAGTTTGCAGACAACATTTCAAAATGTGATGAAATTGGAAAATGATCTTCTGTTAGGGCAGAAAACATTGTGGGAAAAGGAAAAATTGCAATTTTTCCTTTTCCCACAATGTTTTCTAAAGTCATCTGCAACAAAGTGGTCAATTGTCGTTATTGTTTGGAAAAGGGTTAAGAAAAGATGAACGTTTCTTATTTTGCCTGCTTAAAACTACAAAATTGTGTCAAACAAAAAATATCCTACTATACCTTACAACATTCAATAAATCCCTTTGATAACTAATTTGGTACTGTTCGCAACAAGTTTTCCAACTTCGAGGCATAAAAGGCATGATGGCTTAGATAATGTATAAAATGCATCAAGAGCACGAAAACTGGCCATTTAGATGCTAATCATTGTTACTCAATTGAGGTGGAGAAAAAAGAACATGTTCCATCATCCATGATACAAATGGGCTCTGGGTAATCTTACTTGATCTTAACCCTTTCCCAAATGCCAAATTTCAGACTGTGCCAAATTGAAAGACTTTGCAGACAACATTTCAAATTGTGATAAAATTGGAAAATGATCTTCGGAAGGGACAGAAAACATTGTGCAAAAGAGAGATATTGCTTGTTACGGGCAATAACTCCTTTTACCTCAATGTTTTCCAGAGTGGTCTGCAACAAACTGGTCAAATGTCGTTAGTGTTTGGTAATGGGTTAACACATCATTGAGGGTTCAGTGCAGGACTATAGTAAGGGCTTCTGCTTCACATATGGGTGGAATTTGTTTAACCCATTACCAAACAATAATGACATTTGTCCAGTTTGTTGCAGACGACACTGGAAAACACTGTGTAAAAAGGATGAATTGCTCGTAACAAGCAATTTTTCCTTTTCCCACAACGCTTTTTGCCCTATCAGAATATTATTTCTCAATTTCATCACATTTTATGACATTAATTTTGTCCAGTTTGTTGCAGACGACTCTTGAAAACACTGTGTGAAAAGGATGAATTGCTCGTAACAAGCAATTTTTCCTTTTCCCACAATGCTTTCTGCCCTATCAGAATATTATTTCTCAATTTCATCACATCTTAAATGTGGTCTGCAAACTCTTTCAATTTGGAACAGACAAACATTTGACGTTTGGTGAAAGGTTAATGATGTTTACAATTTTTAAAAACTCAATATCAAAGGTTCATTGCAAGACTATAGGTTTTTGGCAAGAAGTCTGCCTCGCAATTTGTACCACCATTGTACCACCATTGTGTACTATAGGGCTAAGCAACTATGTAGAATAATCAAAAAGATCAGCATGGTTTGAGAATGAATTGAATTACCTGGAAATAAAACTGCACTAAAGAGGTATCAAAGTGCTGTTAAACATTTAAAAAAGCTAATCAGTTTCCGTTTATTGGTTAAAACACCATTTTATCACAAAATAATTGGTACAAACTTTCAAGTCTCTCTGATATGGATCTCTTAAACCTTTACCAAACGCCAAATTTTGAACTGTCCCAAATTGAAAGAGGTTGCAGATGACATTTCAAAATAGGATGAAATTGGAAAGTAATCTTCAGGTAGACAAGAAAACACTGTGGGGAGAGGAGAAATTGCTCATTAAGAGCAATTTCTCCTTTTCCCACAATGTTTTCCAGAGTTGTCTGCAACAAAGTGGTAAAATGTTCTTATTGTTTGGTAATGGGCTAATCCCTTAACCGAATGTTTACTGGTATTTTATATGTCCACTACAAACAATGTGAAATTTAATGGTGTTTGCCAAGAAGAAATATGTCATGAAAGCATTTTTTCCATCTCAAAATAGCCCAGTTGATACTCCAGCTTCTATTGTTGCGTAATTAAGAACAATCTCAATTTGGAACACTCAAAGAAAGGCTGGTTTGTAAAAAGATAATCCTAAAGTTGTTTGATGATAGGGAAATTTGTGGCCATTATAGGGTCTGATTATAATCACTAATCAAGAGAAAGTTGAAGGGGAGACAAACACCAATTCAAGACAGTTGACAAAAATCTTTGTGACAAATGATTTTTTTATTTTTTATTTTTCATTTTCAGCAGAAAATGTTCACATAGTTAAACCAAATGTGACATAAAAAAAAAATATTGCAAAGATTTGAATTGATTGTGAAGAGCAAACTCCCTTTTGTCACAGTCTTTAACCCTTATATTGCTGGAACCAACTACATGCTTATTCAAACAGGTAAGATCTAGGCCAGCCGCCATGTAAATTTACTGGATATGTCTACAGATCATAGAGAAGCAATAAGACTCTGATTTTCCCTGTAAATTTAACCCACCCAAATCAGTCTAACTGGGCAAGCTGTATTTATTTATATAAACAGGTTGGCATTCAGTCTGTATGGAAAATTAATTAAATTTTTGCCTCCACCCTAAGTTAACAGTATTAATTTATCCTCAACAAGGTACTTTATCCAAATTAACCCATTCTATGGCTCGCTTGACTTTTTGTTTGTTTGTTTGTTTGTTTATATCAGGTTTAATGCCATGTCAGCATTCTTTCAGTTAATTCATTTTTCTTTTGTTTCCCCTTCATATTGATTTAATAATAATCAAGTCATCTAAAAGTTTATAATTAAATTAGCATTTTGAAATTAAAAAGTCACAGACGATGTGGGTTTAAATCCCAGTGACGGCATTTGATTTTTCATGTGAGGTAGTCTCTTGATTGACTTACGGAGTGCCGATGGTTCTACCCGACTCAACCAACCCTTATTAGCAGTTGAGTATCGGGGTCTTCCTCCATCATTAAAAGTCGGACTTCGCAACAGAACTGAAATAATTTTTACGCGATGTTAAACCCCTTTAAAAAATAAATAAATAAGAGCAACAGAATATCAATGATTTGAACTGCTTATTTACAAGCAAGTTTTCCATGATTCTGTTGTGCTAAGCTTATATAATGTAATATAATCAATCAAAGTACTGTACTGTGAAGCTCCTTTCCCCAGAAAAAGTTTCAAGAACTTGTTCATGAACAATCAAGAATACAAAGCTGTTCTGAACTTGTTCATGAATTTCGAGGACATATTCATGATCATCAAGAACAGGTTCATGAATGTATTCATGAATCTGTACTTGATGTTCATGAACCTGTACTTGATGTTCATGAACCTGTACTTGATGTTCATGAACCTGTACTTGAATTTAATGAAAAAGTTCTGTGTTCATGAATGGATATTTAATGTTCATGAACATTTATGAAGTTTATGCATAAGTTTATGAATCTTTAACAGAGGATGGGTTAACTAGATTTTTCATTCATTTGTAAAAGCCTTGTTTGCATTTTGAAATCTCAATAACATCTGGACAATGTTTAACCCTTTCCCAAACAACAAATTTTCGACTGTCCCAAATTGAAAGAGTTTGCAGACGACATTTTAAAATGTAATGAAATTTAACAATATTCTACAGAAAGAGCAGAAAACCTTGTGGGAAAAGGACAAATTGCTCCTTATGAGCAATTTCTCCTTTTCCCAAAATGTTTTCTCAAGTCATCTGAAACAAAGTCGTCAAAAGTATTCATTGTTTGGGAAAGGGTTAAAGCAGATAATGTTTAAATTTTAGAGTTTTTGCAGCTTTTATAAATTCTAATCTTAAGGAGCAATTAATGCTTATCTAGTATGATTTATTAATATCTGATTTATTTACAACCATTGACCATCATGATATATTAATATCTGATTTATTTACAACCATTGACCATCATTAAATGGGATACATTAACCCCATACTTCTTATTGATTTTAACACAATTTACAGCAAAAGATCCAAAACATTTGCTTCTTTCCTAGTAGCTAGTTTTTCATAACCAGGTTCTATAATAATAGCAGTTATAGACTTTTCCTTTAACCCTTATTATTATTAAGTGCTGGAACCAACTCAATCATGCTTATACAAACAGGCTAGATCCAGGCTGGCTGCAAAGCTGGCCTGTGATCTGACCTAATGGGGATTGAACCCTGGTTTGGGACCCTTGGTACAAGAAGCTAGCACTCTAACTCTGCACCACTGTCGGCCCACATAGGCTGGTTGGTGAGTTTATAATTCTAAAAGACTTTTATAACCTTCTGGGGCCCGTTTTACTAAACAGTTTACGCTTAAGATTTGCGTAAGTCTAAAACAACAAGTCCTTTTATTTCAATATTTGGCAAAGCAATATTGCAACATAACACATCATTGGAAGCGTCTCTCCGAGACGCTTTCAATGACATGTCACATTGCAATATTGTACTTTCATTGAAGATATTATCCATGTTAATCAATGAAGACTTATGCAAACATTTTCCGTAAGTTGTTTAGTAAAATGGGCCCCAGGTCTGAACTCTATATGATAGACGGAACACCTGTTTTTCACTTTTAAATGTCTATCCAATACTTCTAACATGTGTAGATTCAATTAACTCTATTGCCCCCCCTCACAAATTGGCTTGTTACTGACGACTGTCTGACCCAGTACAATACAGACTCATCCAATGAATGGTTTTCTATAGCTTTGCCAAACCGAGCTCCATTCATCTTTACCCCCAAATAACCCATTATTTAAACCTTAAAAAGCTGGGTAATTTTCTATAAATAGTTTTTTGTGTCGTCTGCTTTCGAAAACCTCATATAGCTGCTTAATTTTGTTCAGGCAAGATACTCAGAGTAGCAAACAGGTTGGATCATAGGCCAGACACCAATTGTGGCTGGCATTGATCTTACCTGTTTGCATTAGTATGAAGTCGGTTTCAGCACTATAACCAGGGACCCACGGTACAAGAGTCTGACACTACCACTGTACCACTGTCGCCCACTGTTAAACTAACCAATGTTGCATTTTTTGGTCAAAATAATTTTTTGAAAATATTGGAGTGAGAAACTTTGCTTGGATGTAAACATATTTATTTTTATGTCTTATTGCAAGATAAAGATGCAATATTGTTCTTTACCTTTCATTTCTATACATAAAATAAAACAAATTTAATTATTCATTCCTCCTTTTTGTACGAAATATCACAAATTAATTCAAAAGATGTACAAGCACCCACTCTTGTTTTGGCTGTATTTCCACAGGTTGAACCCCACTATGTCCGAAAAACAGTTTAAACTCTAGTCTTTATCATGAAACCCCACAAAACTTGAACCCTAGAGTTGATAATTTATGTACAATTGATCAATTTATTCTGATTGTCCGTACTTCCTCTCTAATCTAGGTGACATAGATTGTAATAATTGGATTAACCCTTTACCGAAGGCCAATTTTTCGACTGTCCCAAATTGAAAGAGTTTGCAGACGACATTTCAAAATGTGATGAAATTGAAAAATAAGCTTCTGATAGGGCAGAAAACATTGTGGGAAAAGGAGAAATTGCTTGTTGCGAGCAATTTCTCCTTTTCCCACAATGTTTTCCGGAGTTGTCTGCAATAAACTGGTCAAATGTCGTTATTGTTTGGTAATGTGTTAAATGTCACCCTTCGCTGTGCCAAATGATGAAAATTACACATTCCATAGATAACTCCACTGGTAATCTTTTCCTGGACAATTCTTCAATTTTAACCCATTCCTTCATACATAACATGCTTTAACACACTACCAAACAATAACAAAATTTAACCACTTTGTTGCAGACGACTCTGGAAAACATTTTAGGAAAAGGAAAAAATTGCTCGTAATGATTATTTCTTCCATTTCCCACAATATTTTCTGCTCTATCAGAAGATTAGTTTTCAATTTCATAACATTTTGACATGCCGTCTGCAAACTCTTTCAATTTGGTACATTCGAATAATTGGCTTTTGGTAAAGGGTTAAAGTATAACTATACACCCATCTACACGACAAGGATTATCCTCTCAATCTCTTTAGCTCTCTTAGTGCTGGAATATACTTTATGCTTATCCAAACAGGTTAGGTCCAGGCCAGCCTCCAAGTTTATCATGAGCCCCTCATCATGAGCAATTTCTGCATTTGCTCCAATTGTTTCATGAATCATCTCCCTAATATTTGTTAAGATATATTTGCGTAAGATTTAAGGAGTAGATTTAAGGAGTGAAAAAGTCTTAACCCTTAATTTTCGACTGTCCCAAATTGAAAGAGTTTGCATACGACATTTCAAAATGTGACGAAATTCAAAAATAATCATCTGGTAGGGCAGGAAACATTGTGGGAAAAGGAGAAATTGCTTGTTAAGAGCAATTTCCGCTTTTCCCATAATGTTTTCCAGAGTCGTCTGCTTCAAACTCAGGTAAAATGTTGTTACTGTTTGGAAATGGGTTAACTCACCTGGGGCCCGTTTTACTAAACAGTTTACGCTTAAGATTTGCGTAAGTCTAAAACAACAAGTCCTTTTATTTCAATATTTGGCAAAGCAATATTGCAAAGTAACACATCATTGGAATCGTCTTTCCGAGACGCTTCCAATGACGTGTCACATTGCAATATTGTACTTTCATTGAAGATGTTATCCATGTTAATCAATTATGACTTACGCAAACATTTTCCGTAAGTTGTTTAGTAAAACGGGCCCCTGGTATCCATATTCCTGTCAGATTAGATTAATCCAGAATAATACAATCCCTGCTGCATCGGTGAATGTCACTTATCATGAAGAGAAACTGTTTATTGAAGGTGAAGCTATGAACAACAGTCTGCCACCACATGAGATAGTTTCATCGGTTATCTCATAAAAGGGACTTACTCAGAGATTTGTGCAATGGGAGTTAAATAAATCTTAAAACATTGATATTAACAATAATTGTAACAAAACCAACTATTTCTTTCAATTTCAGTTACTTCTAAGTTGCCGAAATTCCACGAATTCATTAAATGATGAGAAGTGAGCATCCATGCCTGTCAGTGTTTTAAATAAACGCAGGAAAACCTTCTCCTGTTCTTTTCCAAAGTCACATGACGGTTAAATCATTTTATTCGACTTATACAAATACAGACTATTTTGTTAATATATTATTTAATATGAAGATGTACTGTATTATACATTACATCATCATTTTTAATAATATATTTACAAAATAATGTTCTGTCATGATGTGCTGATACTACAAAGTGCCACAATCTAACAGAATTACTAAAAAAGATGCTAAACAGTGATCAGACAAACCTAGTGTTACTGTGATTCGATTTCCATTCCACAGGTGTAATATAAATCAAAACCAGCATTGACTTTTAAAAATATATTCTTCAAGGAATAGAAAATAAAAAATGTATTGCTTACCCCGATACTTTATTACACCTTTAAACCACGATTTTGTTTAATATCACCTAGGCAATGCATCCATTCAAAATTTCACACACACACACATTCACACAAATATCTCCTTTGATAACCTTTCCCACCATAATCTGGTATACAAACTGCTTCCTACTCTTAACACTTGCCATTGTATAAATAACCCAATGAAGGTGTCCAAATGAGGGGGAGGCATGGCTTGACCCTTTACCTCTTTTAACCCTTAGAATACTGGGTAATTTTCTTAAAATAGATTTTTGTGTCGTCTGCTTTCCGAAACCTTAAACATCTGCTCAATATTTTGATTGGGAGAGATCCTCAGAGAAGCAAACAGGTTAGATCACAGACCAGCAGCGGATTAACTTGGCGGCTGGCCTGGATCTAACCTGTTAACATAATAATGAAGTCGGTTCCAGCGCTATTATATTAAAGGGCTAGATACTGAAATGGCATGAAAATTCATTACTAGGCTGAGTAAAGACTACCATTTGATATGGCTTAGTTTGATAATTCCTATTGAAATTATTATGATAAAATCGGAATTCGCTCATACTGAGCAAATTCTCATTTTGTTACAATGTTTTCAATTATAGCTTTCTTAAGTAGTTTCGTTTAGTTGCATGTATAAAAGAAGAGGATTAACCCCTAGAATGCTGGGTAATTTCCAAAAAATATATTTTTTTTGTTGTCTGCATTCTAAAACCTTTAATATCTGCTTAATTTTGATGATGATAGCATCTCAAGGTTGCAAACTGGTTAGTTCACAGGCCAGCCAAAAATTTACTTGGCTGCTGGCCTTGATCCAACCTGTTTGCATTAGCATGAAGTTGGTGCCAGCACTGTAAGGGTTAAAGTTGAATTGTACTGTGTGGGTATTACTTGATATCTCCATAGTGTCCTTTTCTGAAGATATAGAAAATAGATGGTTGATGTCGTGAATCAGAAATGTTATCCGGCAAGGCATAGTAGTATTATCCAGTGTGCCAAAGTCATAGTTATCTGAAGCTGAGCCCAGTAACTTTCCTATTCAAAGACACCAACCATCTATTCTTTTTATCTTGTTACCTATATGGATTAAATAAAAACAAAAAATGAAAATAAAACACGTAAAAAAGTGAAACAAAACAGAAAATCAATACTGACAGGTGCGCGCAACGATCACATGATCTATTGACTGATATGAAAAATGTTATACGGCACCCGGTTATCGGTTCCTAAAAATTGCACTGGTGACAGGAAAAATAGCCATCGAGGACCATTTGTTCATGTGTATGGGGGTTTAATGCTGTGTCAACATTTTTTTCAATGCTAATACAGCTTTTCTCGGATTCTTCAGTTCTACCCAAAGGCTCTGAAGTATATATTGTCAAAGGACAATTGCATGAAATCAGCAGCATCAGTGGCGCGCAAACACGCGTCCCCTGAGTTACAAGTCAATCACCATAACCATTTCAAATTATCAGGAGGGAAGGGGGATAAGTATGCAGATATCAGCATTTTTTTTCTTTCAGATTTTTCTCTGCTTCATGTTTGTTATAACAAAAATGAAATGAATTTGTGGTAAAAGTGAATAGCAATACAATAGATTCATGTTCTGGGTACCGTTTTACAAAACAACTTACGGAAAAGATTTGCGTAAGTCATAATTGACAAACATGGATAGTATCTTTAATTAAAGTACAATATTGCAATGTGACATGTCATTGGAAGTGTCTCAAGAGACGATTCCAATGATGTGTTACTTTGCAATATTGCTTCATCCAATATTGAAATAAGAGGAATTGTTGTTTTAGACTTACGCAAATCTTAAGCGTAAACTGTTTAGTAAAACGGTACCCCGGTGATTATTTATTTGCTATCTTAGACAGAGTAGTGTTTACAATCATTGGTTAGCAAAAATGAAATTGAACGAGGCATTTACCCTTTCACCGCCGTAGTTGACTTAAGTCGTCAGCGCAGTTGACCGCTTTAGGCAACTTTAGTCGAAATACGGTGGTATACTTCCAACTTGCGTTAAGCGACCACCCTTATAAGCAGCCAACCTATCTTAGACAACCACTTCAGAAAGTCCCATTGTTAGATTTTTAGTGTACATCAATTTGTGTCAAGCAGCCAACCTGTCTTTAACGTCCAATTTCTCATTTCCATAGGCTGACCTCTTAACACCAGTTTGACTGTACAGAGTACTACTTTTTTCCTATAAAGCGCTAAATATATTTGGCGCGAAAGGGTTAACCAAAAAAGAGGGTGGGGTGGGGGCGCTTTCATATTTTATAAAATCCTTGAATTTCATGTACCTTTTTCTGAATTTTCTTTTGTCATGGAATTTTTCTTTTTGACTTTTACTGAAATCTTTCTATGAATTTTCTTTTGCCTATAGGCCATGTTTTCCCGTCATAAGAGTTTCCCCTTTCACCAGCTGCTAACTCTCTTATAATTCTAAGCATATAGGTTAGGAGGCGACTAATAAGTAATAAGGGGAAAAAAGGCTTTTTGTTTATTTCTGGAATACCTTCTGTATGTTTGAAGAAAGAAGATTGAAGTTTACATGATAAATTCCTGGTAATGTCTTTCACTGAAGATTTATTACCATTTTCACAACGGCATACATTTCTACGAATTCAGCAAATTCAGCGAATTCAACAAACAAGTTTAACCCATTACCAACCAAAAACGACATTTAATTACAGAGTAGTTTTTTTGCAGATGACTCTGAAAAACATTGTTAGAAATGGAGAAATTGCTCTTAACGATGATGAATTGCTCTTAACAAGCAATTTCTCCTTGCCCACATTGTTTTCTGCCCTATCAGTGGATAATTATCCTATTTCATCACATTTTGAAATGTCGTTTGCAAACTCTTTCAATTTGGGGCAGTCGAAATTTGGGGGTCAGTAAAGGGTTAAAAAGGAGGACTGAAGGTAGAACCAAATATGATCTAAGATTGCTATTTTGACCATTTGAAGGATGAAATAAGATAACTATACAATAAGCAGACTTTTCTAACGCGACCATGATCCCAAATGGGTTTTGAGACATATGTCTGTTAACCCTTTCCCAAACAACAAATTTTCATCTGTCCCAAACTGAATGAGTTGGCAGACAACATTTCAAAATGTGATGAAATTGGAAAATAATCTTCTGGTAGGACAGATAACATTGTGGGAAAAGGAAGAATTGCTCGTTACGAGCAATTTCTCCTTTTCCCAAAATGTTTTCTAAAGTCGTCTGCAACAAAGTGGTCAAATGTCGTTATTGTTTGGGAAAGGGTTAATGCTGAGAAGGGATGGCTATTCCTTGAACTTGTAGACTCAAGATAAGTAATATGGCCCCAGAATTTACTCAACAGTTCTCTAGTAGAGTCGTAACTTACCATGGTGTTTATTCGAAGATCAACAAATGTTTATTCGTCTAGATAAGTGTTTATATGAATGATGTCGACTCAGTTCTGGTTGCTGAATAAGTAAATGACATAGACGTAGGAGCGTTTTCAACATTGGGGGAGCCAACTTCAGATGAGGACCGGTCTAAGAATAAATGTTCCTAAACTTCTTCATGACTATTCATGCATTTACAAATTCAGTAACATTATGAGAATTAAAAGAAAGCGTATGAAAATGTGTATCTTTAATAATAAAAAAAAAAGAAAAAAAAGAAAAAGGGATATGCCAGGTCTCGATCTCACGCGGAAATCAAATGTATTGGTTTAAACAAAAAGTAGCAGCGACCAGACTGTCACAGCCACGGATTCATCTCTTAGAATTACGAGAATAACTTATTTTTCAAGCTTTAGCTAACAATTGAAGACAATATTGAGTCTGACTCCTTAGAACAAATTCTATTACACCATTGTTTTTGTCAATCAAAACTTCCCGGGTATTTTTGTGAGATGAGTTTTCATTGGATAAACCCGATGTGTTCAGATTGTCATTTGCGATGATGACGTCAAAAAGATTTTGGTTATTGTTCGTTACAAAAGGCGAATTGGAATTAGATAAAGCACAAAAATACACATTTATTTTTAATCTGCTGTTAAATTTCGTTTCTTTTCTTTTTCTTTTCAAATATCTTCATTTGCCATTGTGAATATTGGGGGGGCCAAAGTATACTTGGCTTGGCCCAAGGGCCCCCCCAGCTCCTATGCCTATGAATGATTAACCCAAGGGTATGTTTTATAATGAATGATAATGTCAATCGATTAGTTTGATTAAATTGTTACTGACAATATCATTTATTAACCCTTTCCCAAACAACAAATTCTCGACAGTCCCAAATTGAAAGAGTTTGCAGATGACATTTCAAAATGAGATGAAATTGGAAAATAATCTTCTGATAGGGTAGAAAACATTGGGTGTAAAGGAGAAATTGCTTTTTACGATCAATTTCTTCCTTTCCCATAATGTTTTCAAGAGTCATCTGCAGCAAACTGGTGAAAAGAATTTATTGTTTGGAAATGGGTTAAATACTTCTACTAGCTCCAGCATGTATTTGAGTGCATCTATTCATGATGGAATAGAGTTTAATTAGTCAAAGGTTATCAACTTTAACACATTTAATGTCTCTGTTTTTGTCATCTTCACCCAAACACCATGAAAAAAGGAAGGTTATACCAAAACATGCTAGAAACTTAGCTTAATAAAAACCAAATGATATGTCAACTTCTAGCTTCCTTCTTTCCTTTATGTAAACTTCTCAAGGAACAATGTTCATGCAAGATGAAGTTGCTTCCAACAAGCAATGTTTTCTTTCGTTACACTATTTTTCACTTAGGTTGTTTTAATATATTTGATTAATTACTAATTATTAACAATTGATGCAGTAGCTGACAAAAAACACTACTGAGATAGAGATGACCTTGACATTTGCAATTTCTCTATGTTTTAAAACTAAACTCTTCCTAATATCAAACAAACCTAGTTACTTCAAAGAATATTTCTTTACAGTCAAGAATTAAAATATCATCCCAGATAAGAATAAATTACAAACGCGATTTGAGTAAAGAATAGATAACCTTTTCAGAAATGTTAAAGTTAAAATGTGCCCAAAAGCTGTCTATCTGTGGAGAAGGATTATTTATTTTAATCTCAGTAGTATTTAACCTTTTATCTGTTTAAGTGGGAGATAACATCAATAACATAAGATAGATATTGACACCTCATGACCTTATGACAAGTATAAGGAGTCAGCATGTCTTAACCCTTTACCAAACGCCAAATTTTCAACAGTCCCAAATTGTAAGAGTTTGCAGGCGACATTGCAAAATGTGATGAAATTGAAGAATAATCTTCTGATAGGGCAGTAAACATTGACGGAAAATGGGAAATTGTTTGCAGATACCATTTCAAAATTCGACAAAATTGAAAAATAATCTTCTGACAGGGCAGAAAACATGGTGGATAAAGGTGGAATTGCTCATTAAGAAATGTTCTCCAGAGTTGTCTGCAACAAACTGGTCAAATGTTGTTATTTTTTGGTAAAGGGTTAAATGTCTTGATCTGATTATTTAGAGTAATTCATCCTTTTGTCACAGTGGTTTCAAAAGTTGTTTGTAGCAAATGCTTTAACCCTTTCCCAAATAACAAATTTTCGACTGTCCTAAATTGAAAGAGTTTGCAGATGACATTTCAAAATGTGATGAAACTGAAAAATAATCTTCTCAGGTAGAAAACATTGTGGGAAAAGGAAAAATTGCTCGTTACAAGCAATTTCTCCTTTTCCCACAATGTTTTCTAAAGTTGTCTGCAACAAAGTGGTCACATGTCATTATGGTTTGGTAAAGGGTTAAATCAAGAGAAGTAATAAGGAAAAAGAGGTTAACATGGCTTCAGAAAAAATTGAGTGTCAGCTTCTGGACACGAGGGTCGTGGGTTAGAATCCTGTGGGTAGTTGGATATGCCTCGCAACCTTTCATTAATCCTCGTTCATAACGAGTACTGATTATGTATGCAGGAAGCAGAATTGAGAGTGAGAACTTGTTTTACAATTAATGTAAAATAAATTTAACCCTTTCGCCGCCAAATATATAGCAAAAAGTTCTTCTCAGCGCCAAATATATTCAGCGCTTTCTAGGAAAAAAGTAGTACGCTGTACAGTCAAACTTGTGTTCAGAGGTCATCCTATGGAAATGAGAAATTGACTGTTAAAGACAGGTTGGCTGCTCAACACAAATTGATGTACACTATAAATCTAACAATCGGACTTTCTGAAGTGGTTGCTTAACACAAGTTTATGTTTACTAAAGTCGCCTACGGCGGTCAACTACGCTGTCAACTTAGGTCGACTACAGCGGTGAAAGGGTTAAACAATCTAAGAAACAATTGTGTCATAGAAAAACGTTTTGGTAGAAGACCAAGCTGCCTCTCTCAATTTAGATAAGTCATAAAATACCACAAGGGAGATTCAGTTAACCCTTTCCCAAACAATAACAACATTTTACCACTTTGTTGCAGACGACTTTAGAAAACATTGAGGGAAAAGGAGAAATTGCTCATGACGAGCAATTTTTCCTTTTCCCACAATGTTTTCTACAATATCAGAAGAATATTTTCATCACATTTTGAAAGTCGTCTGCAAACTCTTTCAATTTGGGACAGTCGAAAACTTGGTGTTTGGTAAAGGGTTAGTGAGAGGGGGATAATTTCATTAACCTTTTCCCCAAAACTACAACTTTTTGACTGTCCCAAATTGAACGAGTTTGCAGACGACATTTCAAATGTGATGAAATTGGAAAACAATTTTCTGATAGGGCAGAAAACATTGTGGGAAATGGAGAAATTGCTCGTTAAGAGCAATTTCTCTTTTTCCCACAATGTTTTCTTATGTCATCTGCAACAAAGTCGTCGAATGTGGTTATTGTTTGGTAATGGGTTAAGGTTCTGAATAACATGGATATGTCAGAAGCCATCTGAGTCAAGCAATTTGTCATCCTCTTTGACTCCATGTCTTGACAGAAAGGGATAATTGAGATAGGATCATAGCTTTGAAGAAATATCCGCTTTACTATCTGGGTTTTCTGTAATTGAATCTAGGCTTGTTACCTTTATAACCTCTACATTTACCTATTCTTGGGTTATTTAGGTTACGTTTATTTGAATTGGGAGCATTACTAATTTTATAGTCATCAATCATGTATTAAAGAAAATATATTTGTCACTCTAAAGTAACGGAACAAAAAAGAGTTGAATTATTCCCCATAAGTAATTCTTCCTTTTTTCACAATAGTTTCTTGAAAAAAAAAAATCATTTGTAGTAAATTGTCAAAGAAGAGTTAAAAAAGGTGTGTTTAAAAAACAGATAATTGAAGACATTAATTTTACTTATACAATACATATATATACTTATACAATGGCTATTCTAGACAAGTGCTGTCCTTTTAACCATTTGAACATGTGGATGTCACATGATGAATTGATTGTCAGCCAAAACGGAATTGAGTAGAACATCTGATGTAAATTGCGCTCTTAGAATAATCTTTTTAAGTTATTTAGATAAATTTCTTTTATCATCCTTAATTTCCTTCTCCTTTTCCTTTTCTTCATCCTTCCCTTTTCTTTTGCAGTGTCTTTCCTCTTCAGCTTCTACTCAACTTTTTTGTAAGTGTTTGTCATTTATTTTCGTATTTTAAGGTAGGATACCTATAAACCACCATTTTGAAACTTATTATTGGTCAGATTTCTTCAGTTGTTCTTGGTATACATTAGTCTTGACTGGAACTATTCAAATTAAACATCAGTCTCAGTCAGAACTATTAATATTAAACATCAGTCTCGGTCTGAACTATTCACATTAAACATCAGTCTCAGTCTGAACTATTCACATTAAACATCAGTCTCAGTCTGAACTATTCACATTAAACATCAGTCTCAGTCAGAACTATTCACATTAAACATCAGTCTCAGTCAGGACTATTCACATTAAACATCAGTCTCAGTCGGAACTATTCACATTAAACATCAGTCTCAGTCAGAACTATTCACATTAAACATCAGTCTCAGTCTGAACTATTCACATTAAACATCAGTCTCAGTCTGAACTATTCACATTAAACATCAGTCTCAGTCTATACTATTCACATTAAACATCAGTCTCGGTCTGAACTATTCACATTAAACATCAGTCTCAGTCTGAACTATTCACATTAAACATCAGTCTCAGTCTGAACTATTCACATTAAACATCAGTCTCGGTCAGAACTATTCGCATTAAACATCAGTCTCAGTCAGAACTATTCACATTAAACATCAGTCTCAGTCTGAACTATTCACATTAAACATCAGTCTCAGTCTGAACTATTCACATTAAACATCAGTCTCGGTCTGAACTATTCACATTAAACATCAGTCTCAGTCAGAAGTATTCACATTAAACATCAGTCTGAGCCAGAACTATTCACATTAAACATCAGTCTCAGTCAGAACTATTCACATTAAACATCAGTCTCAGTCAGGACTATTCACATTAAACATCAGTCTCAGTCAGAACTATTCACATTAAACATCAGTCTCAGTCAGAACTATTCACATTAAACATCAGTCTCAGTCCGAACTATTCACATTAAACATCAGTCTGAGCCAGAACTATTCACATTAAACATCAGTCTCAGTCAGAACTATTCACATTAAACATCAGTCTCAGTCAGGACTATTCACATTAAACATCAGTCACAGTCAAAACTATTCACATCAGTCTCAGTCAGAACTATTCACATTAAACATCAGTCTCAGTCAGGACTATTCACATTAAAACATCAGTCTCAGTCAGAACTATTCACATTAAACATCAGTCTCAGTCAGGACTATTCACATTAAACACCAGTCTCAGTCAGAACTATTCACATTAAACATCAGTCTCAGTCAGAAGTATTCACATTAAACATCAGTCTCAGTCAGAACTTTTCACATTAAACATCAGTCTCAGTCTGAACTATTCACATTAAACATCAGTCTCAGTCAGAACTATTCACATTAAACATCAGTCTCAGTCAGAACTATTCACATTAAACATCAGTCTCAGCCAGAACTATTCACATTAAACATCAGTCTCAGCCAGAACTATTCACATTAAACATCAGTCTCAGTCAGAACTATTCACATTAAACATCAGTCTCAGTCAGAACTATTCACATTAAACATCAGTCTCAGCCAGAACTATTCACATTAAACATCAGTCTCAGCCAGAACTATTCACATTAAACATCAGTCTCAGTCTGAACTATTCACATTAAACATCAGTCTCAGTCAGAACTATTCACATTAAACATCAGTCTCAGTCAGAACTATTCACATTAAACATCAGTCTCAGCCAGAACTATTCACATTAAACATCAGTCTCAGCCAGAACTATTCACATTAAACATCAGTCACAGTCAAAACTATTCACATCAGTCTCAGTCAGAACTATTCACATTAAACATCAGTCTCAGTCAGAACTATTCACATTAAACATCAGTCTCAGTCTGAACTATTCACATTAAACATCAGTCTCAGTCAGAACTATTCATATTAAACATCAGTCTCAGTCAGAACTTTTCATAACAAACTGAATACAGTGAAGCCTCGTTTATCCGGACCCCGATTATCCGGTTTTCTCGCAATCCGAACGAAATTGTAAGGGAACGGAATTATTTGACCAGTTTGTTGCAGACGACTTTTGAAAACATTGTGGGTAAAGGAGAATAAAATAGTAATAATCACAGTCAAGATAAAGCCCATATTGAAGCTAAATAGTAATAATCACAGTCAAAATAAAGCCCATGTTGAAGCACATTGTTGGTGAAAAAAACTAGTTTTGATCCCAAAAAAGTTGTCACCATCATAAAAAAGTACCAATTATTGTCGTCATTGGTGTTATTGAAGCCGAATGTTGTGGCCGATGGCATGCAGGAACTCACGGATGGTCTTCTTCTTACTAGCGTACTGCTCTCATAAAGTGAGTAAGGTGTTCTGGTGAGCCGTCCTCGTCTTTCTCTTTTGTTAAGTTGGTTGCTGCCCTCTGGGTGCGCTGTTAAGGGATCATACATGTTTGCATCCAATTGCCATCGGAGAAAGCCAATTATCGTAGCTATCAAATTAATTAGCTACGAATTATCGCTTCATCAAAACAAACAGATTACCTTCAATTTTCACTATAATATACCCAATAGATCTGAGTGGGGGTTTATTCCGCGTATGCAAAATATGAGTGGAGGTTTATTCCGCATATGCAAAACAAGCGTGGGGGTATCATCAGTGTATGCAATAAGGGAGTTGGGGTTTATTCCGCTATGCCGTTTTTTAGGGTGGGGGTTTATTCCGGCGGGGGTTTATTCTGTACACCGTTTTTACTAATCTGATTTACACAAGCAAATGCGTTTTATTTTATTGGCTCTAATTTCATAGCATTTGAATAGGGCATTTGTAATTATATTTTTTTTTGAAAGATTTTCCTTTCAGAGGAGGCAATGGTATTGTTGGTAATTGAAAAAATTGCGCATTTGATGAATATATCGGTAAACTTGAAAAGCTTCTTGGACATGTTACAGAGCAATAACCTCTAGTACAACTCTCAAAAGAGAAACTGTTGTTGTTTTACGTTTTCTGTGTAAGAATCTGTCATTGTGTTTGACAGGTGCGCTTGGCACAATCCTGTGTACTTTAGCTTAAAGGATTGTGGGTAAATCAATCTTTAGATACAGACCTTGTTGTTGTTGTTGTGACATGGTGTCACAAGCTAGCTTTCAAACTGACAGATGCATGTTTGCACAGATATTGTTCTTCTACGAAAAATTCCTGTACATTTTTCTATTTGCTAGTGGGATATTGATTCCAATGTTAAATTAACCTGTTTTAAAGTTATTATATGTCAAATTCAATTCGAGGGGGTTACACTTTAAAAGCTTTTTCTTTGCGTATGTTTCTACTGTGATGCGGTGTGTAGGTGCACAAAAAGCCATACAGGGTTATTTTTTGAAATTATAACAACGGGTTTTAGGGATGCATATGATTTGAAACAACGAGCATTTTGGGTAAACAATGGGTCCCATTTTTTCTTTCACCATCATTTGGAAAAATCTTAACTCAATGATCCAACCTTCTCTGACTATCTGGTAAGAGACACTTTTTTTGTCTCAAAAGAGAAAAAAAAACCTTTCCAAATAGTTATGTGTTTAAAAGCATGAAAGTAAATTAAGCTATACACGTGATTCCAGTGATTGAGACATGCATTCAGGTTTTTTCTCCAATGGATCCTTTGGGATGCATTGGAAATAAAACAATGGTATTTTGAGATTTTAATGAGTAAAAAATGCAAAACCCAGAGCAAAAATTATCCCTGGCCATATCGCACTGTGATGCGTTGTACTTATGTGTTGTACTGTGATGCATTGTAGTTGAAGGGCCAGTCGTTACTGATGATGTAGACCCCTGAACAGGATGAGAATCAGTCCCTCTAGAAGGAATATTATATCACAACATTGGATAGAGGGTGATGGGTGGAATCATGTTCATGTCGCATTTACATCGACTGTTTGTACACATCGCGGGAGGCCGACTTCAAAGGCATGTCTTGTGTGAAAAGGGGTTTGATTAATTTGTAAAGAAGAAAAAAATCACTTGATTTCTCATTCCATTTGTATGACTTTGTTTGGTAACTTGAGATAGGAGTAGACAAGTGCAGTGTCAACCCATTACTGCATGGGGCAATGTTCATAATTTTTAGCTCAATTGTTTGGAGAATTAACCCTAAAATAGAATGCTGGGTATTTCTTTAAGATAGATTTTTATGTCGTCTTCCTTCCAAACCTTGAATATCTGCTTAATTTTGATGAGGAATGATACTCTGAGTAGCAAACAGGTTAGATCACAGGCC
Organism: Cerastoderma edule; assembly: GCA_947846245.1. Lineage (NCBI taxonomy): Eukaryota > Metazoa > Mollusca > Bivalvia > Cardiida > Cardiidae > Cerastoderma > Cerastoderma edule. The sequence goes on from OX401418.1 coordinate 28,758,925, forward strand.
AGCTGCCAAATCACTTGGCAGCTGGCCTGGATCCAACCTGTTTGCATAAGCATGAAGCCAGTTCCAGCACTACAAGGGTTATTAATAAAATAAGTCCAAGGAATTGGAGAGGTTTTGGAAAGCACACAACACAAAAATCTTTTTTCAGAAAATTACCCAGCATTCCAAGGGTTCACCACAGGTACCCCAGTCAGCCAAAACATGCTATCAGTGTCAAACAGTTTCAGGTGATAATGGAACGAAGATCATAACATAATTTGAAGGTCATACAAAAGTTATAAGTAAGACTAAGTCCTTCATAAACATGAAAAACTTAGTATGAGTCCAACACAGTATATAGCCAAGTTCAAAAAAATTAAACAGGTGACATGGGCTAAATGCAACGGATGGAATGTTAACCAAGGAAGGTTAACCAAGGAATGTTAACCAAGGAAGGTTAACCAAGGAAGGTTAACCAAGGAAGGTTAACCACATATATTCTTATAACCCCTTATCTTAGGTATGGTATTGTTCGATTGAAACAATAACATTGCACGAAAGTGTGATCGACCCATTTAGCAGGCATTTTTTTCACTCTTATATGATACAATTAGGTAATTGTTGAAAAAGCTTATGCAGACTGCCATAGGGAAATGGGGAAAGAAAACCCCTGTGGTAAACTCATATCAAGGGGAAAACTGCATGACTTTAAAGAAAATCGCGGGTATCTCTTATATAGTAATAAAAAAGCTCTGTAAAGTCTTACATGGAATTTTCAAATTACCATATTACAGTCAAACTTGTGTTAAGAGGCCAGCCTATGGGACAGAGTAAATTGGCTGTTTAAGACAGGTTGGCTGCTTAATACAAAATGACTTACACTATAAATCTCACGATGGGACTTTCTGTAGTGGTTGTTTAAGGCAGGTTGGCTGCTTAAAAGAGTGGTTGCTTAACACAAGTTAAACTGTATAACCATAACCCAGGCATCCCTCCTCCTCTGATTAGAGGATTCTTCCATTATCTCTTCTTAATTTCTTTTGCGATCAATACTCATTGTCAAAGAGATATGATTCTAATGTTAATCATTTATAAAAGGTTTCATGTTTCTGGTTGCTTTAACCCTTTACTCAATGCCAAATTTTTTTAATGTCCCAAATTGAACGAGTTTGCAGACGACATTTTAAAATGTGATGAAATTGGAAAATAATCTTCCTAAGGTACAGAAAACATGATGGGAAAAGGAGAAATTGCTCGTTAAGAGCAATTTCTCCTTTTTCCACAATGTTTTTGCAGAGTCGTCTGCAACAAACTGGTAACCGGTAAATGTCATTATTGTTTGGTAAAGGGTTAAGAAGGAAACATCTGAACTGACCACTCATTACCCTGAGCTGTCCAGACTGGTGTTGACAGGAATCATGTCGCCAACTCTGATAAACAAGTGTTTGACCACAGATACCAAACAGGTTGACCACCCATTCAATGTCCCCAACTATTAGTTCAAAAGGTCACCCCTAATCAAAAAGTGTTGATGGGTCATGATAAAATGTACTTTTGTTGGGTTTTTGAAACTGTAAGGATTGAATTAATTCTTTCCCTTCTCAAAGAAATTGGAATTCACATTAAGTTGTGATTCCTTACTCATTTTAAATATATACAGCAATCAATATCATTTTCTCATAACAAACTATATATTTAATATCACACATACATTCATTACTATCTACTATCATTATTTTTATTATTAATTTTCTATCATTCGTTCATTACAAATTCTTATTTATCTTTCTTTAGCTAAATACATTTTATCCTGTCAATAATTTCAATATACATTTATCCACATCATCATCCATACTTTTGTCGGCGATAGTATTGTACCGACGACCCGGGTTTGATCCCCATTAGGCCAGATGAAAATTTCTGGGATTAACCCATGTATCAGCGCAACTGCAGGTTTAGTATCCAGGAAGGGGTCATCGAGAATGAATTTAATAAACTTCATGCTTCCATCACAATCAGTGTTAAATAAATACAGTCCAACTTGTGTTAAGCAACCATTAATTGAAGCAGCCTCAAACAACAGCTACAGGAAGATTTATAGTATTTATCAATTTGCATTAAGCAGCCATCCTGTCTTAAACAGTCAGTTTTCTCAGTTCCATAGGCTGGCCTCTTAACATGAAATGGACTGTAAGTTTAAACCAAATGTACTTTTTTATGATTTAGATTTTGACATTGAAATACAGTCATTGAAGGAATTCTTTAAACTTCGAGAATGAAATGAGATAGATATGTATCTTCTTTATTTTAGATAGAATTTATTACAAGTTGTAACAATTTGGATTAATCACTCTCCATTCTGCATCCAGGGTGCACGACCAGCACCAGTGACAATTGTTGATAGAGTCTAACTTGTATTAAGCAACCACCCTTTTTAGCAGCCAACCTGCCTGAAACAGCCACTATAGAAAGTCTCATTTTTAGATTTATAGTGTACATCAATTTGTGTTAAGCAGCCAACCTGTCTTAAACAGCCAATTTACTCTTTCCCATAGGCTGGCCTCTTAACACAAGTTTGACTGTAAATTGAAAGAAGTCCAGCTTCTCATGAGAATCAAACCAATTGGCATTACCTTTTTGTTGTGAGAGAAATGTCTAACCCTTAACACTTATAGTGCTGGATCTGACTTCATGCTTATGCTCTCCTGACTGACTTACGGAATGCCGATGGTTCTACCGGGCTTGACCAGCCCTTATGGGCAGTTGAGTATGGGGTCTTCCTCCATCATAAAGAGTCAAGTATCGCTACATAACTGAAATAATGTTGATGTGATGTAAAACTCATATTAATATAGATAAACATGCTTTGATGCAAACAGGTTAGATCCAGGCCAGCCACCAAGTAAATTGGCAGCTGGCATGTGATCTAACCTGTTTGCTAATCTGAGTATCCTTCTTCAACAAAATTCAGCAGATAGTTAAGGTTTTGGAAAGCAGATGACACAGATTTATTTTTAGAAAATCATCCAGCATTCTAAGTGTTAAACTAGAACTATTATCCCTTTAACTTATAAAAAATAATCTGTCACTGTCACAGGTGTCCTTTACAATTTTAACCCTTAGAAAAAGTGCAATTTCTCATTTTCCCACAATGTTTTCTCGTCTGCAACAAACTTGTCAAATGTCGTTATTGTTTGGTAATGGGTTAATCCCTTTCTTATTACAGACCCTGTTGCGAGTATGGGACTGTTTTCTCCTGGAAGGTCCCAAAGTATTGTTCCGGTTTTCCCTGGCCATTCTAAAGTTACACGAGACAGATATACTCCAGAAGACAGACACCATGGGCATCATGAAACACCTTAAAACTTGCGCCAAACTCACCTATGACGTGGAAGGGCTTGTAAAGGTGAGATTTTAATTATCTGTGACCTTGACATTTGACCTTGAAAACTAGAAGCTAAATGCTTAATATGTTTGTAATACACTTTGATACAGGAAATATTGATTATTCGTATTTTGCCATATTTGAAAATTTTTAACCATGTACTTCATTTAATCTTAGAGAGTCAATTTTTCTTTTGTTAATGTCTCCAATTTGATTATGCAAATGGTATTTGTTTTTGTATGTTCACAACTAATTCTTGTATTGTTTGATGTGTCTTATTGCAGCTTGCCTTTGAAGGTATGAAACCTTTTCCTAAAAGGAAGGACATTGTTACCAAGGAAACCTGCTATTTGAATGCATTGAAGGAAAAACACAAGAAGAAAGAGTTACAGAGACTGGCCTTTGCAGAAAGAGAACAACTGGTATGGAAGAATCACACCTCCTTCACAAATCTGCAAAATGATTTAACAATTAAACCAAATGTAAGATAGCCCTTGTTGGTGACAATGGTGCAGCGTCAGCCTCTCGTGCCGATGGTCGCGGGTTAGATCCTTGTTAGCGACGAGGTTAAAACGGTGAGGCTAGCCCTCAAATTGGAACAATTGCTGGTTTATTATCCAGGAAGAGCAGTCTTTGATAATGAATTCAATAGGTTTCAAGCTTCCATCACAATCATTGTTAAATAGATAAGTTTAAACTAAAGAAAACCTTTCTTTACATTTATGACTAATGAAACCCGATAAAATTCTCCATTTTGAATGTTCACGTTGTAGGTATTGGATTAATGAATATTTTTATGTGTTTCACATGATTTTTCTAACCAGGTGCTTGCCACCCATTAATCCGAACATTCCTTTCTATTTTAGATGTTACTCGAATGTAAACAATGAAGTTTAATTGATGGGTACAAAATTTGTGAAAATGCCAATTTCATCGATAGTAAAAAGTGCAGGCGTAATATTGTCATGATCTTGTGGTGGTTCACTATGTTTCATTATATTTTATCATAATTTATAACTAATTTTACCCAGTTATGGCAGTTTTTCAGAGCGTTAGTATGCTTTCAACCCTTTCCCAAACAAAAAACGACATTTGACCACTTTGTTGCAGACAACTTTAAAAAACATTGTGGGAAAAGGAGGAATTGCTCGTCACAAGCAACTTTTCCTTTTCCCACAATGTTTTCTGACCCTTCAGAAGACTATTTTACCAATTTCACCACTTTTTGAAATGTCGTCTGCAAACTCTTTGAATTTGGGACAGTCGAAAATTTGTTGTTTGGTAAAGGGTTGATGGTATATCATTATAATGGATTTAATCGTTTATTTCAGTATATGAGTATGGAAGCTGAGACTGGGACATACCTTGGGATAGAATGTGCTGTTGCTGTAGATGAGGGTAAGCCACACTCAGAGTTTTCGGCAATTTGGTGGTCTAATGCAAGAAATATAGTACCTGCTTCATAAACATGAAGTACTTACTATAGTCCTGCATTGGACTATCAAACTATTCTCTTGTACAGTCCAACTTGTGCTAAGCAACCATCCTTTGAAGCAGCCAACCTGCCTTAAACAACCACTACCAAAAGTCCCATTGTTGGATTTATAGTGTACATGTACATCAATTTGTGTTAAGCAGCCAACCTGTCTTTAACAGCCAATTTTCTCAGTTCCATAGGCTGGCCTCTTAATACAAGTTTGACTGTACTATTATTTCTCTTTTACATAGCCTGAAAATGTAATATTAACCCTTATAGTGCTTAAACCATGCTTCATGCTTATGCAAACAGGTAAGATCTAGTAAATTGGCGTCTGGCCTCTGATCTAACTTGTTTGCAACTCTGAGTATCTTTCCTCCTTAAAAATTAAGCAGATATTTAAGTTTTTGGACAGCAGACGACACAAATATCTGTTTTTAGAAAATTACCCAGCATTCTAAGGGTTAATGTATACAACATTGATATGATGGTAAATAAGTTGAAGTTTCAACATTTTATTTCATAAAATACTACAAAGGGTATTGAGTTTCAACATTTTATTTCATAAAATACTACAAAGGGTATTGAGTTTCAACATTTTATTTCATAAAATACTACAAAGGGTATTGAGTTTCAACATTTTATTTCATATAATACTACAAAGGGTATGAAGTTTCAACATTTTATTTCATATAATACTACAAAGGGTATTGAGTTTCAACATTTTATTTCATATAATACTACAAAGGGTATGAAGTTTCAACATTTTATTTCATATAATACTACAAAGGGTATGAAGTTTCAACATTTTATTTCATATAATACTACAAAGGGTATGAAGTTTCAACATTTTATTTAATATAATACTACAAAGGGTATGAAGTTTCAACATTTTATTTCATATAATACAAAGGGCATGAAGTTTCAACATTTTATTTCATATAATACAAAGGGTATGAAGTTTCAACATTTTATTTCATATAATACTACAAAGGGTATGAAGTTTCAACATTTTATTTAATATAATACTACAAAGGGTATGAAGTTTCAACATTTTATTTCATATAATACAAAGGGCATGAAGTTTCAACATTTTATTTCATATAATACAAAGGGTATGAAGTTTCAACATTTTATTTCATATAACTACAAAGGGCATGAAGTTTCAACATTTTATTTCATATAACTACAAAGGGTATGAAGTGTCAACATTTTATTTCATATAATACTACAAAGGGTATGAAGTTCAACATTTTATTTCATATAATACTACAAAGGGTATGAAGTTTCAACATTTTATTTCATATAATACTACAAAGGGTATGAAGTTTCAACATTTTATTTCATATAATACTACAAAGGGTATGAAGTTTCAACATTTTATTTCATATAAAACTACAAAGGGTATGAATAAATAAATGTGTATCTTTGGTATACAGAAAGTCAATTTCGATTTTTTACTTTTATTTGAATTCGAAAACTGTGTATCTTGGAAAATGTATTTTAAGAGTAATTTATGTAGTAACTTATCAATGACCTTTCTTCTTTGTTCATTTTCTCTAAATGGGGAAACTGTGTATCTTGCAAAATTAATGCAACATGGGGGGAAACAGTGGTGCAGAGGAAGAGTGTCAGCCCCTTGTACCAAGGTTGGGTTTGATCCCTATTGATTGGGGTGAAAATGGGCGTTAATACTCCTCAAAATCGGCTCAAGTACTGGTTTAGTATCCAGGAATCAGTCATTGAGAGTGAGTTCAATAGACTTTGAGCTTCGACCACAATTGATGTTAAATAAGTTTGAACCAAATACAACACTGTATATGCAACTCTTGTTAATGTTTCTCTGTCCAAAGATATAAGTATCTGCATAAAGTTGACATAAGGATATAAGGAAGAAGGCAATTCATCAAACAAAAATGTCTCCTTTTCCCACAAAGTTTTTGAAGGTCATCTGCAACAAACTGGTCAAATGTCATTATTGTTTGGGAATGGGTTTAACGATACATGCACATGATTTCTTTTTCATTTCAGGGAAGATATGGGTTTGTTATGGAGACCAGCACATTGGGCATCTGTGCTTTGTGTCGTGCGAGCATGGTACCATGATTAGTATGGAGTATAAGGTACATTATCCTGTCACTAGTGTCATTTTGGGACCGATAACTAGGTGCCGTATAACATTTGTGATATCCGGCACTAGCCATATAATACATGCACGTGACGAATCATGACGTCATAAGAACAACATGACGTCATATTTACATCATTCTCTACTTATTTTTGTTTTTTTTTCTCGTGTTTTATTTTCATCTTTTTTCTTTTAAAGAATACATAAAGGTAATCGGATAAATAGAATAGATAGTTGGTGTCTTTGAATGGGAAATGTTATCGCATTCGGCTCACCGGATAATATTCCTAAGCCTTGCCTGATAACATTTCCGATTCACGACACCAACCATCTATTCTCTATCTATCCTTTAGTCCACACACAGTCTGCCTTGTATAACACTTAACCACCTACAGTGCCCTAGCCAGGATCTTTTTATACTGAGGCGGGGGGGGGGGGACATCTTTTCACAATGAAAGGGAGTTAATTGTGTTAATTTTTATAACACATTATTTTGAAGTTGCCTCCCTTGTTTAAAGGGTGGGGAATCTTGAAATGGTGTTCCTTTGAATTTCTCTTACCCTTCGATGGGTGATTTGGGGTCAATGTTACTGTTATTTGTAATACTTGGTTTTATTCAGGTCAAATTTGAAAGTTCGTCCAAATGTTTTCTGGAATACCTGCATTTATTTCTTTCATTTCAATTTCAATCCATTTTATTGTTCAATAAGAGTGAAGTGGTGCTGGGTAAATGGGTATTTAAAACCTATCTACTACATGTATTCCTGTGTGACCAATTAGTTAAAGTGGTAGACATGTAACTCAGAGGTCCCTATTCAAATCCCCATACAGTCAAACTTGTGATAAGAGGCCAGCCTATGGACCTGAGAAAATTGACTATTTAAGACAGGTTGGCTGCTTAACACAAATTGATGTACACTATGAATTCAACATTGGGACTTTCTGTGATGGTTGTTTAAGGCAGGTTGGCTGCTTAAAAGAATGGTTGCTTAACACAAGTTGGACTGTAGCTGCTTTTGGAAATGTCCTTGGGCAAGAACCTTTAGTGCCCTTGTCTGGAACCAGTTAACTTAGGGAGAGACATAACATAACTGAAAACTTCTGCCACATTGCTAACCCTTTACCAAACGCCAAATTTTCGACTGTCCCAAACTGAAAGTGTTTGCAGAAGACATTTCAAAATGTAATGAAATTGAAAAATAATCTTCTGACAGGGCAAAAAACATGGTGGGAAAAGGAGAAACTGCTCGTTAAGAGCAATTTCTCCTTTTCCCACAATGTTTTCCAGAGTCGTTTGCAACAAACTGGTCAACTGTTGTAATTGTTTGGTAATGAGTTAAACTCTGTAAAGAAAAAGCATTCTCACCCCCCATTCAACTTTATTGTTACATTTTGTTTATAATACCTTTGGTTAAGAATAGATTGGGTATTCATCACTTATTTATCTACATCACTATTTTTCTATATAAACAGACTGTCCTCGAATAGATTTATCTATATGAGTTAACTTTAACAGATATATTTATCATTTCAGCTTGCTTCGCAGATGATGTGTATGTCTAGGGTTCAATGCAATACCATAGTAAGTGCTTCATGTTTGTGAAGCACTTACTATAGTCTTGCATTGAACCCTTGATGATCCCTATGGGTAAGAAAAGATGGTTACCCTCAAATCATGTGTTTATCATTCCAGCTTGATTCGCGGATGATGTGCATGTGCCCTATGGGTAAGAACAGACTGGTTGTGGGTACTCTCTCCTGGATGCTGGTCTGCCTAGAGGTCCACAGACAGGAGCAGATGTGGCAGATACAGCTCCATGACGCCATCTTGTCTGTATGTTGCTATGACGATGAAGAAGCCATGGCTGTGAGAATATTTGCGGGACTTGCCGATGGGACAGTTGCTGTTGCAGAGGTGAGAACCAATCTCTACATGGAACTGTCTATCAATTTATTCAATCCAAGCATTTGAATCCTTTACCAACTCAACCCAACTGTATTTGGACACAAAGTATGCTGTTGGTCTTTTGAAAAATATTTCAAAAGTGTTGCCACGATGTTCACAAAAAAACATCTATGGAAAATACATATAAATATATAAATATAACATGCAAATCTATATCAAATCGCTTAAAGTAGAACAGAGAACAGAACAGAACATACATTTTATTTGAGGAGTACATGGTACATAGTCATGTTCACATACAAATGTAATCTTGATTTAAGGCCGCAATCATTCTCTCAACATATCTCTACCCATATATACATTGTATTTGCAAAGAGAGAGGGGAAAGAAGTTGATACTGGTTGTTTTCTCAAAAGTCAATGTGTCATTCAGCAAACTTGATGAATTTAGCTTGATGAATATAGCGACATTTATTTGACATTTTTTGTTTTTTGATGAGAGAATACCAACATATTAACATTTGGCCTCCTCATTTTTAGATTTTTACCTTATATGAGATTTTATGACTGCTCTTATTTTGAAGCAAGAACAGACAACAAATATGTAAGATGGACATTTAAGTATCTTGTTTATGGGTAGGAACCATTCTTGTAAAAGGATTAAAAGCTTTTCACATGACAAGCTATTTCTCATTTATCGCAATTTTTCTGTCATTCTTCTGCTGAAGTGCTTTAAGATACAGTTACAGGTCTCCCTGAGACTTGATAATATGAAACTTATTCATTCAAATGGAATTTATCCATGAACAAAATTAATCATGTAACGTGTATCGGGTCCCTCTCGGAGTAAAGCAACCGTGGGTCACCCATCCAGGTACTAACCACTTATTATGTTGCTGAACTTTGAGAGAAAGCCAACCACTCTACCGAATCACCCATGAAAGCCGGCTTCCACAGTGAGACTGTAGAAGTAGTATTTATACATAAACCCTATTTCCGTCACATTTGTCCCATCTTTCTCTTGACTTCGCCCCGAAGTGACAGATGTCACAAAGACATACATTGGCAGTTACCGACTCTTTTACGATTCAAGAAGTTACTACTGCCACTTTAAACACTGCCTCAAAGCAGAATCAAGGATCGAGAACATGTGACGAATTTCTAAGGGTACTGGAATGATGGTGATATCAAACCAAATCCCACCGAAATCCCACTGCTGCCACCAATTTTGTAACGTGTATCGCGTCCCTCTCGGAGTAAAGCCATCGTAGGTCACCCATCCAGGTACTAACCATTTAGTATGTTGCTTAACTTTGGGAGAAAGCCAACCACTCTACCAATCACCCATGGAAGCCGGCTTCCACAGCGAGAATGTAGAAGTAGCATTTATACATAAACCCTATTACCGTCACAATCACAAGCTATTGTACTTATTCTTCCTACAATATATTAGTGGAAACAGTTTTATTGATGTAGAAATTCTAACATGCTCCTGCAGAAAATGTCACTCCTTTTTCATTATTCAGAAATTGAACAACAAGGGCAAGCCTAACCTGGATGTTATCTACATTCCCATTGGCCAGGCCCCGGTCACATGCACAATGTTGCTAGGAGACCAGTTGTGGTGTGCCAGTGGTAATTCAGTGGCTGTCATCCATGCCAAGTAAGTATGAAATACCGTACTATTCTATTGGACAATAGTATAAATGCATGGGTTATCACATACCACCAGAATCAGGAAGTTGATGGTCAACTCATGCGATGTATTCAATGTGGCTATCATTGGCAAAAGCAGGTGAAAAAAATCAAAAATACCTGGGCGCGGCCATCTTGTTGGAACATGAGATCGTTAACATTGTTCATGTAATTATTCCCCCACCTGCCTGGTCTAGATTTCTGGGGCCCGTTTCACTAAGCTGTGTAACTTTACGCAATTTATTTGCGCAAGTATAGGAGTTACGCAAAACTTACGTTCTTGCGTAAAGTGTTTCACTAACATCAACGTAAGTTAACCATTTCTGCGATTTGCGTACGTATGAAATTGAGCAATAAACGTTACCGGAAGGTAACGTTATTTAGCAATATTACCGAATCGACAATCCCGATTACCGAAACCTTACGATGCCAACTGTTATGATAAGTTCCTTTTCAATTATTGTTGGGTTTTCATTTACAAAGTGAAAAGGAAACAAAGAGAAAAATTGATAACAATGATGTTTAAGCTTCATATAAATAAGTTTGAATAATATTCGGCCGCTATTGCTAAGCGAGTAATTAGAGGGAGTCCGTTGTTTTACCAGAGAAAAACACAAACGCGTAACTTCTAAAAGAACAAATAGATGTGTCGAATGTTACTTTTCCTTTAAGTTAAAATCATCGAATTGGTAGTGACTTTCAACGTCGGCATCGAGGCTAATTTTCAATGTGGTTTTAACGATGTTCTGTTGACATTTTACAGCGCAATACCATAATACTGCATATTGTCCAAACACACCCGCCTTCAATCACAATGTTGATTAAATCGATGAAACGATTGACAACGTGGAAATAAGAAATTTGAAACCATTTGATTTACTTGGCCTTTGTTTTGATATTTCGTTTCAAGATTCACTCGGATAATCATTAACATGAGGAACCGCAGATTGGCTAAGTCACGGAAACTCGAAAATTCTGTGGAAATGCATCTTCACACTCTATTTACGAAGAAATGTTGATACTTTGGTTGATATAACCCGATTTTACACATATAACTAGGCCTGTTGATGCGCCGTGACACACAACATAACAACTTCATCCAATGAATCTTGATATATTTACACGACAGTTTTACGATAATGCCACTACATGTATGTATGAGTCCGTCTAAAATTTCTCATCTGATGGATCTTCTTCTGCCATTACTGGTCACATTCAACATCTGTTTGGTTCTTAAAATATGACTAGCTTCGCATAATTATGCCTCACTTTTAACCCATTACCAAACAATAACGACATTTGACCAGTTTGTTACATACGACTCTGGAAAACGTTATAGGAAAAGGAGAAATGCTCTTAGCCAGCAACTTCTACTTTTCCCACAATGTTTTCTGCCCTATCAATATTATTTTTTAATTTCATCACATTTTGAAATGTCATCGGCAAACTATTTTCCATACAAGCACAAGTTTAAAATGCCATGTTTTGATACTGTTTACGGCGTTATGAGAAATTCCTCAACACTTCTCATTTCAAAACTCCCTGCAGCCAAATAAGCATGGTGTATTATCTACATTGAGCTCTCAGTCTGGTGTTTCCCAATAAACAAGACTACTGTGCTAAACTTCTTTAGACATTGGGAAGGGTCAGCCTGGATTCGAATACACAACCTCCACACAGTAGGCAGACACATTAGTATATGAATGAAGATTTAGGGAAGTTAGGGTTTTTGGGGATACACCAGGGTCCACTCATAAGAAAACACCTCTTACAACAGGCTGGTTCATGTTGTTGGTGGGCAGAATATAGTAACTTCATAAACATATAACACTGGGGTATCTTGTCGCTGCATAGATAACATTGATTATATAACAAAAACATTAACTACATGTCTTTACCAAGAGATAATAAAAATGAAAAAGATGACAAAAACATCAAATAAAAGAATATGTTTTATTCAATTGTAGGTTAACATTCCCTTTATGCTGCATATACCACTATATTTAACTTTGATTTTGATTATTGGCCTTACATATGACTTGTTAATCTTTTCTCAATCAATGAAAGACGAAATAGTTGAAATTGCAGAGGCAATGCTAATATTGAAAAGGAAACATGTGTTCATAAGCATAAGAAAAATGTTCTTAAAAAGCTTTGTTAATGAGAATTAATAAATATATCATTTGCTAGATTCATATAGCAAAAAGGCATATTTACACACAATCTACTACATTTAGCTATAATTTAGTAAAAATTGATAATATTTAGGTAAATCTAGAAATTACTGAGCTAAAATAACCCTTTATTTTGAAATTCTTGCAACTTGGAGGTATTTTAGACTATCTCCCAATTCAAATATTGTAAAAATGAAAATCAAAAGCATCAACTCCCAAAAAAGTGTGCTATATGAAAATATTTGACAATTCATGTTAAAATGTTTGAAACACTTAATCAGTTTCATCATATGTTTATTTATAACTGAAAGTTATTATTCTTTGCTAATCTCTTCAAATAATGCTAATGTGTGATTGTATAATTGACATGAAACTCTTGCAATGAAGTCAGACAGTCATTATAAAAAAAAAGTAATAGTTATTCCTCTTCATGCAGTATCTTTGATTTGCTGTGGTATCCTCTCTGTTCACTAATAGTAGTCCCCCATCCATTTGATGAAATTATCTAAAATATAACAAATGGAAAGTTAATAGGTTATTACCATGCCATCAAGTTTGTATGTACTACAGCTGTTTGCCTGTGATATGCAGCAAACAGGATTATGGCCTTTATTGAAGAGACAATGGATATCTCTTGAGTCCAGCATCAATTATCCATACATTAAACACTTGTAATGAAAGGTCAGTTAGGACACTATGCTCATTACGTGCAAATCATCCTTGAGATTATTTGCTATCAATGACTAGAAATAAGGGAATTATCAAAGAACTTTGATGTAGATATTTTTCTTCTTTATTTTTCTTTGAATGGTTTGAAATACTACCATAGTTGGTATGTTGGTAGAATTGATCAGTTTGAGCATATGCTAATGTTTCTTTGACATACTTATTTCCTTAGAATACTTAGAGTTCAATACACGCTAACCTACATAGTAATACCTTAAATCATGTTGGAATATGAAATCAATGTGTATGGAAAAATTGTTTTCATTGCTATCATTGTAAATAGATGTAAGCTATGTAACAGCTGGTCCCTTTTTAATAAGCACATGACACAAGAGGTCATATAAACAATACTGTCAAAGATGAATTTAAGCATTGCTTGAATCATGATGAGTGGTAACTGTATTTGTTATTGAATAAGATACTTTACCTGATGTGTTTTACTGTTGGTACTCCACTCTTATGTGTAAAATCCATACCATATCAACTGGAACTTATCAAACAAATCTGCCACTTGTCTGAAAGAAAAAGATATACTAATGCAATATTTCACCAACTTTGTTTTTAATTTTCCAAGAAAACACCATCTTCAAAGCCCCATCATCTAAATAGTTTTGACATTAAGTCAATCCAAACTTACTTTAAAGCGAATGAATTATTTGTCATATAACTAGAAGTTGTAAACGGGACACAAATGATTAGAAATCAACAATACTCAGCCTTCAATACACACTGTTGAATTTACATAAAGGTACGTACATCACTGGGTTCGAATCAAGTTTTATCAATTGTCAACTACATTCATGTAGATAAGAGTAGTAGCCTTTAATTAATGGATCGAAAGTATAAATCTAAACAACAAAAACATGCTTACCATACCAAAAATAGTATTTAGATCGACATTTGAGCCACCTAAAAATAGTTCAAAACACAAATGTCACTTTTCGCGGTCCACTTTTCGCTTGTACACAAACCGCATTATTGAAGACCTATCAAGGGACACAACTGCATTACGAACAATTAATAATCATAACAAAGGATGAAAGCATCCTTTATTTCATGAACAGTGTTTTCCAAACGCCATAAGTTATTTATATACAAAAAGTAAACATACCTTGATGTCAGAGTTGTGTTGAAAACATCCCTTACTTTGGCAATAACCCGTTTTTCGACAATGAGACTTCTTTTGACATCTAAACTCTTCCGATCGATGATTTGTAACATTTCACCGCTTCAAAATCTCCGAAATAGCCTGACAACAGCTCCAACTCAAAATATTTCAGTTTCGATCCCACAACTTCGACTTTTTGGGGTTGGCAGCCATGACACTTGCGCAAATTTAACAACTTACGTGACCTATCTAGCTTGCGTAGATTTACGCTGATTTTTACGCAAAACGTAAAGTTAAGTTGTTTAGTGAAACGGTCTTTCCAGTCAAATCCTTGCGTACGCAAAAACTTACGTTAATTTCTTGCGTACGTTGCTTTGTGAAACGGGCCCCAGGTCTTGAAGGCTATTGCTATATTGACTTACACCAGAACGATTAATGTCCAAATGAAGTGTGCAATGTAAGACTATAGTAAGTGCTTCACAAACATGAAGCACTTACTATATTATTGCATCAAACCCTTGAAATGTCGTAAAAAGCTTTGTTCATGGATCAATATTGAGACAACCGCCTGTCTTACAGTGCTTTTGTGAATGATAAGGTGACTTGCATTTTTTTACTTTTCAGAACATTGGATACAATGGATATATTTTCTGTGTCCATCAACCCCTACGATCACATCTTGTCCCTGATTCCAAGTGAATATGGTATCTGGATTTCATTAAGGGGCTCCTCCATTCTGGAACTCTGGGACCCCAAAAGTTTGAATTGTCGTATGCTGTATGACACCCGGACAGACAGATATCCGCAGCTCAGAAAGGTTGGGTTTAAAATGAAATTAAGTTTGTTTGGCCTTTACCTACCTAACCACTTTTTACCCTCCAAAATGGAACAGATAGAAATAAATATGGAAAATATTGTAGGAAAAGCCGGGATTGTGCATAACAGCATTTCCTGTCTTAGTTTTTGCCACAGGGGCCTGAATCAATGCGTACCTTATGTATATACTATAATTAAGAGATCTTATATAGTATATATATAGGGATTTGGGAGGTATGCATTGATTCAAGCCCCTGTGGTTTTTGCAGATATCAAGCTGGCTGCATCATTCCTTGTTTGGCCAAGTGTTAGTTAAATACCTTTATTTCTTATATGTTTTTTCTCATAGACAAAACATTTTTCTTTATTTCCAAATCTTCTTTTTTTCTGATAAGTCACATAATATTGTATTAACATCTTTTTTCTGATAAGTAACATGATATTGTAGGTCCATATTATCTCTTTTTGTCCTCATTCTCTAATTTATTCTACTTTTTATCCATTTCTATCAGACGGCTGAAGACACAATTTTTACAAAAGGGGAATTTACTTGTTACAAATATTTTCTTAACAATGTTACAAAATAAATGATTTTTTACATACTATAAGAAAATCATCTACTGTTGCTTTCAATTTGGACAAATCACAAAATGTTGGATGAAGGAAGAACAGTTTCAAGCCTAAGAGTGCTCGATAATTTTCTAAAATTATATTTTTTGTGTCATCTGCTTTTCACAACCTTTAATATTTGCTTAATTTTGATGGGGAAAGATACTCAGAGTAGCAAACAGGCTAGATCACAGGCAAACAGCAATTTACTTGGCGGCTGGCCTGGATTCAACCTGTTTGCATAAGCATGCCCGTCTATTTCAGCACTATAAGTGTTACGTGTGTTTGAGAGGATATTGATGTAGAGTTTGTTGTTACAGGAAGATGACGCCTACTTTAACCGTGCTCGTATAACCTCCATGCTGGCATATGATAACACAGTTTGGGTCGGGACCGGCGAGGGAAACCTCATCATTTACGAAATCGTCGAGTCGACCCAGCTCAAAACACCAACTGACCTATCACCGTCTCTCACCATAGAAACATCCTCGACAAAGTCCTGTATTGCCAGGCCAGAAAGGAAAATAGGTATCTACAATGTACCTTCCATGTTTATTCTCTGAATGTGTTTCCCCATGATAGACTGTATTAATTAATCCTTATAGTGCTGGAATTGAATTTATACTTATGCATACAGGTTAGATCTAGGCCAGCCGCCAAATAAATTGGAGGCTGGCCTGTGATCTAACCTGTTTGCTAATCTGAGTATCTTTCATCATCAAAATTAAGCAGATGTTTAATGTTTAAGAAAGCAGACAACACTAAAATCTATTTTTTGGAAATTACCCAGCGTTCTAAGGGTTATGAAGTGTTGCAAGGCCCCATCATATCCTAATGGTTAGAGAAGAGTCACACTGCCCTGTTCCATGTCTGTTCAAATCCTGGTGACAGCGTGGATTTTTACGAGAGGTAGTCTTCAGACTGGCTTTAACCTTAGATTCCTGGGTAATTTTCTAAAAATAGATTTTTGTGTCTTTTGTGCTTTCTTAAACCTTTTATATCTGCTTAATTTTGTTGAGAAAAGATACCCAGAGTAGCAAACAGGTTAAATCACAGGCCAGCTGCCAATCTACTTGGCAGCTGCCCTGGATCCAACCTGTTTGCATAAATATGAAGTCGGTTCCAGCACTATAAGGGTTAAAGAATGATGTGCTTGGTTTATATTAGGCACATGTTAGGCAACTGAAGTGTTGGATGAAAGTGATATTTATGGTTTATTCTAGGCACATAGTGTTGAATGTTATTGTTATTTATAGTTTATGTTGCCTGAAGTATTGGATGAAAGTGATATTTATGGTTTATTCTAGGCACATAGTGTTGAATGTTATTGTTATTTGTAGTTCATGTTAGGCAACTGAAGTGTTGGATGAAAGTGATATTTATGGTTTATTCTAGGTACATGGTGTTGAATGTTATTGTTATTTGTAGTTCATGTTAGGCAACTGAAGTGTTGGATGAAAGTGATATTTATGGTTTATTCTAGGCACATAGTGTTGAATGTTATTGTTATTTATAGTTTATGTTGCCTGAAGTGTTGGATGAAAGAGATATTTATGGTTTATTTTAGGCACATAGTGTTGAATGTTATTGTTATTTATAGTTTATGTTCCCTGAAGTGTTGGATGAAAGTGATATTTATGGTTTATTCTAGGCACATAGTGTTGAATGTTATTGTTATTTGTAGTTCATGTTAAGCATCTGAAGTGTTGGATAAAAGTGATATTTATGGTTTATTTTAGGCACATAGTGTTGAATGTTATTGTTATTTATAGTTTATGTTAGGCAACTGAAGTGTTGGATGAAAGTGATATTTATGGTTTATTCTAGGCACATAGTGTTGAATGTTATTGTTATTTATAGTTTATGTTAGGCAACTGAAGTGTTGGATAAAAGAGATATTTATGGTTTATTCTAGGCACATAGTGTTGAATGTTATTGTTATTTATAGTTTATGTTAGGCAACTGAAGTGTTTGATGAAAGTGATATTTATGGTTTATTCTAGGCACATAGTGTTGAATGTTATTGTTATTTATAGTTTATGTTAGGCAACTGAAGTGTTGGATGAAAGTGATATTTATGGTTTATTCTTGGCACATAGTGTTCAATGTTATTGTTATTTATAGTTTATGTTAAGCAACGGAAGTGTTGGATGAAAGTGATATTGATGGTTTATTCTTGGCACATAAAATAATCAGTGTAAGTATTATTAATGATTTATTAAGAACACACAAAATAATAGATATAAATTAAGGATTTTTTTAAGTGTTATTAATGATTTATTTAGAACACATGAAATAATAGATATAAGAGGTTTTTAAGTGTTATTAATGATTTATTTAGAACACATGAAATAATAGATATAAGAGGTTTTTAAGTGTTATTTATGGGATATTCAAGACATGTGAAGTGTTGGATATACCTGATATTTATGGTTTATTCCAGACACTTAAAGTAAAGGTAAAGGTTATTTTATTACAGTGTCACCCTTATTGAAAAGGCCTGCCAGTTTTGGCTTATGAGACACTTTTCACTGATTTTACCAAGTACCTCCCAACTTCTATCACTCTGCCAGGCGCCCTACGGATTTTAGTCAGTAACTATTAAATTTGACTAGCTTGTGGCTCACACACCAGCCATTTTTGAACAAGTAAAGAAATGGATATAGGTGGATTGAAGTGGTATTTATGGTTTATTCTAGACATGTCAGATGTTTGATGTTACTGATTTAGTGTTTTTATGGTATTTGACAGACGCAGCAGGCTGTTTAAAGATCCATCTGCTAGAGGACAGGGACCCGTATGAGCGAGAGATTTATACCCCGGACAGTATGGAGGTGATACCAGACCCCTGTCTACAGAGATCCAGACTAGATAGCTGCTGTATGTAACTTAACCCTTTACCAAACACCAAAGTTTTCGACTGTCCGAAATTGAAAGGGTGTGCAGACGACATTTCAAAATGTGATGAAATTTGAAAGTAATCTTCTGATAGAGTAGAACACTTTGTGGGAAAAGGCGAAATTGCTCTTTACGAGCAATTTCTCCTTTTCGCACAATAATTTCCAGAGTAGTCTTCAATAAATGGTTCTAATGTCTTTATTGTTTGGTAATGTGTTAAACGATTTGTTTGGTTAGTGCATGTATATTTGATTTACATTGTTTAACTTTATTTTACAAACATTACACTTGTAAGCAACTGAGTATACCCATCCAGGTACATGTATCCTGGTATTTCTAAACCAGTACTGTTCAACATTCACTTCAAACACTTGTCTCCTTTTCTTCTTTTAGATTTACTTTCTTAGCCCTTAGAGTGCTGGAACCGACTTCATGCTTTTGCGAACAGGTTAGATCCAGGCCTGCAGCCAAGTAAATTGGCGGCTGGCCTGTGATCTAACCTATTTGCGACTCTGTGTATCTTTCTGGACCAAAATTAAGCAGAAATTTAAGGTTTTGGAAAGCAGACAACACATAAGACTATTTTTAGAAAATTACCCAGCTTTCTAAGGTTTAGATTTCTAGAATAAATGTTGGCAAAGCCACGGACTTATGAAAGGCAGAATGTTCCATGTTGGAGCTTTAATGGTGCTGTCATTAAAATTTGGTGTCAGAAGCTACAGTTTACTTGATATATAGAGAATAGATTGTTGGTGTTGTGAATTGGAAATGTTATTGGGCAAGGAATAGGAATATTATCCCGTGAGCGGAATTCTGATTCGTATAAATAAACAAAAATTGAAAGTAAAACATATATATAAAATAAGAAAACGAAATGGAAATCCAATATAAAGTGACAGTAAACAAGTAGGGAATGATGCACATATGAGGTCATATGTCATGACATACTTATGATGTCATGATTCGTCACGCATCTGTATGTTATATGGTTAGTGTAGGATATCACAAATGATATACGGCACCTTGTCATTGATCCTTAGGAATGACAATTGTCACAGGATGAAAATTGTTATCCTTAAATAATGTCATTTTGGGTATATCAATATTATAATATATTTTATTATTATTATTTTATTATTGTTATTTTATTATTATTATTATATTATTTTTATAGCCCAGGTCCACTTCTGGTGTTGAATATGAGTCATAAGTAATAAATGCGGGGCCTGTGGGAGGGGAGTTGGGGGGTGACCAATGTTTATGATCTTATGTCCGCACAAACTGGCCGTGCCACAGGTATTTTTTTTGGTTTAATCACCTACTTTTGACAATGATAGCCACGTTGTGTATCCCAAATAAGATGAACATCAACTTTCCGGTTCTGGTGGTATATGATAACCGTTGCTTTATAACGGTGTTATGTCTTACACTCAACAGAGAATTAAATCACAGTCGAAGACGGACTTTTTTTTGATATGCCGCTCAACGACTGCGATTTCTCTGCCAAGTGTTAGATGTAACGCCGTTTTAAAGCATGGATTATGATAAAGCACTAGAACCAGAAAGTTGATGATCAACTCATGCAGGGCACACAATATGACTATCATTGGCAAAAGTAGGTAGAAAAAAGCAAAAATACCTGTTCTGTCATGAGTGTGGCTATCTTTTTAACCCATTACCAAACAATAACGACATTTTACCTCTTTGTTGCAGACAACTCTGGAAAACACTGTGGGGAAAGGACAAATTGCTTGTGACAAGCATTTTTTTCTTTTCCCACAATGTTTTCTGCCCAATAAGAAGATTGTTTTGCAATTTCACCACATTTTCAAATGTTGTCTGCAAACTCTTTCAATTTGGGCAGATGAAAATTTGGAGTTCGGTAAAAGGTGAAAGACATAATGTCATAAACATTGGTCATGTGATCCCCCGACTGTGATACCACTGTGATATCTATTTTATTGTTTTATAAAATGTTTTAGATGTATATGATGGTCATGTGATAGCACCCCCCCCCCACCCGCCCCCCTGCATTTTTTTATTGTAAAAATGTTTTAGGCGTATTTGATATGGATAAAATGTGTTTCCAGGTATGATAGAAGACGAGGGCCCTATGGAAATCAAACCCCCTAAGCCCCATCTGAGACATTTGATTAGAAGACGTAGTAGTTCGGAGAATGATATGTCCAGAGATAAGAGATATAGCGAGGATACGCAGACACTCATTGTGGATAAAGATCAGCATGTCCGAAACAGGCTTGGTGTTGATAACAAGCAGGTGAAAAAGGTCCCATCAGAAAACGATATCGGTAACATGGAAATGGTTAGAAACCAAACAGACAATACTTACGAAGGTACGCGGGAAGAGCTTGAGAATGAGATGGAGGCTGAGGCCCGATGGGAAGGCTTGTCGTACGTGTACCAAGCGGCTCCCGCAGGGAGAAATCTATCTCTTCGCAGGTCGAGTCATGATGGTCAGCCACTTGGGTTCAGTATCGGAGGTCCCTCTGAGCGCTCCAGTCGAAGATCCAGCCTCGGAGCACAGACAAAGAAGAGGAAATCTAGCCTTCGGAGTAAAGACCAGCCCTGGATGGACAGAAGTGATGATTCTGGCTGTGGCAGTAGGTCAAGGACATTTTTGACCCATACTAGCGACTCCTCTTCGTTTAAATCGGGTAATCAGAAAAATGCCTACGAGTTTAAATCTGGGCAAGATGAAGAGGACGTTTTCACGGATCTTTCAATGGGAGAGGCAACAAGAAAATCTCTTAAGAACTTGTCATTGGATCCCAAGGTGATGCGACTATTAAAGAAGAGACTGGATATAGAATCAAAGGAAGACGACAGTAGTAGTGCTAGTGATACTAGCTACGAATCCTCTGATAGTCGAGTGAGAGAGAAGGCAATGGAAACTCCAACCTTTACTTTCAACTCAGTCAAAAGGAGGGAATTCATGTTCGATGATAGCTACATATCTAGTAGCCCGAGTGATAGTTATAAGAAAGAGAACACACTGCATGTTGAACAGAAGAAAGCCACAGCTTTAGGTATGTCTATAGACAGTGATGAGGGCATTGAGGGGAAGCCGGTAAATGTAAATGGAATTCAAGATGCGAGTAACAACTCGAATATGGGGGACAATACGAGTCAAGAACAACCCCTCGAAAACGGAAAAAGACGTCGAAGAGCAAGCGTGATTGAGGATATCAGTCAATTATGTTTTGAGTGTAAGACAATAGAAAATGGGAACTGTTCTGATTGTAGTAAATTATTAACTGGACAAGAAACCCTCAGACAGTTTGAGAGACGAATCTCCGACGTTGACAAATGTGACCTTGATGCAGTTCGACTGATTGCGAAACAAAATGGCGTTGTTAAATCTGAAGCATATTCTGAAGATGGTATCAATGAGAACTGTAGATCTGAGATCCAAGGAAACTGGCAGAAACTTAAATCTCAAAATGGAGATAAGAACAATTCGAACGAAAATGTGAAAAATATGCCGGGAACGAAAGATCTGGATAGCTCACAAGGTCATCTCGTACAAGAGAGTAGAAAACCGTCGAAAATATTTCATGCGTACAAGGAGAAGAAAGACATGACGAGACAGGATAAAGTTCGCTTCTGGTTGTCTGCTATTTCACAGGAGGATTCGTTCCAGCTCAACAATGAAAACCAGGACATCGCAGACAAAGAGCAACCATTGCCAACCGATCAAGCTCAATCTAATGGTAAGATATCATATACAGTGAATAAACATGTATTTTAATCCAAAGGTGCAACACCGCTTTTGAGATGTACAGCAAATAAGCTGTGCTTACTTTGATGAATTGATGCTGCCTGAATTAATTATTCTTACAATAGCTACTTTTAATTGTATATCAAACAACAATATAAAATTTGTTTTGTGACAATGACATTTTATTTTGACTTTCAAGTCTTCTTTTCTGTGAAGAAGTACCTTTAAGTTTTAATGCCTAGCCATATGACAATAGAGAACTATCTGATTAACCCATTACCAAACAATAACATATGACAAAAGAGAACTATCTGATTAACCCATTACCAAACAATAACAACATTTGTTCTGTTTGTTGCAGAAGACTCTGGAAAACATTGTGGGAAAGGGAGAAATTGCTCGTTAAGAGCAATTTCTCATTTTCCCACAATGTTTTCTGCTCTATCAGAAGACTAATTTGCAATTTCATCCCATTTTGAAATGTCGTCTGCAATCTCTTTCAATTTGGGACAGTTGAAAATTTGGTGTTTGGTAGAGTTAAAAAAAGATTATATTTCAGCAGGGGTTGTCTTTCAATTTGAGACATTCCAAAATTTGGCGTTTGTTAAAGAGTTAAATGAAGATTATATTTCAACAGGCGTTGATCCAAGTAAGACTGAAACGTCTGAACAAGAGAAAAATGTGACAAGTCCCAAACGTCCTGGAACGTTACAGCTGGCAATGAGGACATCGCAGGATAATTACAGGAGGAAAGGGAAAGCTGGGTCCGTGGGCTCGGATGACAGCTGCGGGAGTGTGACCCGAAAATCTCTCGGTAAATCAGATGTGCCATGCAATAAAGATGAATCAGGTGAATGTTACAGTCTAACTTGTGTTAAACAGCCACCCTTTTAAGCAGCCAACCTGCCTTAAACAACCACTATAGAAAGTCCCATTGTTAGATTTATGGTGTATATCAATTTGTGTTAAGCAGCCAACCTGTCTTAAACAGCCAATGTACTCCGTCCTGTAGGCTGGCCTCTTAACACAAGTTTGACTGTACTTATTGCAGACTCTAATCAAACTCATTTCACAAGATCAGAAAATATTGAGAAATTTTTGTATCGGGCAATATCTCCTGTCACGTCAAACTTTCGAACAGTTCATTTAATGGAGGACAAACGCGACATAAACTTTGTCGCAATGTTTGAAGACCCATATTGCAATTGTTGTTGAAAATTATCAAATTATTTTATGCGCAGTTGTGAATTAATCCTTTTTTAATCAATCCATGCACTTAACATGTCTGTATTCGGCATATTAACTTTGAATGAACGGTTTAATAAACACTAGATGACGAGTTTTTGCTCCTGATAACATTTTTTGCGCATGCGGACTGGAATGGGAAAGACCCATTAAGCAGTGCTTTATCTGTTTAACGGGCATTAATACCGTAATTGTAGGTTTATAAGTTTATTTTACATATCTTGTGTAATGGATTGACTTGAATGTCTATTTTGTGCTTTTTATCCAAAAATCAGAACTCAAAAAGTCCGTCACTGTTTGGATTGTTCGAAATTCAGACATTAGATTGCCCCATCAGAAAATAGAAAGAAATCTTCAGGTCGAATTATTTTCACTATGTAGGCTCTATATAAAGCACTCAGGGGCCTGCACCGCCCAATGGTTTTTTTTGTTGTGTGATTATTTGATATCCACGTTCATAGTTCATAGGTAAGTGAAGGTCGTGGAATTTTTCTCTACACCATTAAACTGATGGTGTTGTTGGTCAATACACTTTTCTTCTTTCTTTTCTTTTTTTTTGTTATTCTTTATTTTACACGTTCATAGTTATGTGAAGGTGGTGGCTATTCTCTCCATACCATTTAACTAATAGTGGCTTTGGTCAAGAAACTTTTCTTCTTTTTTTCTTGTTCTTTTTTGTAATTTTTTATTTTTCACGTTCATAGGTATGTGAAGGTCGTGGCCATCCTTCAATACCATTATTTTTATTTGTTTTTTCAGGTGCTCAATACAGATTGGACTTCTCAGGTACAAACGTAGAAACTGACATTGATTCCGAGGAGATGAAATCCGCAGACAAAGGTCAATCTAGCCCTGCAATGAGCGTTGATTTCATGATGAAGCAATCTGGTATGGACAGTCGGAGAAACTCCCTAGATCTGGGTGTGATCCAGGAGAAATGTAAACGTCTTGAGAAACTCCCCGCAAAGGAGATCGAGGCCCTGAACGGGGGTGTCGAATATCTAGGTCAACCATCGGAGAGACAGAGGATATTTGAGTTTCTGAAAACGCCGAGTCTTGCCACGCGGCACATGTCTCTCGGTCTAAAGATAATAGACAATGATCTGGAGTGGACGGACTTGTTTAGCGGACAGTATACCACGCCTTCCCCCGGCAGGTTGGTAGTTAATATAGTAAAAATAATTCGACATGAAGATTACTTTTTATCCAATGTCGAAATTTCAAAGGATCATCAAGATTCAAGATTCTTTATTGATTTAAACTATAAACAGTTTATCATCAAGTCAGTACAAATTTAAACATTGTGAAAAAAAGGGTAATCATGTGATCATATATCATTCAAACGTTAGCAATAAAATATATCCAATGTGATTGTTTAATTACTATAAATCTTTATGAAATAATAGGCATCACTGTGATCATATACATTACACCTGTATGATCAAATAGATATCAAATGTGAGTGTATACATTACACCATTAAGATCAAATAGATATCCAATGTGATTGTATACATTACACCATTAAGATCAAATAGATATCAAATGTGATTGTACACATTACACCATTAAGATCAAATAGATATCCAATGTGATTGTATGAATTACACCATTTAGATAAAATAGATATCAAATGTGATTGTATACATTACACCATAAGATCAAATAGATATCCAATGTGATTGTATACATTACACCATAAGATCAAATAGATATCCAATGTGATTGTATACATTACACCATTAAGATCAAATAGATATCCAATGTGATTGTATACATTACACCATCAAGATCAAATAGATATCCAATGTGATTGTATACATTACACCATTAAGATAAAAAAAGATATCCAATGTGATTGTATACATTACACCATTAAGATAAAATAGATATCCAATGTGATTGTATACATAACACCATTAGGATCAAATAGATATCCAATGTGATTGTATACATTACACCATTAAGATCAAATAGATATCCAATGTGATTGTATAAATTACACCATTAAGATCAAATAGATATCAAATGTGAGTGTATACATTTCACCATTAAGATCAAATAGCTATCCAATGTGATTGTATACATTACACCATTAAGATCAAATAGATATCCAATGTGATTGTATACATTACACTATTAAGATCAAATAAATATCCAATGTGATTGTATACATTGCACCATTAAGATCAAATAGATATCCAATGTGATTGTATACATTACACCATTAAGATCAAATAAATATCCAATGTGATTGTATACATTGCACCATTAAGATCAAATAGATATCCAATGTGATTGTATACATTACACCATTAAGATCAAATAGATATCCAATTTGATTGTATACATTACACCATTAAGATCAAATAGATATCAAATGTGATTGTACACATTACACCATTAAGATCAAATAGATATCCAATGTGATTGTATGAATTACACCATTTAGATAAAATAGATATCAAATGTGAGTGTATACATTACACCATTAAGATCAAATAGCTATCCAATGTGATTGTATACATTACACCATTAAGATCAAATAGATATCCAATGTGAGTGTATACATTACACCATTAAGATCAAATAGATATCCAATATGATTGTATAAATTACACCATTAAGATAAAATAGATATCAAATGTGAGTGTATACATTACACCATTAAGATCAAATAGCTATCCAATGTGGTTGTATACATTACATCATTAAGATCAAATAGATATCAAATGTGATTGTATACATAACACCATTAAGGTCAAATAGATATCCAATGTGATTGTATAAATTACACCATTAAGATAAAATACATATCAAATGTGAGTGTATACATTACATCATTAAGATCAAATAGCTATCCAATGTGATTGTATACATTACATCATTAAGATAAAAAAGATATCCAATGTGATTGTATACATTACACCATTAATATAAAATAGATATCCAATGTGATTGTATACATTACACCATTAAGATCAAATAGATATCCAATGTGATTGTATACATTACACCATTAAGATCAAATAGATATCCAATGTGATTGTATACATTACACCATTAAGATCAAATAGATATCCAATGTGATTGTATACATTACACCATAAAGATAAAATAGATATCCAATGTGATTGTATACATTACACCATAAGATCAAATAGATATCCAATGTGATTGTATACATTACACCATTAAGATCAAATAGATATCCAATGTGATTGTATACATTACACCATTAAGATCAAATAGATATCCAATGTGAGTGTATGAATAATTCCATTATGAACAATTTATTCCAATGAAATTGTAAACATTGCATCATTATAAACACATAGATATCCAATGTGTTTGTATACATTACATCATTATGAACAAATAGATATCCAATGTGATATCCAATATCCAAAATCATGTTGGACTTTTCAAATTCTGATTTTCAGATATAAGACACAACATGGCAAGTCAAAGTCAATTAAT
Source organism: Cerastoderma edule (assembly GCA_947846245.1). NCBI lineage: Eukaryota > Metazoa > Mollusca > Bivalvia > Cardiida > Cardiidae > Cerastoderma > Cerastoderma edule. The sequence continues at coordinate 28,786,288 of OX401418.1, forward strand.
AAGACAAGATATGTAAAAGTCAACCCTATACCAAAAGGGGGAAATGTCCTTGGGGGATGTCGGGGCAGAGGGTGGGTGGGTGGTGGGGGCTTGGTGGCAAAATGAGCGGTCAACTCATAAACCTTTCACAGAAAACTCTTTCTTCTGCAGGAGGCAGCTATTGAATACTATTTTCTCCAAAAAAAATATGAAATTGTTAAAGACTCATGAAAGGAGACTAATGCTAAATCAAACTGTATTTGGCAAACAATTGGTCAGATTTAAATAGCTATCACCAAAAACAACCATCAACACAACTTAAATGTGAAAGCCAACGAGTAATAACCCAGTTTAATTAGTCAGTTTTATAATTCAGATAGCCTGATTCCTCACCTCTGACCTGGTCACATGATACACACATTTATGAACCGACCAATCAGAATTTGTCATTTTAGATATGTTAACAAACAGATTGTTGATAAACATGATTGATTTGGAGACACCTGTATTTCAAGCACAAAATAACTAATTTTAAAGAAGATGCTTTAATAGGGTCTCACAGCATTCATACATTAATTTTCATGACTTTCACAAACATAATAAAAGAACTCAATATTTTTTTTTTCGTAATAAATTTGTATTCATGTCCTTTTATGTGCCTTAAAGGTGCCTCAATTTTGTTCATATAACCAAAACCTCCAATAGATTTATCAATCAAAAAATTGTAACCAATGACTGTTTGATCATACTAGCTGCATTTTTTGTCAATCTTAACTTTTCTTTTTTCATTTTTCAATCGTACACAGTCATGTTTTTTTTAATGTCAGCTAAGAAGCCTGAATTTATCCACTAACCCTTTTCCAAACAATAACGACATTTCACCACTTTGTTGCAGACGACTTTAGAAAAAATTGAGGGAAAAGGAGAAATTGCTCATAGTGAGCAATTTTTCCTATTCCCACAAGGTTTTCTGGCCTATCAGGAGATTATTTTTCAATTTCATTACATTTTGAAATGTTGTCTGCAAACTCTTTCAATTTGGGACAGAACTATTATAGGCTACCAAGTTAAAACATTCCCTTGGTACAAAAGAAAATCAATTTTAAGATAACTACATACAGTAAAACTTGTGTTAAGAGGCCAGCCTATGGGACAGAGTAAATTGGCTGTTTAAGACAGGTTGGCTGCTTAACACAAATTGATGTACACTATAAATCTAACAATGGGACTTTCTGTAGTGGCTGTTTAAGGCAGGTTGGCTGCTTAAAAGGGTGGCTGCTTAACACAAGTTAGACTGTACTTCCTTTCTATATTCATTATCATGGAAAATTGAAAGTAATACCAGTTCAAATGTTGATGATTATGAGACTGAACAGCACTCACTCATACAAACAGATAATGGCATCCAGAGACACATACAAATATTCGTTTTATCCCAGAACAATTATCCAATGGAACCTTCTACCCACCACATGCCAAACAGCTGACACAGTGGATTCTTTCAAACAACTTATCCATGTGTCTGTCCTTATCCCCTTACTCTGATCTGAGATACTAAATTGTTAATAGTTTTAACCATTTGATTGCTTGTTTCCAATGATTCAGTTGTTCTTTTTTTTTATTTATTTTTTTTTATGCTGGCACCTAATCTTCAAAGTTGAAGGAGTGTCAAAAACTATAAGAAGAAGAAGAATATTTTGTTTTATTTTTTATTTTAGTTCAACTGACCAGCGGCTAGCAGACTTCCTGCGTACACCAACAATAAGCAGCCGACCTAGTTCCCTGTGGTCGAGTTATGAGAACATCTCTACCCCTTCTCAATTTGAGCCTGTTGACAACAAGCTCTTACACCCAAATACGCTGAAGCGGCGATTAAGTCACAGCGCCAGCACTACATCTATGGGTGAGTCTATAACATTAGTAAACAACCAGGTCGGTGTGTTCAAGCAGATTCACAGAATATGGAGTCTTAACCCTTTCCCAAACAATAATGACATTTAGTGTAAACTTATTTATTTTACATGGATTGGGACGGAAGCTTGAAGCTTAGTAAAATCTCTCTTGATGACTGCTTCCTGGATACTGCACCAGTACTTGTGCCGATTTGTGGGTTAGCCCTGGCAATTCTCACCTCGCCTAACAGGGATTCAAACCCAGGACCCTCGGTACAAGAGGCCGCCGCTCTACCACTGCATCACTGTCGCCCACACAAATAACGACATTTGACCACTTTGTTGCAGACTACTTTAGAAAACATTATGGGGAAAGGAGAAATTGCTCGTAGTGAGCAATTTCTCCTTTACCCACAAGGTTTTCTGCTCTATTAAAAAAATATTTTTTAATTTCATCACATTTTGAAATGTCGTCTGCAAACTCTTTCAATTGGGGACAGTGGAAAATGTGTTGTTTTGGAAAGGGTTAAAGCCATACTTGCACTCATTTACAATTAAATTGTGAAAGTTCTAGAATAGTCAAAAATTAACTTAAAAGTACCTTAAATTCCCTTCAACAGAGGAATTGAGACTTTAACACATTCACATTATACTTTTAAAAGAGTGAATACGATAAGGTTTGCGATAAAATAGCGATAAAACAAGGTCAGTCGTGAAACGTTGGGAATCAATAAAACCAAAGAAATTCTCCATTTTGAATGTTCCTGTTGTTAATATTGGATAAATGATATTATTTTTATGTGTTTCATGGTATTTTTCTATCCAGGTGATTGCCACTCATTAATCCGAGCACTTATTGCTATTTTAGATGTTACTCAAATGTAGACAATGAAGTTGAAAAAACGGGCACCAAATTTATGAAAATAACACTTTGAAAAATAGATAATAAATATTGCAGGTATTATATTGTCATGACCCTGTGTTTTTTTCGCTATGTTTCATATATATTCCATCATTATTTATTCTTTTAATTAGATCCATGTTGATAAGCTGCTTTGCAAGACTATATAATAAGTGCTTTATGTATGTGAAAGACTTACTATAGTCTTGCATTTAATCCTCATTATGTATTGTTCACCAACATTCCCCGTCTGTTGACCTGCCTGATTAGCATGAATTACAGGCTATGTTGTGTATGTAAAAATATCCTTGGAGCCATCCGTAATGTTCGACCATGTGGTTTATAAGGCGGACACTGTAACCACGAGAGCATGGACGCTGTTATACAACTGGTTGTGTATAAGTGGTATTTTGGTGTTATAGGTTTACAATGTATGTTACATTACCCATACTTCAATTCAATCTGTTGAAAATTAATGAAAATCAAATAAAGTAGTGAGCTACAGTTCATCAATATAACTTTATTTCGTTTGGGTATTTTTGCAATTGGAAAAAAAAAAGATAAACCGGGATGAACTTTGTTGAATGGTTTCGACTGTATTTGGAAGACTGTGGAGTACTAAATATATTAATGAATATATATAGAGGGCAACGGACGGTCAATGTTGGTGAACTATACACTGATAGACTTTACCTAAACCATCTCAGAGTCTTAGCAATTATAACAAAGAAAGCATTTTTGTAATTAATGGAATTGGTTAACATTTGGACTGGGAATATTTCAAAAACTATAAGATTTATTTTTACCAACTGTACCAAATTGAAAGAGTTAGCAGACGACATTTCAAAATGTGATGAAATTGAAAAATAATCTTCTGATGGGGCGGAATACATTGTGGGAAAAGGAAAAATAGCTCGTCATGAGCAATTTCTCCTTTTCCCACACGGTTTTCCATAGTTACGAGTCTAAAGTTATATTACTGTAGAAATCTATGTTGTCATTTTATCGGTAGAAGATGATTTATTTTAATAAAAGTTAAATTTCCAATCTGTGGGAGAGTCCTTTTAATAATAAACTGTTTAATGATCTGTATATTTCTTCTGTTTCAGGCAGTGGAACGGATCTCATCTACAATGTGGACCTAAATCTTGAAGCCAAGGTTAAAATCTCCGACAAGCCAGTAAAATGTCTCCTTGCAACAAGGTACAAGCAGTTTTGTTTAAAGCCATACTTGCGCTCATTTACACATAAATTATGAAAGTTCTAGAAAAATTGAAAATTAATTAAAAAGTACTTTAAATTCCCTTTTACAAAGGAATTGAGACTGTAACACGTTTGTTTACATGATGCTTTTAAAAGAGTGAATACATGTACTTCAAGGTTTGTTTACACTTAGTGATAAAACAAGGTCAGTCAAGATACCTTGGGAATAAATAAACCCCTAGAAAATCTCCATTTTGAATGTTCACCTTGTTAATATTGGATAAATGACAGTATTTCTATATGTTTCACATGATTTTTCTAACCAGGTGATTGCCACTCATTAATCCGAGGGCTCCTTGCTATTTCAGATGTTACTTGAAGGTAAACAATGCAGTTAAATTAGTGGGCACCAAATTTGTGAAAAAAGCACTTTGAAAAAAAGATCAGAAAAAGTGCAGGTGTTTTATTGTCATGATCCTGTGGTTTTTCGCCATGTTCAACATATTCTATCATAACTTATAACTCATATTACCCAGTTTTGAAGTTTTCTGAGCGCTAGTATGCTTGTAAGTACTGCTCAACACTAAAGGCAACTAGAAAGCCTGTATTGACTGTACTTACTGACTGATTTAAAGATTTTACTTGGCTTCACACCTTGAGGGAGAGAGTTTGATGATTTGGTGTAAAATTGCTGCACAGTCATTCAGAATATATTGGCCCTTATAGTGCTGGAACTAACCGTATGCTTATGCAAACAGGTAAGATCCAGGCCAGCCGCCAATTAAATTGGCGGCTGGTTTGTGATCTAACCTGTTTGTTACTGTGAGTATCTTTCCCCAAGAAAATTAAGCAGATATTTAAGGTTTTGGAATGCAGACGACACAAAAATCTTCTTTTTTTTCAGAAAATTACCAAGCCTTTTAAGTGTTAGATGCCTCACAGTAGTTTTTGCATCATTGGAATAAGGGTGTTTTTCTCTAAGTATTCACTAACCATTGGAATGCTGGGTAAATTTCAAAAAAAAAAAAATTGTGTCGTCTGCTTTCCAAAACCTTAAATATCTGCTTAACTTTGTTTAGGAAAGCTGCTCAGAGGAGCGAACAGGTTAGGTCACAGGCCAGCCACCAATTTACTTGGTGGCTGGCATGGATCTAACATGTTTGCATAAGCATGAAGTTGGTTCCAGCACCATAAAGACTTTTCCTCATATAAATACACTTTCATATTAATACATTTTCAGCAGGTTAAGCAAGGAACAACTGATATTGAAGGAAGAATTACTTACAACAAGCGAGCAATCTCCATTGTGTCAATTTTTTGTCTACCCCAACTTTTGTTGAATGAATCCTTTCTGCTCTTCCGTTCACTTTTGATTAAGGGAGTGGGTAAGTAACTTCCTTTGCTGTATTCTTGCAGATGTAAAGAGGAGCCGATCATTATGAGTTTTTCTGGTTCCTATGGTGATGACGAAGCTGTTCTGAAGTGGAGAAGGCATGAAAACGAGGTAAAGACTTCTTTTATACATTTATTCTTGTTGTAAGTTTAAGACGTCCAAATCTTTAGCATCAGCAGTTGACAGTTAAAGATTTGATAAAGAAAGATACAATGTACCTTCAACTTGAATTTGACTAAAATTCAAACAGCATGAGTAAAATAATTGGCTAGTTTTGGTTGTCTGCTACAGATTAGTTAGAATAAGCAATTAATTGTTGAGTATTTAATGTTTAACTTAGATATACACTATACATGTATGTTTTAACCCTTAAAGTGCTGGAACCGACTTCATGCTTATGCAATCAGGTTAGATCCGAGCCAACGGCTTATTAAAATTGCAGTAGTCTATCAGTCAAATAATTTCATTACTGTCTCACAAGCACAATGTCACTTTCAGCTCAGATTCAATGCTTGGCTTGGATTGTTTCAGATTTGTTTGAAAAGTAAGCTCATTGCTGCAGACTTAATATCTTAATTAACAAGATTTCTTTAAAGTTTCTTTGGATATGTTTTTCATTTAACATTGATTATACAGTTAAACATGTGTTAAGAGGCCAGCCTATGGGACAGAGAAAATTGGCTGTTTAAGACAGGTTGGCTGCTTAACACAAATTGATGTATACTATAAATCTAACAATGGGACTTTCTGTAGTGGTTGTTTTAGGCAGGTTGGCTGCTTAAAAAGGTGGTTGCTTAGCACAATTTAGACTGTATAGGGTAAAAAGGTCTTTATTATATCAAACCATTTCTTGCTACAGTAGTTTGCTTTCTCTCTTTCAATAAGCGTACACTGCTATTTTAATCTCGCTTCAGCAACTATGGACTAATGAACCCATCTTAGAGCTATGCCCAAAGACAAGGGCGGCCATCTTGCCTTCCTACATGAGACGCCGCTTGTCTAGTAACTCATCCTTCACAAGCCATGCCAGTGCAGACAGCGGAGTCAACCTGCAGAAGTGAGGATTCTTGCAGATGTAAAGAGCAGCCGATCATTATGATCTTTTCTGGTTCCTATGGCGACGATGAAGCTGTTCTGAAGTGAAGAAGGCATGAAAACGAGGTAGAGATTGCGGACAGCGGAGTTAATCTTCAATAGTGACGACACACTAGGCATACCTCTGCAATCACTGCACTTTTAATCAGGGGCCCGTTTTACTAAACAACTTACGGAAAATGTTTGCGTAAGTCATAATTGATTAACATCAATAATATCTTCAATGAAAGTACAATATTACAATGTGACACGTCATTGGAAGCGTCTCGGAGAGACAATTCCAATGATGTGTTACTTTGCAATATTGCTTTGCCAAATATTGAAATAAAAGGACTTATTGTTTTAGACTTACGCAAATCTTAAGCGTAAACTGTTTAGTAAAACGGGCCCCTGGTCTTGGCCTTACGTTTTGTTTGAAGGGAGAATGACAAAGTGTAAGATAGTGTGGATGTGAAAGCAACTGGTCTATCCTGTACGGGTTTTTTTTTGAAGGGAGAAGGACAAAGTGTAAGATAGTGTGGATGTGAAAGCAACTGGTCTATCCTGTATGGGTTTTTTTTTGAAGGGAGAAGGACAAAGTGTAAGATAGTGTGGATGTGAAAGCAACTGGTCTATCCTGTACGGGTTTTTTTTTGAAGGGAGAAGGACAAAGTGTAAGATAGTGTGGATGTGAAAGCAACTGGTCTATCCTGTACGGGTTTTGTTTGAAGGGAGAATGACAAAGTGTAAGATAGTGTGGATGTGAAAGCAACTGGTCTATCCTGTACGGGTCTTTTTTGAAGGGAGAATGACAAAGTGTAAGATGTGGATGTGAAAAGAAAAATACTTTCCACATTGTAGATGTTGTGTTGTTCATGAATCTCTTCGTTTTAGTGAGGGTGTATACAGACTTATTGTGACTGTGACTGTGCAAATTGTACAGTGATCCGGGATTTCCTTGACCCCAACTTATATTGTAAATGACGCCAAATTCCCAGTTATGACCCCTAAGATTCATTACTTTCCATTCACAATTTCATATTTAAGTGTCAAAACTCCTCAAAACTAACATAAATTAAGGGATCAATGAAAACGCATGGTAGTTTGAAACATTACAGTGACTAAGCCCTTTCTCAAACAATAACGACTTTTGACGACTTTGTTGCAGACGATCTAAGAAAACATTGTGGGGAAAGGAGAAATTCCTCGTAACGAGCAATTTTTCCTTTTCCCACAATGTTTTTTGCCCTATCAGAGGATTATTTTCCAAGTTTATCACCCTTTGAAATGTCCTCTGCAAACTCTGAATTTGGGACAGTCGAACATTTGTTGTTTGGGAAAGGGTTAAATGGCTGGATAGTGAAATGAGTACCTGTTCTGTTCCATCATGATAAGTTTGAATATTTGTGATGTTTTTATTCTTTATTGAACATTCATTTAACCTAAAAGGCCTGGGGCTCAGCCCTTATATTGCTGGAACCGACTTCATCCTTATGCAAACAGGTTGGATCCAGGCCAGTCGCAAATTTGATTGGCGGATGGCCTCTGATCTAAGATGTGTGCTACTCTGAGTAATTTTCCTCATCAAAATTACGGAGATATTTCAGATTTTGGAAAGCAGACGACGCAACAATCTTTTTTTAGAAAAACATCCAGCATTCTTAGAGTTAGACAGACCCATCTTAAGGATGGGAAAATACAGTAATGGGACAATCTTTAATTGTGGAAATTATTTAGCTTGTTTTGATCTTGTATAAATATTTTACATAATACACCATTAGAAAACACCTGGATCAGACTACACATTGTATCTTTCATTGTTAACTAGGGATGTACATGAATGCCATTATGGTTAGCCAGATATGCATATGAAGTATCCTGATAACATACAGATATCTCTCAGTATATCAAATGAATGATAGATTACCAATTGTTTTCTAATAATGACTCCATAATCAACAAAAAGAAAAAAAAAAGAAAAAAAGACTCCCATAATCATGTATAGTGCATCAGTTTAAATATTAATGGGACCAAAGTTTGTCAAATTTACCCATTGTCAGTATTACTGACTGATTCTTAAACTTTATGAAATAACCAAATGTATGATTAAGAGTAATGCAAAAAGAGTACATAATCCCTTTATGATACAGATACACAACAATGTTTCGGCATTGAGTGAAACAGGGATTTTTTTTGAAAACCATTCTATCCAATCAAAAGTGGCGACAAATCATAGAAAATATGCCAAGAGGTTGTCTTCCTACTTTATTTTAGAAAATATAAACTGTTATTGGGATACCAATTACTTTATCAGTATGACATTGAGGAATCCCAAATACCGGTACATCCCTAGTTTTGATGTAAAATATTTGTTAAATGTGAATCATTTTAACCCATTACAAAACAATAAGGACATTTGACCACTTTGTTGCAGACCACTATGGAAAACATTGTGGGAAAAGGAGAAATTGCTCATTACGAGCAATTTCTCCTTTTCCCACAATGTTTTATGCCCTGTCAGAAGATTACTTTCCAATTTCAGCACCTTTTGAAATGTCGTCTGCAAACTCTTTTAATTTTGGACGGTCGAGATTCTGGTGTTTGGTAAAGGGTTAATTAATTTAAGCAACTTTCTTCTTGATAATGAATAGATATTTATTTTGTATGTAGCAGTGAAATGCTCAAAAGAAACGCCTTGAAAAGTATTAAACTCTTATAATCATTTCAGATAGAGAGAATATTTTCAAAATTAATTCATGTTAGAAATCATGATTTAACAGTTTTCTGTTAGATTTCTTTAAGCTTTTCAAGTACAGTCTTACTTGTGTTAAGCAGTTACCCTTTTAAGCAGCCAACCTGCCTTAAACAACCACTACATATAGTCCCATTGTAGGATTTATAGTGTACATCAATTTGTGTGTAGCAGCCAACCTGTCTTAAACAGCCAATTTACTCTGTCCCATAGGCTGGCCTCTTAACACAAGTTTGACTGTAGCTTACGAACAATGTCTGCAACGAAGCATAGCTAGAAAAATCCACTTTGGATTTTTTTCCCCTGTGGGGATTCGATCCCGGTTCTCCCGGGTGACAGTCCAAGCTGCTAAAGAGTCGGGTCAGTAACGCAGAGGTTACATCTTGTCCTGATTGATTGTTGCTATGCTCTAGAGAGTGAGGCGGCTACCTAACACACCCCTTTTATAGAAGTCATCATTTATGATGACATATAAGCCATTTCGGCTTGTAGGTCCATTTCGGACGAATTAATGGCTCAATGGCCAATCCCGGATGAGCCCCCATCTTAAGAACAATGTCCCCAACGAAGCATAGCTAGAAAAATCCACTTTGGAGTTTATTCACCCTTTGGGGATTCGATCCCAGTTCTCTTGGGTGGCAGTCCAAGACATAACCACTGAGATGAAGAGTCGGCTTAGTAATGCAGAGGTTACATCTTGTCCTGATTGATTGTTTCTATGCTGTAGAGAGTAAGGCGGCTACGTAACATACAAAATCAACAGCAGACAACAATTCTTTTATTTAAAGAAGCATTTTCGTATCGAAAATTGGTAGAAATTTTCTGATAAAAAGGAGAATTGCTTGGCTTATTTCTTCTTTTGTCACACTAACCGGTATTCCTCTAGTTGGCAGATGCAAGTAATCTAAAATAGGTGTATTTATTAAAGAATTTGTTAACTGAGAATGTTAAATGAGCCAAACTGAAAGGCTCATAAAAGGAGATTAATGATTAATCAAACTATATTATTTGGAAAACTTTTCATTATATTCAAAAGTTCATTACTAAGAAATCACAGAACTTAGAATGAGTAAGCCAACGAGAAATAACATTTATTATCCAATTTAATAATTCAGATTGCCTGATCCTTCAACTCTGGCCTTGTAAATTGATACACGAATATTTGAAATGACCAATCAGAATTTGTTATTTTGAATTTGTAAACAAACAGGTTGTTGATAAACATGATTGAGTTGGAGACAACTATATTTCAAGCACAAAATAATTAATTTTAAAGGAGATGATTAAATAGGGTCTCACAGCATTCATAAATTGATTTTCATGACTTTTATGAACATAATAAAAGAACTCCCTATATTTTTTCAGTAATTTATTTGTACTCGTCTCCTTTCATATGCCTTTAAAATTGGATATTTTTATTTACATGTATCTAATAATAGGTCCATAAGAATTTATGATGTATGTTTTTCTTTTAATGAATTCATATAGTACTATTTTCCCATGTTGATTTAGGGGTGCGTCAGATCCTTTACTTAAACGATCATCCCTAAAATTCATTTTGTTACATTGTTTGCACATAAATGAATATATTTCTCATTGGATACATATTTTTTTATCAGAAGTTTTTAAATCATGTTGATCACTTTTTAACTCTTTCCGTTCTTTAGACAAATAAGGGCATGCTCTGTATATTTTTGATAGGGTTGTGGTTATACGTTGTTGATACTGTTACGTTCGTTGAACGTTTATGCAAATTAGGAACCTAATGCATTGTTTGAGAGAACATGCTGGTATACATATAGACAACACAACCGCTCAGTGAACGAGTGTTTTTCAGTGATAGGATGTGTATGTGTCTTTGAGAGGTTCATTTGCTTGGTTCGTTACATTGGTAGTAGCGTTGGGATTAAGACTTCTCCTTCTATCGGAGTTGCCTTCCCCACGTGTTTCCCAAGGGCCAAGACTCCGGACGAGTCTTCTCTGAAGTGGGAGTTATGTAACGTTCATTGAACGTTTATGCAAATTAGGAACCTAATGCATTGTTTGAGAGAACATGCCGGTCTATATATATAGACAACACAACTGCTCATCGAAAGACAGTGTTTTTCACTGATCGGATGTGTTTGTGTCTTTAAGTGGTTCATTTGCTTGGTTCGTTACAATACATATATTGTAGAAAGAAATATCCAGTATTGACAGAATAGTTTTGACTTAGTTGCTAATTAAAAAACATCGTGTCCCTGGATATCAAATAATGTGGGAAGACAACATTACAGTTGACAAAACCCTTGCATCATTCATCGGTGTATGATTAATCTGTACGATCATCAAAAAGTAGATGCGACTTAAAGTCGAGTCAACGCTTAATTCCCCTAATCTTAGATCAAAGTAGGGGGTGCATCTTATAGGCAATGGCGACTTATAGTCGAGTATATACTGTACATTAATCACACTCAATATTGTCCATTGGTAACATCCACATTCATCATGGTGATAGGTACTCATTGTTTCATTTATACAACACCCACCAATGCAAGACAAGCAATAAAAGGCTTTAACCCTTTCCCAAACGCCAAGGTTTTGACTGTCCCAAATTGAAAGAGTTTGCAGATGACATATCAAAATGTGATGAAATTGGAAAACAATCTTCTGATAGGACAGGAAACATTGTGGGAAAAGGAGAAAATTATCGTTTTAGATCGATTTCCTCTTTTCCCAAAATGTTTTCCAGAGTCGTCTGCAACAAAGTGGTCAACTGTGGTTATTGTTTGGTAATGGTTTAATGATTAAAGTGATGCCTTTGGAGCAGAAGACATATGTTATGATGCTGACAAAAGATTAATTTGTCGATTAAGCATTAGAAGAATGTGTTCTGGGACAAGGTTTTGTTTCCAGTTGAAGTATTTTGAAGCATACTTCATTGATATTTGTCATATAAGTCCCCATTTACTTTCTTTTTATAAAAAAAAAAATGCTGAATTAATGAATATAGTTTGTTATTATGGCTAAGGAAGGTATTTTTCAAGAGCATAACTTCCTTTCGTGTTAAAACCTTTTTTGATTTAGAGAAAGACATTTAAAGTACACTGTATATCATCAGTACAATATAAAATCGACACCATATAAGCGTTTTTATTTTTACATCCATGTATCGAAACAGATAAAGAAATAAACAGATACAGGTTGTCATCTTTGTTATGTTCATATTTTTTTTCAGATTTGAAGCCATCTATGTCTGTACATTCCATTTATCAATCATATCAACAATTTACCAATTTTAAGTTTATACTGTAAAAAAAGGGATATATGATAAACATTTTTTTTAACAATTTCACCTCAGTACTTACTTTTGATAACAGGTAGTTATTAGGTTGTTTCAGGTCAAGAAGGATTTGACATGTCAATTATTTTTTCAAGGCCTTCAATTGCAATATTTTCTAGTTCAATTGCAATATTTTCTAGTTCAATTGCAATATTTTCTAGTTCAATTGCAATATTTTCTAGTTCAATTGCAATATCTAGTTCAATTGAAATATTTTCTAGTTCAATTACAATATTTTCTAGTTCAATTGCAATATTTTCTAGTTCAATTGAAATATTTTCTAGTTCAATTACAATATTTTCTAGTTCAATTGAAATATTTTCTAGTTCAATTGCAATATTTTCTAGTTCAATTGCAATATTTTCTAGTTCAATTGCAATATCTAGTTCAATTGAAATATTTTCTAGTTCAATTGAAATATTTCTAGTTCAATTGAAATATTTTCTAGTTCAATTGCAATATTTTCTAGTTCAATTGAAATATTTTCTAGTCAAGTCTTTTTATATTAGAGACCTCTCACCCTGGCCTGGACTTGAATATACTTTTACATGCAAATATTTATCTCATTTACAACTCTATGGAATTTTTTTTTAGTTTAAACCTATTTATTTTACATTGATTGTGAAACAAGTTTTTACAACTTAGATTAACAACTCTCGATTCTGCTTCCTGGATACATTACTATTAATTGCGCAGAATGTGGGTTAATGAAAGTTCGCAAAGCAGATCCTGCATCTCACGGGATTCGAACCCACAACCCTCGTGTTCAGAAGCCTACGCTCTTCCCCTTGATCACTATCCTATATTGAATTAACTGATGCTTCAAAAATGTGTTCATGGTCTTAATGTTCCTGGACCAAGTTTCAGATAGTTATGCCCCCTTTTGTACTTAAAGAAAATTCGACTAAGTTTAAACATACAAGTTTGTAAGTTTGTATCTCATTGATAACTGTAAAGGATGGGTTGATAATTTTGTACCAAGAAAAGTGATGGTAAAGTCGATGAATGTTACTTGCGTATAACAAACTCCGTGTTTGTTATGTGCAAGTGATGTTTCACTCATGGAACTATTTCCCATAAACCAAACAAGCTGTTGTTTGAGGTATTCCATTCCTAATGGAGATATTCCACTCCAATCGGAAATATTCGGGTATTTCCGTGAGCTGTGAAATACACCTCGTATATAAGTGTAGGGTTACAATTTTTTGGGTAAATCGGCATCCGCCAATTAACACATTTTCTAAGCGTGCACGTTAAGTAGTTCAATATGTATGGAAGTGTTGGACATCCTTTTTAATCATTTTTTATCAGTAACTCATACCAAATGGCGAAAGTGTTGTTGTGACATGTATACTCGTTTCCTCAAACAAATTTTACGCCTTTTTAGATTTATTTTTAAAAACGAAAGTAAAGTGACGTCATTCTCGCGGGAAACAATATGGCGTCATCCCTATTATTTCAGAGGTGTTTTCATTGGATAAACCCGATGTGTTCAGATTGATTCCATTCCTACTGGAGATAAACCAGAATAAAAAAGTCAAAGATTTACTAGAACAAAATTTATGCTGTAATGAAATCAAGTTTTATATCGTAAGAATATTTCAATTATTTAGATTTTTAGTTGCCAGCTTTCAATTGTGCAATTTTAATTTCAATGTAAGAATTGATAATTAAGGGGAGGTAATTACTTTGGATTTAATTGCATGATATTCATTATGCAAACATCACTTCAAAATCAGACAAATTCGGAAAAGTGGCTTAGTGTATGCCCTTGAAATGATAAATACTTTCATGATTTATACTTCAATTTATCTTTTTAACCAAAGCAAATGCAAGTTTTCCATCAGGCTTGGAATAACTTAACCCTTTACCTAACGCCACATGTTTGGCTGTCACAAATTGAAGAATTTGCAGACGAAATTTTAAAATGTGATGAAAATGGAAAATAAGCTTCTGATAGGGCAGGAAGCATTGCGGGAAAAGAAGAAATTGCTTGTTACAAGCAATTTCTCCTTTTCTCACAATGTATTCCAGAGTCAGCTTTAAAAATGTGGTTAAATGTCGTTATTGTTTGGTAATGGGTTAATCTTAATAGCAGAATGGTTCTTAACAATGCGTCTTCTCATTTTGTTGTCTGCTATCTCTTTCAATTTGAGCCTGTCACAATATTGGCTGTGGGGGATTGGTTAAGGAAACCAATTGATCGATGAGTAACCAATGAAAAGTGACCTTGATTAAATTGTCTCCTTTAAAATGGCATTGTTACTGTTATTATTGTGAAGATAATTGTGAAGATAAGATGGATCGTATATATTTCTTGTATATCACCATATGTTATTGTTTGTTTAAATTGTTAAGTTGTTAAATAAGTATTGGATTATATTGTTAATATCTATAAATAACTGTGTTGTTGTTCTTAAAACGTAGTTATTAGCGTACAGTTACAGCTTTGATCATCCGACTTAGAAGGCGATTTAAGTTAACCATCTCCTAAAATTCATTTTGCCAACTCCCTAGTGCCTTACACTAAAGTCTCAGCATAATTGCCCTTTCCCCATAGAAGTACCTTTCATACACTTAAGAAACCATGAAATAGAGAGAGGGGCCTCCGTGGTCTAGTGGTTAGAGTACAGAACTTGAAATCACATGGCCCCTCTCCGCGTGGGTTCAAATCCTGAGAGGGATATGGATTTTCATGAGAGGCAGTCTCCCGACTGACTTACGGAATGCCGATGGTTCTTCCCGCCTTGACCAGCCCTTATGGGCAGTTGAGTAAGGGGTCTACCTCCATCATTAAGAGTCGGGCATCGCTACATAACTGAAAAATGTTGATGTGATGTAAAACCCATATATGATTATATGATGATGAAATAGAGAGAAAGAAGAGAGGGAGAGAGAGAGAGCATTTTGCCTGGGTTATTCTGTTCGTCAGGTGCACTTTGGTTTGTTTGTCGTTGCCATAGACCCCTGAACAAAACCCTACCGGGTCAATCTGAACACATCGGGTTTATCCAATGAAAATGCCTTTGAAATAATACGACAATCTGAACACATCGGGTTTATCCAATGAAAATGCCTTTGAAATAATACGACAATCTGAACACATCGGGTTTATCCTATGGAAATGCCTTTAAAATAATACGACAATCTGAACACATCGGGTTTATCCCATGGAAATGCCTTTAAAATAATACGACAATCTGAACACATCGGGTTTATCCCATGGAAATGCCTTTAAAATAATACGACAATCTGAACACATCGGGTTTATCCTATGGAAATGCCTTTAAAATAATACGACAATCTGAACACATCAGGTTTATCCTATGAAAACGCCCCTGAAATAATATGGATGCCATATATGGATCTTTATATGTCACAACTTTTAATTTCGCCATTTCGTATGAGAAACCAATAAAAATGATTTAAAAGGATGTCCAAGACTTCCATACACATTGACTTACCAAACGAGAACGTTTAGAAAATGTGTTATATGCTGATTTACCGGAAAAATTGTTACCCTTTACTTTTATCCGAGGTGTATTTCTCAGCTCACGGAAATATCCAATTAGTTCCGATTCTTGTTGGGTGTGTACTGTAGTGAACGCGTTGGGTTTATCCATTTAAAAGGTATTTCTCAGCTGAGGGAAATACCCAAGTAGTTTCGATTGCAGTAGTCCTAACCAAATGAAAAGGGAGAACCCTTCGTAGGAGAGTGGAAATATACTTGAGTGAAACGGATACCAGTCTACAGCGGATGTATTTAGGCAAAGACCTAATGTATTTATCTGTGGTTCGGGTTTACAAAGCATAAGAAGACGAGCCATTGACTAGGCTTATTGTAACATTGTGTTTTCTTATACTGTTGAAGATCAGGGGATACTTTTTTTGAGGGGTGTCTAAAATGCGGACGTCTTAAGCGGACCATATACACAAAGAAGGAAAAAGCGGACGAAAGCAGATATAGAGGGAAAAAGCGGACGGCATGAGATCGATACACAGTCCATAGCTATATGTTTTACTTTATTGTTATAAAACGATGGAAAAGACTATTTTGTATTATATTTTATTTTACCAACGTATTTGCCATGTTCATATGTGGGGCCTCCGTGTGGTTAGAGTACAGAACTTGAAATCACATGGCCCCTCTCCGCGTGGGATCAAATCCTGAGAGGGATATGGATTTTCATGAGAGGCAGTCTCGTGACTGACTTACGGAATGCCGATGGTTCTACCCACCTTAACAAGCCCCTATGGGCAGTTGAGTATGGGGTCTTCCTCCATCATTAAGAGTCGGGCATCGCTACATAACTGAAATAATGTTGATGTGATGTAAAACCCATATAAAAAAAAAATGTTCATATGTTACTTTTGATTGTGTTGTAGTTTGGTAAGTTGTTTAAAAAATGTTATGTGTTTATTTAACCAACGTATTTATCATGTTTTATGTATATTTTGAGTAATTGTATACGACTATGTTTCTATATATTGCCAATACCGGCTTTTTGTGTAAGAATTATTCATTAAAAAATAAAAAAAAAATCAATCTGTTATCATAATCTCCGTGTGTATATTGAGTGAATGAAATGTTCTTTTTACTATAGGAAAAATCGAATGTTTTGCTCCGAATGTTTGTTTTTACTTTCGAAGATATTTAGATTGATGTTTTTAACATTTTGTATTCTGTTATGTTTAATTCTTATCATTTACATTTTAACAGTTTGGTCATGTTTGGGGGGTTATATCAATTTACGAGATCACACATTTGGAGGAGGATTAGATTTACGATTTAAGAACGGAACAGAACATACAGCATAAACTACATAACGAATAAACAGAAAGAAGAAAGCAAATCTTGATGGAAAAAGCAGATGACATGACACCGATGTTCACTTGGATGGCTTAGGATTTACACGTTTTAAAAAATATCGCATGCAATATAGTAGTTTGAGTGTTTTGTTCTAGAGGTATTAACAAAACGTGTTGTAATGTGTTTAAATGAAAACATAAAGTTATTATTTCATAGTCCATTGACTTTTAACGTCCATTGACTTTTAACACCTTTTTGGCTGCATGTTTTTCCCCCTCATTGTATACCTCATTCATGTTGGAAATGGAAATGTTTAAACAACAATCTAGATTACACACCTCTTTACTTAACGGCTAATTGTATTTTAATGAATAGTGTTGGTATGTTCTGATTTACAGTTTAATATTGAACAAAAGGGAGAGAAAACTATGTATTTTACCAGAGACATAGATAACATATATCTTGAAGACCGAGCAAATAAACCTCTTAAAGACTGAGCAAATAAACCTCTCGAAGACCGAGCAAATAAACCTCTTATAGACCGAGCAAATAAACCCCTTATAGACCGAGCAAATAAACCTCTCATAGACCGAGCAAATGAACCCCCTTATAGACCGAGCAAATAAATATCTAAAAGACCAGGCAAACAAAGACCGAGCAAATTAACCTCTCAAAGACCGAGCAAATAAACATATCAAAGACACAATCTCTTCCAATCAGTGAAAAACACTGTCGTCAACTGATCGGTTGTAAGGAAAGGCAACTCCGTTATATGGAGAAGTCTTCATCCCACCACATCGCCAAATGTAATGAACCTCACAAAGACAAAATCTAGTCAGATCAGTTGAAAACACTGTCATGCACTGATCAGTTGTGCCGTCCACAAAGACACATAAATGTTCTCTATAACAATGCGTTTTGTTCTAAAACTTACATAATCATTCCACAATAGTTACACCATTAATTGAGTGTGAACAATTGAGGATGAAGATTCTTTGAAAAGAAAATAGAAATTTTTATAACAAATCGTTATAAACAAGTACAGGAGATCTAGTCTAAATAATAACCTTACATATTGTTATATAATGCCATGAAATACTGTATTAGTTACCTTTTTAATTGCTTTAATAAGTCCTTGAAATGCAGATAAATGAAGTAACAAGTTAACAGATGTAAACGATAACAGGAACCTTTAAGCTTTAGGCATTGGATAGTTACAAACTTGGTCCCAGGCGCACAGGCTAATACCAGAGACATAGATGCTAATACATACGAAATAGTACTACGTATATCTTTCCCCGTATTTGTATTTGCTTCGGGTCACGTGAGAAAAGACGTATCTAGCGAGACAGAGGGTCGAGCTAGATGCCTTTTTTTCTCACGCGTCGAGAAGTCAATACAGATACTGGGAAAGATACTAAAGAGTAATTTTCTTTTTATCATATACATCTACATTATCAACTACAATACAAGTGGCTATTTTAACTTTATTTATTGTTTATGACAACAAAAAACTCTAATACACTTGTTCACTATATTTTGGATTATTAATGACAGGTGAATATAGAAGGGCTTTGGCATGACTTTTGTATGTATGTATGTATGTATGTATGTATGTATGTATGTATGTATGTATGTATGTATGTATGTATGTATGTATGTATGTATGTATGTATGTATGTATGTATCCTTTCACACTGTCGATGAGACTGTTTCTCGATTTAAGCTTTATGACATGAGGTGACAATGAAGTAACCCCGGGCCATCAAAACGGCGGTACAGAAACACCAGGCAAACAACACTGTCATTCACAACACAGGAAAATAAAATCATACATCTCTAAGGGCCATTGAGATTTTACAAGTAGACAGCAATCACACATATCAGGAAATAGATACAATTTTAACTTAGCAAATGTTTAATCCTGAGAAGCATGAAATCGAAACTTTTTAGCCGAACGAAAAGGTTAGAAGTTATTTATCATCCATGAACTCAAGAATTGACACAAAAACCATTTCCCTGGACGATCTAAAAAATTGAAAACGAAAAACTGAATAAATCTAAGCAAAACCGTCAAGCAGAAGTATTTAATCTATCAGCTAAGAAAGACAACATAGAAGCCCATTGGAGGAGGAACAATATACGTTATGATGGTTTGAATGGAATAGGTCAGAGATATGGAATATCACTGAAAAGAAAGTAAAAGAATTTCTCCCTATCGAATTGAATATAACTGTCTGATCTAGAAATTCAAAGAGCCTTTATAGAAAGATGGGTGATCATTCTCAAGAGCAACTGTATTATGGTCCTAAAAGCATACTAGCGCTCAGAAAAACTGCAAAACTGGGTAATATTAGATATAAATTATGAAAGATTATGTTGAAATATAGCGAAAAACCGCGAAAAATGACTATATAACACCTGCACTAATTATTATCAATGTGATTTTATCTTAAATTTGGTGCCCACCAATTTAACTTCATTGTTTACATTCGAGTAACATCTGAAATAGCAAGGAGCGATCCGATGAATAAGTGGCGATCACCTAGTAAGAAAAATCATGTTCAAGACACAAAAATACTGTCATTTGTCTAATATTAACAACGTGAACATTCAAAATGAAGAATTCTTGGGTTTTAGTGGTTCCCAGCGTTTCTCGGCTGACCTTGTTTTATCGGTAATTGTAAAACAAACCTTATATTATTAATTCTTTTACAAGCATCATGTGAACGTGTAACAGTCTCAATTCCTCTGTAAAAGGGAATTCAATTTATTTTTGAGTTAATTTACAATTATTCTAGAAGCGTAAATGAGCGCAAGTATGGCTTCAGGTGGTCAGTTGACCAATCAAAACAGTTTTAACTTTTTAAGACATCTTTTTACGCCGTTATGGATGAACCATGTCATGTAGCAATACACGATATTAAACAAAGTATAAGACTATATACGTCTGCACAGTGTATGAAGCTTAAAACTCAAAATGCCTACTTTATAATAATTAACCCTTTCCCAAACAATAACGACATTTGACCACTTTGTTGCAGACGACTTTAGAAAACATTGAGGGAAAAGGAGAAACTGCTGGTGACGAGCATTTTTTCTTTTTCCCACAATGTTTTCTGCCCTATCAGAACATTATATTCTAATTTCATCACATTTTGAAATGTTGTCTGCAAACTCTTTCAATTTTGGACAGTCGAAAATTTGTTGTGTGGGAAAGGGTTAAGGATACACAGCCAGAATGGTGGCATAACGAATGTGAAGTCATCAAACAACAGAAAACAACAGAAATACGCTTCTATTTGATGCTTTAGAAACAGTAAATGTGTTGATCTTCAGATGTACAAACTCATAGGAAACCAATTCAAACATGTCTGCAATCACAAATCAAAGCGCTGAAAGCACTGACGGACTAAGATCCGTTTAAAGCAAGGTGATGGAGGATACATTAAATTTATCTTGTTGTCTGCGTTTGCTTTCAATCTTGCGCATTCACACTAAGTAAACTGGTATACATTTGGCCGGCGGAGGGAAGTGAATTAGTCTATTACAACGACGGACCAGGACCCAAAGCTAATTTGGGAATTGGTGTTGACATTGTTTCCTTTTTTTAAAGCAATGTTTATGGCCCTTATTACGAACTCCTACAGGTATTGATTTGATAATTCAACAAAAAGGAAACTAAGGGATATCATAATGTATTAGCCTAGCACTTTAGAGTTAAAGCAATCATTTATTTATTGATTATTGGTAAGTCATTTTAAAAACAAACACTGCTTTGATTTCATTGATAACGGCTCAAACAAGAACGGCCAACGTAACAAAATAAAGGCAATTCTGATTGAAGAAGAGTTTTTTTATCCCACACCGCTGGCACAAATGTAACGAACCAAGCAAATGGACCTCTCAAAGACAAAAACATCCGATCAGTGAAAAACACTGTCGTACACTGAGTAGTTGTTTGTCTATTTATTAACCGGCATGTTCTCTACAACATTGCATTAGGTTCACTAATTTACATAAACGAACCTTACACAAGCTCAGAAGGCCCGATGTAACTGTTTTGTGTAACAAATATCACATCATAGATATTTTACTATATAACAATGTCATTCGGCGTCTGTAACTGAGAGTGTGGAGACCTGGGTGGGCATGCCGACTAGACACCAACACGAGGGTCGGGCGGACAGAGAGCAGCTGTGCCGCCCGGTTAGAATGTTGTGCTAGGGACTCTCTAGTAAACACTGAAGAACGCATAAAACACAGAATACGATCAACGGCTTGTCTTTGTAGTCGTTTAACTAACACTGAGGAAGTTCGTGTCTAGAGCTAGATAATCCTTTTAATAATAAATACTCTGACATTTTAGTTAACCGATTTGACATTGTAGTTAACCAATCTGACATTCTAGTCAACTAATCACACATTCTAGTCAACCGATCACACATTCTATTAATTAATCAGACATTTTTTTCAACCAATCTGATATTCTCGATAACAAATCTGACATTGTAGTTAACCGATCTGATATTGTAGTTAACCGATCTGATATTGTAGTTAACTGAACTGACATTGTAGGTAACCGATCTGATATTGTAGTTAACCGATCTGACATTGTAGTTAACCCATCTGACAGTGTTGTTAACCAATCTGACATTGTAGTTGACCGATCTGACAGTGTTGTTAACCGATCTGACATTGTAATTAACCGATCTGGTATTGTAGTTAACCGATCTGACATTGTAGATAACCGATCTGAACATTGTAGTTAACCGATCTGATATTGTAGTTAACCGATCTGATATTGTAGTTAACCAATCTGATACAGTAGTTAACCAATCTGACATTGTAGTAAACTGATCTGACAGTGTTGTTAACCGATCTGATATTGTAGTTAACTGATCTGATATTGTAGTTTATCGATCTGACATTGTAGTTAATCGATCTGACAGTGTTGTTAACCGATCTGACATTGTAGTTAACCGATCTGACAGTGTTGTTAACCGATCTGATATTGCATTTAACAAATCTGACATTGAAGTTAACCAATCTGATATTGTAGTTAACTGATCTGACATTGTAGTTGACCGATATGATATTGTAGTTAACATATCTGATATTGTAGTTAACCGATCTGATATTGTAGTTAACCGATCTGATATTGTAGTTAACCGATCTGAAATTGTAGTGCACCGATCTGATATTGTAGCTAACCGATCTGAAATTGTAGTTGAGCGATCTGACATTGTAGTTAACCAATCTGACAGTGTTGTTATTCGATCTGACAGTGTTGTTATTCGATCTGATATTGCATTTAACAAATCTGACATTGAAGTTAACAGATCTGATTTTTTAGTTAACCGATGTGACATTGTAGTTAACCGATCTGACATTGTAGTTAACCGATCTGATATTGTAGTTTACCAAACTGACATTGTAGTTAACCGATCTGAAATTGCATTTAACAAATCTGACATTGAAGTTAACCGATCTGATATTGTAGTTAACTGATCTGACATTGTAGTTGACCGATCTGATAATGTAGTTAACCTATCTGATATTGAAGTTAACTGATCTGACATTGTAGTTGACCGATCTGATAATGTAGTTAACCGATCTGATATTATAGTTAACCGATCTGACATTGAAGTTAACCGATCCGATATTGTAGTTAACCGATCTAAAATTGTAGTCACCGATCTGATATTGTAGTTAACCGATTTCAAATTGTAGTTGACCGATCTGACAGTGTTGTTAACCGATCTGACAGTTATGTTAACTGATCTGATATTGCATTTAACAAATCTGACATTGAAGTTAACCAATCTGATATTGCATTTAACAAATCTGACATTGAAGTTAACCGATCTGATATTGCATTTAACAAATCTGACATTGAAGTTAACCGATCTGATATTGTAGTTAACCGATATGACATTGTAGTTAACCGATCTGACATTGTTGTTAACCGATCTGACATTGTAGTTAACCTGAACTGACAGTGTTGTTAACTGATCTGACATTGTAGTTAACCGATCTGACATTGTAGTTAACCGATCTGATATTGTAGTTAACCGATCTGATATTGTAGTTAACCGATCTGAAATTGTAGTGCACCGATCTGATATTGTAGCTAACCGATCTGAAATTGTAGTTGAGCGATCTGACATTGTAGTTAACCAATCTGACAGTGTTGTTATTCGATCTGACAGTGTTGTTATTCGATCTGATATTGCATTTAACAAATCTGACATTGAAGTTAACAGATCTGATTTTTTAGTTAACCGATCTGACATTGTAGTTAACCGATCTGACATTGTAGTTAACCGATCTGATATTGTAGTTTACCGAACTGACATTGTAGTTAACCGATCTGAAATTGCATTTAACAAATCTGACATTGAAGTTAACCGATCTGACATTGTAGTTAACCGATCTGACATTGTAGTTAACCAATCTGATAATGTAGTTAACCGATCTGACATTGTAGTTAACCGATCTGACAGTGTTGTTAACCGATCTGATATTGCATTTAACAAATCTGACATTGAAGTTAACCAATCTGATATTGTAGTTAACTGATCTGACATTGTAGTTGACCGATATGATATTGTAGTTAACATATCTGATATTGTAGTTAACCGATCTGATATTGTAGTTAACCGATCTGATATTGTAGTTAACCGATCTGAAATTGTAGTGCACCGATCTGATATTGTAGCTAACCGATCTGAAATTGTAGTTGAGCGATCTGACATTGTAGTTAACCAATCTGACAGTGTTGTTATTCGATCTGACAGTGTTGTTATTCGATCTGATATTGCACTTAACAAATCTGACATTGAAGTTAACAGATCTGATCTTTTAGTTAACCGATGTGACATTGTAGTTAACCGATCTGACATTGTAGTTAACCGATCTGATATTGTAGTTTACCAAACTGACATTGTAGTTAACCGATCTGAAATTGCATTTAACAAATCTGACATTGAAGTTAACCGATCTGATATTGTAGTTAACTGATCTGACATTGTAGTTGACCGATCTGATAATGTAGTTAACCTATCTGATATTGAAGTTAACTGATCTGACATTGTAGTTGACCGATCTGATAATGTAGTTAACCGATCTGATATTATAGTTAACCGATCTGACATTGAAGTTAACCGATCCGATATTGTAGTTAACCGATCTAAAATTGTAGTCACCGATCTGATATTGTAGTTAACCGATTTCAAATTGTAGTTGACCGATCTGACAGTGTTGTTAACCGATCTGACAGTTATGTTAACTGATCTGATATTGCATTTAACAAATCTGACATTGAAGTTAACCAATCTGATATTGCATTTAACAAATCTGACATTTAAGTTAACCGATCTGATATTGCATTTAACAAATCTGACATTGAAGTTAACCGATCTGATATTGTAGTTAACCGATATGACATTGTAGTTAACCGATCTGACATTGTTGTTAACCGATCTGACATTGTAGTTAACCTGAACTGACAGTGTTGTTAACTGATCTGACATTGTAGTTAACCGATCTGACATTGTAGTTAACCGATCTGATATTGTAGTTAACCGATCTGATATTGTAGTTAACCGATCTGAAATTGTAGTGCACCGATCTGATATTGTAGCTAACCGATCTGAAATTGTAGTTGAGCGATCTGACATTGTAGTTAACCAATCTGACAGTGTTGTTATTCGATCTGACAGTGTTGTTATTCGATCTGATATTGCATTTAACAAATCTGACATTGAAGTTAACAGATCTGATTTTTTAGTTAACCGATCTGACATTGTAGTTAACCGATCTGACATTATAGTTAACCGATCTGATATTGTAGTTTACCGAACTGACATTGTAGTTAACCGATCTGAAATTGCATTTAACAAATCTGACATTGAAGTTAACCGATCTGATATTGTAGTTAACTGATCTGACATTGTAGTTGACCAATCTGATAATGTAGTTAACCTATCTTATATTGTAGTTAACTGATCTGACATTGTAGTTGACCGATCTGATAATGTAGTTAACCGATCTGACATTGAAGTTAACCGATCCGATATTGTAGTTAACCGATCTAAAATTGTAGTCACCGATCTGATATTGTAGTTAACCGATTTCAAATTGTAGTTGACCGATCTGACAGTGTTGTTAACCGATCTGACAGTTATGTTAACCGATCTGATATTGCATTTAACAAATCTGACATTGAAGTTAACCGATCTGATATTGTAGTTAACTGATCTGACATTGTAGTTGACCGATCTGACATTGTTGTTAACCGATCTGACATTGTAGTTAACCTGAACTGACAGTGTTGTTAACCGATATGACATTGTAGTTAACCGATCTGACAGTGTTGTTAACCGATCTGACATTGTAGTTAACCGATCTGACATTGTAGTTAACCGATCTGATATTGTAGTTAACCGATCTGATATTGTAGTTAACTGATCTGACATTGTAGTTGACAGATATGATATTGTAGTTAACCGATCTGATACTGTAGTTAACCGATCTGATATTGTAGTTAACCAATCTGACATTGAAGTTAACCGATCTGATATTGTAGTTAACCGATCTGAAATTGTAATGCACCAATCTGATATTGTAGCTAACCGATCTGAAATTGTAGTTGACCGATCTGACAGTGTTGTTAACCGATCTGACATTGTAGTTAACCGATCTGACAGTGTTCTTAACCGATCTGAAATTGTAGTTAACCGATCTGACATTGTAGTTAACCGATCTGATATTGTAGTTAACCGATCTGATATTGTATTTAACCGATCTGACATTGTAGTTAACGATCTGATATTGTAGTTAACCGATCTGGTATTGTAGTTAACCGATCTGACATTGTAGTTAACCGATCTGACATTGTAGTTAACCGATCTGACAGTGTTGTTAACCGATCTGATATTGTAGTTAACTGATCTGACATTGTAGTTAACCGATCTGAAATTGCATTTAACAAATCTGACATTGATGTTAACCGATCTGATATTGTATTTAACTGATCTGACATTGTAGTTGACCGATCTGATATTTAAGTTAAACCGATCTGACATTGTAGTGAACCGATCTGACATTGTAGTTAACCGATCTGATATTGTAGTTAACCGATCTGAAATTGTAGTTAACCGATCTGACATTGTAGTTAACCGATCTGATATTGTAGTTAACCGATCTGATATTGTATTTAACCGATCTGACATTGTAGTTAACGATCTGATATTGTAGTTAACCGATCTGGTATTGTAGTTAACCGATCTGACATTGTAGTTAACCGATCTGACATTGTAGTTAACCGATCTGACAGTGTTGTTAACCGATCTGATATTGTAGTTAACTGATCTGACATTGTAGTTAACCGATCTGAAATTGCATTTAACAAATCTGACATTGATGTTAACCGATCTGATATTGTATTTAACTGATCTGACATTGTAGTTGACCGATCTGATATTTAAGTTAAACCGATCTGACATTGTAGTGAACCAATCTGACATTGTAGTTAACCGATCTGATATTGTAGTTAACCGATCTGATACTGTAGTTAACCGATCTGACATTGTAGTTAACTGATCTGACAGTGTTGTTAACCGATCTGATATTGTAGTTAACTGATCTGACATTGTAGTTAACCGATCTGAAATTGCATTTAACAAATCTGACATTGATGTTAACCGATCTGCAGCCATTTGTATAAACAGTTTAACCCACGGTTAAATCTTACCATGGGTTAATTTCCTTGTTAAAGCGCAGAAAGCGATTGTATAAAACTCGCAGGTAACTTTAACCGCGAATTAACCCAGGTAAAAGTAACCAACCTCTAGGACCAAGGTTAGTCTCAATAATGATCCGTGAACGAAGCTTTTTTCGTCATTTGGACATTTATCGTGCTTCGCTACGTCTCAAGTCCAACGTGATTTTTATGTTACAAAATTTCGAACGACCGACTCAGTGCTTTTAACTTGCGATTTTTTGTGTTCAAAGGGACCAAAAAATAAACGGAAACTTGAAATACATACATAAATCATTTATGAATCGTCTCAACCCACACAAGTATCCAGTACACCTCTTATATGCGAGTTATCTATCAAGAAACATCGACGATGCTCAAAAATAAACAATCGCCGTCCATGTTGTTTACCACCGGCCGCGAGATTCCCACGGATATCTTGCGGGTCAAAGGTCATCGCTTTATGTATACAGTTTGGGATGAAGTACGCGTCTTCCCCCTTAAGTCGAGTTGTACTTAGTTGAGCTCTCTTCACATACAGATTCGGAGAAGATATGCTTGGATAAGATGTCTTTTGCAAACCAGCATTTGAAGCATAGTCCGTTATGGTTTTTCTAAAATAACATCCTTGTTTTTGTTACCTATTAATTCGCTTATTTTGTTTAAGTAGGCCTATTACGTGATTGTAGTGTTACCAAAAATAAAAAAACTATATATACTTTTTTTTTCAAAATGAACGGAAATCATTTCATGTTTTGTTTTGAATCGAATCTAACAGGAATAAGGATCATTCAACCCTTTCCCAAATAACAAATTTTCGACTGTTCCAAATTGAAAGAGTTTGCAGACGACATTTCAAAATGTGATGAAATTGAAAAATAATCTGATAGGGCAGAAAACATTGTGGGAAAAGGACAAACTACTCGTCACAATCAATTGCTCCTTTTCCCACAATGTTTTGCACAGTATCTGCAACAAACTGGTCAAATGTCGTTGTTGTTTGGGAAAGGGTTAAAAGTTCAATTTATAAAATTGTGATTGGAGTTATATTTACGCCTAGCGTAAAACGCCTGACGTCGGACCGATAAAACTTGTAGTTGATTTCCTTGAAACTATAACAAACTGTTTCCTTCACCTGTGTTGGATCGGTGATGTTCAGTCCTATGTACACCAAACATATATACTTACTGCAACTAGTGTTTAAAAAGTTACTCATGAAGTATTACGTTGGGTGTTCATTGGGTACATGCTATCAGCGACCTGCATGTGAAAACCGCATAACCAGAGCCTATCTATCACGTATTTACATAGTAGATTTAATGTCAAAGGAATAAAACAACACATTTCGACATAATGAATATTTCACTTAACACCTTCATAACAATATGTCGTTGCACAGTGTTTATAGTGCTTGAAGAAGGGGTGGGGATAAATAGTTCAAGCTTATTATCATCAATCCTTTACCAGACAACAAGAGGAATCTGTGGGTTTGTTTTGCAGACGACGTTATATACATGTGTCGTAAACCTCGCCTCGGGTAGCGAGTTTTACCGGGTTCGGGCTCTGGATCAAAATTGTCTAACTCGGATTAAACAATTAGTTAGTCAGGATCACACCACAAGCTTTTAAATTAAATGACAATTAAGCTAGCTAGAGCCTAACAAGAAAAATAACAAAATCTTAAAAGGAAATAATAAAGATTTTAATCCCTTAAAGTTACAAAGTCAAGTTATTAAACCAAAATGAAACAAAGTGCTTTTCTCACAATGTTTTAAGTTCGGACATAAAGCGTTCAATAAAGTTCAATCAAATTATAAAGGATAAATTCACAAAGTCAAAACGATTAAGTCTGTCCAAGCCTATCCATTATCATCAATTCCTCATCAGACACCATGAACAAGGAGGATCTGGGTTTTTTTGCAGACGACGTTAAACGCATGTAATATTGGTATATTAGGAGCAAGTGGTACGCTGTGTTTCAAATGATATCAGTTCTACAATTCATTCAAATTACGAAGCTATAATGTCAACCTATTTACCAAATGTAGGACCTTTATACATGTACTTGAATCAGGCTTCTGTACCGAAATAAAATGTTGCTCATAAGAAGCGAATTTTCAATTAGTCACATTGATTTCAACTCCTTTTTAATTAAGAACTTTAATCTGTTGTTACAACAATTTGTTCCGCCTGTTGATCGCTGAAATTTGGACTTCTAATAGGTGTTCAATGGAAGTATTCCTTTGGAAAAACTGCTCTTTTACAGACCGTTTCCCTGTGCATTCACATAACTTCCTACAAATACTACAACGAGTACATGCAGTGCATTCACAAACGGGACAATCCTTTTAAAAACAATTATTTGAACTCTGTATTTCACCATTCGATGCTTTAGCAATTGACTTAAATCTTTCTCTCCAGAAGATCTCTCATATAGTCGTCTGTGATTGATTTCATAAGGGATCTTCCATATGGAAACAGAATTCTGTCCTACACGTCCACTACGCCTAACTTCTTGCCAGTACGAAAGTACACTTTTGAAACCCTCAATGAACGATCACTTCAATATCGGGTACGTTGACCCCAATTACCTACAGAACACGAATGGAGGAGGCAGGCGAACAGAATTCCTTTATTATCCATTTTTTGTTTCTTTCTTAGTCCTAGAACTGTGAAACATTTCCACGATCCTTCCCCTTGTGGCCTTAATATGAACGAACGAACGAACGAACGAACGAACATTTTATTTAAGTGACATGTGTTATGTACAAACAACATATGATATACAAACAATTTAACAACACCCGGCCACGTTGGGCCTATAGGTCACTTTACAAAGTTTTAAACAAAAGTAAATAAGTTGAATATTCAACATACATATATGTACAAGACAGTGCATGGGAAGGAACGAGATTAAGGAATAGAAATGTAAAAACTAATTATAGATGATTGGTTTGCGTCTTTGGAAAGCATTATAAATATATCTTGCTGTGTATATGTAAGCATTATTTAGCAAGAAGATGAGTTTTTCGTCATCGGTAAAAGTATTAAAATCATTGTTTTTATTGTAAGCTTTGATAAACAAGCATTGTCTTAAGTCATTATACTTTGAACATTTTAATAAGAAGTGAAGTTCATCTTCTACTTCGTTAGCGTCAGGCCCACATACGATGCATATACGTTCATGTATGGGGCGGCCAATATATCTACCAGTTTCTATATGTAAAGGTAAAATACCAAATGTAAATTGTGCTAAATACGATCTTTCTATTTTCGGGATTGAAGTAAGAATATAAGGTTCAGTGTAAAATTTTTGTTTAAATTTTGTGTAGGTCCTTAGTTTTGGTTTATTATAAATATAATACTGTCTTTGTATACTTGAATCAACAAACACCTTTCAAAGGAGGTCACACTTACCCAATTTGTCACTAGAGGCAAACCATCCAAAACAAAGAAGACCAAAGGTATTTCAATTTGTGTCAGTATGACAATCAAAGACCATCACATTTGATTATTAAGTAAGAGAGAACAAATTTTGCCGAAAATAAGAAAATTAACGTCGAAACAACTTTCGCGGCATAATTGACCAAGTGCCATCGGCGTAATAGAGCAAAATTGACAGGTTAGTCTGATCAGAGACATAGATGTTATGATTGTTATCTATGTCTCTAATATATCAAGTTAACTTACAAAAGATTAATATGAGGGGGAAATGTCCGCCCTCGATCTACATTACAGTGAGGGGACAAATGTGCGCCTAAACCCATTACTAAACAAGAACCAAATTGACCGGTTTGTTGTAGACGACTCTAGAAAACATTGTGGAACATGGATAAATTGTTCTTAACGAGCAATTCATCCTTTTCCCACAATGTTTTCTACCTAATAGGAAGATCATTTCCAATAACATCACATTTTGAAATGTCGTCTGCAAACCCTTTCAATTTGGGACGGTTGAACATTTAATGTTCGGTAAAGAGTTATACAAAAAATGGGGGCAAATGTTCGTGGGTGGGGTGGGGGGTGGGGGGGGGGTGGGCAACTTCCCGTATATCATTTTGCAAGTTTCAGCCAATGCGTTGAACTAAGTCTGCAAGAAGCGCAATTTAACTTTCCATGTATTTGGTTTCACTTAGGAAAAATGACGGCCTCAACTTTGTCTGGACTTCTCATTTTTAAAACAAGATAGTTAACACCGTCGAATTCCATAAATGAATCCATTGTTTCAAAAGAAGTAACAAAAACATATATAATCAGATGATGAAAATACTGTGGGAATTATTTTAGTCGAAGTACAGTAGCAAGTGCTCACAAATAATGTACTCCCGCCAAACGCGTACAACGTTACTAACAGTGATCGAGTGTAAATCGAGTGTTGACATGTATATCGGACCGTGTAACATAGCGAGACTTAGCATCCGGATGTTTCGGACTTTTACCTCAACGTTTGAAAGCACGTTTTATGTGTGTGATTTAAATCAAAGTTTTGGATATTTATACAAAAGTGACACTTTTGAGACTTCACACATCGACAGATAAAAGGTTGATCTCCAAATCGGTATGTTTGATTTTATAATCCATTGCATATTTATGGAATGATAGGTGGTTAAACATGCGCAGAAAATCTGTGCGCAAAAATCTAACGTAAAAATCACGATTGACTCTGGACTCGAAGGCGTCAGTCAAAATAGCAATAGCCTTCGAGACCAGTTATCTGGACTAGGACCAAGGTAAGTTGTTTAACCAGAAAAGTTACCGCTTTAAATATGGCCGCCATCTTGTAAATTCGGCCCCGCTTCAAACGAATTTTTGACGAAATGAGCGCCAACTGACCAGCTATGGGAAAACAAAATTACGGAAACCCTCCAGATTTTCATCAAGAAGCTTACGAGACATGTAAGACCATTGTTTATTGTTTTAATCAACGAAATTTGTGTGTCGAAAAACTAACGAGACATGACCACTGTTTGGCATGTAGGCATCAACAAAGGATCTCGTACAATGG
Source organism: Cerastoderma edule (assembly GCA_947846245.1). Classification (NCBI taxonomy): domain Eukaryota; kingdom Metazoa; phylum Mollusca; class Bivalvia; order Cardiida; family Cardiidae; genus Cerastoderma; species Cerastoderma edule. Next base: position 28,818,382 of record OX401418.1, read on the forward strand.
GGCCTATTAAGCACCCTGCATTAACAGTAACAACTTCATTTGCGTTTTCTCTTAAGTTTAAAGTTCTACTTTCACATTTGATAAAAGCTATTCGATTATCAATCCGGTACATTTTATTGGGTGGGATTATCCTCTACCTTTCGAGGACTTCCTGCTGAAAACGAAACAATAACAAACAAAAACATTTCTTCGTAACGCCGTTCATGTACAATCATGTGAAGGTAGGGATTTGTAGATCAGTTCTTATTTAGAAAAAAGCACCTATCAGTGTTGTTATTACCATTAAAACCAGTTTCCCCATTGGAATTTGAGAAATGTCGAAATTCAAAGCACACCAAGAACACAAAACTATGAGTTTATGAAAAGTCACATAGTGTTTGTTTGAGATTGACATAGTGGCAAAGAATTTGAGTTTTGTTGTGATGTATGGTTATTAACAGATGGAGAAAGACCACAATCTTAACTGCCCTTAAGGAAGAACCATCTCCATTCAGTATGTCAGTCAAGAAATAATCTGTTTGAAAATCCATATGCCTTCATTGATCTTAACCCAGACAGAGAGGACAGGGATCTTAGTAACATACCATTTTGATAAAAGGAGAAATTGGTCTTGAAGGAAAGACTTTTAAATAACATTGTTTCCTTTTGCTTTCAAAGAACCAGTATGGCAGAGTTATCACTTTGACCATTCTTTAAACATTTGTACATGTTGCCTGAGTTCTGTTCTAGGCTAGGAAGTGAGTTTTGCCCAAAGACACTCCACACAAATATATGCGAACATCAGGTTTTGACTCGATTGTTGAACCTGTTGTCCAATTTCAAGTCCATGACACTAACTATTACTCACCATCAGTTGATTAGGTCTTCTGCTGAAGGTACATTACAGTGTGTTCATATGAAGGAATGAGTTAACAGTATTAACCCTCTTCCTCAATTTGGATTTTGAGTGTTGCCAAAAATGATCACATGAGGACACATCAATTATTAGAAATGCCCTTTGACTATGATATTGGGAATTAAATGTAACATTTAAAGCAGCTCATGCTGAGCAATTTCACTTATTGTCACAATGGTTTCTTTTGTCTTCTGCTTCAAGTGCAATTAAAGGTAAAACAATAAAAGGAAGGGTTTAATCTTATATGAGTATATCTAACATCAATTACTTTAGGTATTCCACTTTTGAAATCAAAATATATATTTACTTTTTTATGAATTGATGTTTGTAATTTATATGGCAGACAATTTCCTCAAAAGCTTATATAGTAGATCAAAGACATAGTATTTACCTGGGTTTTTTTGTTTGTTTCATCACATGTTACATATGTTTAAGATAGATCACATGACTGATGGAAAAGAGTTTCTTATTTTCAGATTGACAAAGGTGTTATTTCTGGAGATAAGTGGTACAAATGCAGCCCATTCCTTCATATCCAATACTCAAAGCCAGGTGAGGCTGATTCTATGAATTTGAGTTCTTTTGAAACTTAGATAAGCTGTAATATAACTGAAAAAATGTTGACACAGCAATAAACACTTAACAATACTGTGCAGTTAAAGCATTGAGAAAAAAAAACAGTATGTATTGATTATAATATTTATTATAGGTCCTTTTATACAAAACATAACTCTCCACTGTATTCATGAAACTAAATGACAGACTGGACAGAATTCCAAATCTAGATGATATCACATGAGGAATAGGTAAAAAAAGTCTCTTAAATGATAACACCTCAAATATGATTATACTACATTACTCCTGCTCACTTTTGTTAACCAAATATAACTAACAATTGAAAATATGGCATGTTTTCATGATGATTTTTTAATCTTTATACTATGTTTGAAAGTTTTAAACTAAATTTTCAATGAACATGCTTCTTTTTTTTCAGATGCAGCACAATATACAGTGTCCAGAAGATTACAAAGACCTACATTTATCAAATTTGCTTGTACACTATAATTTATGATAAATTTTACAGAAAGGATTTGTGTTTAACATGGTTTATTTATCTATATGGACTTGACATTGTGTCAATATTTCTGAAATGTTGTGATGCCCAGTACACTTAAAGGAAGAAATACCCCAAACCTGAATGCCCATAAAGGTTGGAGAAGCAAGATAGAACCATCCACATTCTTCTTGTCAGTCAGAAGATTATCTCATGAAGATCCAAATGCGGTCACCCGGGATTTGAACTCATGCTGAGAAGGGTCATGCAATTTCAAGTTTGTTACTCTTAAGCCACAGAGGCTCCTAGCATGCATCATATTCCCTCTATTTAACACACAATGTAGTCTGGCAGGAAAATATTGAAGTATGTTGTCTTCAAATATTTCATAAATGGATATTGAAATAACTTGGAAATGTTGTCCACTTTAATACACTCTTAGAATAGTTTTCCATGTCTACTCTAGTTTCTGCTGTCCTGGAATATCTGCTTTCTGCAAAATCAAAAATATAAGTAGATAATAGAGTACATTTGACATGCTTAGAGGGAGTGATACAAACAACATGGTTAAATACCAACTGACCTTATATATAAGGAGGAATCCCAGTATTTCTTTAGACTTAATGAAGCTCAGGCCCAATTAAGAAATGATCTTTGTAATTAAACTGTTTCATATGATACCAAGCAAAGAGACCTTCCAAAGACACAATAACATTTCATCATAGAAACCATTGTCAGTCACTGAAATAGTTAGATGTCTTTAGAAATACATGTACATGTATGTTTGTTCTCATATTTGGGTATCTCCCACAATCTATTCATATGCCAAAAAAGGAACAATAAATAATCATGATGAGCATTTATCACATTGTTAAAATGGCTATTTCCTGAAGATTCGTTTTACCCTTTTGTTGAATTGGGAACAGAGTTGTATTTAAGGCATTATGAAGAATAATGGTATTTAGATGAACAAATCAAAGCAAAGAAAAATAGGTGTAGAAAAAAATTAACAATGAAAAAGTACAACTGATTAAGTATAGGGAGATTTTCTCATTCAAACTGTCTCATTGATAAAAAAATCCATATTGCCATGCATTTCTATATTACAATCACACATATATCAAAGCTTATTTCCTATATGTACCATGACCTATAGTACATGTATACTTAAAATAATATATCAAAATACATTTACTATACCTGAGAATTACAGAGGGACTTGTGTTCTGAGTCGACATTCATGTATGGTCTGTTTCAGTAACTAAAAAGTTGAAAATATATAAAAACAACTTCAGAAAAATGGAAAGACAAATTGTTTAAGAATGCTTTCATTTACAACTTTATACTATATGCTTACCTCCTTTATCACAACTGCAGCATAAAAATATAGAAGATAGTGTGTCAAATAAAGAAATCTATTTCCATGAGCTATAATGGTGTTCACTTTTGTTCCAATAGTTTCACTGCAACACCTTTTTGGCATTATTAATAAAATGCAGAACTTATACTCTTTAATTGCCTTGTAAAATCCTGTTTTAGTTTGAACCATTCATTAACTCCCTAATGGAGTAATAAGATGTACATTGAAACTCATGGTTTTCACAGCTGTGTCAACATTGTTTTATTACCCCTTCCTGGGATGCAACTATACCAGGCTAGGACTCTGAAGCGTTTTGTAAAAGGATATTCGTACAAAACCAGTGGGCTGGAACCCAGAACCCTTGGGTAACGAGTCCATCACCTTATCCACTTACACAGGTCCCCCTATGTCTCATGAATCATGTTATGAACATATATATACTGTAACAAAGGACAGTTTTTCACATTTAAAATCCACATTTCATACTTAGTATATCATTTGACATACATTGTACATGTATAAACATGTACAGGTGATCGTTTGTTGAAGGAAGTGTGGCGTTCGTGGAAAGACAAATTGGTTTATACCTCAATTGATAGATAGCTTCCACAGTGATGATGTGGAGCTTAGCTACCTTACGTAGCTAACACACTAATTCCTTATAGTTTTCTGTTGCAATTTTCTTTTCCCCATTCACAATTTGACGACGAGCATGTTTTGACAATTGTTATTTCATCTCTTGTAGGGCTGTTTTCGATAACGTAATAAGTACAGTTGTGAACCTACTCGAAGTAGAGAATGAAATATCTACGTCTGGATCATTCAGACTAAATAAACAATCAATATTTACCTTTCACCTGACAGCTTTGCGGGAAAATGACGTCACGATCATGTTGCATTTTGGGATTTTGGGTAACTTTAACCGTTGGTTAAAACATACCATTTCTGGTAAGGTTACCGTTGAGTAAAACGTGTTTATACAAACGATTTAACCGTCGTGGTTACCTAACCGCGAATTTAACCGTCGGTTAATTTTAACCGAGGGTATGTTTTACCATCGTTTATATAAATGGCTGCTGATATTGTATTTAACTGATCTGACATTGTAGTTGACCGATCTGATATTGTAGTTAACCGATCTGATATTGTAGTTAACCGATCTGACATTGAAGTTAAACCGATCTGATATTGTAGTTAACCGATCTGAAATTGTAGTCACCGATCTGATATTGTAGTTTACCGATCTGACAGTGTTTTTAACCGATCTGACATTGTAGTTAACCGATCTGACATTGAAGTTAACCGATCCGATATTGTAGTTAACCGATCTGAAATTGTAGTCACCGATCTGATATTGTAGTTAACTGATCTGAAATTATAGTTGACCGATCTGACAATGTTGTTAACCGATCTGACAGTGTTGTTAACCGATCTGATATTGCATTTAACAAATCTGACATTGAAGTTAACCGATCTGATATTGTAGTTAACCGATCTGACATTGAAGTTAACTGATCTGATATTGTTGTTAACTGATCTGAAATTATAGTTGACCGAACTGACATTGTAGCTAACCGATCTGACATTTTAGTTAATCAACTTGACATTTTTGTTAATTGTTCTGGCATGCTAGTTCACCGACCCCTTAAAATGAATTGTCAAACATGCAAAGTGCGTCTACAGAAATCAACATGACATTAACGCTTTATTGACGATTTTCCCTCCCAGAAAATGCATCGAGTGTAAGGTTAGCGAATAAATTCTGCTAGACCACATCTTATCAATACGACCTTGTGAATGTCACACACGCTTTCTGTGTATTAAATAGTATAGTTGGTTAATAGGTCAGACACACTCGAGAAGATGGTTTCTGAGAATACAGCAGTTATTGCAATATATCTTCCGCAGAGGGTTTTCCCTTAAACACGACTTTCAACGTAAAACTTCAGTAGAGGATACCTTTAGGCGGTGTAACTAAAAAGGGCTATCTCAAAGATTTGGATTGTAACTTTCTTTTGAATTAAATCGTCTTCTGCCGATAATATGGCAACATATATTTCTAAAATAATTTAAAACTAGATAATTGACAGCTTTCCAACCCCTTTTACATAAAAGGAACTTAAAGAAACAATGGGCTTACTTGACTTTCGTTGAGTGTACTTCAAAGTTTGATGCCGCGTCATCAGAATACTTGTATATGCTGGCTTTTCGTAGATTCACCAGTTTTACAAAGGACTCTTCAGCGGCTTGCTGAAGAAGATTGCGGTGCTGATGACGATCGAACCTGGGACCCAAAGGTTACAAGGCTACCCAAACCAACCAGTTGGTAACGCAGGAACTAGTGTTTCAAAGAGAAACAGTATAGGTTTTATTGTTGCCATATTTACAATTTGCCTTTGTGTCTGGTGTTACCAATAACATGTACACTGTATCTCGTTTATCAAACAACAGGACCAAACATATAGAAAGAAATTTCAACGTAAAGGTGCCTAGTGTGCCAACGAAACCAGCTGTTATTAACTATATTAGTGCTAATGAATGCATCTTCCAAACATTCTTATCCAATTGTAAATAGAAATAAGCACATTTTGATTTTTGAAACGGAATCAACTCTGATGTCAAGGTCATATGTAGTGTGAAAATAACAAGAAATCTATTTTTAAATTTAGTCTTCTCATTTTCTAGGAAAAGAGTCTGTCTCATAGAAAATCTTATAATGTTTGCACTCGTCATGCAACTGGCCTCTTCAATCCTTTCCTTTTCTCTTTTACTTACCTCTGATTCCATACAACACTTCAACATGTACATCACTATTTTTAATGTGAATGAATGTAATATATTTGTATAACTATACTCACGTGTTTGAACAATTAAGACGAGAGCAAATGAACATATTTTAATTGCACTGAATTGAAGTAGCAGACGTGTTTAGCCACATCATTTGTGGAATCCGTTTAATAAACAGATATGGTAAGGACTTAATGACAATCACTCTCACTTTTATCTAAATTATTGCATTCATACGCGTTTCCCTCTTAATTGGTTCCGTCCGCTTTTTCCCTCTCAGTTGCTTTCGTCCTCTTTTTCCCTCTTTGTGTATGTATCATTCAATATCAGCCGTAATATATAGATGGGTCTACTCTCATTTTGCCGTGTCTATCTTTATTGCATTCATCCGCGTTTCCCTCTAAATTAGTTCGTCCGCTTTTTCCCTCTCAATTGCTTTCGTTCGCTTTTCCCCTCTTTATGCTTGTATCATTCACTATCAGCCTAAGTATAGATGGGTCTACTCTCGTCTGTCGTTGAGTGTACTTCAAAGTTTGATGCCGCGTCATCAGAATACTTGTATATGCTGGCTTTTCGTAGATTCACCAGTTTTACAAAGGACTCTTCAGCGGCTTGCTGAAGAAGATTCCCACAACGCCAGCGGTGCTGATGACGATCGAACCTGGGACCCAAAGGTTACAAGGCTACCCAAACCAACCAGTTGGTAACGCAGGAACTAGTGTTTCAAAGAGAAACAGTATAGATTTTATTGTTGCCATATTTACAATTTGCCTTTGTGTCTGGTGTTACCAATAACATGTACACTGTATCTCGTTTATAAAACAACAAGACCAAACATATAGAAAGAAATTTCAACGTAAAGGTGCCTAGTGTGCCAACGAAACCAGCTGTTATTAACTATATTAGTGCTAATGAATGCATCTTCCAAACATTCTTATCCAATTGTAAATAGAAATAAGCACATTTTGATTTTTGAAACGGAATCAACTCTGATGTCAAGGTCATATGTAGTGTGAAAATAACAAGAAATCTATTTTTAAATTTAGTCTTCTCATTTTCTAGGAAAAGAGTCTGTCTCATAGAAAATCTTATAATGTTTGCACTCGTCATGTAACTGGCCTCTTCAATCCTTTCCTTTTCTCTTTTACTTACCTCTGATTCCATACAACACTTCAACATGTACATCACTATTTTTAATGTGAATGAATGTAATATATTTGTATAACTATACTCACGTGTTTGAACAATTAAGACGAGAGCAAATGAACATATTTTAATTGCACTGAATTGAAGTAGCAGACGTGTTTAGCCACATCATTTGTGGAATCCGTTTAATAAACAGATATGTAAAGGACTTAATGACAATCACTCTCACTTTTATCTAAATTTTTCTATTAATTATGAAAAAATACATGTTTGTACTGTTGCAAACAGGTGAAGCCTCTTTTTATGTAACGCTACCTCTATCAAATTGGACTACGTGACAAAAGGGCGGATGTTCCCTCTCTCGTCATGTGACTAGGCAGTATTTATTATATCAGCCTCGATCTCGAATCTTCCTTTCCTGCAGAACACTCTCTCTAAGCAGTTTGAAATTTTATGAAAACCAAACGAAAAAAGGCACAGTGAAGAATTTTGTTTGTAAAGGCGGAAAACTTTGTAGAAAGAGTAACCGTAAGTTTTATTTTCTATTATTCATCTGTCATCTTCAATCTACTTACTATCTTAAGTAAAACTACGATTTTATTACTTATTTCTGTTGTAATTATCCTTATTGTCCAATATATTATTATCATTTTCATTACTTATATTAATTCCAATTGAGCATAAGCTATTCTGTACCACAAAAATTAAGAGCTGACTCGTCTGATTGGTTTATGCTGAAAGTCCTTAGATCGGATCTTGACATCAAACTGTCAGATGAGCATAACCTAGTTTGCCTCAAAATGCATGTTGTCCGCATACAAATGCATTAAACATCTCTTGTGAATTTTTCTCGTTCGAGCTAGGTTGGAAAAAGAGCTACAATTGCAGAATAATACATTTTTCTGGAATCACTCTTGAACGATCGAACATTTATCTGTTAATGTTTGCTGATGACGCACCGTTGAAAGCAGATTCTGCGGCCAAATTGCAAAAAAAATCTTTGAATAGCTTTAATGAATATTGTCTCAAATGAAATTTATATGGATAAACTGATAATAAGGTCACGTGCTTCCCGAGTATTGGTTGCGTGATTCATATTTAACATCCGGCTCAGGCGAATTGTTTGTTCGGCCCACTTGAACCCATTACAGCATTTTCTGCTTAAAAACTTGTACAATAGGATAAGAAAGCGAGTAAAGAATCGTAAAGTTTCTCAAGCGATGGTTTTCTATTTGGAAGAATGTAAATAGGTGTTTTGTCTAAACGGAATTTTCATATAAGATACATGTCATTACTTTACAGTTTATATGCTTTCGTATGTATTAATTGGTGTAGGATTCAATATGTTTTTCTTTAACTAGACTCGTGGTTTAAACATCAGTATTCTACCAGCTCAAAAATTGAGAGGTAAAAACTCTGCGCCCCTATTATATTCTAAATTCTTGATATTTTTTTTTAACTTTTACACTCTTTGGAAAATGCTTATGGATTACTCATGTTTGAAAAGTGATTTCTCAGTCATCTCTTACTGCCCCCATGCTTACAGGGTCTTCCCCAGCCCCGTAAAGCGCCGCGGCTCCGCTGCGCTTGACTTTCAAAATAAGCACTCCCGCGGCGCCTTAGCTGACTCCCGCGGCGCTCTAAATGTGTCCGCAGCGCTTTAAATTTACCCCAAATGGAGTCAACGTCAATGGCAGTATATTCTAGATAAACCGCCAGTCTATAAAGTAGTAACTAACAGCTGATAAAAAAGTCGATAGGCGTTTACACACTCGGTTTATGCGACGTCGTCATAGGTACAGACATGAGCGTGTGTATTGGCGTTATGGCACGTGCTTTGTCCTAAAAGGAAAGATCTATGATGGGTGTTAAAAGATCGCACTTGGAGTGAGAAATAGACTTTACTTAATTGACATGGCTTCTGTCACTTTCTATGATACTATAGACGGGAGTTTTATGTGAAAACATCCATCTCCACATCGCCGATTTCCTTGGTTTGTCATGGTAAGTTATTAGACAAACTAATATGACGTGATCGGGAAATATTGAGAAAGTTTAGCATCCGGCAATATCTTTCTTCACATCGAATTATTTTGACCGGGTAAGTTATAAAATTCAGTTCCTCGGCAACTTAGTTTCACTATAAATATGCCCAAAACCGGTTTTGTAGTATCTGTATACATAAACTGCTTAGATGAAATGATCATCTGGTGGGCTCAGGCATAACGTAATTTTTCAAACGTCAAAATACTTGTTGAGCTCAATGTGACAAATACACCAAGTGAACCTGAGCAAGCTCCTCATTTCTGGAAGTTCTTACGAACAATTTTATAATATGAGGACTATGTGTTAAGTGCCTCTTGTATGCAAAAATGTCTACAGGTATTGACACTGCAGCTATAGTCATGTTCACTTTGTTAAACAATGAACAAACCTCCAAGTGGTTAAGGTGAAGGAATTGTAACTTGGAGTTTTGGTTTGATCCTTCAGGCAAGACATGACAGAGCCCTAGTCTCGTACTGTGAATCCCAGGAAACCCGTATACAATACATAAAATACTGTTGACAGAGAGTCAAATGTTGCATACAAAATAATAATTTGTGACACCATGATTATCTATGAACTTGTCTTTTTTAATGAATAGACTAGTGAGAAATAATTTAACAAATTCCTAGTGATGCCCCATTGTAAAAGGCATTTCGGGTAGTCATGCAGATTGCTATGTATTTGGCTAGTCATGACTATGTTACCTGACATGAAAAGACGCAAGCACAAAGAAGCAAAAAGACTTTGACCAACCTCCAGACATAGGAATCCTGTATCAAAGTTCAAATAAGCTTGATCCTCCAAGCCGTATGGCTGCCTTCAGGAATCTTCACTGGTTGATGAAGAAAACTCACTCAAACCATTAGTTGCATGCCACTTATGGATTTGTGTGAGTTGTTTAAAAAGAACATTTCTGTTTAAGTAAGGCTATAATAATAGTACTGATGGAGAATTTTCACTTGCAAGCCATCAGATGATATTCGATAAAGGATAAAAACTGGCTGCAATACTCAATACTTAAATAATATACATGTAGTATGGTGTTATGGTTCTTTAGAATTAACAACTGACATGAAGTAACACAGGATGTCAGAAAAAAGTTTGTTATAAACTTTAACGAAGGAAAACATCTAGCTTGTCATGGAAACATTCTTAATTTTGTAAAATAGTTGGATGCTTCTATGATTGATCTAGTTTTTCATAATTTTGTTTTGCTTTGCACCTATGAAAACACTATTCATTTTGATGTAGTCTTCTTGCAACCTTCACAGTACTCTGACATGAAGAATACGATAAATAATAAATCATGTTTGTGATTTAATTTATATGTCAACAAAGATTTATGCTGAATGGGGACAATGGTTCTCGAGAGCCCATACGCTCTTTGCTATGAGAATCACATTGGTACTCCATATTGACCAGATGGATACATGTCCTTGAATAAATCTATTAAATGTGAGGGGGAGGCTGTGACACCAATTGGACATATTTTGTTTAAATGGGATGTTGCTCAACACTTCTATATACTTCTGATTCAAGATGTGTCTGAAAGATAATAATAATAGAGGTTCACATTTTCATTTCAGACTGTTAAAGGGATTCAGCATGCGTGTCCTCTAGACTTACAGAATTTTCAATTTAAAAAAGCTCAGGATGAATGGTTCAAAGCAAAACCAATGAGAAGTAGAGTATTCAAAATAGAAATGCACATTGAAGTACTGTATATGGAGTTTTGAAAATTTAATTTTGTAGACTATCACTCATTTTTTTTGTCTAGCAAATGTGTTGATTTAAATATATTATGGGACACTTTCTTTTGTCTTTTACTTTCACAACATACCTTAAAACTCACCATTTTGGTACACATATATAAAAAAAATCGAAAAGGGAGGGGGATGACCCCCTCCCTTGACCCTCCCCCATTCTCCCCAGCGCCTGAAAAAAATCCTGGGGAAGACCCTGGCTTACCTTTGCATTCATGGGAATATTGAAACAAATTTGGAATCAAATGAAAGAACACACTTTGAACTTTCTGATAGTATTTGGAAAATAGAAAAATGTTGACCAAGTATCGAGAAGATATCGCTCAAAAAAATTAAGTTCTTAATAACATGTTTTTTAAGGCCTAGTCTTTGGAATGTCTGGTATCTTATCTCCCACTGGGCACCCTACAGGGCAACAATGCAGTTCCACAGCATGGTGCAAATTTCCTGTATATTACCTGATTAGGAATGGGGCATTGATGGTCAGATTACGCAATTCCCCCAGCCTTCGGTTTCTTATAATGTAGAATATTGAAAAGAAATAAGTGTTTGGTTTTAGTTTTCTTTATCTTACTTTAAAGAATGATTAACATGATAAGTATAGAATTCTTAATGAACCGATAAGAAATGTGAACAAAATAATGAGTTAGTTATTCAAAATATGAGCACTTGTTATAATCATAAAATTAATGATGAAGATGATAGATGATACACTATGATAATGATGATATACTGGAGAGGAACTATAACATTTAATGCTGCAAGTCCTTACTTAAATTGATCTATATATTAGGTGTAAATTAAAAAAAAAAATCCACTCCAACTTTCAAAATTATATTTGAAGTCCTCTATGACAAGATGTCATTCTGCTTGTGTTCTGTCCGGTAACAGAAAAGCTTAACCATGTTCTTTGAAATAATCTTTATTCCTCGAACTTGTACATTTGTGTACATGTGGTAAAAAGCTGTAAATAAACAAAAACTTGGTATGAGTGTTACGTTTTTTTAAGATTGACAAACTCGACAGATTGAAGCTAAGCACCACAAGGCTAACAGTATAGCGTACTATCCCCCTGTGATACAGAGAACAATCAACCTACGCAGACAACGCATTCCAGTGGATCACTATCGAACACATTGTAGAAAACACTTGCACACTCTTCATCATGAACTAAAAGGCTAAAGGCACAAAGCCCAAAATACTATAAAAACTAAAATATCGATGCTAATAGTAAGAGGTCTAAATTTATAAGGGAAAATAACAACTTCTTATAAAGCATCATCTTTACTGTTGTCACTAAAACCTCTGATGCAGAAACTCTCTGAAAACGTCTCATCCAGACGATCCAAACGAGTACCCACAACACAGGGTTCAAACCAGAACAAAGCAAATAGCAGTGCCATTATACCTATTAACTAGAACTTTCTAATTACTATGAAATGTAGCAGATGCAAGAAGAGATTGCTCCTGAACAGTATACAGAGACAAAACCCTATGTTGTAGGTACCTGCCAAGGAACCCACAATAAAGGGCTAAGATACAAACAAGAGTAAACAGAGCAAATCTAAGGAACTCATCCAAATTACCATACATGAACAAACAATATTAACTAAATACAGAGCTATGTACAGACAAATTGGTTCTGAGCTTGATATCGAGGCAAAACTCTATGTTGTAGGCAGCCGTCTTGGTTACCAACAATGTAGAGTTAAGGATCGGAATCAGGAATTCACTGTGGAAATAGTGTGCGTATTTTGTTCTGCTAAATAGCGATAATTAACATCTTAAACCAAAACACTGATTTGAGGTCCTCTGGTACTTTGATTCTCAAGTGTAATGTTTTCCCAATAAAACACCCTAAAACACATGAATATCGACTTTCCCTGAATGTTTTACTTAAGCGTGAGTTTAATGAATCATAAAGAACACTTCTGCTTACATTATGAGCCGACCCGAGTGCCAACAACATGAATTTCTCGAGTTGCTTTTCGTAACGTTCTGTCATCCTCGAGACTTTTACCGAAAAGAAAGAGCGCGGGAGTGCACCGTTATAATTACAATCTCATATTAAATACAAACAAGTGTTTTAACAGTCAAAGGGAAATAACTAGTAATTTGTTTTCCCATGAAGTAAACTTGATTTTCATCCCTTTGATTTGGTATCATCACACTCCCCGTCTGGTATCGAACGCGATGCCACTATCAACACTAAAATACACAGGTATAAACCGATCTTTCCAACGACACACTTATATAATCAAGTATAATTACTATCTGCCCTGATTACGCAATCAATAATACGGTTTCACAAACTGGGCGTATGAAATTTACACATTTTCCTTCTTTCGCAACGCGAATTTCTACATTTCGTACTTTATCGTCTTTGCTGCTGAACACTCTGTTCACGATTCCAAGAGGCCAGTCATTTCTGTGCTGTGTTTTGTCCTTGAGAAGAACAATATCGCCTACTTTAACATTCCTGCTGTCATTGTGCCATTTTCTTCGATCCTGAAGAAGATACAGATAATCTCTGTTCCACTGCCTCCAGAATACATCAGCCAGAAATTGTACCCGTTTCCACTGTGCCTTATAAGCGTCCTTTTCGTTCATTTCACTGGATAGAATTGGTTGAATATCAACTTTACCCGTTACAAGCATTGATGGTGTTAATACTAGAGGTAAAGAAGGGTCTGTAGATATGTGTCCAAGAGGTCGGTTATTGAGTATGGCTGTCACTTCAGCCATAAAGGTACTTAAAGTCTCATTGGTAAGTAGTTTGTGACGCGACTCATACATGATTGAATCTAAAATCCTTCGTACAAGGCCAATAACTCTTTCCCACACACCTCCCATATGTGAAGAATGTGGCGTGTTGAATATCCACTGAATTCGGTTGTCCACAAGGAAATCACCAATTTGGCCATCTTCAACCTTTACAGCGTGAACGTTCAAAGCATCCGCTGCACCAATGAAGTTGGTGCCTCTGTCTGAACGGATTATTTTCACAGGTCCGCGGATGGATATAAATCTACAAAGTGCATTGATGAGACTGGAACTTGACATCTCTTCTACCAGCTCGATGTGTACTGCTCGGGAAATAAGGCAGGTAAATAAAATAGCCCATCGTTTGCTGTTGGCTGCCCCACCTCTAGTTTTCCTAGTGAGAACTTCCCATGGTCCAAATGCATCAATGCCAACATTAGTGAAAGCCGGTAACGGTGTTAATCTATCTGCAGGTAAATCTGCCATCCTGGGTTGTTCAGTTTTACCTCTAAGTTTACGACAGGACACACAATTGAAGACAAGTGATGATATTGCTCGTGTTGCTCCAAGTATCCAAAATCCAGCATTTCTGATCGCTCCCTCAGTCAGTTTTCTTCCCTGATGTTTACTTGACTCATGAAAATGCTTAATCAAGAGTGTAGAGACATGATTGTTCTTCGGAAGAATGATTGGATTGACACATTTTGATACCTCACTGTCCCTCAAGCGATTTAATCGTCCACCTACTCGCATAAGGCCATCTTTATCTATGAAAGGTGAAAGTCTATGTAACTTGCTGTCCTTTGCAATGTTCCTGTTTTCAAGCAAACGCGAAATGTCTATTTGAAAGTATTCTCTTTGCACTTCTCTTAATATGAAATTTTCCGCTAATTCAAGACCTCTGATAGTTTTATCACTGTATTGTTCAGAATGTACCGAACTGTGCTTGCTAGCCAAAAACCTTAATTTTGCTATTGCTCGGACTAGAGATTTCCATCTTGAAAACCTTTCAAACCGCTGACAGCCTAATTTCACTGTAGACTGGACATCGGTCTTCTGAACTGACAACTGTACTTCTGGCCTGATCTCACAGTCTTCTGATGGGTTGACTAGAGGAAAAGGATAGAAACAAACAACTTCTTCCAAATTGTCTAGTAAGGTCAGGCCTGAGAACCAGAAGCTGTCTTTGAAAATATTGTGGTCTCTCAAATGTCTGGTTCCAAAGTCAGCGGGATTCTTGTTTGTCAGGACATATTTCCACTGATTAGAGTTAGAAACTTTCAAAATCTGCTCAACTCTGTTGCTTACATATGTGAAAAATCTGCGTGTACGGTTGCAGATATATCCTAATACTACTTTACTATCCGTGAAGAATGTCATCGCATTTAATGGAATATCTAACTGAGCATTTATAATTCCAGCCAATTCAGTTGCAAGAACAGCACCGCACAACTCTAATCTCGGGATAGTGTGACCTTTGGAAGGAGCCAATTTTGCTTTACTCATTAGAAATCCTGTGTGTGAGTTGTTGTGTTTGTCCCACAATTTGAGGTACGCGACTGCAGCTATGGCCTTTTCTGATGCATCTGAGAAGATGTAGACTGCCCCTTTATCTGCCTGACTTACAGATATCTTTGTCAGCATGCGTGGAATTGATATTTCCTCTAAACTCTCTAATGATTTGCGCCAATCATTCCACTTGATTTGATGATCGGTTGAAAGTGGTTCATCCCAAGCTACACCTGGTGACTTCACGCAGAAGAATCTTTCCCGTTATTGTAATTGGAGAAATGAATCCACAGGGATCAAATATGCTGTTCACCATGGAGAGAACTCCCCTTCTTGTTAATGGTTTGTTTTCCAAAGTTATTTTGTATAGAAACGAGTCATTCTTTAGACTCCAGAAGATCCCTAAACTTCGTTGCATAGGTAACGCGTCAGAATCAAAATCCAAACTCTTCACTTCATTACCAAGATCATCGCTGGAAAAGGCTTTCATAACATCAACATTGTTAGAGGCTATCTTATGCAGTCTTATGTTTCCTCCCTCCTTAAGAGCTGTTTGAGTCCTTTTCATTAGGCTAATAGCCTCAGTAACACTAGGCCTAGATGTCAGAGCGTCGTCGATGTAGAAATCCTTACTGACAAACTTCCGGACATCTTGATCCGCTGTCTCTACAGCTTTATTCAATCCATAAATAGCAACTGCGGGAGAGGCACAATTACCAAATACATGGACGCACATTTGGTATTCAATAATCTCATTATTCGGGTCATTATTCTTATACCAGAAGAAACGCAAGTAGTCTTGATGGTCTACTCGCACGCGGAATCTGTAGAACATCTGTTCTATGTCACCTGTTACAGCCACTGCATCTCTGCGGAAGCGCATTAGAATACCAACTAAGCTGTTAACACAATTGGGTCCACTCATCAACAGACTGTTCAAAGACACACCTTGGTAGACTGCAGAGGAATCAAATACACCTCGTATCTGATTGGGTTTCTTTGGGTGGTATACACCAAACAAAGGTAAGTAGAAACATCCTTTTTGTTTAGTAGAGGAGACCTTAGCAGCACCACTTTTCAGCACTTTATCCATGAAAGTGACAAAATGTTCTCTTTTTTCTGGGTTTTTCTTTAAACTTTGATCTTGTATCTGTGCTCTACGCCAAGCCTGTGATCTATTATTTGGAATTACATTATCTTGAAGAGACTGTTTAAATGGAAGTGGAGCACTCCAACAGCCATCTTTGTCACGTATCATCTCTTTGTCCATTAATTTTAGAAACTGTCTATCTTCGACGGAAGATCCGATCTGTTCATCAAATTCTGTCTTCAAAAATACTGACTCTCCTTTAAAATCGCATATGTCCTTAATATTGAGGGAATTTTCACATGGTGTGAAGTGAGTGGGTCTACCGTTAGCCATAATGTTTAACTTGTTCACATTTACTTTAAGCACGTGCAGTCTTGAATGACAGACTTCCCCAACAATCACCCACCCAACAGGAAGTTTCTGAGCATATGGTGTTCCGCGTTTTCCAGTATACTGTTCCAGCACATGGTGGACCTCCGGTATGTCTCGACCAAGAAGTAATTCAATTCTGGTGTTAGGGACAAACTCAGGAATTTGGGAAGATATCTGGTGTAGATGTTCGTATGCTTTAGCAACTTCAGGAGTTGGAATTTCCGATAACTCATTCGGTATTTCATCGCATTCCAATACTGGTGGTAGGTGGATCTCTGAAGTTGTGTTCACAGGTCTAATACAAAGATCATTCGCTTGCCTTCCCTGTGAAGTTGTACGACCAGAGCAAGTGGATACGATGTAGTCTACTAAATTACCCTTAATACACATAGCATTAAATAATTCACTGGTGCCTAGAGTTCTGTTACTTTGTTCATCAACAATGCAGTAGACACGTTTTGCTTTTTCATAATGCCCTCGAGGGTATACATCAAGTAACACTGTTTTGCTGCAGGATCTGCCGATAAATTCTTTACCGCATAGCGTCATACAATTTGAATTAACAGTTTGCTCCCCGCCGTAGGAGGATCTGGGCTTGTTGAAGTTGTCTAGATGCATTGCAGAAGCATGGCCCTTACCACAGTGTGCACACTTAACGTCAACCTTGCAGTCCTTAGCCAGGTGATCTGTAGAATTGCAACACCTAAAGCACACTTTGTTTTCGCGGAGAATCTTCTTTCGCTCATCCAATGTTTTAAATCTAAAACCTTTACAATTGTTCAACGAATGTTCCGCTCTATGCAGTGGGCACCTTTTTAAAGTGTCAGAGACTTGGGGTTTTGCACTTTCTGTTGAAATGTCCTGTTTTCTACTAAAAACATTGTGTTTAGGTTTTTCTTGATAATTTGATTCGAACTAAAGAGCAGGGTCATTTTTTGTTTCCGCTATGTCCCTAATGAATGTTACAAAGAAGGAGAAAGGGGGATAAGCAACATCATTTGTTTTCTTATATTTAGATGCTGTAAAAGCCCATTTATCTTGTATCCAGTTTGGCAGTTTATTCACGATAGGTGTCACACCAGACGATGAATCATAATAGGATAAAAGAGCACTATATCGAGAGTTTTTCTTCACTGACTCTATTTCACTTAAGACGTCTAACAAGTCATATAATTTTGTAAAATCCTTTTGTATTTTAATAGCCCCCAGTTTCTTCTTCAACGCGTTTTCTACCATTTCTGGTCTTCCATATCTCTCTTCAAGTCTGTTCCATATGTTTTGAAGGCCAGTACTAGGATCCTGAACATTCGCAGATTTTATGCTTGCTGCAAACTTGCTTGACTCTGGTCCTAAATATCTAACTAACAAGTCTATTTCCTCAGGGGGTGTCAGATTCAGTTGTCTTGCTACGCTGTCAAACGTAGCCTTCCAGGAAACATAAAACTCTGGTCTGTCATTAAATGATGTGAAGCGACTTAATTGGAGGTCCTTCCTTAAGAGAAACTGTGAAAGTTCCATTATAACAGAACCTTAAGGATTTACTGCTTGAGGATTTGTCCCTTGAGCAGTTTCATTCTTCTCAAACAAAGGAGTCTTAATACTTCTGCTCTCTTCTTGTGGCCTAGTCTTATGATGTGATGACTCATTGTCATATTCTGGTTCCTCACTTTTAATTGGAAATTGTTTTCGATAGGTAGAATAGTTCCGTTCACTTCCACTATGAAGACCTTTCACAAACTCATTTGTATATTCAGAGCGGTCAACTCTGATGCGATCTCTCGTTTGATATTTTGTCCAATCTGTTATATGGATATCGCTTAATTCATCATTCTCAATTTCGCCCAATGCCTTTATCTCGGCTTGAGCAGCAGCATTTTCACATTCTAGCTTTATTATGTCTAAATCCACTCCTAATTCCTTATTTCTTCTTTCGTTCTCAGCAGATGACCTGTCCAAGTGTTCTTTAATTAATGCCTGTTCTCTGATGACTTTCGCTTCTCTGTGTTTGTAGATTAACCTGGCCTGGCTGATCTCTGCCTTAACCCTAGCTTCTATTGCTCTTGAAGTTATCGAGCTTGAACGGCTATGTCGACTGTGACTGCTAGCGTTTGATCTAGTATCGAGATAACTGTCATGCTTGTCAACTGGCGGATCGCCTCTATCTGACATTTCCCTCGGTAAGTGTGGTGGAGTATTTTGTTCAGGTACACTAGTGTCGCCATCTCGCTGATCATCCTGCAGTGATACGACTTCTAAATCTGGCGGATCGCCTCGGAAAGACATTGTTTGGTAGCTGAGTCGTCGAATCTTTTTACTGTTCTGTCCGGTAACAGAAAAGCTTAACCATGTTCTTTGAAATAATCTTTATTCCTCGAACTTGTACATTTGTGTACATGTGGTAAAAAGCTGTAAATAAACAAAAACTTGGTATGAGTGTTACGTTTTTTTGAGATTGA
Source organism: Cerastoderma edule (assembly GCA_947846245.1). Taxonomy (NCBI): domain Eukaryota; kingdom Metazoa; phylum Mollusca; class Bivalvia; order Cardiida; family Cardiidae; genus Cerastoderma; species Cerastoderma edule. The sequence continues at coordinate 28,837,623 of OX401418.1, forward strand.
CAAACTCGACAGATTGAAGCTAAGCACCACAAGGCTAACAGTATAGCGTACTATCCCCCTGTGATACAGAGAACAATCAACCTACGCAGACAACGCATTCCAGTGGATCACTATCGAACACATTGTAGAAAACACTTGCACACTCTTCATCATGAACTAAAAGGCTAAAGGCACAAAGCCCAAAATACTATAAAAACTAAAATATCGATGCTAATAGTAAGAGGTCTAAATTTATAAGGGAAAATAACAACTTCTTATAAAGCATCATCTTTACTGTTGTCACTAAAACCTCTGATGCAGAAACTCTCTGAAAACATCTCATCCAGACGATCCAAACGAGTACCCACAACACAGGGTTCAAACCAGAACAAAGCAAATAGCAGTGCCATTATACCTATTAACTAGAACTTTCTAATTACTATGAAATGTAGCAGATGCAAGAAGAGATTGCTCCTGAACAGTATACAGAGACAAAACCCTATGTTGTAGGTACCTGCCAAGGAACCCACAATAAAGGGCTAAGATACAAACAAGAGTAAACAGAGCAAATCTAAGGAACTCATCCAAATTACCATACATGAACAAACAATATTAACTAAATACAGAGCTATGTACAGACAAATTGGTTCTGAGCTTGATATCGAGGCAAAACTCTATGTTGTAGGCAGCCGTCTTGGTTACCAACAATGTAGAGTTAAGGATCGGAATCAGGAATTCACTGTGGAAATAGTGTGCGTATTTTGTTCTGCTAAATAGCGATAATTAACATCTTAAACCAAAACACTGATTTGAGGTCCTCTGGTACTTTGATTCTCAAGTGTAATGTTTTCCCAATAAAACACCCTAAAACACATGAATATCGACTTTCCCTGAATGTTTTACTTAAGCGTGAGTTTAATGAATCATATAGAACACTTCTGCTTACATTATGAGCCGACCCGAGTGCCAACAACATGAATTTCTCGAGTTGCTTTTCGTAACGTTCTGTCATCCTCGAGACTTTTACCGAAAAGAAAGAGCGCGGGAGTGCACCGTTATAATTACAATCTCATATTAAATACAAACAAGTGTTTTAACAGTCAAAGGGAAATAACTAGTAATTTGTTTTCCCATGAAGTAAACTTGATTTTCATCCCTTTGATTTGGTATCATCACAGCTTGGGTTTGTCATAATGTAGAATATTGATTAGAAATAAGTGTTAAATTCTTATTTTCTTTATTTAAAACAATGATTTACAAGATAAGTAGATTTTTCTAGATAAACTGCAAAGAAACGCTAAGAAACTAAATATAGTTGGTTAAATATTCAATAAATTATCATTCAATGAATCAGCACTTGTTATAATTATAGCATTGATGATGATAAAAATGATGATGATGATGATGACGTTGATGATAAATTATGATGATGATGATGATGATGATGATGATGATGATGATGATGATGATGATGATGATGATGATGATGATGATGATGATGATGATGATGATGATGACGATGACGATGACGATGACGATTATTGATGATGATGATATACTACAGAGGATCTATAACCCTGCTGCAAGTCATAATTACATAAATTAATCATTGAATAAGGCACAAATTAAAAAAAAGTAATCCCCTTCTTGAAAAACCATTCCGACTTCAAAAATAATATAATTGATGCTTAATTTTTAAAAAAAATCAATTATGCTGCTTAAATGTCCATCATGAAAATAAATCGGTTGTTACAATCTTGAGATATGATTGTAGGAAACAACATATAAAAGTTAAATGTTGAACAATCATTTTGAACTTAGCGTATACGATTTAACATTTCATAAACATGTAATATATTTTATTTTATATGTAAATTGAATTATGTGCCAGAGGTCTTTCTCTTCAAATAAACTTTCTTTTCTTTCTTTACGGTTTAAGTGTTTTTTTCTTTGTGATTTAAGTGTCTTTGTCATTTTGGCGTATAAGAAGTCACACCTTTGATTAGTGGAATGAAATAACATCGATAGTGGACGACATCTTGACATTTTGTATATATTATCAAGAGATTGTCAATTAAGGGGATCACACCTTGCACGTTCGATTAGCTATAAATTAAGCCACTAAACTCTTTTCCCATGAACTTTGATTGGTTAATTCTTGTATTTATAGTAGTTAATATCGAGCGTACTTCATTCATAGTCTTATGATTCATATTCTATGTTAAAAAATAGTTAATGCTCTCGTGTGCTATCAAGATTTGTGGAAATCGAACGAACTTATTAGACTAGACTGTGTGGAACTCGTTGGAACTTTGGTTTTATTAGTGTTTTGTTGTGATTTTCTGCATTAGAATGGCTTTAATCGGAAGACATTGTCAAGCGAAGTATTTGTCCGACTATCTCGGCGAGGAACACTATTCTGTGGTTTGTTATCCTGGACAAAATGTGCGACAGTTCTTAAAAGAAGATGACAATATTTGGAATTTCATCTTTCTTCCCGGTATGTGTGTAACAACATTCATCCGTCCGCTTTTTCCCTCTTTGTGTATAAATCATTCACTATCGGCCGTAGTATATATAGATGGGTCTACTCTCATTTGTCGTTTCTATATTTATTGCATTCATCCGCGTTTCCCTCTTAATTGGTTCCGTCCGCTTTTTCCCTCTCAGTTGCTTTCGTCCTCTTTTTCCCTCTTTGTGTATGTATCATTCAATATCAGCCGTAATATATAGATGGGTCTACTCTCATTTTGCCGTGTCCATCTTTATTGCATTCATCCGCGTTTCCCTCTAAATTAGTTCCGTCCGCTTTTTCCATCTCAATTGCTTTCGTCCGCTTTTCCCCTCTTTATGCTTGTATCATTCAATATCATCCTAAGTATAGATGGGTCTACTCTCGTCTGCCGTTTCTATATTTATTGCATTCATCCTCGTTTCCCTCTTAATTGGTTCGTCCGCCTTTTCCCTCTCAATTGCTCTCGTCCGCTTTTTCCCTCTCAATTGCTCTCGTCCGCTTTTTCACTCTTTGTGTTTATATCATTCAATATCAGCCGTAATAAATAGATGGGTCTACTTTCATTTGCCGTTTCTATATTTATTGCATTCATCCTCGTTTCCCTCTTAATTGGTTCGTCCGCCTTTTCCCTCTCAATTGCTCTCGTCCGCTTTTTCCCTCTCAATTGCTCTCGTCCGCTTTTTCACTCTTTGTGTTTATATCATTCAATATCAGCCGTAATAAATAGATGGGTCTACTTTCATTTGCCGTTTCTATATTTATTGCATTCATCCTCGTTTCCCTCTTAATTGGTTCGTCCGCCTTTTCCCTCTCAATTGCGCTCGTCCGCTTTTTCCCTCTCAATTGCTCTCGTCCGCTGTTTCCCTCTTTGTGTTTATATCATTCAATATCAGCGGTAATATATAGATGGGTCTACTCTCATTTGCCGTTTCTATATTTATTGCATTCATCCTCGTTTCCCTCTTAATTGGTTCGTCCGCCTTTTCCTCCTCAATTGCGCTCGTCCGCTTTTTCCCTCTCAATTGCTCTCGTCCGCTTTTTCCCTCTTTGTGTTTATATCATTCAATATCAGCGGTAGTATATAGATGGGTCTACTCTCATTTGCCGTTTCAATATTTATTGCATTCATCTGCGTTTCCCTCTTAATTGGTTCCGTCCGCTTTTTCCCTCGCAATTGCTTTCGTCCGCTTTTTCCCTCTTTGTGTATGTATCATTCACTATTGGCCGTAGAATAGATGGGTCTTCTTTCATTTGCCGTGTCGATCTTTACTGCATTCATACGCGTTTCCCTCTAAATTTGTTCCGTACGCTTTTTCCCTCTCAATGTCTTTCGTCCGCTTTTTCCCTCTTTGTGTATGTATCATTCACTATCGACTGTAGTATAGAATAATGGGTCTACTCTCAATGCCGTGTCCGTGTCACTATTCATATAGTGTTTTACTTAATTGTATGCATATAACAGTTTGAATCGCAATATTACAGAGTTTGCCACGATTCGTGGCAAAGATGGCGTGAGCCCGTTGCAGAGGTAGTATCCGGGGGACGATGACTCTGCATGGGAGATTGGTGGTTGAGATTCTATTTTTGTCACATGTTTTCGTGTTTGAGCGAGGAAGCCGGTTTGTCTTTAAGCGTCGATATTAAAGCAACACCTTTATAATGATGCTTATCGGAAGTGATTATATAGCTGATAGCTGTTTTTGTGAACCATGACATTCCTAGCGTTGAGTTACAGAGGCGGACGAGTCTGATTTTGATGTTTGGAATGTCAGAGTGGGTTTTGCTTTGAAGACAAAACACCTTTATACAAGGTTTAGCCATTACATATATCTTGCTACCAGATTCCCAAATGATGAAGAACTGCTTGATGTCTGATTTTCTATTGATTATTGCTACATTTACATGTTAATAGTTAAGGGTAAAACAGAGGTGATCTTCTTCTTCCAGTACTGTACAAGATTCCCTCTGGGGCATAGTCGTACAGTGATTGTGAATACTTAAGAAGCTTTAAATTGTGTCCATTCTAAAATACTAAAGTGTTAAGTATACTATAATCAGTGGTATGCTCCTTGTACCAGTAACCGGTGCACTTAATTTGAACGAAATATAAAAGCAGTAACAATAATGCTTATGCTGATTAACTTACTTTTACAAGATGAAAAATATCTTGTCTTTCATTGAACAGTTATAAAACAGTTAAAAGATTCGCTGTTCACCAGTTATTCTGGTCTATTTTAAGGCATGTACACATCAGGGTCAAGGTCAGTTTGGTACCTTTGATTACAGGTCAGTTCGGTAAATGACTAGTTCGGTAAAAATGTAAACTATAGTAAAGGGTCTGGTTGGTTCGCTTAATACCAATACAAGAGAGAACAACAGTTCAATTGGGTGTAAAAAACAGTTAAATCCCATTTTAATTTAGTGTTAATTAATTAACACTTACTATTATTTACATACATGCAAAATAGTTAATTTCTATTTTGATATACACTGTATTTCATACTTACAACATTTTAATTCACACAACATACAATCAATTATTTGATCAGAGACATGGATGTTATCTATGTCTCGGATTTGATTAAAGTAAAATCTGTGCAGTTCGTTTTATAATGCAAACATTCAAATTAATCAATTATAGTAGGAATTTCTCACCCTAACAATCAAACTAGTTGTTTAAAGGAGGAATTTCATAATTTAAGTACTTAAACAAATACATTTCATACCCTATGTACAATTACTTTTTCTCTAGTATAGGTTTTTACCGAACCAGCCAGACCTTTTACTCTAGTTTACTCTTTTACCGAACTAACTCGGATGATCCAAGCTGAAACTGCGTGACAGCTTGGAGGCGCCCTGCGATAAAAACGCGTCAGTATTCCCCCTCTGTGTGTGAGGGGTCCAATCGGCGACGAGAAAAAATATGGGCACCAATCAGAAAGAAGGACGGATTGACCAATAAGATTGCTTATTGCTTCCATTTCCGGTAATTTACAGAAAAAACAAAAACACTAACATTTGTAGACATATGATTGACGGGAAAAAATGAATTCGTTTTAAACCAAAGCAGAGTCATTTGATGATATCCATTGTCGAAGGAAAAGACACTTAAGTTTCAATTTTGATAAAATACCTCTTACATAAAATAGGGTCATCTGTACCCTATATATATTAAAACTTAACATTCATTCGGACTGTTTGTCAACTCTATATCACGATGCTAAAAATGAAACAACATCAACGCCTCCCTGATAAAACTGATTAACCCTTTCCCAAACAATAACGATACTTGACCACTTTGTTGCAGACAACTCTGGAAAACATTGTCGGAAAAGGAGAAATAGCTCATGATGAGCAATTTCTCATTTTCCCGCAATTTTTTCTGCCCAATTAGAAGATTGTTTTTCAATTTCATCACTTTTTAAAATGTCGTCTACGAACTCTTTCAATTTGGGACAGTCGGAATTTGGTGTTTTGGAAAGGGATTAAACAATGTCGTTGGTGTTGAAGGGATTTGCTTCGCCACACTCGAAATCAATCCTTTGTGGTTATTTGTGTTGGTAAAAAGATAGTCACATCTTTTTATATGTGCGCTAAATAACCGTGGATTTTGATGCACCATTAAAAAACAATAGCCCATTTACCAATCTAGTGATAATTAAAATCGGTCTGTCCGACTCATTCCATGCATGAAAGCATTGGGCAATACCCTTTCCCGTAGGCCTACCATTTTAGTTTTCAAAAGTAATCAGTTTTGTTAAGATTTCAACATTTAGTTACCCTTCTGTTCCCCAGTCAAGGTCGTGACCATTCTAAAATTCAAACTGCAATAAAACACACAAACTATTCGATTAGGTAAAATACAAACTTTTACTATATCCAGAAAGTAATCGATATTGTATTGGCAAAAAGGATTTGGTTTTGACGATTACCATTTCGCCGCAAACATAAATGATATTCAGAAGAAACTTGCTCTTATATCTGTAAATTTGATAATAAATATTAATATACTTAAAAAATAAAAATCTATGTCAAATGCGTATACTTTGAGGCCAAAACTATGCTGCTATTAACAAGATAAAGGGTAAGGCACGTGTTGTGTGATGTACGGCGGTGTCTGGATTAGTATCTGTGTGTGACGCGCGTCGCTCCCGTCTGGTGTAATAAAACTAGGCGTTTGATATTTAGACCAACAACCCGAAAGATGTACTATTCGATACTCCCCCTTTATAACATGCCCCGAAGTTGTTTCTATAGCTTTTTTTTTGCTTTAGGAATCATTTGTTTAAAAGACATAGCTGTTATCTTTATATCTGTTTTCCATTCGCGCTCGCCCAACCTGCAAATAATATACTTTGAAATAGTTTCTAGATTTAAAATTCAGATTAGACCCATAACGCCGATTTCTATAATCAAGAAAATATCAAATTGAGAGCCTATTTTCCCATAGAATCGGCCATCAGAAATAATAGGCTAAATGCTTCTTTTGTGGCAAAAGTTTCCATTAAAAAATTCTCTGATGGTTTGAGTGTTGTCTAGATTTTCGCTTAGAGTCACAAATATCTTTACTCAATGAATGAACATCTACGTATTCAATCGAAATCAACTGTTGCAATACTTTGGCAATTGACAAAATTCATATGAGGGAAATGGAATCTCGGTTTTAATGAAAATAGATCTATTCTACCAAACGAAAAGGAACCAATATTATATTCCGGTCCTTATATTCCCGCCAGAATTTACCTGTCATTTTAACTCCGCCCCTTTCTACAGATTTCCAAACATGCACTACCTCGAAAAATCGATATCCGCTTGACGCGCTTTTACATCGAATGCATCCAGACGGAGAGTGAAATATCTACGTCTGGATCATTCGGACTATTACCGAACTAGTCATTTACCGAAATGACCGTCACCCGTACCTATTACCGGTGTAGTCATAAAATATTCCCTCTGCTAAAAAGTCCCAATGACAATATCTTTGAAATCAAGTTCTATCAATAGTCTTACGTGTTTCAAAGTAATTCTCACAAAAATTAGATCTATTTAACCAAAGAATGTTATTGTTTTCACAGCTTAATTATGATTATCTTGTTATTTTAGCAATATGATCAACATTTGGAACAAATGGTGAACTTATAACACTATACAAAAGTTTGTTTTTGTGTTTATCATTGCTTAGACCCTTGTTTCAGGGTCACAGTGTGTGCAGAAAAACTGTGATCCTCATTTCAATACCCAGACTTTCATGTGATATACCTAGTGGGCCAAATGTCCACATGTGTCATAATTGGCCCTCTTTGCAAACCCAATTACAAATGTGAGATTGACTGAGGATGGTATTTTTTTTGTCTAAATACAACACAGGTCTTCATCTTCATCCATTATTGAAATGTCTGAATCAGACTCTGTTATTGCAGGATGAAAAATTTCCTTTGAGCAGCTTGGTCTTGGGGACATTTGTTTTGGGGGACATTTGTTTTGGTTTGACTTTTTTGGTCTTAGGTGTTGCAGGGAAGGACCTGGCTGGTGTGTTAGATTTTTAAGCAGACACTTTGTTTTTGAAGGATGACAACCTCCCTGTGATGTAAAGGAGAACAAACTATTTTTTCTGGACTCCTGTGCTATGACAGCAGTTATTTTGCGATCTTCAAGCAAGATTTTGCAAGCCCCTGTCCATCTACGTTTTCATTTTTCCTCTTGTCTTGAGTTTTTGGGTAAATAACAAACGACATGACCTTGGTGTCATTCACTTAATTTTTGCATAGTGGAAGGATTCCAGTATTTTCTGAAGGTGCTAATAAGATTGCATTGAGAAAAAACTTTCAGATATGCCCTTGAAGCGATTGAACTCTCCAACAGCATATCAGTCAGCTTTTTGACCAAGGTTTTGCCTCATGTATGTTAATTTGACACTCTGTTATACATAGCTTAAAGGGGCCCAAAGCATCCAACATATAAAGGTTGGGATCCATGTGATGTGTGTGGTGGCAATATGTAAAATTCAATTCCATGTTCTTTCCCACAGTTTGTGAGGGAAAAAGAGGCATGAGATTTGTGGCCATCAAAGATCATGACCAAATGGGTTTGGCCATCTTTGGTGTTCACAAATCTCAGGAAATGATCAGAGAGGTAGTGTTTAAATGTGATTGAGTTTGAACCACGCTGTTTCATTCAACTCTTCATCAGCACCAGTACAAGTGTTATTTAGAAATTTCCCACACCATCCCTTGCCTGGGAACACATAATATGGTGGTTTCATTGACTCTGCAGCATTGCCATAACCCGCCATAGCCATTTAGGATCACATTTTTGCCCCTGGGAGAGGTGTGCTTTTGCGGCAAAAAAGCTTTTGGAGGGGTATGCTCCATCACTATCCCTTACTCATCAATGTTCCACAGGCCGTTGGTCTAAATGCAAAGTGCTCTCTTGGATACCATATATGAATGGCTATATAAACAGAGAGGTCATAATTTCACTGCTTTGAAAGCCAAGCAATCTGGCCAGGATCCTAAGCTCTCTTTGCCCTTGATGATCTTCTGCTTCCCAGAAGTTTGAATCTGTAAAGAGTGAACAAAAACTGTTTCATAATGTCAGATGTTATAAAGAGGCAATAAAGTTTCTGTAGGGCCAAATTGGAGGGTAGATATTTACTGTAACACCGACAAGAGTATTGCGAAGCAGCTCAGACAGTTATAATAACTAGAAATCATAGGATGAACACTCATACTTATGTGTGCATTTTGAGCAATGAAACTTAAATTATTTTGGCCCTTTTTACCATTTGAGAAATTAAAGTGTTTTTCCTGTCTTAAAGAAGCTATTCTTTAGATTTTTCTTCGGCCTGCCAAATTTGACAGATGCCGGGAACTCAAAATGTAAACAGCCGGTATGCGAATTAGGTTACATCATTAGATATTTGGATTTTTCGGATTGCAACGGTAACTGGTATACACTGGTAATATGGTAAGGGAGCAGCTGCATAATTTTGTATACCATGTTGGACAGACAGGAATGTAAATGTTATTTGTATCAAATAATGTTGAAATGCACAGCAGAGGTCAAGACTATCTACTAAAGATCAAAGCTCATATTCCACAAGATGTAGTCTGTTTTAATATTTGTTTTGATGTTTCCAGTCACAACAAATGTGTTTAATTTTTGATAATCAGTGAGAATGTTGGAATTTGGACATGAATTAGTTGATTTTTGGATTTACATGTTGACTCATCTCTATTATTGTATGAGATATACAATTGTAGTTGGGTTATACAGGTCCAAAACCTTATTTACCATTGAATCTACTTATCTTTCAACCATGTGGAGTTTCATTGTGAGAGAGGGGGATATTGCTCATTATGAGCAATTTCTGCTTTCCTCACAATGTTATTTCATACTTGAAGTGTTGGGTGTTTTCTTTAAGCATTGCTCTGATATTGAATTCAAATTATCATATGTTTTCTATTACAGTTGTAAGAACCCACACTATGAGTGATCAATTATTTCGCAATTTCTTTTGTTTAAAGTTTGTCATTACTCAATTAAACTCGGATTCCGTCTTGGTATGGCTGATGTCAGTTCTGTATGACAACTGCAAGTCACTTGTGGGTCATGTAGGTCTGTCATCCGCCATATTTATATGAAAGCGCCATTATACAAGGAACTATGGCTGCAATAATGTGAATCACTAGTCGTAGTATATTAGTGTCTCCAACATGTTACTACATAGTACATATTGCAGAATTATGTGATTTTCCGTTAATTGCAGCACTGAATTAAACGAGATTGTCAACCTATCAAATTCTAAAATGTTTTTTTGTATTTCCCTATTCTTCAGGAAGGTGTACGAGTGGGTGAAAACAGATGAGAGTAACATTGTTCTAAACCGTGTGAGCATTCTTTTGCCAAACATGTTATCAACCTGTATAAATAAAATGGATATTAAATGGACAAATAGGAAATTGGAACAAATGGCTGAATGTCTCATTTAAGATACACTTAAAACAAGGTATGTATCGCTTATTA